>CM038146.1:74014591-74739956 GCA_021437245.1 Aegilops speltoides
CAATTCTTTCTACCTTATCTTTTGAGGTGGTGTTATGTCACTCTTGACAATTTCCTTCATGTTTCATGATTCATATTGTTGTCAAAAGTGAGGTATTTTAAATCCATCAATCTCTTCGTTGGAGTAATCTTGGTAAAGATTTCACCTAAAGCCTTCCCTAAGGAATGTTGCTATTTGTGGTGCTTATCAATGATCCAAGTTATATCTCTATCATCTTGGTGAAGCAGTTTTCATCTCTTCATTGATCTCAAGCAAGCAATTGATTTTGATAGTGGCAGAATTTCACCTCAAGTTTTGAGATGTTTACATAAGCCCACAACAAGCTTGTGCTTCTCGTTGTTGATTTTCCAACAACTCCGTTCGATTCTTCTTTGCAAGGGTGCTTTCCAAGTTCACTTGTGGCAAAAGTTGTCATTTTCTTCTCCATTCTTTTATTCCAATGATTTATCTTCTATTCTTTCTTCCGAAGACATTGTGATGTTGCTCTCTTCACTCATGATCTCGAATTGTTAGATCATGTTCCTTTTTCCTTGGTTATCCATTTAACCGGAGTGTTGTGTCTATCGTTCCTCTTTTAACCGGAGTCTCATCCAAGTGCGTTCATTTTGCCAAGTTCAAATTCTATTCCTCCATTTCCAACCGGAGTGTTGTATCATGTCTTCAATATCTTTTCATCTCATCAAGTGTTCTTCTCTTTTCTACCGGAGTGCTGTCCAAATTCTGTCATTCTTGTTCCTTGGCTATCTCATTATACCAAGGTGGTCATATTCTTTTCGTTCGTGAAGCTCTTATTTCCACGTCTTTGAACCTTCAAGTTCTCGTAATACTGCTTGTTCCTCTTTTCTAACGGATTGTTTGCAATCTCGTTCATCTCTGTTGTACTCTTTCTTTTAAATTGCTCAACCTCTCAAGGTTCATGGTTTCACTTGTTTGTCGAAGAAGCAACTTAGTTTACCTCTTATCTTCCTCTTCCTTTTTCCTCCGGTGCCATTCTAGATCTCGGGACGAGATCCTCTCGTAGTGGTGGAGTGTTGTAACGCCCCGGATACAACTTTCCATATTCGTAACTCCAACTCTTGCCTTTTCCGGAGATGCTATATGTTACTTTCTTCGTGGTTGGGTTTTTGTCGTTTGTTTTGCATTTTGTTCTTGTTATGCATCTCGTCTCATGTCATCATATGCATTTTATCATGTCATCATGTGCATTGCTTTCGCATACGTGTTCGTCTCATGCATCCGAGCCTTTTCCCCGTTGTCCGTTTTGCAATCCGGCACTCCTATGCCCTCCGGCGTCCCCCTTTTGCCTCTTCTCTTGTGCGGGTGTTAAACATTCTCGGAATGGACCGAGGTTTGCCAAGCGGCCTTGGTATAGCACCGGTAGACCGTCTGTCAAGTTTCGTGCCATTTGGAGTCCGTTTGATACTCCAACGGTTAACCGGGTAACTGTAAAGGCCTCTTTTGTTGCAGCCCAACACCCCTTACAAAGTGGCCCAAAGCCCAGCAAACTCCCTTCCATGCTCTCGGTCGTTCAATCACGATCGCGTGGCCGAAAACCGCTCCTCATTTGGACTCTCCTAGCTCCCTCTACCTATTTAAACACCCCCTCCCCCGAATTTTCGGATCAATTTCACCCCTAACCCTAGATCCACCCTCCTCTGCGCCGCCGGACACGTCCGTCCGCGCCGGACATGTCCAGCGCCGCCACCCTGCCCAATCACACGTAGCCACCTGTCCCGGCGCCCGCGCATGAAACCAGTTCCGCCGCCGCCCGCCCGCCTCGGCGGCGCTCGTGAAACCTCGCCGAGCCCGACCTCGTTCGTCGCTCGCGGATTTCTCCGCCCGTCGCCGCCCGCGCAAAAGCCCGTCCGCCTCGGCGCTCGGCGAGCTTCGCCGCCTCGCCGCCGTTCTTCCTCGCGGCATCGCCCGCTCGTCCGCCTCCTCTTTCAGACCGCACCGTCGCCATGCCGCACCTCGCCCGCCGCCAGAAGCGCCACAGCGCCGCCCCTCGCCGCTTCGTCGCCCGACCGGAGCTCCCTCGACCGCCGTCACCGGATCCAGAGGCCCCACGCCCGGATCTCTTCATCCCCGCCGTCCCCCGGTCGCCCCGCCTCTGGAGCGCCGTCCCTCGCCATCGCCCGGCCGCCAAGACTTTCGCCATGACTCGGGACGAGCTGGGAGCTCGTCCCACTCGCCTCCCCCACGTGGGCCCCGGCCCAGCAACCGGCCTGCACGGCCTCCTCCACCGACCGGCCCAAGGCCCAGGGTGAGCAGCCCCCTCCAGATCCCCCTCCTGTGCACTGTTGGGCCAATCAGTTTCGGCCCGCGTAGGTTTTTTTTAGCATATGTGAATTTGTCTATTTATCCAGCGATTTACAGTATTGCAGAAAACCCCTCATACTTCATGCATTTAATAACTAAATAACCATGCATCATATGTAAAAACTTTATATATGTAAAATGCTTAGTTTTTCATCTAGTTTAATAATATGCCATTGTCATCCATGTTAAAAATGTTTAAATTTGCTGTTTGTTTAAATTTGTATAAATGCCATGTTAAAATGTTTTATTTCATAACTAAATAACCGTAGCTCCGTTTTTAATAAACTTTATATGTAAATGGGGTGGAAAAATGCCTAGTTTAACATGGTCCACTTTATTTTCCTGTTTAACAACATTAAAATTGTGTTTAGAGCAGAACAGTACCAAATTCGAATATTGCTCATGAGGATTTTCCGGAATTGTTGTTTGTTGTTTGTAACACCCCGGATGTAACTTTTCATATTTGTAACTCCAACTCTTGCCATTTTCGGATATGTGCTGTGATATTCCCTCCGTGGTTGGGTTTTGTTTTCGTTTTGCATTTTGTCCATGTCATGCATCTCATATCATGTCATCATGTGCATCTCATTTGCATACGTGTTCGTCTCATGATTCCGAGCTTTTTCCCCGTTGTCCGTTTTGCAATCCGACACTCCTATGTTCCCCGGCGCACCCCTCTTGTTCTTTTTCCGTGTGCGGGTGTTCAACATTCTCGGAATGGACCGAGCCTTTCCAAGTGGCCCTGGTATAGCACCGGTAGACCACCTGTCAAGTTTCGGGTCATTTGGAGTTCGTTTGATACTCCAACGGTTAACCGCACTCTCGCAAAGGCCTCTTTTGAGTTGCAGCCCAACAACCCTCCAAAACAGCCCAATAACCCATCTAACTCCCTTCCATGCCCTCGGTCGTTCGATCACGATCGTGTGGGCGAAAACTACACCCCATTTGGAGTCTCCTAGCCCCCTCTACCTATAAATATGTGCCCATCCCCGCATTTTTCGGGCAAACCCTAGCCCCGCACCACCGGACACGTCCGGCCCGAGCCGGACGAAATCCCGCCGCCGCCGCCCAATCGGGAGGCGACACGTGGCGCCGCCGCGCCAGCCCGCCGGCCCACCGCGAGCCCGCCGCGAGCCCTCACGCCTTGACCGCCCGCCAGCGCCCCGCGCCGCCGCCCGCACCCGCGCCGCCCGCCTCACGCCGCCGCACGCGCCGCACACCGCCACACACGCCCACACACACACGCACACGCCGCCGCCATTGCGCCTTCCATTGCCGCCTTCGCAGCCGGCCTGGCCAGCGCCGCGCCCGCCGGCCCGCGCGGATCCGCCCGCCCGGCCTCTCCTTCCTCCTCCCGAGCCTACTCCGGCGAGCTCCCGCGCCGGCGACCTCCAACTCCGGCGAGATCCAGATCGGATCCGAACCCACGGTTGACTTCCCCCCCCCCCCCAAAATCTCACTAAGTCATAATCTGTGATAATTTTCGTGCATTTTCATAGCATCACATCTCCGCACCCGTGGCTCCGTTTTGGGCGTATAATATGTCAAATTGTTCGCCTCGAAGAGTACATCATTTAATTCCATTGCATAATTTGCATTTGAGCTCATCTTGATTCCCGAAATGCTGTTGGAAGATGGCTTCAGATCGTTAGTTTCAGAATCTTATCAGCTCGAGCTGTTTTGTCATTTTTGCCATGAATTATGTGTGCACCCTATGAACTTGAGTCCTACATGTGAGTTGAACTTTGCCATGCCATCTTTCCAGAGGTGTTTGCCATGTATTTTTGTGAGTTATGTGTTGACTAGAACAAGCATGCAAAGTAGGGATGATGATGTTGCTGATTTCAGGAACTTAGTGTTTTTCACTGTCTTGTCCTGCTGTTAATTTTATGCCATATGGTAATGTTGTTACAGAGAGATCTATGCCCTTTTTGAGCATGATCAGTAAGGGTGTTTTGAACATATGGATGTGCTCTATCCATCCATGCCTTTGTTGGTATTTATGGAGTAGTCTAGCATGTCATTTTCGTGCTCTACTTTTGCTTGAAAATGTTTCCTGACAGATTGTTTGCATGAGATTCAATTTTCACGAGGTCGTTGTAGTTGATCCGTGTATGATATGATGTTGTTCTTGCCATGTATAGCTCCTATGCCACGTCTTCTTGATGGGTGTATGCTTAGTTTATCATGAGATGCTCTGTAGTGAGTGCATCGAGCTCACGAACATGCCTACTCGTTAACTGTTTTTGCCATGCCCAGTTTTTTCTGCTAAGTCTGAAATCTGTAATAAAACTTGCTATGTTTACATGGGTGCCATCATTTCTTAAGGTCCTTTTTGGCTTATGGTCAGTAAGGGACTATTGATATATGCTTTGAGTAGAATCATGTCATGCCTTGTTTTGCTATTATAAGTTCCTGTAGCATGTTGTTTGCTTGCTCTAAACATGCCTTCTGATGTTAATTCTGGCATGTTAGTATTTTCACTAAGTCTGTGAACCTGATATTTTTAGCACTTTCACCATGCTTGTTTGAACATGTTATGATGTGATTGAGCCATAGCTCAGTGTTCCTCTTTTGTTAAGCATCTCCTGTAGATCGCTGCCATATGCTTTGTTTTTATGTTGGGGTGCTGTAGCATAGTTTCTTGTTGCTTGCTAAGTAGCATCGGGCTGTTAAACGCAGATTTGCGTCATTCTTGTTTTGCTTGTCATTTGCAAACCGTGCATTCAATTCCGGTGATCTTTATATCGATTTCAACCGAAATCATCTCATCTTTCCAGCGGCATACTTGGTTTGCCAAGTTGATGCCCGGTTCATCATTTTCCTTCCGGAGCACACATATGCATTGCATATCACATCTCGCATAGCATGTCATGTATTGCATCATATTGCTTGTGCATTGTTCCTTGTTTGATTGTGGTTCCGTTGCTTGTGTTGTTGCTTTGGGTAGAGACGGGAGACGAGTACGTGAACGAGGAGCCTGTTGAGAACGTCTACGAGGATCAAGTCTTCGACAACTCTGAGAACCTTACAGGCAAGATGACCATACCTTCGATATCATTTCTATCTTTGCTTGCTAGATGCTCGCTCTTTTGCTATGCCTATGCTACGATACCTACCACTTGCTATATCATGCCACCCATATTGCCATGTCAACCTTTAACCATCCATGTCCTAGCAAACCGTTGATTGGCTATGTTACCGCTTTGCTCAGCCCCTCTTATAGCGTTGCTAGTTGCAGGTGAAGATGAAGTTTGTTCCTTGTTGGAACACGGATATTTTGGGATATCACAATATCTATTGTTTTAATTAATGCATCTATATACTTGGTAAAGGGTGGAAGGCTCGGCCTTATGCCCGGTGTTTTGTTCCACTCTTGCCACCCTAGTTTCCGTCATACCGGTGTTATGTTCCTTGATTTTGCGTTCCTTACGCGGTCGGGTGATTTATGGGACCCCCTTGACAGTTCGCTTTGAATAAAACTCCTCCAGCAAGGCCCAACCTTGGTTTTGCCATTTGCCACCTATACCCTTTTTCCCTTGGGTTTTCGCGAGCCCGAGGGTCATCTTTATTTTAGCCCCTTGGGCAACCTGGCTCTGATAATCGTTCCGATGGTTTTATGATGACAACATTGTCTTGGTTGCCTCCTGACATTTAGGGGTTGTGGCGGTGTCCCGGGAGTTGAGCTCCGAGGTGTTGTCGTCATAATTTTATCGTTGCAGTTCGGAATACCGAGTTTAGTGCGCCGACATCGAAAATCTCTTTTATGCAGTTGTTGGTGAGATAACCCGCTAACCTTGAAGATTGTGGTGAGTACGGGAGTATTGCCATGACTCGCATAACGGATGCTTTTCAAGGTTGAGGTACACGATTTCGAAGGTTTCTTGGTTATGTGTTGAAGGATGGATACAATTGGATGTAGGGATTGTTAGTTTGGGTGAGATATATTGCTCCCTGTATCCCCAACACTGATTGCATAACCGGAAAGTTTCGGAGTTTATAGGTGGGATTCAAGTAGCTCTAGAATTTCTTCCGCAGATATTTGGTTTGTGATTGGGTAATCCTTACCACTTATTTGTTCCATTCATACCTTGTTTTTATTTTTATTCATCAATCTCTTATCAAGTGGCTTCTCACCTTAATGGACGTGATGTTTACTTTGGAATTCATTCGTTCATCCCTGTTCGAATGTTTAATGTGAAGACTGTATGTTGCAATTTCTATCCGTTGATTCAACTTGTCTATCTGTCTATCAAGATGCTAACGGATGTCACCCTCTTCAGGATGGCTCCGCCTACGCGTCAGAATCCGGAACGCAGTGATGGGAGTCAGGCGAACCCTCCACCTCCACCTCCGCCTCCGGAGGCATGGCAAACTTTGATGGCAACCACTAACGCCAACGCTCAGTTGTTGATCCAGCTGATGCAAGAGCGTAACCAAGGCCAAGGCAACCAAAGGAATCAAGGTCAAGGGCAGTTCTATCATCAGCCACAGTTTCCTACACTCAACCAGTTCCTTGCAAACCAGCCAAAGTCTTTCAGACTCATCGTGCGAGGCCACAGGCGCCGACGATTGGCTCGTGGATATCAACAAGCATTTTGAGTGCAGCAATGTCAGACCTGAGGACTACGTCAAGTTCGCGTCTTTTCAGCTCAAGGATCCGGCAGCTGATTGGTTCCAGCAATACAAGGATTCTAGAGGTGGTCGAGTGATTACTTGGACTGATTTACGTCGGGACTTTAAAGCTCACCATATTCCTACCGGTGTTGTTGAGAGCAAGCGTGAGGAGTTCGCAATCTCAAGCAAGGAAACATGTCGATGTACTGAATACAACATACAGATTTGAAACTTGCTCGATTCGCTAAACAAGGCGTTCTGATGAGAAAAGTATGATCTATCGATTCAGAGGTGGCCTTAGAGAGGATCTGCAGTTATCTCTTGTTCTTTACGAGCCTACTCGGTTTGATCAATTCTATAATATGGCACTCAAGCTAGAAGGTGCTCAGCTCAAGTGTGAGGCTTGAAAGAAGAGAAACAGGATGCAGATTCAGTCTTCTTCCTCTCAAGTGGCAGCAAAGCAGCAAAGTTCTACCTTCCTCCTCCTCCGTTCCGTCGGCCTTATCGGCAGAAGAACTCGGTGGTCGTGGATCTTCCCACCCACCCAACCCAAGCTACTGAACAAGTCTCAGCCTCAAGCTCCAAGGTCAAATGCTCCTTATCACCGTCCGCTCTCAGAGGTGACTTGCAACAAGTGCCAGCAAAAGGGTCACTATGCGAACAAATGCCATAACCAAAGGCGCCTTCCTCCTCCTCCTCCTGTGAGGTCTTCAAGCAATGCAGTGGTCAAGCATAATCCCAAGTCTGCCAAGGTGAACACGATGAATGCAGTGCAAGCAGAGGAATCTACTGATGTGATAATGGGTAACCTCTCAGTTAATGATATTCCTGCAAAAGTCTTATTTGATACTGGTGCATCGCATAGTTTCATCTCAAGACCTTTTTCATCTTAGCATGAGATGTTTTTTCAAGATTTGCCTAGACCGTTATCGTTGTCTCTCCGGGTAAATTCATGAGCATAAGCTCCATGGTTTGGGATGTCTCTATCAAGATGGGCGACTATAGATTTCTGTCTTCTCCAATTGTTCTTGGTGACTCGATATTGATCTAATTCTTGGGATGGATGGCTTTCAAAGACAAGGCTCAGCTTGATTGTGCTGCCGGGAAATTCAATTGACACACCCTTACGAGGATGTTATCATCTATGGCTTCGTGATGAAACCATTCGGTTGTTTTCTCTCAATGAGAAGGGCGAGTTGGATGCTATCTCTCAGATTCCAGTTGTTTGTGAGTACCAAGATGTCTTTCCAGAAGAGCTTCCGGGTATGCCTCCGCATCGGCCAGTCGAATTCGTTATTGATCTTGAGCCTGGCACTGAACCCGTTTGCAAGCGTCCTTACAAGCTTGGACCCAAGGAGCTGAAAGAATTGAAGAAGCAGCTCGATGAACAAGAGCGTCTGGGTCTGATCAGACCGAGTTCATCTCCATGGGGATGTGGAGTTCTTTTTGTCCAGAAGAAGGATGGCACGGACCGACTTTGTGTTGATTACCGTCCATTGAACAAGAAGACAATCAAGAACAAGTATCCACTTCCCAACATCAATGAGCTGTTCGAGCAACTCAAAGGTGCTAAAGTATTCTCCAAGCTTGACCTCCGTATGGGTTATCATCAGATTCGCATTCGTGAACAAGATATTCCCAAGACAGCATTCAGAACAAGCTATGGTTCTTATGAATATCTTGTCATGTCTTTCGCCTTGTCAATGCTCCTCCAACTTTCTCTCGCATGATGAACTTTATCTTCAACCCCTACACAAATGATTTCGTCTTGGTGTATCTCGATGATATTTTGGTCTTCTCCAAGAACAAGCAGGATCATGCCAAACATTTGCGATTGGTGCTCGACAAGCTCAGAGAGCATCAATTCTATCTAAGTTTTCCAAATGTGAGTTACGGCTTGATGAAGTTCTTTATCTTGGTCATATCATCTCCGCCAAGGGCATCGCTGTTAATCCCGAGAAGGTGTCTTCATTCTGAATTGGGAACCTCCTCGAATGTCAAGCAGCTCCATGATTTTCTCGGTCTTGCAAGCTATTGTCGAAGATTCGTTGAGAACTTCTCCAAGATTGCAAAGCCTCTTTCCAACCTCCTCGAAGCATGTCAAGTATGTCGGGCCTTTGAGTGTGATGTCGCTTTCAATACCCTCAAAGAGAAGCTAGTTACAGCTCTGTCTTGACTCCTCTGATGAATCCAAGCCATTCAAGTTTTACGTGATGCTTCCTTGCAAGGTCTCGGTGCTGTGTTAATGCAAGAGAAGAAGGTTGTGGCCTATACCTCTTGCCAGTTGAAGCCCACGAAAAGAACTACCCCACTCATGATCTCGAGTTGGCGGCGTTGTCCATGCATTGATAACATGGAGACATCTCTTGTTGGGAAGGAAAGTGGACATTTTCACCGATCACAAGAGTCTCAAGTATATCTTCACTCAACCAAACCTCAACCTCAGGCAAACTCGATGGGTCGAAATGATTCAAGAGTACAATCCAAGTATTGAATATACTCCTGGCAAGGCGAATGTGATTGCAGATGCCTTGAGCAGAAAGGCTTATTGCAACAGCCTAATTCTCAAGCCCTTCCAACGGATCTTTGTGAAGCTTTCCATAAGCTGAATCTTCAAGTTGTTCCTCAAGGCTTTCTTGCCAACCTCATAGTCTCTCCTACTTTGGAAGATCAAATTCGTGAGGCTCAACTCCTGGATGCCATGGTGAAGAAGGTGAAACGTGGTATTGACAAGGGCATTTCCAAATACAAGTGCTATCGCTTGGATGACAAAGACACTCTTTTCTTCGAGGATCGTATTGTGGTTCCTAAAGGCGATCTGAGAAAAGTCATCATGAATGAGGCACACAATTCCCTCCTATCCATTCATCATGGAAGTACGAAGATGTACCATGACCTCAAGCAGTCGTATTGGTGGACTTGAATGAAGCGAGAAATTGCTCAATTCGTGATTGAATGTGATGTCTGCAGAAGGGTGAAAGCAGAACACCAAAGACCAGCTGGTCTCCTCCAACCTCTTGCTATTCCAGAATGGAAATTTGATCACATTGAGATGGACTTCGTGACTGGATTTCCTAAGTCCAAGCGTGGAAATGATGCTATCTTCGTTGTCATTGACAAGCTTACTAAAGTGGCTCATTTTCTTCCTGTCAAAGAATCTATCACAGCAGCTCACCGGCAGAGCTATACACCTCGAATTGTCTCCTTGCACGGTATTCCGCAATTGATCTCTTCAGACCGTGGAAGCATCTTCACTTCTAAGTTCTGGGACTCCTTTCAGACGGCCATGGGCACCAACATTCGTTTCAGCACAGCTTTTCATCCTCAAACAAGTGGCCAAGTCGAGCGAGTCAATCAAATCCTTGAAGATATGCTCAGGGCTTGTGTCATTTCCTTTGGCATGAAGTGGGAAGAGTGTCTCCCATATGCCGAGTTCTCCTACAACAACAGCTTCCAAGCGAGTTCGGGCAAGGCCCCATTCGAAATTCTCTATGGCGAAAGTGCGTACTCCTCTCAATTGGTCCGAGGCAGGTGAACGCCAACTTCTTGGCAACGACTTGATCACGAAGCGAAGAAATGTGCAAAGTCATTCGTGAGAATCTTAAAGCCGCGCAATCGCGCCAGAAGGGCTATTATGATGACAAGCACCGTGATGTGGCTTTTGAAATCGGAGACCATGTCTACCTCCGCGTCTCTCCAATGAAAGGTACTCGCCGCCCGGTATCAAAGGAAGCTTGCCCCTAGATACGTGGGTCCTTTCAAGATCATTGGCAAAAGAGGCGATCTCGCCTATCAACTTGAGCTTCCATCCAACTTTGCAAACGTGCACGATGTGTTTCATGTGTCACAGCTCCGCAAGTGCTTCAAGATTCCTGAACGCACTATCAACTTTGAAGAAATTGACCTCCAAAAAGATCTCTCTTATCATGAGCACCCCGTTGCTATTCTTGAAGAAACCGAGCGCAAGACTCGCAACAAGTCAATCAAATTCCTGAAAGTAAAGTGGTCACACCATTCCGACCGAGAAGCCACCTGGGAGTGCGAGGATCACCTCCGTTCCGAATATCCGGAGTTTTTTCAGTCCTAGATCTCGGGACGAGATCCTCTTGTAGTGGTGGAGTGTTGTAACACCCCGGATGTAACTTTCCATATTTGTAACTCCAACTCTTGCCATTTTCGGATATGTGCTGTGATATTCCCTCCGTGGTTGGGTTTTGTTTTCGTTTTGCATTTTGTCCATGTCATGCATCTCATATCATGTCATCATGTGCATCTCATTTGCATACGTGTTCGTCTCATGATTCCGAGCTTTTTCCCCGTTGTCCGTTTTGCAATCCGACACTCCTATGTTCCCCGGCGCACCCCTCTTGTTCTTTTTCCGTGTGCGGGTGTTGAACATTCTTGGAATGGACCGAGCCTTGCCAAGTGGCCCTGGTATAGCACCGGTAGACCACCTGTCAAGTTTCGGGTCATTTGGAGTTCGTTTGATACTCCAATGGTTAACCGCACTCTCGCAAAGGCCTCTTTTGAGTTGCAGCCCAACAACCCTCCAAAACAGCCCAATAACCCATCTAACTCCCTTCCATGCGCTCGGCCGTTCGATCACGATCATGTGGGCGAAAACTACACCCATTTGGAGTCTCCTAGCCCCTCTACCTATAAATATGTGCCCATCCCGCATTTTTGGGCAAACCCTAGCCCAAGACCACGGACACGTCCGGCCCGAGCGGACGAATCCCGCCGCCGCGCCGCCCAATCGGGAGGCGACCGTGCGCCGCCCGCGCCAGCCCGCCCGCCCGACCCTTGAGGCCATGCATGAGGCCCTCCAGCCTTACCGCCGCACCGCTTGCCGCCCCTGCGCCGCCGCCGTGCTCCAGCGCCACCGTGTCGCCGCGCCGCTGCCGCCGCCGCACGCACGCTCGCCGCACCGCGCTCCGCCGCCCGCACACACCGCCGCCACACTGCCGCCATGCGCCATGCAGGCGCCGCCGCGCCCCGCCCGGATCCGCCGCGCCGGCCTCTCCTTCCTCCTCCGAGCCTACTCGGCGAGCTCCGCGCCAGCGACCTCCAACAACGGCGAGATCCAGATCGGATCCGAACCCACGGTTGACTTTCTCCCCCCCCCCAAAAAATCTCACCAAGTCATAATCTGTGATAATTTTCGTGCATTTTCATAGCATCACATCTCCGCACTCGTGGCTCCGTTTTGGGCGTATAATATGTCAAATTGTTCGCCTCGAAGAGTACATCATTTCATTCCATTGCGTCATTTGCATTTGAGCTCATCTTGATGCCCGAAATGCTGTTGGAAGATGGCTTCAGATCGTTAGTTTCAGAATCTTATCAGCTCGAGCTCTTTTGTCATTTTTGCCATGAATTATGTGTGCACCCTATGAACTTGAGTCCTACATGTGAGTTGAACTTTGCCATGCCATCTTTCCAGAGGTGTTTGCCATGTATTTTTGTGAGTTATGTGTTGACTAGAACAAGCATGCAAAGTAGGGATGATGATGTTGCTGATTTCAGGAACTTAGTGTTTTTCACTAAGTCTTGTCCTGCTGTTAATTTTATGCCATATGGTCATGTTGTTACAGAGAGATCTATGTCCTTTTTGAGCATGATCAGTAAGGGTGTTTTGAACATATGGATGTCCTCTATACATCCATGCCTTTTTTGGTATTTATGGAGTAGTCTAGCATGTCATTTTTGTGCTCTACTTTTGCTTGAAAATGTTTCCTGACAGATTGTTTGCATGAGATTCAATTTTCACGAGGTCGTTGTAGTTGATCCGTGTATGCTATGATGTTGTTCTTGCCATGTATAGCTCCTATGCCATGTCTTCTTGATGGGTGTATACTTAGTTTATCATGAGATGCTCTGTAGTGAGTGCATCGAGCTCACGAACATGCCTACTCGTTAACTGTTTTTGCCATGCCCAGTTTTTTCTGCTAAGTCTGAAATCTGTAATAAAACTTGCTATGTTTACATGGGTGCCATCATTTCTTAAGGTCCTTTTTGGCTTATGGTCAGTAAGGGACTATTGATATATGCTTTGATTAGAATCATGTCATGCCTTGTTTTGCTATTATAAGTTCCTGTAGCATGTTGTTTGCTTGTTCTAAACATGCCTTCCTGATGTTAATTCCTGGCATGTTAGTATTTTCACTAAGTCTGTGAACCTGATATTTTTAGCACTTTCACCATGCTTGTTTGAACATGTTATGATGTGATTGGGCCGTAGCTCAGTGCTCCTCTTTTGTTAAGCATCTCCTGCAGATCGCTGCCATATGCTTTGTTTTTATGTTGGGGTGCTGTAGCATAGTTTCTTGTTGCTTGCTAAGTAGCATCGGGCTGTTAAACGCAGATTTGCGTCATTCTTGTTTTGCTTATCATTTGCAAACCGTGCATCCAATTCCGGTGATCTTTATATCGATTTCAACCGAAATCATCTCATCTTTCCAGCGGCATACTTGGTTTGCCAAGTTGATGCCCGGTTCATCATTTTCCTTCCGGAGCACACATATGCATTGCATATCACATCTCGCATAGCATGTCATGTATTGCATCATATTGCTTGTGCATTGTTCCTTGTTTGATTGTGGTTCCGTTGCTTGTGTTCTTGCTTTGGGTAGAGCCGGAGGCGAGTACGTGAGCGAGGAGCCTGTTGAGAACGTCTCACGAGGATCAAGTCTTCGACAACTCGAGAACCTTACGAGCAAGATGACCATACCTTGATATCATTTCTATCTTTGCTTGCTAGATGCTCGCTCTTTTGCTATGCCTATGCTACGATACCTACCACTTGCTATATCATGCCACCCATATTGCCATGTCAACCTTTAACCATCCATGTCCTAGCAAACCGTTGATTGGCTATGTTACCGCTTTGCTCAGCCCCTCTTATAGCGTTGCTAGTTGCAGGTGAAGATGAAGTTTGTTCCTTGTTGGAACACGGATATTTTGGGATATCACAATATCTATTGTTTTAATTAATGCATCTATATACTTGGTAAAGGGTGGAAGGCTCGGCCTTATGCTCGGTGTTTTGTTCCACTCTTGCCACCCTAGTTTCCGTCATACCGGTGTTATGTTCCTTGATTTTGCGTTCCTTACGCGGTCGGATGATTTATGGGACCCCCTTGACAGTTCGCTTTGAATAAAACTCCTCCAGCAAGGCCCAACCTTGGTTTTGCCATTTGCCACCTATACCCTTTTTCCCTTGGGTTTTCGCGAGCCCGAGGGTCATCTTTATTTTAGCCCCCCCGGGCCAGTGCTCCTTCGAGTGCTGGTCCAACCTGAGCGATGTCCGGCGCCCCTTGGGCAACCTGGCTCTGATAATCGTTCCGATGGTTTTATGATGACAACATTGTCTTGGTTGCCTCCTGACATTTAGGGGTTGTGGCAGTGTCCCGGGGAGTTGAGCTCCGAGGTGTTGTCGTCATAATTTTATCGTTGCGATTTCGGAATACCGAGTTTAATGCGCCGACATCGAAAATCTCTTTTATGCAGTTGTTGGTGAGATAACCCGCTAACCCGATCTTGTGGTGAGTACGGGAGTATTGCCATGACTCGTATAACGGATGCTTTTCGAAGGTTGAGGTACACGATTTCCGAAGATTTCTTGGTTATGTGTTGAAAGATGGATACAGCTGGATGTAGGGATTGTTAGTTTGGGTGAGATATATTGCTCCCCTGTATCCCCAACACCTGATTGCATAACCGGAAAGTTTCGGGAGTTTATAGGTGGGATTCAAGTAGCTCTAGCATTTCTTCCGCAGATATTTGGTTTGTGATTGGGTAATCCTTACCACTTATTTGTTCCATTCATACCTTGTTTTTATTTTTATTCATCAATCTCTTATCAAGTGGGTTCTCACCTTAATGGACGTGATGTTTACTTTGGAATTCATTCGTTCATCCCTGTTCGAATGTTTATTGTGAAGACTGTATGTTGCAATTTCTATCCGTTGATTCAACTTGTCTATCGACTATCAAGATGCTAACGGATGTCACCCTCTTCAGATGGCTCCGCCTCTGGCCCGAATCCGAACGCAGTGATGGGAGTCAGCGAACCCTCCACCTCCACCTCCACCTCCGGAGGCATGGCAAACTTTGATGGCAACCACTAACGCCAACTTCGGTTGTTGATCCAGCTGATGCAAGAGCGTAACCAAGGCCAAGGCAACCAAGGGAATCAAGGTCAAGGGCAGTTCTATCATCAGCCACAGTTTCCTACACTCAACCAGTTCCTTGCAAACCAGCCAAAGTCTTTCAGCTACTGTGCCGAGGCCACAGACGCCGACGATTGGCTCGTGGATATCAACAAGCATTTTGAGTGCAGCAATGTCAGACCTGAGGACTACGTCAAGTTCGCGTCTTTTCAGCTCAAGGATCAGGCAGCTGATTGGTTCCAGCAATAGAAGGATTCTAGAGGTGGTTGAGTGATTACTTGGACTGATTTCTGTCGGGACTTTAAAGCTCACCATATTCCTACCAGTGTTGTTGAGAGCAAGCGTGAGGAGTTCCGCAATCTCAAGCAAGGAAACATGTCAGTGTACGAATACAACATACAGTTTTAGAAACTTGCTCGATTCGCTAAACAAGACGTTCCTGATGAGAAAAGTATGATCTATCAGTTCAGAGGTGGCCTTAGAGAGGATCTGCATTATCTCTTGTTCTTTCCGAGCCTACTCGGTTTGATCAATTCTATAATATGGCACTCAAGCTAGAAGGTGCTCAGCTCAAGTGTGAGGCTTCAAAGAAGAGAAAGCAGGATGCAGATTCAGTCTTCTTCCTCTCAAGTGGCAGCAAAGCAGCAAAAGTTCTACCTTCCTCCTCCTCCGTTCCGTCGGCCTTATCGTGAGAAGAACTCGGTGGTCGTGGATCTTCCCACCCACCCAACCCAAGCTACTGAACAAGTCTCAGCCTCAAGCTCCAAGGTCAAATGCTCCTTATCACCGTCCGCTCTCAGAGGTGACTTGCAACAAGTGCCAGCAAAAGGGTCACTATGCAAACAAATGCCATAACCAAAGGTGCCTTCCTCCTCCTCCTCCTGTGAGGTCTTCAAGCAATGCAGTGGTCAAGCATAATCCCAAGTCTGCCAAGGTGAACATGATGAATGCAGCGCAAGCAGAGGAATCTACTGATGTGATAATGGGTAACCTCTCAGTTAATGATATTCCTGCAAAAGTCTTATTTGATACTGGTGCATCGCATAGTTTCATCTCAAGACCTTTTTCATCTAACCATGAGATGTTTTTTCAAGATTTGCCTAGACCGTTATCAGTTGTCTCTCCGGGTAAATTCATGAACGCAAGCTCCATGGTTCGGGATGTCTCTATCAAGATGGGCGACTATAGATTTCTGTCTTCTCCAATTGTTCTTGGTGACTCTGATATTGATCTAATTCTTGGGATGGACTGGCTTTCTCAGCACAAGGCTCAGCTTGATTGTGCTGCCAGGGAAATTCAATTGACACACCCTTCTGAGGATGTTATCATCTATGCCGCTCGTGATGAAACCATTCGGTTGTTTTCTCTCAATGAGAAGGGCGAGTTGGATGCTATCTCTCAGATTCCAGTTGTTTGTGAGTACCAAGATGTATTTCCAGAAGAGCCTCCGGGTATGCCTCCGCATCGGCCAGTCGAATTCGTTATTGATCTTGAGCCTGGCACTGAACCCGTTTGCAAGCGTCCTTACAAGCTTGGACCCAAGGAGCTGAAAGAATTGAAGAAGCAGCTCGATGAACAAGAGCGTCTGGGTTTGATCGGACGAGTTCATCTCCATGGGGATGTGGAGTTCTTTTGTCCGTAAGAAGGATGGCACGGACCGACTTTGTGTTGATTACCATCCATTGAACAAGAAGACAATCAAGAACAAGTATCCACTTCCCAACATCAATGAGCTGTTCGAGCAACTCAAAGGTGCTAAAGTATTCTCCAAGCTTGACCTCCGTATGGGTTATCATCGATTCGCATTCGTGAACAAGATATTCCCAAGACAAACATTGAGAACAAGCTATGGTTCTTATGAATATCTTGTCATGTCTTTCAGCCTTGTCAATGCTCCTCCAACTTTCTCTCGCATGATGAACTTTATCTTCAACCCCTACACAAATGATTTCGTCTTGGTGTATCTCGATGATATTTTGGTCTTCTCCAAGAACAAGCGAGGATCATGCCAAACATTTGCGATTGGTGCTCGACAAGCTCGAGAGCATCAATTCTATCTGAAGTTTTCCAAATGTGAGTTCGGCTTGATGAAGTTCTTTATCTTGGTCATATCATCTCCGCCAAGGGCATCGCTGTTAATCCCGAGAAGGTGTCTTCAGTTCTGAATTGGGAACCTCCTCAGAATGTCAAGCAGCTCCGCAGTTTTCTCGGTCTTGCAAGCTATTGTCGAAGATTCGTTGAGAACTTCTCCAAGATTGCAAAGCCTCTTTCCAACCTCCTCCAGAAGCATGTCAAGTATGTGCGACGCCTTTGAGTGTGATGTCGCTTTCAATACCCTCAAAGAGAAGCTAGTTACAGCTCCTGTCTTGACTCCTCCTGATGAATCCAAGCCATTCGAAGTTTTCTGTGATGCTTCCTTGCAAGGTCTCGGTGCTGTGTTAATGCAAGAGAAGAAGGTTGTGGCCTATACCTCTTGCCAGTTGAAGCCCAACGAAAAGAACTACCCCACTCATGATCTCGAGTTGGCGGCAGTTGTCCATGCATTGATAACATGGAGACATCTCTTGTTGGGAAGGAAAGTGGACATTTTCACCGATCACAAGAGTCTCAAGTATATCTTCACTCAACCAAACCTCAACCTCAGGCAAACTCGATGGGTCGAAATGATTCAAGAGTACAATCCAAGTATTGAATATACTCCTGGCAAGGCGAATGTGATTGCAGATGCCTTGAGCAGAAAGGCTTATTGCAACAGCCTAATTCTCAAGCCCTTCCAACCGGATCTTTGTGAAGCTTTCCGCAAGCTGAATCTTCAAGTTGTTCCTCAAGGCTTTCTTGCCAACCTCATAGTCTCTCCTACTTTGGAAGATCAAATTCGTGAGGCTCAACTCCTGGATGCCATGGTGAAGAAGGTGAAACGTGGTATTGACAAGGGCATTTCCAAATACAAGTGCTATCGCTTGGATGACAAAGACACTCTTTTCTTCGAGGATCGTATTGTGGTTCCTAAAGGCGATCTGAGAAAAGTCATCATGAATGAGGCACACAATTCCCTCCTATCCATTCATCATGGAAGTACGAAGATGTACCATGACCTCAAGCAGTCGTATTGGTGGACTCGAATGAAGCGAGAAATTGCTCAATTCGTGAATGAATGTGATGTATGCAGAAGGGTGAAAGCAGAACACCAAAGACCAGCTGGTCTCCTCAAACCTCTTGCTATTCCAGAATGGAAATTTGATCACATTGAGATGGACTTCGTGACTGGATTTCCTAAGTCCAAGCGTGGAAATGATGCTATCTTCGTTGTCATTGACAAGCTTACTAAAGTGGCTCATTTTCTTCCTGTCAAAGAATCTATCACAGCAGCTCATTTGGCAGAGCTATACACCTCGAATTGTCTCCTTGCACGGTATTTCGCAATTGATCTCTTCAGACCGTGGAAGCATCTTCACTTCTAAGTTCGGGACTCCTTTCAGACGGCCATGGGCACCAACATTCGTTTCAAAGACAGCTTTTCATCCTCAAACAAGTGGCCAAGTCGAGCGAGTCAATCAAATCCTTGAAGATATGCTCGGGGCTTGTGTCATTTCCTTTGGCATGAAGTGGGAAGAGTGTCTCCCATATGCCGAAGTTCTCCTACAACAACAACTTCCAAGCGAGTTGGGCAAGGCCCCATTCAAATTCTCTATGGTAGAAAGTGCGTACTCCTCTCAATTGGTCCGAGACAGGTGAACGCCAACTTCTTGGCAACGACTTGATCACAGAAGCCGAAGAAATGTGCAAAGTCATTCATGAGAATCTTAAAGCCGCGCAATCGCGCCAGAAGGGCTATTATGATGACAAGCACCGTGATGTGGCTTTTGAAATCGGAGACCATGTCTACCTCCGCGTCTCCAATGAAAGGTACTCGCCGCCCGGTATCAAAGGAAGCTTGCCCCTAGATACGTGGGTCCTTTCAAGATCATTGGCAAAAGAGGCGATCTCGCCTATCAACTTGAGCTTCCATCCAACTTTGCAAACGTGCACGATGTGTTTCACGTGTCACAGCTCCGCAAGTGCTTCAAGATTCCTGAACGCACTATCAACTTTGAAGAAATTAACCTCCAAGAAGATCTCTCTTATCATAAGCACCCCGTTGCTATTCTTGAAGAAACCGAGCGCAAGACTCGCAACAAGTCAATCAAATTCCTGAAAGTAAAGTGGTCACACCATTCCGACCGAGAAGCCACCTGGGAGTGCGAGGATCACCTCCGTTCCGAATATCCGGAGTTTTTTCAGTCCTAGATCTCGGGACGAGATCCTCTTGTAGTGGTGGAGTGTTGTAACACCCCGGATGTAACTTTCCATATTTGTAACTCCAACTCTTGCCATTTTCGGATATGTGCTGTGATATTCCCTCCGTGGTTGGGTTTTGTTTTCGTTTTGCATTTTGTCCATGTCATGCATCTCATATCATGTCATCATGTGCATCTCATTTGCATACGTGTTCGTCTCATGATTCCGAGCTTTTTCCCCGTTGTCCGTTTTGCAATCCGACACTCCTATGTTCCCCGGCGCACCCCTCTTGTTCTTTTTCCGTGTGCGGGTGTTGAACATTCTCGGAATGGACGAGCCTTGCCAAGTGGCCTGGTATAGCACCGTAGACCACTGTCAAGTTTCGGGTCATTTGGAGTTCGTTTGATACTCCAACGGTTAACCGCACTCTCGCAAAGGCCTCTTTTGAGTTGCAGCCCAACAACCCTCCAAAACAGCCCAATAACCCATCTAACTCCTTCCATGCCCTCGGTCGTTCGATCACGATCGTGTGGGTAAAACTACACCCCATTTGGAGTCTCCTAGACCCTCTACCTATAAATATGTGCCCATCCCGCATTTTTGGGCAAACCCTAGTCCCAAGACCACGGACATGTCCGCCCGAGCCGGACGAAATCCCGCCGCCGCCGCCTAATCGGGAGGCGACACGTGCGCCACAGCTTGCCAGCCACGCCCGGCCCTGAGGCCGCGCTGGCCCTCCATACAGCCGCACGCCGCGCCCGCCGCCACACGCGCCACACGCCACATGCCCCACACACACACACACACACACGCGCTTGCACGCCGCGCCGCCGCCCGCCGCCCACACACACACACACACGCCACATTACCATGCCCTTGCGCTGGCGGCCGCCGCCGCCGCCCGACCTCTCCTTCCTCCTCCCGAGCCTACTCCGGCGAGCACCCGCGCCGGCGACCTCCAACAACAGCGAGATCCAGATCGGATCCGAACCCACGGTTGACTTTCTCCCCCCCCCCCAAAATCTCACTGTCATAATCTGTGATAATTTTCGTGCATTTTCATAGCATCACATCTCCGCACCCGTGGCTCCGTTTTGGGCGTATAATATGTCAAATTGTTCGCCTCGAAGAGTACATCATTTCATTCCATTGCATCATTTGCATTTGAGCTCATCTTGATGCCCGAAATGCTGTTGGAAGATGGCTTCAGATCGTTAGTTTCAGAATCTTATCAGCTCGAGCTCTTTTGTCATTTTTGCCATGAATTATGTGTGCACCCTATGAACTTGAGTCCTACATGTGAGTTGAACTTTGCCATGCCATATTTCCAGAGGTGTTTGCCATGTATTTTTGTGAGTTATGTGTTGACTAGAACAAGCATGCAAAGTAGGGATGATGATGTTGCTGATTTCAGGAACTTAGTGTTTTTCACTAAGTCTTGTCCCGCTGTTAATTTTATGCCATATGGTCATGTTGTTACAGAGAGATATATGCCCTTTTTGAGCATGATAAGTAAGGGTGTTTTGAACATATGGATGTCCTCTATCCATCCATGTCTTTGTTGGTATTTATGGAGTAGTCTAGCATGTCATTTTCGTGCTCTACTTTTGCTTGAAAATGTTTCCTGACAGATTGTTTGCATGAGATTCAATTTTCACGAGGTTGTTGTAGTTGATCCGTGTATGCTATGATGTTGTTCTTGCCATGTATAGCTCCTATGCCATGTCTTCTTGATGGGTGTATGCTTAGTTTATCATGAGATGCTCTATAGTGAGTGCATCGAGCTCACGAACATGCCTACTCGTTAACTGTTTTTGCCATGCCCAGTTTTTTCTGCTGAGTCTGAAATCTGTAATAAAACTTGCTATGTTTACATGGGTGCCATCATTTCTTAAGGTCCTTTTTGGCTTATGGTCAGTAAGGGACTATTGATATATGCTTTGAGTAGAATCATGTCATGCCTTGTTTTGCTATTATAAGTTCCTGTAGCATGTTGTTTGCTTGCTCTAAACATGCCTTCCTGATGTTAATTCCTGGCATGTTAGTATTTTCACCAAGTCTGTGAACCTGATATTTTTAGCACTTTCACCATGCTTGTTTGAACATGTTATGATGTGATTGAGCCGTAGCTCAGTGCTCCTCTTTTGTTAAGCATCTCCTGCAGATCGCTGCCATATGCTTTGTTTTTATGTTGGGGTGCTGTAGCATAGTTTCTTGTTGCTTGCTAAGTAGCATCGGGCTGTTAAACGCAGATTTGCGTCATTCTTGTTTTGCTTGTCATTTGCAAACCGTGCATCCAATTCCGGTGATCTTTATATCGATTTCAACCGAAATCATCTCATCTTTCCAGCGGCATACTTGGTTTGCCAAGTTGATGCCAGTTCATCATTTTCCTTCCGGAGCACACATATGCATTGCATATCACATCTCGCATAGCATGTCATGTATTGCATCATATTGCTTGTGCATTGTTCCTTGTTTGATTGTGGTTCCGTTGCTTGTGTTCTTGCTTTGGGTAGAGCCGGGAGACGAGTACATGAATGAGGAGCCTGTTGAGAACGTCTACGAGGATCAAGTCTTCGACAACTCTGAGAACCTTACAGGCAAGATGACCATACCTTCGATATCATTTCTATCTTTGCTTGCTAGATGCTCGCTCTTTTGCTATGCCTATGCTACGATACCTACCACTTGCTATATCATGCCACCCATATTGCCATGTCAACCTTTAACCATCCATGTCCTAGCAAACCGTTGATTGGCTATGTTACCGCTTTGCTCAGCCCCTCTTATAGCGTTGCTAGTTGCAGGTGAAGATGAAGTTTGTTCCTTGTTGGAACACGGATATTTTGGGATATCACAATATCTATTGTTTTAATTAATGCATCTATATACTTGGTAAAGGGTGGAAGGCTCGGCCTTATGCCGGTGTTTTGTTCCACTCTTGCCACCCTAGTTTCCGTCATACCGGTGTTATGTTCCTTGATTTTGCGTTCCTTACGCGGTCGGGTGATTTATGGGACCCCCTTGATAGTTCGCTTTGAATAAAACTCCTCCAGCAAGGCCCAACCTTGGTTTTGCCATTTGCCACCTATACCCTTTTTCCCTTGGGTTTTCATGAGCCCGAGGGTCATCTTTATTTTAGCCCCGGGCGGTGCTCCTTCGAGTCTTTGGTCCAACCTGAGCGATGTCCGGCGCCCCTTGGGCAAGCAGGGTCTATGCCAACCCGACGTCTGGCTCATCCGGTGTGCCCTGAGAACGAGATATGTGCAGCTCCTATCGGGATTTGTCGGTGTCGTGGTTCTAAGTCTGACAGTAGAAGTAGGGGTAGGTTAAGGAGGGGCGATGTCCTAGCTATGGAGTTGTTGTGGTGACAAGAGATGTACGAGTTCAGGCCCTTCTCGGAGGAAGTAATAGCCCTACGTCTCGGAGCCCTGAGGCGGTCGAGTGGATTATGAGTATGAGTATTGCAAGAATCTGAACCCTTCTACCTGTGGAGGGGGGTGGCTTATATAGAGTGCGCCAGGACCCCAGCCAGCCCACATAATGGAGGGATTAAAGTACATTAAGCTAGGGGGGTTACTGGTAACGCCCCTCATAAGGTGTCTTAACTATCATTAAGTCTATTCAATAATAAACCGTTGCACTGCGGAGTGTCCTCTGACCTTCTGGTGGTCGAGTGAGCCTTCATGGTCGAGCGGGTCTTCCATGGTCGAGTGCTTCCAGTCTGGTCGAGTGCATTCTTCTTTGGTCGACTGGAAGATGATCTCTTCCATGAGTACCCTTGGGTAGGACGATTAGGTCAGGCCTATGACCCTACCCTAGGTACACGAATCCATCATTAGCCCCCGAATGGATTGAGGCTTGAGTGAAGGAGGAGTTGACGTTGTTTCCGACTGCTCTTGCATTCTGATTACGTGTTGTCTTGGATCAAGATCTTCTTTGTTGGTAACAAGAAACTTTCCTTCAATCGACTTGATCCATTCTTGTTCTTCAGTCGAGTGACTTTCTTTGCTATATTTGAGTAACGGATCGCAGGAGATCTCGCGATTGATGATGATCCGTCGTCCGCGGATCTCGCGGGATACGAAATTTGGGGAAGCGCTTAAACGGAACAGATCTGCGGCGCTTGGATGGGGCCGAACGGAGCGCCTCGATTTCAGCGCCGCTTTCTCCGCCACGATCGCGCCCGCGGCTGTTCGGGATATGATTGGATTGCTTGGGTCCACCTGTCATCCACTCGAAGGGATGCTATAAATGTAACTCCGGGCTCGCGACTGATACCTTGTTCTTTCTCCTCCGTTCTTCCGTCTCGCTCTCCACCTCCGCTGCTGCTCCTTGCCGTCCCTCCCTTTGCGCATTCACCGGCGCTATGGGCAAAGAGAAGACGACGATGCTGGAGCGTCTGAAGAAGGCGTCGGTGGCGGAGAAAGCGTCGGGCGGCGAGAAGGCGAAGGGGAGATCTACCGGTCGCGGTGGTTCTTCGTCGAGATCCAAGCTGCCGAAAGGCTGGGTCCAGGGGGACTGGATCCAGTCGACGATCAGGGAGAAGGACCTCCTTGATATGGCCAACGACGGATTGATTCCTCACAACGCCGCGAGACTTCCTGGCCGGGAATGGCAGCCTCAACCAGAAGAGGGTGAGTGCGTGCTTTTGGCCACCCATGTCGACCGAGGTTTTTCGTTGCCACCGAGTGTGTTCTTTCGAGGTTTTCTGAATTTCTTCGGAGCTCAGCTCCACCATTTCACTCCAAACTCCATCGCATACCTTGCCGCGTTTGTATCTATGTGCGAGAACTTCCTGGGTTGTCGACCGCACTGGGGCTTGTTCAAGTACATCTTCACATGTCGCTCTCAGACTGTGAAGAAAGCAAGCCCTGGTGACGAGAAGACCCAAGTGGTCCAGATGTGTGGTGGTTTAGGAGTCCAGTTGAGGAGCAAAAGCACTTTTCCAGCTATGCATTTTCCCGAGTCGGTTAGGGGTTGGCAGTCGACCTGGTTCTATTGTCGGAACGAGACGACGCCGGGGCAGTCGACCGGCCTCCCAGAATTCACCATGAGTCGAGTGAACAGGCCCTCCTCCTTGAAGGTCGTCCCTGAAGAAAGGGCTGAAGTGAAGATGCTGATGGACCGGGTGGTGCAGCTGGTTAGAGACGGAGTGACTGGCATGGATCTCCTGGAAGTTTTCCTCCGAAGGCGAATCCAGCCCTTCGGTTCGAGTCATCAGATGTGGTTGTATTGTGGCACCAAGATGAAACTCGCGTCCACCGGAGGCGTCGGCGATGTCGTAGTGGAAAGATGGCTGACCTCAATCACGGAAACAAGGACAATCCTCGCGGATCCCGGAGGATTTCTCCGCTTGATCGTGACAATGTTCCGCATAAGGTACACTTGTTCTATTTTCATTGCACGTATGTCGAGTGTGCTTCGTGACTTGGTCGATGAACTCTGCTTTGATGCTACCAGCCCTCACAGAGCTATACTCAATGCCCAACGGCGCCAAATTCCGAGGAGGGGGAAGCCGATGGGGGTGAGAGTCAGGAGGAGTGGAATTCAGATGACGCAGGAGACGACGACGACGATGATGATGATGACGAGGACGACGAGGACGACGAGGATGAGGAGGAGGAAGTCGCACCACCGCGCTTGGAAAGGCGGTCAAAACTTGTGCACGATCCTTCGGCCGAACGCGGTAAGGGAGTCGCGACTGCTTCGCAGACGACCAAGCGCCCTCGGACCGCTTCTCCGGTGCCGACTGAGAAGGCGCCGAAGCAACCGAAGGTAGTTCCGCCGAGGACAACCAAGCCTCTGCCAAAGATGAAAGTGTCCATCCCCACCATCTCAGGGTAAATATCTTGTTTTAAATCTTCTTGTTCTATATAGATTTTATCTCTGGTTGAAACTTGAATCGGTCGACTGACTTTTCGGACTTTCAGCGCTGCGACTTCCGAAACCTCAGCTAGGGCTGAAGACCATGAGATGGAGGATGCCGCCACCTCAAATCCTGGTATTATATCCTTAATTCTTGCTCTTAGTCGACTGACTCAAGATTTCTGACTTTAACTCTTTTCTGAAGCTCCAACCGATAACATCATCACTCTCCCTGACGATGATGATGAAGATGAGGAGCCACTGAGGGCTAGGAGGAGCAGGAAGGCGTCTACTGGCGGGGAAGCCCAAGGCGTGACGGTGCCCGAGACCATCGTGATGGAAGGGGAAGTCGGCACTCGACACACTGTATCTTTTGCAAACCCGTTGACGAGTGCCCGACCCACTTCGTCGAGTGCTGGACAGCCTTCGATCTTCACCACGCACCACGTCCCGGAGGACCAGGCTGATGCTGCTAAAGAGGCGATCCGTCAAGCAGGGATCATGATGAAACAGGTGAAGATCGCTCGGGAAGCGAGCCAAGCAGCTTACGACGCCAGCTCTGCCCTTCAGAGTAATGTTCAGGTTAGTCGACCACCACCTGTTCTGTTAGGATATGCTATCGAAACTTTTCTTCTACGGATTTCGTAGCGTCACCCACTAGGTGTGTTGGCAAAACTCTGTGTTGGCGGGGCACGCTGAGTGCACCCGCCGAGTGTAGTCCCCAAGGCTAAGGTCGACTGCTGGCAGTCGGTCTTAGGCTTACTAAGTAGATGTTTGATCAGTATCCGAATGGAATGAATGTGTTTCTGAAACCAGTGGGGGCACGCTGAGTGCACCCACTGGGTGTAGTCCCCGAGACTGTGGTCAACTGCCGCGCTGATTTGATTCTGAAGAAGCACCGTCGATCGGGTCGATTTTTTTTTTGTGTTGGTCGACTGGTCGACTCCGTCTTAGGCTTACTAAGAATGAAACTGGTCGACTGGTCGACTCGCTCTTTTTACTGGTCGACTGGTCGACTATGTCTTGAGTAAGACCAGTGGGGGCACGCTGAGTGCACCCACTGGGTGTAGTCCCCGAGACTACGGTTGGATGCTTGCATTCGACTGTAGTCTTAGAAACGCACAATTCTTCTTCATTCACTCGGAAGTGAACTATCTCTGATATTTTTGAAACTGTCTCTTTGTAGAAATCTTGTGATCTTGCGGCACGCTATACTGAACTGGAGCAGAAGCATATTCAGCTCGAGTTGGACTTGAAACTGGTGCAAGAGAATCTGACAAAGGCGAAGGAGGAGACCAAAGGTATGTTTGGTGAGATTTCGACGACTCTTTCCTCCTCCCACTTGCCTCAATTTTGACTTTGTTGCAATTTACAGGCAAGGTGAGGGAAGCCCAAAGGAAGAAAGAGCTTGAGCTGTCTGAAAAGATCAAGCTTGCTGATGAAAAACTGGCCTCAGTTGCCAAGCTCGAACAGGATAACGCCAATCTGAAGACTGCTCTAGCCGCTGCTAACAAGGATGCTGAGCGAATGAAGTCTGACAAAAAGAACCTGACCGATAAGATCCTCCAACTGGATGGGAAGAGGAATGAGCTGGAAAGCTTCTTGAGTGGTCTTGCTAAGGAATTGTTCCTTAAGCTCGAGGGTAACTTTCTTCACTCGACCAATTCCCCCAACTGTTATGTTTCCACTCGACTATTCTCCTGATTCGGGACTTTGTCTCTGCAGAGTTCTGCCGCAACTTTGAAGAAGAAACCAGCCAGCTGGAGACGAACCTTGACCCTGCCAATTCCCCGGTCAACGATGAAACCGCTATGAACATCTTCCGACTGGAGTCTCGTGTTGCCGCTGTTGTGGATTATCTCGCCAGACTGAAGGTTGCTACGTCCCGCATCGACTCGACGCTCTGGCCCAAGGAGACAGTTCAGAATGACCTTGAATCACTGATGGCTCGACTAAACGCCGTCCCTGATCGAGTACAAGAGTGGAAGAAATCTTCGGCTCGGTGTGGTGCAGACGTTGCCCTGTGTCTGGCGCGAGTCCATTGCAAGGAAGCCCGAGAAGACAAGCTGGCGGCTCTCCGAGTGGCCAACACTAAAAAGCACGACTTCAGGACCTTCATGGAGACTTTCATTGCTGCTGCTACGCGGATCGCCGACGGGATTGATCTTGACGAGTTCGTTGCTCCATCCAGCCCTCCGCAGGAGGGGTAAAAAACTTTCCTTGACCTTAAATTTGCCTCGGAATGCCGAGTGAAGTTGTAACCGATAAAACTTTAACAGGCTTAGTGCCTGAGCACTCTCGGTTACTTTAGGTGTCGACCTAAATTTAGATTGGATTTTTGAAAATGATTGCTCTCGGCTTAAATTGCTCTTTGCAGGTTGACAGCGAAGCACTTACTGCAATCGACTTATTCCTTAGGCAAGCACTGGGCTGCAGCTAAGCCTCCGAGTGGAAGTCTGACTTACCACTTGGTAGGATTTTAATAACTTAGGTGAGCACTGGGCTGCAGCTAAGCCCCCGAGTGGGAGGTCTACTCTCCACTCGGTGGGATTTCTTTTACCTTAGGCGAGCACTGGGCTGCAGCTAAGCCCCCGAGTGAGAGGTTTGCTCTCCACTCGGTGGGATTTCTTTTATCTTAGGCGAGCACTGGGCTGCAGCTAAGCCCCCGAGTGGGAGGTTTGCTCTCCACTCGGTAGGATTTCTTTTACCTTAGGCGAGCACTGGCTGCAGCTAAGCCCCGAGTGAGAGGTTTGCTCTCACTCGGTGGGATTTCTTTTATCTTAGGCGAGCTGGGCTGCAGCTAAGCCCCGAGTGGGAGGTTTGCTCTCCACTCGGTAGGATTTCTTTATCTTAGGCGCAGCGGGCTGCAGCTAAGCCCCAGTGGGAGGTTTGCTCTCCACTCGGTAGGATTTCTTTTATCTTAGGCGAGCACTGGGCTGCAGCTAAGCCCCCGAGTGGGAGGTTTGCTCTCCACTCGGTAGGATTTCTGTTGTATTTGTGTCGAAGCTCGGAGAAGAGGGTCGCAGTCGACACGTTGTATTTGTGTCGAAGCTCGGAGAAGAGGGTCTCAGCTAGCCTGCGCCTCGTTTTCCTTGCGAATATACTTTATACTTAGGCGAGCACTGGGCTGCAGCTAAGCCTCCGAGTGGAAGTCTGGCTTACCACTCGGTAGGATTTTTAATAACTTAGGCGAGCACTGGGCTGCAGCTAAGCCTCCGAGTGGAAGTCTGGCTTACCACTCGGTAGGATTTCTAATAACTTAGGCGAGCACTGGCTGCAGCTAAGCCTCCGAGTGGAAGTCCGCTTACCACTCGGTGGGATTTTTAATAACTTAGGCGAGCACTGGGCTGCAGCTAAGCCTCAGTGGAAGTCGGCTTACCACTCGGTAGGATTTTTAATAACTTAGGCGAGCACGGGCTGCAGCTAAGCCTCCGAGTGGAAGTCGCTTACCACTCGTAGGATATTTAATAACTTAGGCGAGCACTTGGCTGCAGCTAAGCCTCGAGTGGAAGTCGGCTTACCACTCGGTAGGATTTTAATAACTTAGGCGAGCACTGGCTGCAGCTAAGCCTCCGAGTGGAAGTCCCGCTTACCACTCGGTAGGATTTGTAAAAACTTAGGCGGAACGGATTCGCGCCTAAGCCACCCATCGGGGAAGTGAAAATTTTACTCGACGCAAAATAAAGAGTGACAAAATTATGAAGGAATTATGACACTATTACTTCAAAGCTCGTGAGCTACAAGAGTACTTTATTACAATTCGTCCGAGCGAAAGACTTTAAGTGTAAAAGCAGGCGGAGCAGATCCGCATTCAAGCTCGGGGCTCATCGATATCGTGCTCGACATTGTAAAGACGATATGCCCCATTGTGGAGAACCTTTGTGACGATGAAGGGACCTTCCCATGAGGGAGCAAGCTTATGTTGTTTCTGCTGATCCACCCGAAGGACCAGATCTCCTTCCTGGAAGGCTCGACCTCTCACATTTTCGGCGTCAGAGGGCGGCGCAAGTCTTGCTGGTAAATGGTCGAGCGGATCAGAGCCATTTCCCGCTCCTCTTCCAAGAGGTCGACTGCATCCTGACGCGCTTGCTCAGCTTCTGCTTCATTATACAGTTCAATTCGTGGAGCATTGTGAAGGAGGTCACTCGGTAAAACTGCTTCTGCCCCATAGACCAGGAAAAAAGGAGTTCTCCCAGTCGACCGACTAGGCGTGGTCCGCAAACCCCAAAGCACTGAAGGAAGTTCGTCGACCCAAGCTCCAGCTGCATGCTTGAGATCTCGCATCAAACGGGGCTTCAGACCCTTGAGGATTAATCCATTGGCTCGCTCTGCCTGTCCATTCGACTGTGGATGGGCGACTGAAGCATAGTCGACTCGTATGCCTTGGGAGTTGCAGAAGCCCTTGAATTCTTCCGAGTCAAAATTCGACCCATTGTCCGTGATAATGCTGTGCGGGACTCCATACCTGAACGTCAACTTTCTGATGAAGGAAACTGCAGTACCAGCATCAAGTTTTTTGATTGGCTTAGCCTCAATCCACTTGGTGAACTTGTCGACTGCTACCAGTACATCGTGTAACCACTCCAACCCGTTAAATAAGGGACCGACCATGTCCAACCCCCATACAGCGAAAAGGCCAAACAGCGGAATGGTCTTCAAGGTCGACTTGAGCTTGTGTGACATATTGGAATAGAACGGCATCCTTCGCACTTATCCACTATTTCTTTTGCCATCTCATTTGCTCTTGGCGGTAAAATCCTGCTCGGTATGCTTTGGCTACAATGGTCCGAGAGGGCGCATGGTGACCACAGGTTCCAGTGGATATCGTTGAGAATGACTCGACCTTCTTCGGCGTTATGCACTTTTGTCCGACTCGTTGGACTTTCTATATCTCTTGCCCATTGATATGATAAAGGCTTTGGATCGGCCAGACGATTTGTCGGGCCTCTTCTTCATCCTCTGGGAGTTCCTTTCTCAGAATATACGCAATGTATGGAATTGTCCAATCGGGAGTAACTACTAAGACCTCCATGACTAAGTCGACCCTTTCTTTGGGACCTCGACTTGACCGGGTCTGTGGCGCTCTTGGGTTGTGGGGCTTCCTCGTGTAAGGATCTTCTTTGGTCGACGGAGTGTGTATATGTTCCAAAAACACGCCACTCGGAATGGCTTCTCTCTTGGACCCTATCTTGGCAGATCATCTGCTGCCTGATTTTTCATCGGGGATGTGATGGAGCTCCAACCCTCAAACTTCTTTTCCAGCTTCCTCCTTTGCATTGCGATATCCAGTCATAGCCGGGCTTCTTCGCCCCACTCCTTCATCACTTGATTGACCACTAGATCTGAGTCGCCATAAACCATCGGTGGCGGACGCCGAAGTGAGATGGCCATGCATAATCCATATAGAAGGGCCTCGTACTCTGCCTCATTGTTGGAGGAATCAAAGTGAATCTGGAGCACATACTTAAGCTTATCTCCTCCGGGGAAACCAGAACAACAAAGACAGAACCATTCAGCATCTTGGAGCCGTCAAAGAACATGGTCCAATGCTCAAAGTGAACTTCGATCGGTTCTTTGTTGTTCAATCCACTCGGCAAGGAAATCAGCTATAGCACAGGACTTAATAGCTTTCTTTGCCTCAAATTTGATATCAAGGGAAGAAGTTCAATCGCCCACTTCGCCACTCGACGGTTGCATCTCTGTTATGCAAGATCTACGATAAAGGCGTCGGCGACGATCGTGATGAGAATGATCGGAGAAATAGTGAGCAACCTTCTTTGTGGTCATGTATATACCATACACAAGCTTCGATAATGTGGGTATCTTTGCTTGGATGGAGTCAAGACTTGGACAAATAATACCCGGGCGTTGAACTTTGAAGGCCTTTCCTTCCTCTTCCCGCCGCTCGTAGTAAGCCTGAATCGACAACTTGTCCGATGGCTGCAATGTAAAGCAACAGAGGCTCTTTGCTGATTGGAGCAGCAAGCACCGGCTGGGTGGAGAGCGAGCTTTTAGCTCGGCAAACGCTGCATCGACTTCCGGAGTCCACTCGAACTGTCAGCCTTCTTCATCGATCGGTAAAGAGGTAATGCCTTTTCACGAGTCGTGAGATGAATCGACTTAAAGCGGCCAAGCATCCAAGAAGCTTCGGGCGTCGTGCACTCGCCGCAGGCGTTTCATTAGGAGAATAGTGCCTATCTTCTCAGGTTAGCATCGATTCCTCGTTCGAAACGAGAAAACCGAGTAATTTTCCACGGGAACTCCGAATGTGCACTTGGGCGGATTGAGCTTGATATCGTACCTTCGGAGGTTGGCAAATGTTTGGCGAGGTCAGCGAGCAGGTCGGAACCTTTTCGCGACTTAACGACGATATCATCCATATCGCTTCCACATTCCGGTGATCTGGTGAGAAGACACTTCGAATCATTCGCATAAGCGTGGCTCCGGCATTCTTGAGGCGAATGGCATGGTGACATAGCGAAGCACCGAATGGAGTGATGAAAGCTGTTTTATTTCGTCGGGTCCATCTGAGGCGGATCGATGATACCAGAATATGCATCTAGAAAAGACAACCTCTCACCCCGCGGTCGAGTCGACAATTTGATCGATGCGGGGAGAAAAATGATCGCCGGGCAGGCCCGATTGATGTGCTTAAAATCAATGCACATGCGGAGTGAGTTATCCTTTTGGGGACCATGACAACATTGGCGAGCCACTCGGGTGGTAAATCTCTCGGATGAATCCTGCTGTCAACAATGAGCCACTTCTTCACCAATAGCCTTTCTCTTACGACGGCGGACCGCCAAGATGTTCTTTCACTGGTTTCGCTGTCTTGTCGACTCGTGGCGATGCTCGGCCGTTCCACAGGAACACCGGCATGTCGGTGGCTTCCATGCAAAAATGTCGATTCTCACGGAGGAACTGGATGGCGCTTCTTCCTATTTGAGTCGAGTGTTGTGGATATGTGAGTCGGAGCTGCGTCGGGTCGGTCGGATGAATATGGGCGGGCTTCGTCTCACCGGGCGACTTGAATGCAGATTCGTGGCTGGCCTCTTAGACTTTAGCAAATCACTCGGATCGCGTTTTGCATATACTCTTGAATTCGACCGCTGTCACTTGGGAGTCGGCAATCTTGAACCCTTACGAAAGCATTCTCTGCCTTTTCCGATCGCGGTGGCGGTGATCACTCCCTTGGGTCTGGCATTTTCAGTTTGAGGTACACGTAGCATGGTCGAGCCATGAATGCGATGCGTAGGCAGGCCTCCCCAAAATGGTGTGGTATGCACTCTGAAAATCCACAACCTCGAAGGTTAGCTTTTCTTTGCGGAAGTGCTTGGAATCACCAAAAACCACGTCCAGGGCTATTTGGCCGAGTGAATTGGCCTTCTTCCCTGGTATGACTCCGTGGAAACTCATATTGCTGGCACTCAATCGGGACATCGGAATGCCCATCCCTTTCAATGTATCCGCATATAACAAATTCAGTCCACTGCCACCATCCATCAGCACTTTTGTCAGTCGAGTGCCTTCGACAATTGGATCGACCACTAACGCTTGCCGCCGGGGTGGCAATGTGAGTCGGTGATCAGATTGGTCGAATGTGATGGGTATCTGGGACCACTTCACATAACTTGGCTTAACGGGGCAACCATATTCACCTCGATTGATGACTTTGATCGACTTTTACTTTCCACATCGCGAAGATCATCAGTGGAGTTGACATGCGGATATTCCTCCTCACTGTCCTCTTTGTCTCGGCCTTGTCGGCTCCTTCTCCTTGTCCTTAGACTGTTTGCCTGGCTGCTGGATCAGGAGTCGACACTGGCGTGTGGTATGCTTCGGGTAAATAATGTTGCCCTCTTCATCCTTCTTCGTGTGAATATGGCATGGCATATCCAGCACGTCATTTCCTTCCTTATCTTTCACTTTCTTCGGATTCCAGGATCCTTTGGGTTTCCCCTTGAACTTCCCCTGAGTGACGGCCAGGGCCTCTCCGGGAGCTGCTGGCTCGGCTTTGCGTTTCTGCTTCCGACTGGAATTGCCTTTCTCCGACTGGCTCGGCTTGTACTTGCCACTTCGGAGTCGGTCTTCTTCCTCGCCGTTGGCGTATTTGCTAGCAATCTCCATCATTCGACTCAGGGTCATGTCCCCGGTTCGACCGAACTTCAGACTCAATTCTCTGTTTTTGACACCGTCCTTGAAGGCGCAAACCGCTGATGGTCGAACATTTTCTCTGATGTTGTGCAAGGTGATCCACCTTTGAATGTACTCTCGGAGAGTTTCATTGGTCTTACGCACACAAACTTGCAGCTCTGTCAAACCAGCCGGTCGCTTGCAAGTCCCTTGAAAGTCTGACGAACACTCGGGACAAATCCTCCCAAGTATATATATGCTTTGTGAGGTAATTGACTCAGCCATGCTCGGCGAACCTTCCAACATGAGGGGCAAATGTTTCATGGCCACCTCGTCATTTCCACCACCAATTTGAACAGCCACTCGGTAATCCTCAAGCCAAGTTTCAGGCTTAGATTCTCCGTGAACTTGCAGACTCCTGCTGCCAATCTGAAATTGGGGGATCACGCTGCTCGATAGCCTGCTAAAACACTCCGGACGGAGGCGTGCACTCGACTACTTGGTGGGTGCATCTCTCGGTCCTCCTCGATGGGCCTGTTCGGTCGACCAAGCCTTGCGATAATGGACCGCGCATCAAAGCCTGGTTCCCTTGGGTGTTGGAACCCTTCGCCTATCTTGAGCGTCGTCATCATCTTGCCGCCGAGGCGAATGACCCTTCCCTCGGAGGAAGGGGCATTCGACGCCTGTCATCTCGGTCGGAGCGGTCTCGAGCTGCTCGCCGGTTGTCGCGCCCTTCCGCCGCGGAGGCGTCTGGGGCTGTGAGCCGATTATGCAGTGTTCGCAGCGGCGGATCGGTGTGAATCTGTTCTTGCGGCTGCGACACGGCTGAGTTTTGATTACTGCGCTCGGAGTAAATCTACGATCTGCTGCAAACCTCTTCCAGCTTCCGTGGGGCGGCTGAATAGATTACGCTATCTGAGTTGCGGCTGCTAAATTCTGAATTGGCGTGCGGTATACAGGTCGGCGGGAAAAACCGGCGTCATTTGGATTCGAGTCGTTGCGCTGCGTTAAATCCGAGTGCTCGCTGAAGATTCTCCAAGCGAGCGCTCAGCCACATTGGCCAAGCGTGCTTCCTCAAGGCACGAGCCTCGGGGTCTCTCGGCGATGGGAGTATGTAGTGCATCCATGTTCCTCTGACGAAGCTCTTCTCTTTGTAGAGAGTCGAGTGTCTCGGGCTGGTACTCCTCGTGTTCTTGCACGGGTCACCTCCCCGGCTGACCCCCGCCGCGGGCGGCCGGGAGGACTGTGAGGGCCGTCGACCATGAGGACCTCCGCCGCCGGATCACTGCTATCACACTCGGATCAGTCTCTCTGAAGCGGTCGGCAGATCAAGCAGGCAGTAGAGATTCGTCGGGCTCAATAAGCGCAACAGGCGGTGGCTGTGCAGCGAGCCACGCGTGCACCCACCGCTGCAGCCTCGACCTACGGGCGCTTGCGCTGGTGGGAGACCGGCGGCGACCGATAAGGGAGTCGGTCGATCTGGTCGGCGGTTGCGCAGCAAAGCGCCGCCAACACATGCACGAAAGTCGTCGCCCAGCGGACGGGGCGCCTCGATGTCAAGAGGGCCTCCTGGAGCCATCTTGGTCGTCGGGCGACGAAAGTGAGAACACCGAGGCGGATCTCGTGCCCTTTTAAAACTCCGAAGTCATCATGATGAAGGTACTCGGAATCTGCAACTCCTCCACAAATCGCTAAGACACCTGCCCCACGGTGGGCGCCAAGCTGTCGTGGTTCTAAGTCGTGAGAGAAGTAGGGGTAGGTTAAGGAGGGGCGATGTCCTAGCTATGGAGTTGTTGTGGTGACAAGAGATGTCTGAGTTCAGGCCCTTCTCGGAGGAAGTAATAGCCCCACGTCTCGGAGCCCTGAGGCGGTCGAGTGGATTATGAGTATGAGTATTGCAGAATCTGAACCCTTCTACGTGGGTGGAGGGTGGCTTATATAGAGTCTTGGGACCCCAGCCAGCCCACATAATGGAGGATTAAAGTACATTAAGCTAGGGGGTTCTTGGTAGCGCCCTCATAAAATGTCTTAACTATCATTAAGTCTATTCAATAATAAACCGTTGCCTTTGGAGTGTCCTCGACCTTCGGTGGTGAGTGAGCCTTCATGGTCGAGCGGGTCTTCCATGGTCGAGTGCTTCCACCGTCGAGTGCATTCTTCTTTGGTCATTTGGAAGATGATCTCTTCCATGAGTACCCTTGGGTAGGACGATTAGGTCAGGCCTATGACCCTACCCTAGGTACACGAATCCATCAGTCGGCACAGCGGGAGGTCTTGCTGGTTTAGTTTTACCATTGTCGAAATGTCTTGATGTACCGGGATACCGAGTCTGATCGGAGTGTCTTGGGGGAAGGTTTATTCCTTCGTTGACCGTGAGAGCTTGTTATGGGCTAAGTTGGGACACCCCTGCAGGGTATTATCTTTCGAAAGCCGTGCCCGCGGTTATGAGGCAGATGGGAATTTGTTAATGTTCGGTTGTAGAAAACCCGAAGTTGACCTTAAATAAAATACATCAACCGTGTATGTAACCGTGATGGTCTCTTCTCGGCGGAGTCCGGGAAGTGAACACGGTGTTGGAGTTATGTTTGACGTAGGTAGTTCAGGATCACTTCTTGATCGCTAATAGCTTCACGACCGCGCCTTGCTTCTCTTCTCGCTCTCTTTTGCGAGGTAGCCACCATGTATGCTAGTCGCTTGCAGCAGCCCCACCTTTTGACACCAGCCTTCCCTTAAGCTTAAATAGTCTTGATCTCGGTGTGAGATTCTTTGAGTCCACATGGCTCACAGATTCTACAAAACAGATCACGGTACGGTGATGCAGCGCTGATGGGCATAAGCGAGCTGAAGTGGGAATATGATGAGGCCCTTAGTCGATACTATGTTTCATTTCCAGACGATTAGTAGTGGAGCCAGTTAGGCGATCGGGGATCTGTGTTGCATGTGGGGTATTCTTCTTTTATTTTGGTTCCGTAGTCGGACCTTGATTGTAAACTGAATGATGGATGTTTAATTATGTATTGTGTGAAGTGGCGACTGTAAGCCAACTATGTATCTTTTCCCTTATGTATTACATGGATTGTGCAAAGATTACCTCACTTGCGACATTGCTTTCAATGCGGTTATGCCTCTAAGTCGTGCTTCGACACGTGGGAGATATAGCCGCATCGAGGGCGTTACATTGTTCCGGCCTCATTTAAACTTGCCTAAATAGGTAGTTTTATTATGCTTCACCCCTTGACATGTTTAACAACATTTAACATTGTTGTCTACCTAAACGAGAGCGAACTAAATAACTCGGATGTGGTGTTTCGTCAATATGCAACTCGTTGCATATTGAGCTCCACTTAACTTGTAGTATTGTGTGTTGCACTTTGCCATGCCATGCCATGCCTCATTAAACCGGACATGCATCATACTTGATTGTGCATCATGCCATATTTATGCTTGTGTGTTTACCATGTTGTTTGTTTCTTTCCGGTGTTGCTTCTTAGTCCCTGTAATGTTGCGGTTGTGAGGATTTGTTCGACTGCGTCCGTTTGTCTTCTTCATGGACTCGTTCTTCTTCCTAGCGGGATTTCAGGCAAGATGACCGCTACCCTATATCTCACTACTATCATTGCTATGCTAGTTGCCTCGTTCTTTCGCTATGCTGCGCTACCTATTACCTGTTTGTCAAGCCTCCCAAATTGCCATGAACCTCTAACCTTTGACACCTTTCCTATGCAAACCGTTGTTTGGTTATGTTACCGCTTTGCTCAGCCCCTCTTATAGCGTTGCTAGTTGCAGGTGAAGTTGAAGATTGCTCCATGGTGGACAGGGTTTATGTTGGGATATCACAATATCTCTTATATTATTAATGCATCTATATATACGGTAAAGGGTGGAAGGCTCGGCCTTATGCAGTGTTTTGTTCCACTCTTGCCGCCCTAGTTTCCGTCATCTTGGTGTTATGTTCCCGGATTTTGCGTTCCTAACGTGGTCGGGTGATTTATGGGACCCCCCGACGGTTCGCTTTGAATAAAACTTGTCCAAAGAAGGCCCAACATTGACTTTTACCATTTGCCTCACCACCACCTACTTTTCCTTGAAAGTAATTAACCCAAGGGTCATCTTTATTATAGCCCCCGGGCGGTGTTGGTCGAACCGAGGCAACTGCGAGGCCACCTCTTGGCAACTCAAGGGCTGGTTTTACTCGTAGCTTGACTTATCCGGTGTTGCCACGAGAGCGAGATATGTGCAGCTCCTATCGGGATTGTCGGCGCATCGGGCGGCTTTGCTGGTCTTGTTTTACCATTGTCGAAATGTCTTGATGTACGGGATACCGAGTCGATCGGAGTGTCGGGTGAAGGTCTATTCCCGATGATCGCGAGAGCTTGTCATGGGCTAAGTTGGGACACCCTGCAGGGTTTAAACTTTCGAGAGCCGTGCCCGCGGTTATGTGGCAGATGGGAATTTGTTAATGTCCGGTTGTAGATAACTTGACACTTGATCCGAATTAAAACACATCAACCGAGTGTGTAGCCATGATGGTCTCTTCTTGGCGGAGTCCGGGAAGTGAACACGGTTTCTGTGTTATGATTGACGTAAGTAGGAGTTCAGGATCACCTCTTGATCATTGCTAGCTTCACGACCGTTCCTCTTGTTTCTCTTCTCGCTCTCATTTGCGTTGGTTAGCCACCATACATGCTTAGCCGCTGCTGCAACCTCACCACTTTACCCCTTCCTTTCCCATTAAGCTTTGCTAGTCTTGATACCCATGGTAATGGGATTGCTGAGTCCTCGTGGCTCACGGATACTTCAAAACCAGTTTGCGGTGCCTATGTTACCGAAAGGTGGCGCAACCAAGGTCAAGGAGGAGCTCGTTGAGGATCTTGCCCTTTGTGTTGTTTCGTTCTAGTTGATCAGTAGTGGAGCCCAGTTGGGGTCGATCGGGGACCTTTGTCGCATTTGGGGTTGTTCTTTTATTTTGGTTCCGTAGTCGGACCTTGATTGTGCCTGGATGATGTAATGCTTTATTCATGTAACTGTGTGAAGTGGCGATTGTAAGCCAACTATATATCTCTTTCCCTTATGTATTACTTGGGTTGTGTGAAGATTACCTCACTTGCGACATTGCTTTCAATGCGGTTATGCCTCTAAGTCGTGCTTCGACACGTGGGAGATATAGCTGCATCGAGGGCGTTACAGGCAAGATCCTAGCTATGGAGTAGTTGTATACGCAAGATGTTTATGAGTTCAGGCCCTTCTCAGAGGAAGTAACAGCCCTACGTCTTGGAGCCCGGAGGCGGTCGACTGGATGATATGCGTATGAGTTGCAGGGGTGCGAACCCTTTACACTGAGGAGGGGGTGGCTTATATAGAGTCCGCCAGACCCCTCCGGTCCTCAGTTATGCAGGGTTTAAGGTACATTAAGATCTAGCGTTACTAGTAACGCCATACATATAGTTCTATGATGATCATAAAAAATACTTAATGACAGACCGTTTGTGTGCAGAGTGACTCTAGATCTCCTGGTGGTCGAGTGAGTGGCTTCATGGTCGAGTGTCTTCGAGTCCGTCGAGTGGAATCCTTCCAGGTCGACTGAAAGATAGTTTCTTCTAGAGATGTCCTTGGGGAGGGTATCTTGGACAGGTCCATGACCCTACCCTAGGTACATGGCTTCATCATTAGCCCCCGAATGGATCGAGGTTTGAGTGGGGAAGGAGTTGAGAACTCTCCCGACCCATTTTTCGTGCTGTGAGTATGTCTTGTTCTGGATCAGTGACCTTAGGTGACGGCACCAACTTCTTTTTCAGTCGCCTTGATCCATTCTTTGTATCCGTCGAGTGACTTTTCTGTACTTGGAGATCATCGAGCAACAGATCGGAGGAAATCTCCAGTCTGACAAGTTGCTCTGCAGTTCGTGGATTTAGCGGGATCTGAATTTTGGGAAGCATGCGAGGCGAAGGAGGCCGCGATACTCAGATGGGATAAGGCAGGAGCGCCTCGATCTCCATGCCACCTTTTTCGCCACATATCGCACGCGCGATTGTTGCGGGATTTGACAGGATCGTCCGGGCCTACCAGTCAGTCACTCGGAAGCAACCTCATATAAGGCGCCGGACGGGTTTTTTTTGAACAGTCCGCCCTCATTTTCCTCCCCCTCTTCCTCAGATTCATCTGCTGCATTCGCCACCATCCCAGCGCTGCTGCTCTGTGCGTGCTTCGCCGGTGACAATGGTGAAGGAAAAGACGGCGGCTTTGGAGCGGGCGAAGAGGCGACGACGAAGGTGAAGGGAAGGGCGACCAGTCGGGGCGGATCCTCGTCGCGGGCCGGTCTGCCGCAGGGCTGGATCCAGGGCGACTGGATCCGCTCGACCATCCGCCAAAAAGATCTTGACGACCTAGCCAATGAAGGACTGATCCCTCATGGATCAGCGAGGCTCCCGTGGAAGGAGTGGCATCCGCAGCCTCAGGAGGGTGAGTGTGTCCTCTTAGCCACCCACGTTGACCGCGGGTTTTCTCTGCCGCCCCACCCTTTCTTTCGGGGATTTCTGAACTTCTTTGGGGCACAACTCCACCACTTCACATCCAACTCCATCGTGTATCTCGCTGCTTTCGTGTCCTCGTGTGAGAATTTCTTATGTTGCCGGCCGCATTGGGGCCTTTTCAAACACATTTTCACCTGCCGCTCCAAGACGGTGTAAAAGGCCAATCCGAGTGATGAGAAAACCCAAGTGATTCAGATGTGTGGGGGTCTTGGGGTCCAAATGAGGGGAAAAAGTGCTTTCCAGCCATGGTCCTTCCCGAGTCGGTCCGAGGGTGGCAGTCGACCTGGTTCTACTGCCAGGACCAGCCGACGCCAGGGCAGTCGACTGGACTCCCTCCTTTTTCCTTGGATCGAGTGAGCAAGACGTCCTCTTTGAAGGTGGTCCCGGAGGAGAAGGCTCAGGTTAAGGCGTTGGTCGAGCGAGTAGTCCAGCTTATCCGTGACGGGGTGACTGGCATGGATCTTCTGGAGGTTTTCCTTCGACGACGCATCCAGCCACTTCAATATCGAGACCATCCGATGTGGATGTATTCTGGCACTGAAGACACCACTCGGGTCCACCCGGAGGAGGTCGAGGATGCCACGCTGGAGAGGTGGATGACTGCCATCACAGGGAACAAGGAGAACCCCCGAGGAGCCAGAAGGATCGCTCCACTCGACCAATCATACGAGCCAGCCAATGTCCAATTCTATATCTCCGGCCGTGATCCCGCTTCCTTCATTCTGTTTTGCTAGAATTCAGTCGACTGACTTTTGTCTTGTTTGTTTTCTTCCAGGTCACTACCGAGATGTACTCGATGCCCAACAGGGTGCAAGAACAGATCGAGAAGGAGGAGGGGAGCGGAGGTGAAAGTCAGGAGGAGTGGCAATCTGATGGTGAGGAGGATGAAGAAGACGACGACTCTGGTGAAGAGGAGGAGGAGGAAGAGGAGGAGGAAGTCGACCCTCCCCGCACTAAAAGGCGATCCAAGCTCGCCCATGACCCCGCAGTCGAGCGTGGCAAAGCGACTGTGCCTGTTGGACAGTCGACGAAACGCCCTCGGATGGCCTCTCCGGCGCCGACTGAGAAAGCGCCGAAGCAACCCCGAGCGACTTCCTCAAAAGCGACGAAGGCCCTGCCGAAGATGAGGTTGGTGATTCCCACTATTTCCGGGTAATAGCAGAACTTGTGTTTTCTTGTTTGGCATGGATAATCTCTTGGTCGACTCGTTGGTTAAGCGGTGATTTCTGAAATCTCTGATCTTTGCTACCTCTGAGACCTCACCCAGGAACGAAGATCAAGAAATGGAAGATGCTGCCACCTCCAACCTTGGTATGATCTCTGTAGTTTCCCTTTTGGTCGATTGGATCTTCATTTTTAACTTTGAATCTTTCCTGCAGCCCCACCTTCTGTCATTGATCTCCCTGATGATGACGATGAGGAGACACTGACGCAAAGGAGGAACAAAAAGGCGCTTTCTGGCAAGACTGCTCAGGTTGTATCAGCACCTGAGACGCTGGTTTAGGAGGGAGGCAATGTCACTCGGACTTCTGTGTCCTTTGCTGTGCCGCTGACGAGTGCTCGACCTTCATCGTCGGCTGCCGATCTGCCGTCCCTTTTCGCCACACACCACGTCCCAGAGGACCAAGCGGGTGCTGCTAAGGAGGTTATACGCCAGGCGGGGGTTATGATGGAGTAGGTGAAGGCGATCCGGGATGCTAGCAAAGCAGCTTATGATGCAAGCTCAGCTCTTCAGAGCAACATCCAGGTAAGTTGGTCACCGCTTGTTCTATTAGGATATGGTACCTGAAAACTCTTCTTGCTCAAGACCTTAGTATCTGTACACCCACTGGGCATGTCATTTGAATTTTTGGATTGGTGGGGGCACGCTGAGTGCAACCACTAGGTGTAGTCCCCGAGACTATGGTAGACTGCTGGTAGTCGACTATAGTCTTTATACTTTGAACTTCTTCACTTTAACTTCTCCACTCGGCCTGGTCGAATGGAATCATGGAACCTGTGGGGGAACGCTGAGTGCACCCACTGGGTGTAGTCCCCGAGACCATGGTCGACTGTTGGCAGTCGACTATGGTCTGAAGAACATCTCTTTTTTTTAGATCATGATGATACCGTGGCTGACTGCAGGCAGTGAGCTATGGTTTAGGATCATAACTTTCTGTCTCTTTCGGTCGACTGATCGAACCGAGTCGGTAGAACTAGTGGGGGCATGCTGAGTGCACCCACTAGGTGTAGTCCCCGAGACTACTGTTGAATATTTTGATTCGGCTGTAGTCTTAGAAATGCTACGATTTTTTCTCTTAGTCACTCGGAAGTGACCTATCTTTGATGTCTGTCGACTAACCTTTCGCAGAAATCTTGCGAGCTTGTGGCTCGTTATACTGAATTGGAGAACAAACATATCCAGCTCGAACTTGACTTGAAGCTTTTCCAGGAGAACTTCACGAAGGCGAAGGAGGAAGCAAAAGGTATGTTTGGTGAGAATCTTGATGACTGTCTTTATCTTTTTGTCCATTCTTGATTCTGATCTCATTGTCACTTTGCAGATAAACTGAAGGAGGCTCTGAAAAAGAAGGACCTTGAACTTGCCGAGGAGCAGAAAGCGGCTTCAGACAAGATGAAGCTCACGGAAGAAAAGTTGATTTCAGTCGGTAAACTTGAAGAGGAGAACGCCAATCTGAAATCTGCTCTCGACGCAGCCAACAAGGAGGTCAGCCGACTAAAGAATGACAAGATAGCTCTGAGTGACAAGGCCAGCGAACTGATGGGGAAGAAGAACGATCTGGAGGCTTATCTGGAAGGACACGCCAAGAAGTTATTCCTCATGCTTGAAGGTAATCTCTTTTATCCGACTGACTCGTTATCATCGACTCATTGTGGGACTGTGGACTTAACTTCAGACTGTGCTTACAGAATTCTGTCAAAACTTCGAGGAGGAGACCAGTCGACTGGAGACAAACTTGGACCCCATTAACTCTCCTGTGAAGGATGAGGCTGCTATGAACGTGTTCCAACTAGAGTCTCACGTTGCTGGTGTGGTGGACTACGTCGCTCAACTGAAGGTTGCGATGTCGCGGATCGACACGACACTCTAGCCAAGAGAGACGCTTCAAAATGACCTCGAGTCTTTGATGACTCGACTGAATGACGTTCCAGGTCGAGTGCAGGAATGGAGAAGTCTTCCGCCAGGTGTGGTGCTGATGTTGCTCTGTCTCTGGTACATGTTCACTGCAAGGATGCTCGAGAGGACAAGCTGGCGTCCTTCAGAGTGGCCAATACCAAGAAGCATGACTTCCAATCTTTCATGGAGACCTTCATTGCTGCTGCCACTTGGATTGCTGATGGAATCGACCTGGACCAGTTTGTCGCGCCCTCCAGCCCTCCACCTGAGGAGTAAAGAACTTCTATGCTTCACCTTAAATTTGCCTCGGTATGCCGAGTGGTTCTTGTAACCGATAAACTTCTACAGGCTTGACGCCTGAGCACTTTTGAATCCGTTATATGAACTTTGCTTATCGTTGAATATGCTTGCATTTGCCTTTGAGCGAATTTTCTTCTTCACTCGGAATATACTTTAATGCTTGAGACGCAGCTCTGAGGTGGAAAGTTCAGTCGACCTGCACTTCACCGCTTTTGCAGGTAGGGATGGAGCACAGATTCCGGCCGACTTGCGTCCTTGCGGGTCAAGATGAAACGCACATTGTATTTGTGGCATAGCTCAGAAGGAGAAGGTAGCAATCGACCTGCGCTTCATCACCCTTGTAGAGCGGAATAGATTAAGTACTTAGGCGAGCACTGGACTGCAGCTAAGCCTCGGAGTGGGAGGTTTTGCTCACCACTCGGTAGAATTTTCAGATACTTAGGTGAGCACTGGGCTACAGCTAAGCCCCCGAGTGGGAGGTTTGCTCTCCAATCGGTAGGGTTTTCAGATACTTAGGCGAGCACTGGGCTGCAGCTAAGCCCCCGAGTGGGAGGTTTTGCTCACCACTCGGTAGAATTTTCAGATACTTAGGCGAGCACTGGGCTGCAACTAAGCCCCCGAGTGGGAGGTTTGCTCTCCACTCGGTAGGGTTTTCAGATACTTAGGCGAGCACTGGGCTGTAGCTAAGCCTCCGAGTGGGAGGTTTGCTCTGCACTCGGTAGGGTTTTCAGATACTTAGGCGAGCACTGGGCTGCAGCTAAGCCCCCGAGTGGGAGGTTTGCTCTCCACTCAGTAGGGTTTTCAGATACTTAGGCGAGCACTGGGCTACAGCTAAGCCCCCGAGTGGGAGGTTGGCTCTCCACTGGGTAGGGTTTTCAAATAATTAGGCGAGCACTGGGCTGCAGCTAAGCCCCTGAGTGGGAGCTTTGCTCTCCACTCGGTAGAATTTTTTGTGGCGTAGCTCCAAAGGAAAAGGTAGCAGTCGACCTGCACCTCGTCATCCTTGCAAAGTGCACATTGTATTTGTGGCGTAGCTCGGAAGGAGAAGGTAGCAGTCGACCTGCACCTTGTCGTCCTTGCAAAGCGCACATTGTATTTGTGGCATAGCTCGGAAGGAGAAGGTAGCAGTTGACCTGCACCTCGTCGTCCTCGCAAAGCGCACATTGTATTTAATACTTAGGCGAGTACTTGGACTGCAGCTAAGCCTCTGAGTGTGAAGCTGGCTCACCACTTGGTAGGATTTTAAACACTTAGGCGAGTACTTGGACTGCAGCTAAGCCTCCGAGTGGGAGGTTGGCTCACCACTCGGTAGGATTTTCAAGTACTTAGGCAAAACGGATTCGCAGCTAAGCCCCCGAGTAGGAGGCTGGGTCACCACTCGGCAGGATTTTTTGTTATTTGCAAACTTAGGCGAAACGGATTCGCAGCTAAGCCACCCACTGGGGGATTTCTCATGTAAACAAAAGTAACAACAATCACTGGGAAATTATAACACTCTTGTCTTTGATAAATAAACTACAGAAGTACTTTTATTACATCTCATACGAGTGAATACTTAAGTATAAAAGGGGCAGAGCAGCTCTGCGTTCCAAGCTCGTGGCTCGTCGATCTAGCGATCGACATTGTAAAGGCGGTACGCTCCATTGTGGAGGACTTTGGTGACGATGAAGGGACCTTCCCAAGTAGGGGCAAGCTTGTGTGGCTTCTGCTGATCCACTCGGAGAACCAAATCTCCTTCTTGGAAGGCTTGACTCTTCACGTTTCTGGCATGGAATCGACGCACGTCTTGCTGATAGATAGTCGATCGGATCATGGCCATCTCTCTTTCTTCTTCTAGAAGGTCATTGCGTCTGTCGGGCTTGCTCTGCTTCATCTTCAGTGTAGAGTTCGACTCGGGGTGCATTGTGAAGCAGGTCACTCGGCAGGACTGCTTCAGCTCCATAGACCAGGAAGAATGGAGTTCTCCCAGTTGACCAATTAGGAGTGGTCCATAATCCCCAAAGAACTGGCGGAAGTTCGTCGACCCATGCACCTGCTGCGTGTTTGAGATCGCGCATCAGTCGGGGTTTCAGTCCTTTGAGAATTAGACCATTTGCTCGTTCTGCTCGTCCATTCGACTGGGGGTGAGCGACTGAAGCATAGTTGACTCGCGTGGCTTGAGATGCGCAAAAGGCTCTGAATTCGTCGAAATCGAAGTTTGACCCATTATCTGTGACGATGTTGTGCGGAACTCCATATCTGAATACTAGCTCTCTGATGAAGCTGATAGCAGTGCCAGCATCCAGATTCTTGATAGGCTTAGCTTCAATCCATTTGGTAAACTTGTCGACTGCTACTAGCAAGTGAGTGAAGCCGCTCCTGCCAGTTCTCAGTGGTCCAACCATATCTAAACCCCAAAAAGCAAAGGGCCAGATGAGTGGAATGGTCTTCAAGGCTGAGGTGGTTTTGTGTGATTGATTGGAATAAAACTGACATCCTTCACACTTGTCGACTATCTCCTTTGCCATTTCATTTGCTCTTGGCCAGTAAAATCCCGCTTGGTATACTTTAGCCACAATGGTCCGAGAGGACGCATGATGACCACAGGTCCCCGAGTGGATATTGTCAAGGATTATTCGACCTTCTTCTGGAGTTATACATTTCTGACCGACTCCAGTCGCGCTTTCTCTGTACAACTGTCCCTTTATCACGGTAAAGGCTTTGGATCGATGGACGATCTGTCGAGCCTCTTCTTCATTCTCTGGGAGCTCTTTCCTTAGGATATACGCGATGTACGGCACTGTCCAATCGGGAGTGATGACCAATACTTCCATGATCAGGTCGACCACAGCAGGAATTTCAACTTCAGTCGGATCCGTGACACTCTTTGGTTGTGGAGCTTCTTCGGTGAAAGGATCTTCTTGAACTGATGGTGTATGGAAGTGTTCCAAAAACACATTACTGGGAATGGCTTCTCTCTTGGAACCTATTTTTGCCAAATCATTAGCCGCTTGATTTTTTAGTCGGGGTATATGATGGAGCTCTAACCCCTCAAATTTCTTCTCTAGCTTTCTCACTGCATTGCAGTAACCAGTCATGGCTGGACTCCTGACGTACCACTCCCTCATCACCTGATTAACCACCAAATCTGAGTCGCCATAGACCATGAGGCGACGGACGCCGAGTGAAATGGCCATACGCAACCCATACAAAAGTGCTTCATATTCTGCTTCATTGTTAGAGGAATCAAAGTGGATCTAAGCACATATCTGAGCTTATCTCCTCGGGGGAAAACCAACACTACCCCAGCACCGGAACCATTCAGCATCTTAGAACCACCAAAGAACATGGTCCAGTGCTCCGAGTGAACTTGAGTCGGTAGCTGTTGTTCAATCCACTCGACGATGAAATCTGCTACTGCTTGGGACTTGATGGCTTTCTTTGCCTCAAACTTGATATCAAGGGGAAGGAGTTCTATCGCCCATTTCGCCACTCGGCCAGTTGCATCTCTGTTGTGCAGAATCTCTAACAATGGGGCGTCGCTGACGACTGTAATAGAATGGTCAGAGAAGTAATGAGCAACCTTCTTCGTGGTCATATAGATCCCATATACAAGCTTCTGATAATGAGGGTATCTTTTCTTTGATGGGGTCAATACTTCAGAAAGATAATAAACTGGGCGCTGAACTTTGAAGGCTTTTCTTTCTTCTTCCCGCTCGACCGTAAGTACAGTACTGGCGACTTGTCCTGTGGCTGCAATGTAAAGCAGCAAAGGCTCTTTGCTGATTGGGGCAGCAAGCACCGGCTGGGTGGAGAGCAGAGCTTTTAGCTCTGCAAATGCTGCATCAGCTTCTGGAGTCCATTCGAACTTGTCTAACTTCTTCATCAGTCGATAAAGAGGCAATGCCTTTTCACCGAGACGAGAGATGAATCGACTTAAAGCGGCCAAGCATCCAGTAAGCTTCTGGACATCGTGCACACGCACAGGGCGTTTCATTCGGAGTATAGTACCAACTTTTTCTAGGTTGGCGTCGATTCCTCGTTCGGAAACAAGAAAACCGAGTAACTTTCCGCTAGGAACTCCGAATGTGCACTTTGATGGATTAAGCTTGATATGATACCTCATAAGATTGGCAAATGTTTCAGCAAGGTCAGTCAACAGGTCAGAACCCTTCCGTTATTTGACCACAATATCATCCATGTACGCTTCCATATTCTGACTGATTTGAGTGAGCAAACACTTTTGAATCATCCTCATGAACACGGCTCCGGCACTTTTAAGGCCGAATGGCATGGTGACATAGCAGAAGCACCCGAATGGAGTGATAAAAGCTGTTTTGATCTCATCGGGTCCATACAGACGGATCTGATGGTAACCGGAATAGGCATCTAAAAAAGACAGGCGCTCACATCCCGCAGTCGAGTCGACTATTTGGTCGATGCGGGGGAGAGGAAAATGATCTTTTGAGCAGGCCCGATTGATATGTTTGAAATCAATGCACATGCGAAGTGACTTGTCCTTCTTGGGGACCATGACAACATTGGCGAGCCACTCAGAGTGGTAAATCACTCGGATAAACTCTGCTGCCAGGAGCCGAGCCACCTCCTCGCCAATGGCCTTTCTCTTCTGGACGGCGAACCATCGAAGATGTTCCTTGACAAGTTTCACTTTTAAGTCGACTCGTAGACGATGCTCAGCCAGCTCCCTGGGAACACCCGGCATGTCAGCAGGCTTCCATGTGAAGATGTCCCAGTTCTCACGGAGGAACTGGATGAGCGCTTCTTCCTATTTAGAGTCGAGTGTTGTGGAGATATGAGTCGGAGCAGCACTGGGGTCGGTCAGGTGAATGTGAACGGGCCTCGTCTCACCGGACGACTGGAATGCTGACTCTGTTGCGGGCTTCATGGCCCACAATAAATCACTCGGATCTGCAGTTTTCTTGTATTCCTGCAGCTCTACCACTGTTATCTGAGCATCAGCGATCTTTGAGCCCTTCTAAAAGCACTCTTCCGCCTTTTTCCGATTGCCAGTAATGGTGATCACACCGTTGGGACCAGGCATCTTCAATTTGAGGTACACATAACATGGTCGAGCCATGAAGCGTGCATAAGCTGGCCTACCTAAAATAGCATGATAAGCACTCTGGAAGTCCACAACTTCAAATGTCAACTTTTCTTTGCGGAAATGCTTTGAATCGCCGAAAACCACATCAAGAGCAATTTGGCCGAGTGACTCAGCCTTCTTCCCAGGAATGACTCCATGGAAACTCATGTTGCTGGTACTGAGTCTGGACATCGGACTGCCCATCCCTTTTAGTGTCTCCGCATACAATATGTTCAGGCCACTGCCACCATCCATCAAGACTTTGGTCAGTCGAGTGCCTTCGATGACCGGGTCGACCACCATAGCTTGCCTCCCAGAGGTGGCAATGTGTGTCGGCTGATCGGACTGGTCAAATGTGATGGCATTCTGAGACCATTTCAGATAACTGGGAGTTGCCAGAGCAACCATATTCACCTCACGGTTGATAACTTTCAATCGACTTTTGCTTTCAACATCAGCAAAAATCATCAGGGTGGAATTGACATGGGGATATCCTTCATCACTGTCCTCTTTGTCCTTAACTTTGTCCGACTCCTTTTCCTTATCCTTGGGCTGCTTCCCCTGAAATTGCTGGATCAAGAGCAGACATTGTCGAGTGGTATGTTTCGGGTTAATGAAGTTACCCTCCTCATCTTTCTTTGTGTGGATGTGGCACGGCAAATCCATCACGTCATTTCCTTCCTTGTCCTTCACCTTCTTAGGGTTTCAAGACCCTTTGGGCTTTCCTTTGAACTTTCCTTGAGTCACAGCCAAGGCTTCTCCAGGAGCAGTTGGCTCGGCTTTCCGCTTGTGCTTCCGACTGGAGTTCCCTCCCCCGGTTTCATGAGCGGTTGGCTTGTACTTGCCACTCCGGAGTCGATCTTATTCTTCACCATTGGCATACTTAGTGGCAATCTCCATCATCCGACTCAGGGTCATGTCTCCGGTCCGACCAAATTTCAAACTTAGCTCTCTGTTCTTAACGCCTTCCTTGAAGGCACATACTGCTTGGTGATCAGATACATTTTCCACCATGTGATGCAATGTGATCCACCTCTGAATGTAATCCCTCAGAGTCTCATTCGACTTTTGCACACAAACCTGCAGCTCTGTCAACCCTGCTGGTTGCTTGCAAGTTCCTTCAAATGTTCTGACAAACACTCGGGCAAGATCTTCCCAAGTGTAAATGCTGCTAGGTGCCAACTGATTCAGCCATGCTCTGGCCGAGCCCTCCAACATAAGAGGTAGGTGTTTCATGGCCACCTCATCATTGCCGCCGCCTAATCTGAACAGCCACTCGGTAGTCCTCAAGCCAAGCATCGGGCTTGACTCGCCGGTGAACTTGTCGACTCGATCGCCAACCCGGGTTGGGAGGAATCACCGCGGCCCTGATGGCTCTGCTAAAACAATCTGGTCCTGAGACGTGAACTCTGCTGCTGGTGGGCACATCTCTGTCATGGCCTCTCGGTGAGCTTTGTTCCGATCGACCAAACCTTGAACGATAATGGATCTCGCATCAAAGCCTGGTTCTCTGGGGTCGACTGGAACCCTTCGCCCAACACTGTGCTGGCATCTGTCATCTTGCTGTCGAGGAGAGTATGACCCACCCCTTGGGGGAGCAGTAGGCACTCGACGTCGATCATTGCGATCGAATCGGTCATCATACTGATCATGCCGACCTCCATGTCCCTCACGCCTCGGGGGAGATCTCGGGCTATGGGCCGACTGGACTGTATTCGTAACGGCGGATCTGCTATGAATCCTGTTTCGCGACTGTGATATAGCTGAATTTTGATCTCCTGTTGCCCGGAGTAAATCTCTGATCTGCATCAAGCCTCTGCCAGCCTCTGACTGGGAGGGCAATTGCCCTCGCTATCACAGACGCGGCTGCTAGATTCTGAATCGGAGTTCGATATACCTGAGTCGATGGTGGAAAGAGTTGACGTCGAGTGGAGTCTGGGACCCGTTGCCGTGCACGCTCGTCGAGTGCTCGCTGGAGGTTCTCCAGTCGAGTGCGCTCAGCCAAGTTGTCCAAACGTGCGTCCTCCAAGGCACGAGCCTCGGGGGTTTCTCCAATGATAGGAGTATGCAGCGCATCCATGTTCCGGCGGCGAAGTTCTTCCCTTTGCAGCGAAGTGAGGGGCTCGGGCTGATATTCTTCATGGGCATGCGTCGGATCGGCTCTGCCATCAACTCCGTCGGTGTGGGGAAAACCGGGAGGACTGGATGGTCCATTGACCATCAGAACCTCCGCCGCCGGATGACTGTTGTGGCACTCGGATGCAGTCTCTACGAAGCCAGTCGAACAGGCCGTAGAGAGATTCGTCGGGCTCGATTGCCGCGACTTGGGGAGTGGCCGGCTGACGAGCCACAGCGTGCCTCACCCACCGCTGAAGCCTCGACCGACCGGAGCACTTGCGCCGGCAGGAGACAGGGAGGGAGGACGACACAGGGGTCGACCGATACTGGGTCGTCGGTTGCCGCAGGAGGACGCCACGGACGCACGCGCGGAAGTGCGTCGCCCCACGGATGGGGAGCGCGTCGATGTTGAGTGGAGCCTCCTGAAGCTAAGCGGAGTCGTCGGCGATGAACGTGAGCGCGCCGAGACGGATCTCGCGGCCCTCAATCAAAACTCCGCCTGAAACCATGATGAAGGAGATCGGAACAATCGCAACTTCTCCAATAGGTCGCTAAGACACCTGCCCCATGGTGGGCGCCAAGTGTCGTGGTTCTAAGCCTGACAGTAGAATAGGGGGTAGGAATGGAGAGGCAAGATCCTAGCTATGGAGTAGTTGTATACGCAAGATATTTACGAGTTCAGGCCCTTCTTAGAGGAAGTAACAGCCCTACATCTCGGAGCCTGGAGGCAGTCGACTGGATTATATGCATATGAGTTACAGGGGTGCGAACCCTTTACATTGAGGAGGGGGTGGCTTATATAGAGTCCGCCAGACCCCTCCGGCCCTCAGTTATGCAGGGTTTAAGGTACATTAAGATCTGGTGTTACTGGTAACGCCATACATAATGTGCTATGATGATCATAAAGACTACTTAACAATAGACCATTTGTGTGCAGAGTGACTCTAGATCTCCTGGTGGTCGAGTGAGTGGCTTCATGGTCGAGTGTCTTCGAGTCCGTCGAGTGGTATCCTTCCATGTCGACTGGAAGGTAGTTTCTTCTGGAGATGTCCTTGCGGAGGGTATCTTGGACAGGTCCATGACCCTACCCTAGGTACATGGCTTCATCAGTACCCCTGCGACCGGAGCGGAGGTCGAGGTTGTCGCTCCGGGCAAGGTCTACATGACCCGGGGCTGGGGCGAGATCGCCCGGGTCTGCCGAACTGGAGGTGCCCTCGTGATTCATTTCGAATACGATGGCGCCTCCTTGATGTTCTTCAAGGTCTTTGATGCGGCAGGACGCCGGCTGGAATGCTGCCCCGAGAAAGGCGGCCGGGGCATCATCGTGGCGAGGACCAGGCCCGCCAACCGCTTCCCCAGCAGCTCCTCAGGCAGCAGCGGAGGTGCCGGAGGGTCTAGTGACTCCACCGAGCTTCACGCGACTCCAGAGACGAGCGACGACAGCTACGAGCCCCCGAGCTCGCGTCGCGCTTGGAGCAGGGCGGGTGCTTCGGGCCGCCGGCGCTGCTGATCTGGATGGGGTTGGCGCCGGCACCTGATGGCCCACTGTTGATGATGGTGTCTCCGCGGAGGCGCGCGTAGTTAGCGTTCCTTAGGATTAGCACCTTTTGTTCCCTGCGAGGAATCGAAGTACCACCCCGCGGGGGTATGTAAGGCGCTGGCCATGTCTTTTGTGAATATTATATCTTTGTCAAGGCCAGGAGGTGAGCGGCCTGAGGTCCAGTAAGAGCCCCTGAGTCGCGATGCTCAGGAGGCCCCCTTTAGCGCTCAAGCAGCCACCGTTGGGCAAGAAAGGTTGGCAACGTTGCCGTGACATAGCTGCACTAGGCGAGGGTTTAGCGCTGAGTCGAATCAGTTTTCATGTGACTTATCTCGTCGGTTCAGCATAGTTTTCATCGAGGTGCCGGCCCTGCGTGGTGCCAACTGAGGTGTAGCAGGGTTAGGTCCTCGTGAGCTTCTTCCCTCTTCCCCACACTTTCCTTGATGCCCTACGTCCTCAGGTCCCGGCCCTCGAGCGAGCTCAGCCGCCGCTGATATGACAGGTCGCGATGCCGTGGGTCAAGGCCAGGGGGTGAGGGCTGGAGAGCCAGTAAGAGCCCATGAGTCGCGATGCTCAGGCACCCCCCTTTTAACGTGCAAGCGGATCGTGCCAGAGAGATGGAAAGAAATCTCACATCATCCCCAATGTAACTTCTGGAGTGGGTCTTGCATACCAATCACGAGGGGAAACAATGCCTGTTGTTATGGTTACCAGCAAACCATTGGTCGCTCCGAGTGAGTGATTGGGGCACTGAGGGCCTGGTGAGGTGGCGCCTTGCGGGGCTGCCGCGGCGAGAGCTCAGCCACTCAGATTTATCGGCGTTGCTGGGATGGACCCAAGCGCAAGTGCCGTGCCAGAGCGAGCGGCTCCGGAGGTAGGTGTCAATCAAGCATGCGATTAGGTCAAGCATGTTAAGCACGAAGGAGCAATCCCATTTAGATAGATGCAGAAAAAGCAAACGCCACTGGGTTAGGCCCAAGCAGCTTGGGGATAATGCAGCCCGAGGGGCGCCCCCAAGAAAGTAGGTAAAGAGCATAAGCAAAACGGATACATGCCGCAGGGACAGACCCACGCGACCTGGGAATGATGCAGCACTGCGGGCGTTCCCAGCTGAAAATGGAACTTGAAAGATGTCACCTGATACCGTTGGAGATGAAAGGATGCTGAAGTAGCGGACGACGCATGGTGAGGAGGCCGACCCTCACGAGCTCCCGGGACCTAGAGCCTCGGGAGGCTCCGGGTGCTCGGGTGGATCTTCGAGGGCCATCTCCATCTCCGCCAAGACCGCGTGATGCCTGACCTCCTGAGCCTCCAGAATGCTCCTCAGCAGGCGCTGATGAGCGGCAACCGCGTTCGGCAGGCCGAAGGGCATGCGAACGTAGCTGTGAGGTGGGCCCTCGCAGTGCACCACGCGTGAAGGCCAGAGGCGCTCCTGAGACGCGGCTCGGTTGATCCCTGGCACGTCGATGCAGACGCGCAGCCCGCCATCCTAGCCTGGATGGGGGGCTGCGGCGGGTAGGCGGCCGCAGCCGCGCATGACTCTTGACTCCTGTAGCTCCTGAATGTTCCTCGCGATGAACTCCTGAGGGTTTGGCCCTCCTTGCCTCATACCTTCCTGAGGGAAACGTTCCCTGAAGCACGCCTCCAAGTGGTGCCCGAGCGCCTCCCTTGTGACCTTGGCAAAGTCGGTGGCTCTCCAAGGAGGAGCCCCCGAGCCCTGCCCGAGGAGGGCACCGGGCGCGCCTTCCAATGCGGTAGAGGGTGGCGCCCCTTGAACAGGCGCAAATCCTGATGCAATGACTTCGGAGGTACCTGCCTCCTGAGGGTTTGGGCCAGGTGAAGCCTTCTTATTCTTAGGGACCGCCTCGGGAAGTCTTCCATTCCTGTGATCTGGGTCTTCGATTGCTGCGGCCTGGAAGGCACGCTCAAGAGAACACACTGGATCCCTTTCCTCACAAGGCACTATGATGACTCCACCTCTTCCTGGCATCTTGAGGACATTGTAGCCGTGATGAGTCACCGCCATGAACTTGGCCAGGGCTGGATACCCGAGGATGGCATTGTATGGCAGGTGAATGTGGGCGATGTCGAAGTCAATGAGCTCGGTGCGGTAGTTGTGCGCTGCCCAAAGGTGACAGGAAGGCGAACTTGCCCTATCGGAACAGTGGAACCATCAGTGACTCTTGAGAAAGGCTTGGTCGGCTGAAGCTGATCATATGGCACTTGGAGATTGTTGAATGTCACGATGGACAGGACATTGAGTCCTGATCCACCATCGATGAGGGTCCTGGTGACTTGTACATTGCTAATGACTGGGGAGCACAACATCGGGAGGACTCCGACCGTTGCCGCGCACTTGAGATGATCCGCTGAGCTGAACATGAGCGCATGCAGACCACCTGAGAGGGCTCATGGCCTCAAGCTTGGGGAGGACTGCATTCACCTCGCGAGCAAACTGCTTGAAGATGCGTTGAGAGGCTGGGGCCTGGGCGCCGCCCAGGATGCAAGCGACATGCTGCTCCCTCTGGATGGCCCCAGCCCCTGCCCCGATGATGGTCTTCATTCCTCCTCGGCGGTGGTGGCAGAGGAGGGAGGCCTGCGTTGCCTTGAGGGCGGTCCTCACGAGGCTGATCCCTCCAACCCCCCTCGCGAGGCTGGTCCTGCCAGCTGTCATCGCGAGGTCAGTCACGCCACCCTTGGCGAGGGCCACGGTCTTCCCATCGTCCTCCACCTCTTCCTCCTCCTTGGCCATAGCCCTGGTTGTTGCGCTCGGGGCGTCGGCCGATACGCCCATCTCGCACGACCCTGAGCTCTTGGCATTCGTTGGTGTTGTGGGTGTGGAGGTTGTGGTACATGCAGTACCGGCTGCCCTTGGATGACTCGGGCTGATCCCTCCCTCGCTTGGTGTCTGTCTCTGCTACGAGCACAGCAGCGCCCTTGCGCTTCACGTCCTTGACCTTGGGCTTCTTCTCTTCTGGATTAGCAGCCGGCAGCTCGAGGAGGGAGAGGCGCCCTTCCTCAGCCCTAGCGCACTTGGTCGCCAAGTTGAACAGCTCCAGGGATGTGCACAGGTCTTCATGGATTGCTAGCTCCTCTTTCATCTTGATGTCACGCACGGCGGGCGTTGTTGAAGCGCTGGGTGTACTTCTACAAGGTCTCTCCTGGCTGTTGCTTGATGCGGCGCAGGTCACTCATGGTCGGGGGCCGGTCGCGAGTGCCTTAGAAGTTGGCGATGAAGTGGGTGTGCATCTCGTCCCAGGAGGAGATCGTGCCAGGACCCAGGTTCAGGAGCCAGGTGCGGGCACCGTCCTTGAGCGCCATGGGGAACCAATTCGCCATGACCTTTTCATCCCCGTTAGCGGCTTCGATGCCCAGCTCGTAGAGCTGTAGGAACTCCGCGGGGTCGGCAGTGCCGTCGTAGCGAGGAGGCAGGTCCGGCTTGAACTTGTCGGGCCATGCGACACTACGCAGCTCGGCGGTGAAGGCGCGGCAGCCTGCAGTGGCCACCAGAGCTCTCTGCTGATGCGGGGCTCACTCCTAGGGATTCCCGTGCGCCGCTGCCTAGAGCAGCGCGGGGTCTTGACGTGGTGGTGCAGGGATGTGGTCATGGTGAACCTGTGCTGGGAGCACGCAGGCACCTTCTTGGGGATGAAGGATTTCTTGGCAGCTCCTTTCTTGTCGCGCAGGCGCCGGACACGGAGGGTCTCGTCCTAGGGCCGCGCACCTTGGAGCCAGGGCGCCTTCTTGGGAGCAGGTGGTGGAGGCACCTCCTGATCCTCGCCTCCTGCGCAGGATGGAGGGCGAGGCAGCAAGAGGGACGGCATGGGAGAGCCCCCTGCGGCGCTGACGAGCTCGGTGATGCGGGCGAGCCAGTCCTCGTAGTGTTCGTCAATGGGACGGTAGCGCAGGAGCTCACATGCCAGGAGCAGCGCAGTGTGCGCGTCCGTGGGGGCGCGACGGGCGTGAGACGATGAACCGGCTGGAGTTAGCGACGGGGTGGCGGTGCGGCCTTCCCGCCGCACCGAAGGATGCAGGGACGAGGCCTGCTGCTCGTTCCCCGCCGGGCCGGTGGTGGCAGGCGACGGGGAATGGCGGGGGCAACCGCCGACGGGCGCCATCTGGGCGACGCAGGTGGCGTGAGCAGCCCAACGCTCGGCGCGGGCTCGGCGAGCGTCAGCCATGGACACGACGGAAGATCACATGCGACCAGCGGAAGAAAGATTCTGGCGCACCCCTACCTGGCGCGCCAAATGTCGAATTTCGGGTTCCGGCAGACCCTTGAGGTCGACCTCTGGGGTGCGCACGAAGATCTTTCCCCTACCAGCTCACGTCTCGAAGTCTCGCAAAGGAATCTACGCTAGAAAGAAGAACACACAAGGGACACGAGATTTATACTGGTTCAGGCCACCATTGTGGTGTAATACCCTACTCTAGTGTGTGGTGTGGTGGATTGCCTCAGGGGCTGGTGAGGAACAATACAAAGGGAGAACAGCCTCACGGGGGCTGTTCTTGAGCTGGTGCGATGAACTTCTTGGGTGAGTTCAATCGCTTCTCTCTAGTCTATGCGCAATCTGGATCCAGTCCCCTCGCCCTGTGGTGGCTAGTTCTATTTATAGAGGGAGGCCCTGGGCCTCTTCCCAAATAATGAGTGGGAAGGGCGCCAACAATTGGCCATTTTGAAGGGGAACATCTAGTACACTTATCCTGACTAAAGTTGGTCTTCGGCTGCCAAAGGCTCTGACGATGACGTCTTCCTGGGCTCCACGATGACCTCCATCCTGCCGTTCTGCTGGTCTTGGTCTTGTTGCACCGAAACGGTAACCTTTGCCTGATGCCTTGGCCTGTGCTTGCCCCCTTTGCACCGAAGAGGAAACAAGGACACTGCGTAGGCCGGCGCCCGCCTGGCGCCCGCATGGTCTTGATCGTCATGGCTTGCGTCATGGGCTCCACGCGAGGTGCCCTGCCTTGATCTCCCTGCCTCCTCGCGAGCCTGCCTGGTGAGGCTGCTCCTGAGGAAGCTTCCTGTCGTCCACCCCGTGAGGCTTGGCCCCTCGCGAGGGTCTTGAGCTTGAGCTGATGAAGCTAGGCTGCACGGGGTCCCCACTTGAGCCACGCCGCAGGCCGCAGGTAGGCAAGTCTAGGGACCCCCGTTCCTAGAACGCCGACAAACGCCTACTCGCGCATACGTACGGCCAGGGCTCGTGTACATGGCTGGGTCGGAACGGCGTCATCGTGTTCATGGGGAGCCAACCGGCTGGGTCAAAACGGAATGCGTCGTCGTGTTCATCGGGAGGGCTTGGACGGAACATGCGATGGAAACGAGGCTTGGCGTACCGCAGAACGGAGGAAACAGCCTTGTGTTCGACCGGCCACGTTCGAAACGGGGGTCCTATTGATCGGGAGGGGTCTGGCTTACCGCAAAACGGAGGAAACAGACCTCCTACGGTCGAAACAGGGGTCCTATTGATCGGGAGGGGTGTGGCGTACTGCAAAATGGAGGAAACGGACCTCCTAATAAACAGGGTCCTGTTGATCGAGGGTGTGGCGTGCCGCAAAAACGGACGAAACGGACTTGTGTTGGAGCGCCACGGTCAAACGGGGTCCTGTTCGCCGGGAGGTGCGGCGCATCGCAAAACAGACTCCACGGATCTGTTCATCTCCACCTTCGACCTCCTCCAGCCTCCACGGGCTACCGTCGACCTCGCCCGGCCTCCACGGGCTCCTGCTCATGCAGCCTCCACCATGCGCTTACTCCACCGCCATCGCTCAACCAGCCCTCCACGGAACCCATCCACCGCTCATCGCTTATCCAGCCCTCCACACCACGGGTTCTGTTCATCCGAGGCAACGCCACCACTCACTTATTCATCCACCCCCGCAACACTCATCTGTTCATCCAATCGACCGCTTCGATTAGCAGCAGAGCGGCGAATCGCCAATTGGGTTCGATTAACACCGCCGATCGATCACTCGGGTTGAAGAACGCCAGAGTCGCTGCGGCAATCGCGGGTTGATTAGAGCCCAACGCCTCGCTCGGGCTCAGTTAGGGCCAATGTCTCTCACACACACACGCGCGCGTACGTGTATGAGAGAAACGCGCATCGCTCGGCCCCCGACCGCACACCGTAACCGGGAACTCCCCGAAATTTTCCTCGCCCTCGCTTCTACCACAGTTTTTTCCATCATGGACGGCCCAAAGAATGCCATGCAGCTGCGTCTCCGGCCCGGCCAGGACAAAAAGCCCATTTTCTATCATGATTTTTTATCATAGAAGTAGGAGGCCACTACATCTATCATGATACCGGGTTTTGTCACAATTATCGTCATAGAAGTGTCATATGTACGACAGAAAAAAAAATCGTACGGCCCAAAATGTCACGGATGTGTCTTTTTTTGTAGTGCATGGGGAAAGCATGGTCTCCGGGGCCTCTCCGCCAGGGCCCTTCATGCCGTCCGCCACCCGCAGCGCGGCCGGGTCGAGGTTGGTGAGCCTCAGGATGGCCTGGATGTCAGTGTCGGACAGCGGTTCGTTGAAGCGCTTGATGAGGGCTTGGGCTGCCTTTGTAGTCATGGCTTCCTTCGGGCCGAGGATGCCGAGGCCATGGACGATGCGGAGGGTGGCGCGCTGACTGACAGGAACCATGGAGGGATTATTGGCTTGGCGTGCACTGTGGCGAGTCGCCGCAGGCCTGGGGCGGAGCGGGCTCTTGGAGCGGTGAGGCGCTCGGCCAACTACAGAGGCCGAAGCGTCGGAGAAGAGCTCCTTGGTCTTACCCCTGACGCCTTCCGCACCGATCTACAGGTGACAGACTTGGCTGGTCACGGCGCCGAGCTACGGGGAGTGCATGTCCGCCATCGCCGGGTGTGCCTGACGAGGGAGAGGGCAGGGCCCATGTTGATGCCGTGTATGTCGCCCTTGGTGCCCCATTCGTGCTCGGAGAAGGAGAGGGGCTTGTCCACTTTCTTTGCCGCCGCCACATCCACAGCAGCGGACGTAGGGTCCGGGCGGGGCGGAGGTGGGAGCTCCTTTCCAGCCTCCTCGAAGAAATCAGCCACCGGGTCCACTTCCGCGGCCGCCGCAGGAGGAGGCACCGGGCACGACTGTGCTGGGAGTGGGTTGGCTGGGGGCGGAGTGGCCCTCGAAGACTGACCGCGCTCAAAGCGCCTAGTGTCGCCCGCACCCTTCCCGCGCTACAATACGTGGACGTTGCCGTTGCCGTTGTCGCTGTCGTGGTGCTTGTCGTGATGGTCGGAGCTGCTGCGGCACCCTCGAGGCGCCCCTTGACAGTGACAAGAGCTTGGCGTGCGGCTGCGTTGGCGCTCAGGGGGTGGGTCGACGGCCACCACAGCGTGCTCCTTGCCACGTCCCCGCCCGAGCAGGGTGTCCTTCCAGGACCACCTCTGGCCGCCGCCGGCCTCGCCGTCATGGCCGTGCTTGGCGCCCGTCGAGGTCATGCCCCTGTAGCCCGTGGACACGACCTCCACTTGGGGGCAGGTGAGCGAGTCCTGGATTAGGGGGTCCTCGGACAGCCGGACTATGTACTTGTGCCGGACTATTGGACTATGAAGATACAAGATTGAAGACTTCGTCCCGTGTCCGGGGGGGACTCTCCTTTGCATGGAAGGCAAGCTTGGCAATTCGGATATGTAGATTTCCTTCTCTGTAACCGGCTTTGTGAAATCCTAGCCTCCTCCGGTGTCTATATAAACCGGAGGGTTTAGTCCGTAGGACAAGACCAATCATAATCATAGGCTAGCTTCTAGGGTTTAGCCTCTACGATCTCGTGGTAGATCAACTCTTGTAATACTCATATCATCAAGATCAATCAAGCAGGAAGTAGGGTATTACCTCCATAGAGAGGGCTCGAACACAGGTAAACATTGTGTCCCCGCCTCCTGTTACCATTAGCCTTAGACGCTTGATTCAGACCCCTACCCTAGATCCGTCGGTTTTGACACCGACATTGGTGCTTTCATTGAGAGTTCCACTGTGTCATCACGGTAAGGCTTGATGGCCCCTTCAATCATCAACAACGATGCGATCCAGGGTGAGGTTTTCCTCCCCGGATAGATATTCATATTTGGCGGCCGCCTTTGTGGGCCAACTCGCTTGGCCATCCGAGTAGATCGATAGCTACGCCCTAGCCATCGTGTCAGTTTTGAAGCTCGAACTACACCGCCGACATCCGCGGAGACTTGATCTTCGATCGATTCGAGCCCATGACAAAGTCGCCAGTCTGATCACGATGAGCATGACTTAGATCTGCCATCGGACGGTGTTCAGGAGAACACACCTGCAGCTACCCTGGCCTTATATCTGGAGCAGATCGTGTCATCCGAGGACGGGTGGATAGACCCTGTGATACGTCTCCAACGTATCTATAATTTTTGATTGTTCCATGCTATTATATTACCCCTTTTGGATGTTTATGGGCTTTATTTTACACATTTATATCATTTTTGGGACTAACCTACTAACCGGAGGCCCAGCCCGTATTGCTGTTTTTTTGTCTATTTCAGTATTTCAAAGAAAAGGAATATCAAACAGAGTGCGAACGGAATGAAACCTTCGGGAGCGTGATTTTTTGAACGAACATGATCCGGAGAACTTGGAGTGCAAGACAAGAAGCTTGCGAGGCGGCCAGGAGAAAGGAGGGCGCGCCCACCCTCTCTGGGAGTGCCCCCTATCTCCTGGGCCCCACAGGCGGCCACCAACGTACTTCTTCCTCCTATACATACCTACGTACCCTGAAAACATCCAGGGAGCCAACGAAACACAATTTCCACCGCCATAACCTTCTGTATCTGTGAGATCCCATCTTGGAGCCTTCGCCGGTGCTCCACCGAATGGGGAATCGACCATGAAGGGCTTCTACATCAACACCATAGCCCCTCCGATGAGTTATGAGTAGTTTACCACAGACCTTCGGGTCCATAGTTATTAGCTAGATGACTTCTTCTCTCTTTTTGGATCTCAATACAATGTCCCCCTTCTCTTGTGGAGATCTATTCGATGTAAACTCTTTTTACAGTGTGTTTGTCGAGATCCGATGAATTGTGGGTTTATGATCAAGTTTATCTATGAGTAATATTTGAATCTCCTCTAAATTCGTTTATGTATGATTGAGTTATCTTTGCAAGTCTCTTCGAATTATCAGTTTGGTTTGGCCTACTAGATTGATCTTTCTTGCCATGGGAGAAGTGCTTAGCTTTGGTTCAATCTTGCAGTGTCCTTTCCTAGTGATGTTAGGGAAGCAAGGCACGTATTGTATTGTCGCCATCGATTTATAAAAGATGGGGTTTATATCATATTGCTTGAGTTTATCCCTCTACATCATGTCATCTTGCTTAATGTGTTACTCTGTTCTTTATGAACTTAATACTCTAGATGCAGGCAGGAGTCGGTCGATGTGTGGAGTAATAGTAGTAGATGCAGGCAGGAGTCGGTCTACTTGTTGCGGATGTGTTGCCTATATTGATGATCATGCCTAGATAATCTCATAATTATTCGCTTTTCTATCAATTGCTCGACAGTAATTTGTTCGCCCACCGTAATACTTATGCTATCTTGAGAGAAGCCACTAGTGAAACTTATGGCCCCCTTGTCTATCTTTTATCATATAAGCTTTCAATCTACTTTTATTTGCATCTTCACTTTTTGCATCTATATTATAAAATACCAAAAAAAATATTTATCTTATCATACTATCTCTATCAGATCTCACTTTCACAAGTGGCCGTGAAGGGATTGACAACCCCTATATTGCATTGGTTGTGAGTTCTTTGTTTGTTTTTGTAGGTGCGTGGGACTTTTGAGGAGCCTCCTACTGGATTGATACCTTGGTTCTCAAAAACTGAGGGAAATACTTACGCTACTATTGCCGCATCACCCTTTCCTCTTCAAGGAAAACCAATGCAAGCTCAAGACGTAGCACCTCGCTATGGAGGCCGCACACTCATCGGCGATAGAGCCGAACACAGACTTTGCTTCCAATGAGGTCTATGTCATCGGACCGTCGGACTCATCTCCGGCCATAGGCTCCGAACCGCGCGCATCCATGCCTATCGAATCTGATTGGGCACCGATCATGGAGTTTACCTGCGCGGATATCTTTCAGCACTCGCCCTTGGGCGACGTGCTAAACTCATTAAAATCTCTCTCCCTGTCAGGAGACTATTGGCCGAACTATGTTCGGCTTGAGTGGGAAGCGGACCAAATTCATTTCCCACCCACCACCCACTTAACAGCCACTGTCGACGACTTAACCGACATGCTTGATTTTGACTCCAAAGACATCGACGGTATGCACAACGATGTCGGAGAAGAACAAGAACCACCGCCCACAGGGTGCTGGACAGCCACCTCATCATATGATATATATATGGTGGACACACCCAAAGAAAGCAATGACGGTGAGGCAATGGAGGATAACCCCCCTTAGAAGCAATCTAAGCGTCGGCGTCAGCGGCGCCGCTCTAAGCCCCGCCATAGCAAAAATAGCGATACCAGCACAAGAGACAATAGCACTCTGGATAATGCCGAATACGAAAACAATCCCGCCCAGCCAAGCTTCGAGCAAGCCAGACGGGAGGATGGGCAAGCTATCCCTGATGAACAGGCAATGGACGGAGACTCGTAGGACGACAACTACATGCCCCTCTCCGAAGACGTGGTGAGCCTCGGTGACGAAGAATTTATCGTGCCTGAGGATCCCGTCGAGCAGGAGTGCTTCAAGTGCCAGCTTATAGCCACTGCAAAAAGGCTGAAGAAAAAGTAGCAGAGCTTCAAGCTGATCAAGATCTGCTAACTGATAGATGGACTGAGGTCCTGGCAGCCAAGGAATACAGACTCGAGCGCCCAACCAAAAGTTACCCAAAGCGCAGGTTGTTACCTCAATTCGAGGAGGATGCACTAGAGCCTACACTACCAGCGCAAGATGCGGCTGACCGGCCACCTCGTGGCCGAGACAAAGCGGCATATCAGCCCGAACACCAGCCCGCACCCCGTCGCCAAACAAACAAAAACACGAAGGCTCGGGGCTACACGCATAACCTGCGAGACGAATTGGAAAACAAAGCAGGACAGTCAAGATCGATTTACGGATCACGGGGGTGCGCCCCAATGCGTGATGATGACCGCCACGCCGGATATATTAAATACAAATCCAGCCGGGCCGAATACAACAGACCAGACTCATTTGAACTACGTCGTGATGTAGCCCGGCATAGAGGTGCGGCACACCCCCTATGCTTCATTGACGAAGTAATGGAGCATGAATTCCTAGAAGGGTTTAAGCCCATGAATATCGAGCCCTACATTGGGACTACAGACCCCGCGGTATGGATAGAAGATTTCCTTCTCCACATTCACATGGCCCGCGGTGATGATCTATATGCCATCAAGTACCTCCCACTAAAACTCAAGGGACCGGCTCGGCATTGGCTGAATAGTTTGCCGGCAAACTATGTTGGAAGTTGGGAGAACCTAGAAGATGCATTCCCGGATAACTTCCAAGGCACTTATGTGCGACCACCGGATGCTGATGATTTAAGTCAGATAACCCAACAGCCCGGAGAGTCAGCCAGGAAATTCTGGACACGGTTCCTAACTGAAAAGAACCAAATTGTCGACTGTCCGAATGTCGAAGCCCTAGCGGCCTTTAAGCATAACATCCGTGACGAGTGGCTTGCCCGACACCTTGGCCAAGAAAACCCGAAGTACATGGCAGCCCTCACAACACACATGACCCGCTTTTGTGCGGGCGAGGATAGCTGGCTGGCTCGCAATAATAGCACATCAAGAAATCCTGGCACCTCAGATGCCAGAGATAGCAACGGCAAGCCCCGACGCAATAGACACAGGCGTCGCAATAATGGCGATAACGCCGAGGATACGGCCGTCAATGCCGGATTCAGTGGCTCTACGTCCGGTCAGCGGAAAAAGCCATTCAAAAGAAACAATCCGGGCCCGTCTAGTTTGGACCGCATACTCGCCCACTCATGTCAAATTCACGGCACCCCCGATAAACCAGCCAATCACACAACAGAGAATGTTGGGTGTTCAAACAGGCCGGCAAGTTGAATGCCGAAAACAAGGGAAAGGGGCCGCATAGTGATGACGACGAGGAGCCCCGGCTGGCGAACATAGGAGGATGGAAGAAATCCCCCCCCCCCAAGTAAAAACGGTAAATATGATATACGCAACCCATATTCCCAAGCGGGAACAGAAGCGTGCACTAAGGGACGTCTACGCGATGGAGCCAGTCGCCCCAAAATTCAACTCATGGTCTTCTTCTTCGATCACCTTCGATCGCAGGGACCATCCGACCAGTATCCGTCATGGCGGTTCAGCCGCGCTGGTCCTGGACCCCATCATTGATGGATTCCACCTCACACGAGTCCTTATGGACGGTGGCAGCAGCCTGGACCTGCTCTATCAGGATACAGTGCGAAAAATGGGCATCGATCGCTCAAGGATCAAACCCACCAAAACCACCTTTAAATGTGTCATACCAGGTATAGAGGCCTGTTGCACGGCTCAATCACACTGGAAGTAGTCTTCGGATCTCCGGACAACTTCCGAAGTCAGGAGTTCATCTTCGATATCGTCCCCTTCCGAAGTGGCTATCACGCACTGCTCGAATGAACCGCACTTGCCAGATTCAATGCGATACTGCATTATGCATACCTCAAGCTCAAGATGCCAAAACCTCGCGGGGTTATAACAGTCAATGGAAACACAGAGTGCTCACTCCATACGGAGGAGCACACTACGGCCCTCACAGCAGAAGTACAGAGCACCTTCTTAGGCAGGCCTCCAATTCGTCAATAAAACCACCGGACACCGTGATACGTCCATTTGCATCATGCTTTTATATCAATATTTATTGCATTATGGGCTGTTATTACAAATTATATCTCAATACTTATGGCTATTCCCTCTTATTTTACAAGGTTTACCATGAAGAGGGGGAATGCCGACAGCTAGGATTCTGGCTAGAAAAGGAGCAAACATTGGAAACCTATTCTGCACTGCTCCAAATATCCTGAAACTACACGGAACTTATTTTTGGAATTAATAAGAATTATTGAGCGAAAGAAACATCAGAGGGGGCCCACACCTTGGCCAGGAGAGTGGGGGGCGCGCCCACCCCTACTGGGCGCGCCCGCTGTCTCCTGGGCCCCCTGGTGGCCCTCCGGTGTCCATCTTCTGCTATATGAAGGCTTTTACCCTGGAAAAAATCATGGGCAAGCTTACGGGACGAAAAATCCGCCGCCACGAGGCAGAACCTTGGCGGAACCAATCTAGAGCTCCAGCAAAGCTGTTCTGCCGGGGACACTTCCCTCCGGGAGGGGGAAGTCATCACCATCGTCATCACCAACGATCCTCTCATCGGGAGGGGGTCAATCTCCATCAACATCTTCACTAGCACCCTCTCCTCTCAAAACCCTAGTTCATCTCTTGTATCCAATCTTGTATCAAAACCACAAATTGGTACCTGTGGGTTGCTAGTAGTGTTGATTACTCCTTGTAGTTGATGCTAATTGGTTTACTTGGTGGAAGATCATATGTTCAGATCCTTAATGCATATTATTACTCCTCTAATTATGGACATGAATATGCTTTGTGAGTAGTTACGTTTGTTCATTTGGACATGAGTGAAGTCTTGCTACTAGTAGTCATGTGAATTTGGTATTCGTTCGATATTTTGATGAGATGTATGTTGTCTTTCCTCTATTGGTGTTATGTGAATGTCGACTACATGACACTTCACCATTATTTGGGCCTAGTGGAAGGCATTGGGAAGTAATAATTAGATGATGGGTTGCTAGAGTGATAGAAGCTTAAACCCTAGTTTATGCGTTGCTTCGTAAGGGGCTGATTTGGATCCATATGTTTAATGTTGTGGTTAGGTTTACCTTAATACTTCTTTTTGTAGTTGCGGATGCTTGCAATAGGGGTTAATCATAAGTGGGATGCTTGTCCAACTAAGGGCAGTACCCAAGCACCGGTCGACCCACATATCAAATTATCAAAGTACCGAACGTGAATCATATGTGCGTGATGAAAACTAGCTTGACGATAATTCCCATGTGTCCTCGGGAGCTCTTTTCTCATTATAAGAAATTTTCCAGGCTTGTCCTTTGCTACAAAAAGGATTGGGACACCTTGCTGCACCTTATTTACTTTCCTTGCTTGTTACTCGTTACAATTTACCTTATCACAAAACTATCTGTTACCTATAATTTCAGTGCTTGTAGAGAAAACCTTACTGAAAACCACTTATCATTTCCTTCTGCTCCTCGTTGCGTTCGACACTCTTACTTATCGAAAGGACTATGATAGATCCCCTACACTTGTGGGTCATCAAGACTCTTTTCTGGCGCCGTTGCCGGGAGTGTAGCTCTTTTGGTGAGTAGAACTTGGTAAGGAAACATTTATATAGTGTGCTGAAATTTTCTGTTACTTGTTACTATGGAAACTAATCCTTTGAGGGGCCTGTTCGCGGTATCTTCACCCTGACCAGAAGAGAAAAGAGTTGCTCCTCAACCTACTGAACCTACTGAAAATATTTACTTTGAGATTCCTTCGGGTATGATAGAGAAACTACTAGCTAATCCATTTGCAGGAGATGGAACATTGCATCCCGGTTTACACCTTATCTTTGTGGATGAAGTTTGTGGATTATTTAAGCTTCCAGGTATTCCCGACGATGTTGTCAAAAGGAAGGTCTTCCCTTTATCTTTGAAGGGAGATGCATTGACATGGTATAGGCTATGTGATGATACGGGATCTTGGAATTATAAACGATTGAAGTTGGAATTTCACCAGAAGTTCTATCCTATGCATCTTGTTCATCGTGATCGTAATTACATATATATATTTTCTGGCCTCGCGAAGGAGAAAGCATCTCTCAAGCTTGGGGAGGCTTAAGTCAATGTTATATTCAAGCCCCAATCATGAGCTCTCCAGAGAAATGATTATTCAAAAATTTTATGCTCGGCTTTGTCCCAATGATCGCAACATGCTCGATACTTCCTGTGCTGATTCTTATATGCTGAAAACTATTGAATTCGAATGGGACTTATTAGAAAGAATTAAACACAACTTCGAAGATTGGGGTTCCGACGATGGTAAGGAGTCAGGTATGACACCAAAGTTTGATTGTGTTAAATCTTTTATGGATACCGATGCCTTTCGTGGATTTAGCGCTAAATATGGACTTGACTCTGAGATAGTAGTTTCTTTCTGTGAAACTTTTGCTACTCACGTTGATCTGCCTAAGGAGAAGTGGTTTAAATATTATCCTCCCATCTATTTATATATAAAAAGTAATTGACGGGTTAACCGCAAAAAAGAGAAATAGATTAAAATTCCGACAATAATTAGAAAGATCTAACCAACTATTTGTTGGGTTAACGATTAATAGCCATTCGATTTAAGTGATTAAAATTACCCACCATTGCCATTACTTACATGAAAATTGGCCTTGGCTTAACAAAAAAATGCACCTATCCCATCCCGCATACAAGGAATACAAGGAATTAAATGTCAAAAAAAAGGAATACAAGGAATTAGGTAAAAAAAAGGATATCCATAACCGTGAGATCCACATTAAAGCGGAAGCACTGCCATCCTTTTTTCATTGCATTACAAAAAAATATCCTTGAATTCTCCCGTATAAGTAAGAAAAATGTTTCATGGGCTTGGAAAACATGTACGTGGGGGGTGCCATATGACCTACTGTAGTCACCGCCGCCGCCGCCGCCATCGTTGCGATGTCAAGATCTCACGCAGCTCCCACCCATAGGCTACAGAAGGTCGCCTGACAAGGTAGCAGAGACTATAGAAGATAGAAATCATGATGCAGAGGAAGGGGGAAGAGCAACGTGAGAGCAATGAGCTGCAGGATCCATGGCGGGCGGGAACGTTGCAGATGATCCGATGAAGAGGTTTGTGAATAGTTGTTCCTTCATTGGCTAAGTTAGAGGTATGGCTCATGATGATCAGGGGCAGTGAATGGGATCCACTGTGACGTCGTAGCCTCCCTGTGCCCAAAATAATTGCTTATTGGATACATTCATGTTTATTTTTTCTCAATTGCCTAACACTACTAGGGAAAAGCCTATACACAGAATCTTATCTGCAGCGCGCTTCAAAATACCACGCTACTGCTACTTAGCAGCAGCGCGTGTGTTCCAAAGCGCTCTCGACTTGGAAGTAGCAGAGCTGCGTTTGAGGAATAAAGCGCCATCTGCTATAGTTGCCATGACCTTGGCCTCCGCTAGCTATAGCGAGCGCGCGTTACCAGAGAGCGCTCATGCTACCTCGTTAGTTGTCAGAAGCGCTTTTTGCTAAACGCGCTACAACTATCCCTACCTTACCCCGCCCGGCCCGCCTGGCCTGATTCTCTCCTCCGCTTCCTCCCCAATTCCCGACCCGCCTCGCCACCGCCGTCTCCCCGACCCCGCCTGCCCGCCGTCTCCACTGACCCGCCTCGCCGCGCCTCGGTGCCGCCGTCTCCCCGACCCGCCTGCCTGTCTCCCCGACCCGCCTCGCCGCCGTCTCCCCGACCCGCCTGCCGCCGTCTCCCCGACCCGGCCGCCTGCCGCCGTCTCCCCCTACCCGGCCGCCTCGCCGCGCCTCGGTGCCGCCGTCTCCCCGACCCCATCTCTCTCCCGCCCTCTGAAGCACTCTCCCTCCGATCCCTCTCTCCCCTTCTGATCCCTCTTCTCTGCTTAGTATGAACCCTAGGTATTTAGTGCTAGTTAGTATGAACCCTAGCCTATTTTTAGTGCTAGTTAGTTAATTACTTAGATGGTAATTAGGGCAGTAGTTCTTAGGTACTAATTAGTTAGTAAGAATTAGGTACTAATTAGGTACTAGAATATTTTTATTTATAGTATTATTTTTAGTAAGAACTAGTTGAATTAATAGAACTAGTTAGTAAGAACTTGTTTCTATTTTTTAGTTAAAAGCAATTTTTCCGCCTCGGCGTGGGCGATGCCTATCCCGCATCCTCATCGTCGAGTCGGCGGAGGATCTACACCCGCTTGACCAGATCGGCCATGTTGGGACTGGGCTCCGCCGGGTGGTCTTGAGGCGCTACCTACCGGGGCGCGAGGTTGGTGAGGAGCCACTGTCGTTGACCGAACCTTGCTTGGTGGCGGTCGCGTGGGCGATGGCGATCCGAGGCTCGAGGACTCCGCGGAGGTGGTGCGTCACCGTGTCGATGAGGAGGACGCGCACGTCCGTCGCTACTTGTTTGCGTTGGAGCACGAGCCGTTCTCCAATACTGGCGGAGTTCTCTGGGGATCTCACTGGAGCTATGATCTCGTGATGGTGCCTTCTCGTGGGTGTCCACCGCCCGCGCCGATACCCATCGTGTGCTAGAGTTTTAGTTGTATTAGTGATGTTATATGTATGACACTATTCGTGATGTATTAGTGACAATATTTTGAAATGCATGAGATGATCTACTTTTGCTTATTGAATGCATGCTAATTTGAGTCCTATAAGATATTTTGAAATGTATATCTTGTGTTGCTCAATATCCAAGTGGTCGGTCATGTTTGCGAGTTACACCTCCGAGTGGCCTATGTTTTTGGAGTGTTGATTCATTTCGTTAAAGCAAATTTCAGCGCTCGATATGTCCTATTTTAGCAAAGGTCATGCGGATTTTTCCGTGAATTTTGGCATGACTTGTGCTAGAATATATATGTAGGAAATATCGAGTGCCCCGGATTTGTGTGTTGATATCTTGGTAGTTGTCTTGATCGATTTTCAATTAATGTTTTAACTATGAACATAGGAAATGTCGACGACGAGAAGGATTTGGTATTTGCAAATCTGCGAAGACGAAGCTGCTTTGTCTTGACGGAATCTTCCTAGATGATGATAGGCGCTTGACATCAAGCTGGACGTGAACTTGAAGTGGATCTGATGAAGTCACAACGACAAGTCTTTTTTCGTAATTAAGCATGACATACGCTTTCATTTGCTTCAACTTATATTTTTTTACTATTCTACTAGCGTATCCCTGCCATGCAAGAGTTTTTGTATTGGATAAGATAGGTTTCAGTCATAGTATGGAGGAAAAGAAAGTTTACTTGAAGACCGAGCATGGTTATATTTTCCATGCGGTTATACAATTCAGACGACTACACCTATTTTGGATGCAAAACATGGCGAGCACTATGCAAGACTTATGCATTTGAGCCTGGTATGGTTATCACCTTTGATATTCGTCCAGGAAGATGATATTGAAGGTAATACCGACATCTGGGTCAATGTGCAAATGCCTCGATTATACCATTATGTAAGTTTCTCAACCATATTTATGTCTTTGATATTGTTTATTCAAAATTAATTGACAACTAATTTGTATTGTCACTTATTTCCGTGCAAGCAAACATGTCCGGTAGCTTGGTAGGCGGGACCGTATATCGTCACCGGGCTGAACTCAAGCTGCGAGGAGCTCGGTCATTATGTTTCATGGCTTGAGGATCTTGATCTTGTCAAGACAAATTTTCTTCGTGCATTTAGAAATCTTAGTCTGAAAATGTGCGACCCATAGTGTTCATCTTGAACTACGGTCACATCCATTTAGGAAGGATGGTAAGATTTTTACTTTTTATCCTCATTGCATCTTTTCCATACATTATTTTTGAAGCTAAACTTCATTGCTAAGTATGTTACCATACGATGTTCTTCAACAGGACTCCGATGAATGTTGTGCCTTATGGGATCGAGACTAAAGGTGTCATGAGTATTGTCAACTTACGGCCAAGATATCCTACTGACTTACTTTAGTGCATTCAAGATTAGCGACGGATGCTTAATAGTGCAAGACTGGACCAAATATGTGTTGCGGAGCGCAGAGAAGTACTAGGGAGCAGCAACGAGACGCCTTCCACGATTAGGAGACAGGTTCATCTGCATGCTTCAACTTGATCAAGGAGGAGAGCTATACATGTTTTATGTTCTTTTACCTAAGAGAGAGCAGCAGGAGTGAGTAGCAGGAGTGAGTAGTGGCTAGAACTGAGTTTCAGGATGATGATGTGCTACACTATTACTATGATGATAAAATAGCTAGTGTTCGTGGTAATGACTATGATGTTTATTATTAGCTAGTGTTAGTGGTGATTAAATAAATAATGTTGATGGTAATGACCATGATGATGATTACATATCTTGTCTTTGGCGGATTAGATTCAAGTGGAGGCAACATGTGGTGCACATCGAAAGTACTACTAATCCAAAGTAGATCAAGTTTGGATTAGTAGTATACTTTTGACATGCACCACATATTGCCTCCACTTGAACCTAATCCACCTTCATTTAATACACTGTTATGGACATAATGATGTAAACCTCATAACATCTGGTATTGTACCAATATTTGTATGATGGCGCATAAATACACTAAAAATAAAAAAATTATAAAAAAATACTAGTAGCGATGGGTGGGAAACACGCTGCAAGTAGGTAACTTAGCGATGGCGCTGTACCAAACAAGCGCTGCAGCTATTTATACTAGCAAGATGATGGCGTGATGGCAGCGTTCTGCTAAGCATTAGTTTATGGCGCTTATTAGTAGCGCTGACATCACCGGCGCTACTAGTAGGCACAAAACACGCGCTACTGCTAGGGTTTTCCCTAGTAGTGTAAGGACTGCCTACGCGTGTACGTGCAATCTCATCAAGAGAAAGTTGCAACTGATCCATGAGGTAATTGTTCACATTATTTTGTCTCGGCAAGAATTCATGGATAGGTTATTCTTAGTCTTTTAATCATGGTATGTAGTAAAAAGTTCTCACTCATTATCCAATTTCTATTAGCTAGCACATAGAACGATCATGCCATTTGGCTGAGGCTGCAATTGTCCTTGCAGAAAGCTTAGGTTTTGAGCAAGTAGAGCACTCTGCAAGGCGTGTAAAAATCTTGCTTCCTTTCTCATGTATCTGTCGAACCAGCGTGAGTCAACTGTGCACATAGGTCACTGGATCCAAAATCAGGTATAAACCCTCCTCTAATTAGTTTATTTTGGTGTGAAGTTATCGAAGATGCCAACTGCCGCTCGCAAAAAAAGAGCAGATCACGGTCTAAAATATTGGGAAACTTATGCAGCCGTAGAGGCTGAGGATGATGGCAGCATGCATCCCGCATGGCTAGAGGACGTGGACATTGATCCAGTATGGCTGCATGTTATGTCGCGTGGATACAAATGTTTTCTCTCTCTTTTTACCGGTCAATTAATGATTTCATGGCTTCAGAAGAATTTTTTTTGAAAAACAGGCCAACATAAGATGTGTAGTGTACATGCACGTGTATGTAAGGGAATTTCAGTGACGCGAGGACGCAAGCACCTGAACGATGTACATATAGTGTCTTGATAGTTTTGTCATACTCTCAGGTCGTATGTTGCACACGACCCAAGCAGCCTCACCGAGGATGAAAACGCTCCAGGCCATAAATTCACGCAACACATCAAAATATACTGAGCTACCTAATGTGTCATCATGCCAATAATAAATAAATATAGAGGCCTTGATATTCATGTTGAGGGTGTACATTATTAGTTTACATGGAACAAAGGGAGCACCTCTGATATAAATTTTCGAGCAAGCAGTTAGTATATATATATATATAGAGAAAGAGTAGCACTATTCTGATCATGGGATCAGAATAGTTATTATGATCACGACGCGTGCTATATAGGGGCGATGGTGTCCTGCCGAACTCCCGAATCGGTACAGTGCCCGAAAAAAAAGATCACCCACACCCCGACCACTCCCACGATCCCCGTCCCCGCCCGATTCTACCTTCCCCGCCCCCACCACAATCGCCGCCGCCCCCTGGTGCCGGCGCACCTCCCGCCGCCGGCCACCCCGGGCCCGTCGTCGCCCTCCCCACCGCTGCCACGCACCCACAACTGGCGCCGCCGCCCTCACCCTGCCCCCAAAAACCAACGCATCCCCGGATCCGCCGCCACCACAACTCCTCCGGCCCATCCTTCCGCCGGCGTCAGCGGCCCACATAGCTCCTCCGGCCGCCTCCTAGCCATGCGCCGCTCCTCCCTCTCTTTTCTCCGGTGAAGACACGGCTCCGGTGGATCTACAGGGACTGTTGACCTTCTAGCGTCGGCCATCTTGACCTTCCCGTGGATCAGCACTCCGGCCCCATCCACCGCAGTTCTGGTCGAGCATCTCGGGTGGACAAGGAGATTCACACTACGGCCGCCGGCCTCCCACAATAGCAAGTGACCTCCACGGCCCTCCTCCACCTGCCGCTGTAAGTTTGCTCCAGCACCTCCTCTTCCACACGCCGGCCTTCCCCTACCTCTGTCGCTGCCACCACCCAAGGCCGCGCACCAGCGCACGTGACGCCATCCCGGACGCCCATGGGCTGACCAGCGCTACCCCCATCCGGGTCCTCCATCCTCCAGCCATGGCAATCAAGTTTTTTCAGAAAAGTAGAAGTTCAGATTCTATCAAGCTACAGGTTCAGAGTTCTCACTTCTCTGAACAAAATTCAGTGTTCTGCGGCTACATACGCAACACCGCCGTGACCTGCTGCGGTTGTGTCTAGCAACGTTTCGGGTAGTCATGCTCTAGCGCGCGGAGGTGTTACTGCCTCTTAGTGCTACAAGCACACAACATAAGGCTATGGGAAAATTAGAAAACAACAAAGCTTCTCTATTCTTTCTTCACGTGCGACCTTCCCTGGCTCCTCTCTCTGACCTTCCGCCGAGCCTTTCCGGCAGCCACGCTTGGCGGCTTCCCTGGCACCTGCAGTTCTATTGTGCTTGTACTAATGCGCGGTTTATTTGGCATAAAAAATTGTTTTGCGAAGGTCAATATGTTGTGTTGCAGAAGGTCAAGTGTGTATTGTATATGTGTTTGTTTTCCAAAACCTGAGCACCAGTGATCTTGGTTTCTCACAGTAAAGCTGGTTATCTTAGTTTGCATACTTTTGACCAAGAGCTGCTGCTGCTGGTTATTAGAAACATGGAGTACATGTGTGCTGCTGCGTTTTTTTGTTCTCTGTTTTTTTTTTCGAAAGGTGTTCTCTGTTGTTATTACTTGAATTTCTCGCAGCAAATAGAAGACATGTCTGCCAACGCACGGACACTTTCAGGGCGGACGTCATCGCGAAGATCGTCGGCCGGCTCGGGCTCAAGAGAACCATGTTCGAGACATCCGGTGCAACACCTCCGAGTGGTTCATCAAACGATACGGCCCACGGGTACGACGCTTCCCTAATCCCTCCCTGAGACTGCAGGATGTTTGCATGATGTCCTTTTCTTTTCATGGCTGGTCCTTGGAACTGATTCGCCGGCGCAGGTGAACCTCTTCGACGACCACTCCGAGGTGATGAACCTGGAGCGTCTCCGGGGCTTCGACGTGCGCAGGAGCGTCCGGCCCCTGCTCCCTTCGCTGTTCTTCCTAGTGTGATTACGACCTTGATGAGTTCTGATATGAGCCTCTGCTGAGACCTAAGCCAAGTGTTGATGGAGTTGAGTTCCTGCTGGCTACTGATGTGAGCTGTGTGAAGTTTACTTCTGAGAACCTAAGCATTGTTGATGGAGTTGTGAGTTGTGGAGCCGAGGCGGTGTGTTGGTAGCAACTAGGAATAAACCGAGAGACCCTGGCGTGTGTGTGTTTGATGTGGGAGTAAATTGTACTGGGAGCAGCTAGTACAACTTGTTTCGTATGTGTGAATGTGGATATGTGATGATCCATGTAGAGCAAGATTGCCTGAATTGTGGTCATGGGTACGTCATGCATCGTGCTGCTTGACGACGCCACACCACTGCGCTGAATTACCGGCATGCTGCGCCTGCGTCCGTCCTACACCAAATTTCTTTTGCCTCTAGTACGCAACCCAAAATAACATGATATCTTGCATATCGAACAAGCATGCCAACGGCAATCTTTGTTTTTAATTAACTAGCAAAACAGCCCGGGCATTGTAACGGGAGAAAAAAAACAGCCCGTGCGTTGCGATGGAAGTTCGATGTCTATAAAAAATAGAAATTATGCACATACGTCCTCTGAAAGTTCAATCATTTTGTTGTAAAAAGTTCAGGTAATTACTTCAGAAAAATAAAGAACAAAAAATAATGTGAAAAGCAACAAGAGTGTTTACAAAAACACAACAGTTAAAATAAGTTTAACGATCTTTACGTTGTTTCTAAGAAAAATATAGAAGTTCAAATTTAAATAACGAGGGCGGTTTGATGTTTATTACAAAACATAGATTCTCCGCGTTACTAAATAATAACCAAGAAGTTCAAATAAAAAGAAGAGAAGTTCATTGTATAAAAAAATGATTTATTCTTGTTTCTCAGAAAAACATAGAGGTTTAAATTTAACAACGAAGAAGTTTACTGTTTATTACAAAATCAAAGGAAGTCCAATTTTAAAATACCAAGAAGTTCAAATGAAAAAAATTGAGTAGTTCACTATATATGAAAAACTCAGATTTTCCTCATTACTAGATAATAAAACCAGGAAGTTCAATTATTTTAAATGAAGCAGATCGATATTTATTAAAAAACTAACGGTAATCCAAGAAGTTCAATTTGAAATAACGAAGCAGTTCGATGTTAATTACAAAACTTCAATATTTTTCATATTCTAAAAAAACAGAATGAAGTTCAATTAAAAAGGGCAGAGTGGTTCAATGTCTATAAAAACTCAGATATTTTCAGGTAATCGATAGAAGTTCAGGTTGATAACTGCCAGAAGTTCACGTACTACACAGTGTGTGTTTTGTATGAAAAATAATAATGAAAAAGCAAAGGCTAAAAGTTTTGTTGTTAGAAGTTCAAGTGCTTGGCCCGAGAAAGTTCAAAAATCCTTGTGAGAGAGGTTGAACAAAAAGGCGTGACAGAAGTTCAAGGTGAAAACAGCAGGAATTTCAACTACTACACGAAATGCATTTCAGATAAGAATATAAGAATAGAAAACTAAAAGCTTAAAAGGTTTGTTGCAAGAAGTTCACGTGCTCTATCCGGGGAAGTTCAAAAATTCTTGCAAGAGAGGTTCACCTTATGTTTCAATGTTTGAAAACACAAAAAATATTTATTTCGATTATTAAAATAATTATCTCAATCTACAAAGAAGTTCAGTTATTATTTGGGAGAAATTTGATTTCATAAAGAAAATAAAAAATTCAAATTATAAAAACGGAAAAAGTTCATTTACTACATGGTGTGCATTTTTATTGAAAAAAATAATAAAAAATTAAAGTCTAAAAGTTTTGTTGTTATAAGTTCAAGCACTTCGTCGGAGAAAGTTGTAAAAAAATTATTGCGAGAGAGATTTGTACAAAAGGAATATCAGTTGTGTAACACTGACGATGAATGAGAAAATTACAAAGGAAAATACGTCACAGAAGTTCAACGTGAAAACAGCAGGAAGTTCAATTACTACAGTGGTTGAATTTCAGATGAAAAACTTTTAAAATTGTCGCGAATATGAAAAAACGATCAACACGGAAAAGTTAAGTACTTACAGCAGCTTTCCACCGGTATATCACTTGCTCTATTCCGGTGAGTGGATGGAGAGTTATGAGCAGTGGATGGAGACCTAGGAGCAAAAAAATCACGTGAAAAACAGAGTGAAGTTCAGGTACACGCGCCGAGAAGTTCAGGTTCTTCACAGGGTGCATTTTCGAAGAATCTGTTTCGCGATATAGGCAGAACGCATGATCCCGCCGTTTTAGAAATTACTTGAAAACGGCTAGGAATCAGAGAAAACCATCAACATGAAAAAGTTTCGCATTTTTCGTAGCTTTTCAGCGGTATATTATTTGCCACATTCCGATAAAGTTTGTAGAAATAACGATGAAAATTTGTTTTGCGGCATTCTCAAAACTGACTTAAAACCGTATAGAATTGGGAGAAGCAATACATACAAAAAGTTTAGCATTTGATGAAGCTTTCCAACGCCATATCATTTGCTGCATTCGGATGAACCGTTAAAAAATTAGCTTGAAAATACGAACTCTGTAGGACTTGGACCATTTTCTAAATTACTCTTAAACCATTCAAAATTAGAAAAAAACTTTCAATATGAAAAAGTAGCGCATTTTCATAAGCTTTCCAACGCCATATCATATGCCTCCATTGAATTAGCCGTTTAGAAATGACATCGAAAAAACGAACTCAGCTGTTCGGTTTACGAAATTTTACGTTTTTTAAAATTACTCTTTAACCATAGGGAATTCGAGAAAACTTTCAACATGTGGAAGGAGCGGTTTTGCAGTAGCTTTCCAACGCCATATTATATGCCTCATTCCGATAAACGGTTTAGAAATGCGATCGAAAATACGATTCACGTTTTTTTGTGCGAAGAGAAAACGGTTTTCAAAACTGCTCTTAAACCGCTTACATTTTGTCAAAAATTTAACTTGGGTCATGATACTGGTGTCCATAGCTTTCCAATGGTATATAGCAAGCCCCATTTCGGCAATGTTGGCGGAAGATCAACCTAGTTCATAGGGAAGTTCAACGTACTAGTAGCGGGGCAGGTCAGGTTGTGATCAAAATATTATTCTGATCCCGTGATCAGAATAGTGTTTATGTATATATATATATATATATATATATAGGGAAAATCCATCCTACCATCCGGTGGTAGTTACCCCACATATCTCATATACTACCATGCGGTATTATATATACTATTTTATTATTTTAAATATGTTAGTACACTATATCTAAGATATTTCAAAACAAGTTACATGAAAAAATTGCATATGAGTCCATAGTTTTGGTTATATTTGTGAAATACGTACATATTTATGCGTAAAAAGAGCATACTCAAAATATGATACATACTACCTAAAAATTAGTATATATACTACCTAAACATTGTTATATACTACATACTACACGTACATACTCTCGGTTTCGACAGATACTACATACAACATACAAAACGCAAGTGGTGGTAACTACCACTGCTTGTAGGAAACATTTGTCCTATATATATATATATATATATAGGGTGACACTATTCTAATCATGGGATTAGAATAGTTATTTGGATCACGGTGCGCCCCCTATAAGGCCCGACGGGAAGTTACTGAGATCTGGCGAGCTAACAGAAAAAGCCCAAAGGCCCCGACCATCGTGTCGCCCACCTTCCCCCGTCCCTGCTACCTCCAGCCGCCGCCCACCTTCCCCGCCTGCCTCCTTACAGGCGCGACCCTGCCCGCCTCCGTCAGGCGCTGCCGCCGCCCAACCTCCTCTGGCGTCGCCGCCCAGTCCCAAAGTGCCTCCCGCCACAGCTGGCCCCGCCTCCTCTGGCGCTAGGCCGCCGCCCCCACCTCCTCCTGGTGCGCCGTCGTCCCCTTGTCCCGACGCGCCTCCTGCCGCCGCCGGCCCCCACTCCACCACAACCACCACGCCGGCCTCCCTTCCCCCTGGATCCACCGCACCGGCGGCCTCCCTTCCCCTGGATCCATCGTGACAGTGCCTCCCTCCCCCTGGATCCATGGCGGTGGCGGACTCCCTTGGATCCACGACGGCGGCGGCGGACAGCCTCTCCCTGGATCCAGCAGTCGTCAACCTCCCCCCGAGAACCTCCCTTCCCGTGCTGCAACCGGGCCACCGCTGCTGCGCCACCCGCCCCAAACACAGTAGCTCCTCCTCCATGAATACATCACGGACGGCAACCTGCTCAACGACGGCGCCAACCTAACTCTGACCATGGCGCCAGTCGACAGACGCCAATGTTACAGGTATTGCTGCTACATCTCTTCCCTGATCTCACTCCCTCCCTCTCCCTGACCTCTCTTTCTTCACAAATATCTTCTCTGCTGGAGGATTTGAACTTCTCCAAATTTGCACTAAAAGTAAATGCAAAAAAACTTTCTGTATTTTGCTTATGAAAGAATTGACTTGATGTTTGAACTGCAGGCCTGTCTTCTTTGACCGGAAGACGCTCTAGTTTAGCAGCATCAACAACGCAAAAAAGAGAGGAAGAAAATGGATGTCAGGCTCATCTCTGGAGTCTTTGCAATCCTTTAATGCTAGGTGTTTGTGTAAATCATGCTCATGCATGCATGTGGAAGTTGGAAGGAAACAAATGTTCCAGTATCACTATCAGCATATATTTTCTATTTGTCAACCCGGAGAAAGCGTGATGGCACAACTAGTCTAGATTGTGAGAAGTTCATATTCTGGAAGACTAATGGATAAGTTCGTTGTTTATTTGAGAACCAAGAAGCTCAATTATAAAAAAATCAGAAGTTCAAAAAATACAAATGTAGAACCTCAAAAATAATAATGGAGGAAGCAAAACAAAAAACATTTCAAAAATAATATATAAATGATTTTCCCTATTTCAAAAAACTAGAAGTTCAAATTAAAATAGCAGAGTGGTTTGATTTTTATAAAAAACAGAATTTTCCCGTTACTAACCAAAAACTAAGAAGCTGAAATTTTAAAAATGCTAAAGTTCAATGCCTATAAAAAATCAGAATTTTCTCGTTATTAAAAAGAATAAACTCATAAGTTCAAATTTTAGAACATCTTGATGGTTAGATGTGTGTTAAAACCATGTGAGTGTATGTGTGTGTGGGTGCGTGCCAACACAAAAGTTCGGATGAGGGAAAGGTAATAAAATGAAACCTAAAAATATTCATTGCAACAACTTCCTCCCAAAAAAAGGAACACACCATCGAAATATCCACATCGCTAGCAAAATAAAGAAAAACTGATTTTTCCCATTTTATAAAAACTAGAAGTTCAAATTAAAAATAACGGCACGGTAAAATTGTTTATGTAAAAAAGGCATTTCCCCGTTACTAACCAATAAAACTAAGAACTCAAATTTAAAAAATGGTGAAGTTCGATGTCTATAAAAAATTTGGATTTTTCATATTATTAAAAAAAAGAAGTTCAAAATTTTAAAACAAAAGAGGTTCGATAAACTCGATTTTCCTCGTTAGTGAAGAATAAAACTAAGAAGTTCAAATTAAAATAACAAAGAAGTTCAAAGTTGATAAAACCCTCCGATTCTCATTCTAAAGAATAACTAATAAATTGAAATTAAAATAAGAAAACAACAGAAATTTTTTAAAAAGATTTTCCTAGTTTTTTTAAAAAATCGGATTTTCCCCGATACTAAAGATTAAACCAAGTTCAATTTTTTAAAATAGAGTAATTCAATGTACATTAAACACTCAGTTTTTCTCGTTACTGAAGAATAAAACCAAGAAGTTCAATTTAAATACGTGGAGAAGTTTGATGTTTAATTAAAAACTCGGATTTTTTTGGTTACTAAAGAATAAAACAAATAAGTTCAATTCAAAATAATTAAGAAGTTTGATGTTTCTAACAAAACTACAATTTTCATATTTATAAAAATACATAAAATAAATTCAAATAAAAAAGTTAGAGCGATTCGATATAGAAGTTCGATTATTATAGAAAACTCACATTTTCCTCATTATTAAAGAATGGAAACAAGAAGTTCAAAAGTTAAATAACAAGAAGTTCAACTTTTAATAATAGAGCGCTTCAAAATTTCGTAAAAAAAGATTAAAAAATAAAACCAGGAAGTCCATATTAAAAAGATGGAGAAGTTCGATGATTATAGAAAACTCCGATTTTCCTCGTTATTAAAGAATGGAATCAAGAAGTTCAAAAATAAAATAAAAAGAAGTTCAACTTTTAAAAATAGAGCGCTTCAAAATTTCATAGAAAAAAATTAAGAAATAAAACAAGGAAGTCCAAATTAAAAAGATGTAGAAGTTTGATGATTATAGAAAACTCAGATTTATCTCGTTATTAAAGAATGGAAACAAGAAGTTCAAAAATAAAATGATCGACACGGGAAAGTTGCGTGTTTACGTGACTTTCCATCGATATATCACCGCTCAATTCCGTGAGTGGGATGGAAACTCTGACGGTGGATGAAGATCTATGAGCAAAAAAATCACGTGAAAAGCAGAGTGAAGTTCGGTACACGCACCGAGAAGTTCAGTTCTTCACGCGGTGCATTTGGAAGAATGCATTCATGGTAAAGGCAAAGACGAATGATCCCGCCGTTTTCCGAATTACTTGAAAACGGCTAGGAATCAGAGAAAATCATCAACATGAAAAAGTTTCGCATTTTCCGTAGCTTTTCAACGGTATATTATTTGCCCAATTCTGATAAAGTTTGTAGAAATTACGGCGAAAATATGTTTTTCGCCATTTTCGAAACTGACTTAAAACTATAAAGAATTGGGAGAAACAATACATACGAAAAAGTTTCGCATTTGTTCAAGCTTTCCAACGCAATATCACTTGCTGCATTCGGACGCACGGTTAAAAGATTAGCTTGAAAATACGAACTCGGTAGGACTTGGACCATTTTCTAAATTACTCTTAAGCCATTCAAAATTAGAAAAAAACATTCGAGATGAAAAAGTAGCGCATTTGTATAAGCTTTCCAACGCCATATCATATGCCTCCATTGGATTAGCCGTTTAGAAATGACATCGAAAAAACCAACTCAGCTGTTCAGTTTACGAAATTTTACGTTTTTTCAAATTACTCTTTAACCATAGGGAATTAGAAAAAACTTTCAACATGTGGAAGGAGCGGTTTTGCAGCAGCTTTCCAACGCCATATTATATGCCTCATTTCGATAAACAGTTTAGAAATGCGATCGGAATTACGATTCGCGTTTTGTGTGTGAAGAAAAAACGGTTTTCAAAACTGCTCTTAAACAGCTTACATTTTGCGAAAAATTTAACTTGGGTCATGAAACTCGTGTCCATAGCTTTCCAACGGTATATAGCAAGCCCTATTTGGGCAATGTTGCGGGAAGTTCAACCTAGCACGGGGAAGTTGGTCGAACAACTCGAGCGATAAAATCGCAAAAAGCGAGTTCTTCACGACCGAGTGCAAAATCCGCCTATGGCGAGATTCCTATCTAAAACAGTATTTAGTTGCTAAAAATCGTTTGAAGATTACACTTACATCACATGGAGCAGGACTAACGGAAAAACTTCGCGGTAGAAAACGCAGTTGCGAAGATAGCCCAAGGTCGGGTTAAATGCAGAGAGAAGTTGAGCGTTACTCGAGGCGATTCGAGGTTGTGATCAGAATATTATTCTGATCCCGTGATCAGAATAGTGTTTATGTATATATGTTGATTCCACAATTCTATCAGGTTTTAGGTCCATTGATACATATGTTGATTCCACTTTTCATGTTGACATGTGAGATATAGGCTTCATGCATCCCCCAAATAGAATAAATTGCACAATTGTTTACATTGTCATTATCAACATATTTGTCTAAAATTTTGCCGGATAGACTTTTAATATGCCTGGCGGTGCTAATTTATCTTTGCTTCACACTTGAAATACTTCAGCTCTCGGTTGCTTGGCAGCACACGGACATGAGCTAATGGGCCTCAACATTCAAATATAATATTATAATATTTGCTTTGCTTCATCTTTCACTCTGCAACCTATATAGAAAATGTTACTACTATAGCTTTGAGAAAATTATTTTGTATGTTGAAAAGCACTTTCCTCCCAAATTGAGTGCATTATTTCTTTGTAAATTTGGTGTCATTTGTTTTCACAATGCGGTCTACGAGACGAGCATGTCGTCCTGGAATGTAATATGACCCCTCCCATTTGTATTGACTCCAGCCTTAGTCAATACACACCATCATGGATGTATTTACATCAAAAGATTTTCCAAAAACACTTATAATATAGGAATACGTTACAAACTGAATAGTGACATGAGAACAAGTTTGGTTTGACAATATAAGTGTTTCAGCAAGAAGTGGTCAAAGTGGTGCTCGGACCAATAGGGATGTAGAATTGAAAGTAGTGGTGACAGAGAGAAACAGTAAGTCTTTTAGAACTTTGATAAATCAACTGGAAGAAGAAAATTGCATGGCAATACGATCTCACAAGAAGTAGCATTTTTTCTTGATGGATGATATATTTGGCTACTGAACTTTCAATGTTTTCATGTAAGGACATATACATGAGACAGTATTCACATGTCATATGCTCTATGCAAGTTAATACGGAAGCTATATTCATGGAGACATGTATCTTCTATATGTTCTTCATGCTTCTCCTACATATCGTCTTTGATCTTTAATGTGGCAGGATTTGATTAATTGATGTTAGCTAGAAGGTGTGCAGAATTATTTTGCTATTCTTATTGAAGTAATACATGTTCCGGTAATACTGGGGACCAACATATGTTTTTGGAAGGAGAAGCTCTGTTATTCCTTGCATCTCTAGATCACACTTGCCGTGGGATTCCTATGGTTTAAGAAGATGTTGTATCGAGGCCAAAACAAAATTCAAAAGAGTGGGATTTTCAAGAACCCGTCCCTATATATTGTTCAAAAGAACTGCAAGCACTACACTTAAATATTACTGTTCAACTTTTACATATTTTGTAGGAGCATTAACTTTCTGACAATTTCTAATCTTGCATTGGTGTTGTGTGACCATATTGCTATGAAAGTATTGAAGTATCATGTCCTTCCATGGTAGATCTCATACACAGCAAAAGATTTATTATCTTCTCAATTAGGTTCACATATGTTTAATCCTTTCCTTTTGCAGGGAACAAGTATTTTTATTCACATGAAGTACATTTTGGATCTTTTCTCCATGTATTATATCAATTAGTGACCATGTTCTCCTGGAAGACTACATGGACACCTCTTGTAATGTTAGAAGCGCCGATCAAGCTCAGGATAATGTGTTTTTGTCCGAAGAAAGAGGTTGAATAAGTCATGCTTTTAGCACGGCTGCCAAGACACGTACTCAGTTGCATCATCTATTCTAATTTATATTTAACTTGGGCATGTTGGATATTTGAAACTGTTTGATTCATTTTGATTATTATCTGCACGAACAATCAAAGTCAGTGGATAACCTTTGGAAACTTGGAAAATTATTGTAGTATTTTTGATATTGATAACCATATACATATACGAATTATGTTCTCCTATGTATCTTGGTATTGTTTAATGAAATGTACTAGCGAATGATGTTGTATTACGGTTTTAGCATTCATTGTTGTTGCATTTATCTCGCAATTACTATTACATGTAGAACTACAGTGATGATACTTATGTTAATGAAGGGAAGCCCAAAGTACAAATGTTACTTATAAAAGTAATAAACTATTCGTTGGTATTGTTTTTGTAATTACAGAAATGATATTTTATATTCACATTTTGGTTTGAATTTGTCTTTTTTCACAAATCAAATAATATGTCTTCATTATAAACTTTCTAAAGTTCTAGCCCGTGCATCGAGCGGGCCACTTTGCTAGTTGAAGTAAAAGTAGTTGCACCTATTACAGTTGAAAAAAAGACTGTCACCTATAGTGATCCTATTGTTCCTACTACTTATGTTGAGAAACCTCCTTTTCCTGCTAGGATAAAGGATCATGCTAAAACTTATTTGTTGTTAAGTAAGAGTAATACTAGGACTTATACACCTCTGAGCAAATCAAAGTTGAACCTAGTATTGCTATGGTTAAAGATCTCTTGGATGATGATTTAGATGGGCATGTTATTTACTTACGTGAGCAGGCTGCTAATATTGCTAGACCGGATGCTAAGATACATAGACTGTTGTGGGCATGCCTGTTATTTCTGTTAAAATAGGAGATCATTGTTATCATGGCTTATGTGATATGGGTGCTAGTGCAAGCGCAATACCCTATGACTTATATAAAGAAATTATGCATGATATTGCACCCACTGAATTGGACGATATTGATGTTACCATTAAGCTTGCTAATAGGGAGACCATTAAACCAGTTGGGATTATTAGAGATGTTGAAGTCTTGTGTGGGAAGGTTAAATATCCTGCTGATTTTCTTGTTCTTGGTTCCCCACAAGATGACTTTTGTCCCATTATTTTTGGTAGACCCTTCTTGAATACAGTTAATGCTAAGATTGATTGTGAAAAGGATACAGTTAAAATTGGCTTAGAGTTTATGTCTCATGAGTTTAATTTTGCTAAGTTTCATAGAAAACCTCGTGATAGAGAATCACCTAGTAAGGATGAGATTATAGGTCTTGCTTCTATTGCCATGCCTCCTACTGATCTGTTAGAACAATATTTGCTAGACCATGAAAATGATATGTTTATGAAGGAAAGAAGGGAAATAGATGAAGTGTTCCTTCAACAGGAACCTATGCTGAAACACAACCTTCTCATTGAAATTCTTGGGGATCCCCCTCCACCCAAGGGTGATCCCGTGTTTGAACTCAAACCATTACCTGATAATCTTAAGTATGCTTATCTTGATGAAAAGAAAATATATCCTGCTATTATTAGTGCTAGCCTTTCAGAGCAAGAAGAAGAAAGATTATTGAAAACTCTAAAGAAGCATCGTGTTGCTATTGGATATACTCTGGATGAATTCAAGGGCATTAGTCCCATGTTATGCAAACACAAAATTAATTTGGAGGACGATGCCAAACCAGTTAGAGATCCTCAACGGCGATTGAATCCTAAGATGAAAGAAGTGGTAAGAAAGGAGATACTAAAGCTCCTTGAGGCAGGTATAATCTATCCCGTTGCTGATAGTGATTGGGTAAGCCCTGTCCATTGTGTTCCTAAAAAGGGAGGTATTACTGTCGTTCCTAATGATAAAGATGAATTGATCCTGCAAATAATTATTACAAGTTATAGGATGGTAATTGATTTCTGTAAATTAAATAAAGCTACTAAGAAAGATCATTACCCTTTACCTTTTATTGATCAAGTGCTAGAAAGACTATCCAAACACACACACTTCTGCTTTCCAGATGGTTATTCTTGTTTCTCTCAAATACCTGTGTCAGCGAAGGATCAATCAAAAACTACTTTTACTTGCCCTTTCGGTACTTTTGCTTATAGACGTATGCCTTTTGGTTTATGTAATGCACCTGCTACCTTTCAAAGATGTATGATGGCTATATTCTGTGACTTCTGTGAAAAGATTTGTGAGGTATTCATGGATGATTTCTCCGTTTATGGATCCTCTTTTGATGATTGCTTGAGCAACCTTGATCGGATTTTGCAGAGATGTGAAGACACTAGTCTCGTCTTGAATTGGGGAAAGTGCCACTTTATGGTTAATGAAGGCATTGTCTTGGGGCATAAGATTTCCAAGAGAGGCATTGAAGTTGATAAAGCAAAAGTTGATGCTATTGAAAAGATGCCATGTCCCAAGGACATAAAAGGTATAAGAATTTTCCTTGGTCATGCCGGTTTTTATAGGAGGTTCATTAAGGACTTCTCTAAAATCTCTCGGCCTCTGACTAATTTATTGCAAAAAGATATTCCTTTTGTCTTTGATGATGATTGTGTAGAAGCATTTGAAATACTTAAGAAAGCTTTGATCACTGCACCTATTGTTCAGCCACCTTATTGGAGTTTACCCTTTGAAATTATGTGTGATGCTAGTGATTATGCTATAGGTGCTGTTCTAGGGCAAAGAGTTGATAAGAAATTGAATGTTATCCAGTATGCTAGTAAGACTCTTGATACTGCCCAGAGAAATTATGCTACTACTGAAAAAGAGTTCTTTGCAGTTGTGTTTGCATGTGATAAGTTTAGATCTTATATTGTTGATTCCAAAGTTACTATTCACACTGATCATGCTGCTGTTAAATATCTTATGGAAAAGAAAGATGGTAAGCCTAGACGTATTAGATGGGTTCTCTTGCTCCAAGAATTTGATTTGCATATTATGGATAGAAAGGGAGCTGAGAACCCCATTGCAGACAACTTGTCTAGGTTAGAGAATGTTCTTGATGACCCACTGCCTATTGATGATAGCTTTCCTGATGAACAATTAGCGGTCGTTAATGCTTCTCGTACTGCTCCTTGGTATGCTTATTATGCTAATTACATTGTTGCTAAATTTATACCACCTAGTTTCACATACCAGCAAAAGAAAAAGTTCTTTTATGTTTTAAGACATTACTTCTGGGATAACCCACACCTTTATAAAGAAGGAGTAGATGGTGTTATTAGACGTTGTGTACCTGAGCATGAACAAGAACAGATCCTACGCAAGTGTCACTCTGAATCATATGGAGGACACCACATTTGGAGATAGAAGCGCACATAAGGTCTTGCAATCTGGTTTTAATTGGCCTACTCTCTTCAAAGATGCTCGTAAGTTTGGCTTATCTTGTGATGAATGTCAAAGAATTGGCAATATTAGTAGACGTCAAGAAATGCCTATGAATTATTCTCTTGTTATTGAACCGTTTGATGTTTGGGGCTTTGATTATATGGGACCTTTTCCTTCCTCTAATGGTTAAACACATATTTTAGTTGCTGTTGATTACGTTACTAAGTGGGTAGAAGCTATTCCAACTAGTAGTGCTGATCATAACACTTCTATTAAAATGCTTAAAGAAGTTATTTTTCGGAGGTTTGGAGTCCCTAGATATCTTATGACTGTTGGTGGTTCTCATTTTATTCATGGTGCTTTCCGCAAGATGCATGCTAAGTATGATGTTAGTCATAGAATAGCATCTCCTTATCATCCGCAGTCTAGTGGTCAAGTAGAATTGAGCAATAGAGAGCTCAAATTAATTTTGCAAAAGACTATGAATAGATCTAGAAAGAATTGGTCCAAGAAACTTGATGATGCATTATGGGCCTATAGAACTGCATACAAAAATCCTATGGGTATGTCTCCGTATAAGATGGTTTATGGAAAGCTTGTCACTTACCTCTTGAACTTGAACATAAAGCATATTGGGCTATCAAAGAGCTCAACTATGACTTCAAACTTGCCGATGAGAAGAGGTTATTTGATATTAGCTCACTTGATGAATGGAGAACCCAAGCCTATGAGAATGCGAAGATTTTCAATGAAAAAGTCAAACACTGGCATGATAAAATGATACAAAAGCGTGAGTTTAACGTAGGTGATTATGTTTTATTATTCAACTCTCGTTTAAGATTTTTTGCAGGAAAACTTCTCTCTAAATGGGAAGGTCCTTACGTTATCGAGGAGGTTTATTGTTCTGGTGCTATAAAAATCAACTACTTTGAAGGCACAAGTCCGAGGGTGGTGAACGGTCAAAGAATTAAACATTATATCTCAAGTAATCCTATCAATGTTGAAACTAATATTGTTGAGACCATAACCCCGGAGGAATACATAAGGGACACTTTCCAGAACGTTCCAGACTCCGAAAAGGAATAGGTATGTGGTACGGTAAGTAAACCGACTCCAAAACAATTCTAATGGCAATTTTTAGCAGTTTTGGAATATTTAAGAATTTTAGAAAGAAAGAAGTAGTCCCGGAAGGACACGAGGCCTCCACAAGGGTGGAGGGCGTGCCCCTGTCTCGTGGCCACCTCGTGTGCCTCCCGGACTCCGTTTTCTTGCACGTTACATATTTTGGTTGGTAAAAATTCATTATGTAAACTCTCAAAGGTTTTGACCGCCGTATCATGCAAATATCCTCTGTTTTCGTTTCGAGCTATTTCTGTTTCAGATCTAGAGCATCATGACGTCTCCAAGCGCTCCCAAGGACAAGTTTTTCGAGAGGGTTATTGTCGGTGTCAAAACCGGTGGATCTCGGGTAGGGGGTCCCGAACTGTGCGTCTAGGCGGATGGTAACAGGAGACAAGGGACACGATGTTTTTACCCAGGTTCGGGCCCTCTCGATGGAGGTAAAACCCTACTCCTGCTTGATTAATATTGATGATATGGGTAGTACAAGAGTAGATCTACCACGAGATCGAGAGGCTAAACCCTCGAAGCTAGCCTATGGTATGATTATTGTTTGTCTTCTACGGACTAAAACCCTCTGGTTTATATAGGCACCAAGAGGTCGGGGTTACCTGAGTCGGTTACAATGGTAGGAGATCTACATATCCGTATCGCCAAGCTTGCCTTCCACGCCAAGGAAAGTCCCATCCGGACACGGGACGAAGTCTTCAATCTTGGATCTTCATAGTCTAGGAGTCCGGCCAAAGGTGATAGTTTGGCTATCCGGACACCCCCTAATCCAGGACTCCCTCAGTAGCCCCTGAACCAGGCTTCAATGATGACAAGTCCGACGCGCATATTGTCTTTGGCATTGCAAGGTGGGTTCCTCCTCCGAATACTTCATAGAAGATTTTGAACACAAGGATAGTGTCCGGCTATGCAAAATAAGTTCCACATACCACCATAGAGAGAATAATATTTACACAAATTCAATCTGCTGACGTATTACGTGGCGTGACATCACACCACGGCCAAGCCTTTATTCGAATCGTTTTAACATCCCACCTCAGCACGTTTAGCGAGGCGGTTTCCTTGGCACGTCTTGTTAAAGCAGAGATCGTGTCCCCTCATTCTGGGATTCTCATTAATACGGGCGCGGGTAACCCAGTCGTGCCCGTTGGCACGTCTCCTCTATCGAAGGCGATTCCCGAACGGTCACGAGGAAGGCTCTTGGTATTCAACCTCTTTATAAAGAGACCAAGGCTCCACTCCTTTCTTTCAATCTCAATCGAATCCGTCCCTCGCCTTGAGTTCCAACACCCAAAGCTCCAGATTCTGGCGCTTCGGACCTTCGATGATGTCCGGCTCCGACCTGCAAGGCCAGTGGATGCCTTCCTCCATTACGGAAGAAGTCGTGCTAAAGCTAAGAGATGCCAGGTATCTAACCGGCGAAATTTCGCATAGGCTGCCTGCCCAAGGGCATATTATTCCCACTCCCAAGCCTGGTGAGAGCATGGTGTTCGCGTCTCACTTTCTTCGGGGGCTAGGCTTCCCGACGGACCCCTTCGTGATGGGGCTCATGTTTTACTATGGGTTGGAATTTCATGACTTGGATCCAGAGTCCATCCTCCACATGTCATCATTCATTGTCGTATGCGAAGCCTTCCTCCGCATTACCCCTCACTTCGGATTGTGGCTCAAGACCTTCAATGTGGAGCCGAAGATGATCAAAGGGCAGCAGGCAGAGTGCGGAGGGGCTGTTATAAGCAAGAATGCTGATGCTCCATGGCTCGAGGGCTCTTTTCAAGAGGAGCTCAGCCTATGGCAACAAGAGTGGTTTTATATCACAGTTCCCAGGGGCACCAAATGGGTGGCGCCACCTGCCTTCGCTCGGGTCCTCCACATGTTGGCGTCATGGGTCAATAAAGGACTTGACTAGGGGTCGCCCAGGGCGTGCCCTTGTTGTAGGCCGCATTCAAGACCTCCTAGAGAGATCATTCGATCGTGAGTGGCGTAGGTCATGCTGATTAAATACACCTGCCTGCAAATGTCTCCCCCTCCGCTGTGGGAATTTAACTGGAGGGACCACGAGCTCTCCAACATTTTATGGCGCGCGCCCATGGAGATGTACAAGCTTTTCTTGGATCTGGCGATGTGTCCGGACATGACCGAGGACGCAGGTCTGAGCTGCCATCGCCCGGATACTCAAGTAAGTAGCCCTGTACCCGGACACGCTATCCCATATTTATCACGAACTTGCCCTTTAAAAGAGCTGTCCTTTGAACAGGAGTGGATAGCGAAAGCAAAGTTAATCAGGTGTCCGGCCCCCCTCCCTGAGACCATGTCGGATCCCGTGTTAACCAGCATGCTGGAGGTTGCGCCTTCGGAAGAAGGTGAAGGGGGAAACAAGGAAGCTACCGCCTCCGCGAAGGAGGCTCTCAGGAAAGGAGGGATCGAGAATCCCTCCATCCAAGGGAAAAAGAGGACCGCCTCCGAAGACTCGGAGACCATGGTCTCAAAGCGGGGGAAGAAATCTTCGTCAGAGGGTCCTGCTCCGAGAGATGCCTCGGCCGCATTGTGCCCCCAAGGTGATCAGCCCTCCACCGAGCCGTAAATAAAAAGGGGAGTTCTTTTTAAAATAAAGGATATCCCTGCCTTGTTTCTGATGAAGATGACCGAAGTTTTACCTTGTAGTTCGGATCTCAGCCCTTCTCAGCAGAGCTCATCTTCGGGGGATCTTCGTCCGGAGATGATGGAGAGGGAAATGCCTCCCCCTGCCTGCCGTCTTGCGAGGCGGGCGACCCTGAGGTGTCGTTGCGGAGGGTTTCTCTGAGTCCGGCGAGGCCGGAAGGCAGTCATATGTCCGCTCAAAGCCCTCCGCGTCCGACCTTCGAAAAAGGCCATCGGACGAGTCCGGCACCACCTGGTGTACGGTCGGAGGAGCTGAAGGATCTGCTTTCGAGGCGGCGTCTATCTCGAGAAGATCACCGTGCGTTAATGGAGTGCGGTGATTGAAAGGATTTCATCCGCTGAGTAGATTTGCGAAGTTGTGAAGTTCTTGACAGGTTTTGAGTGCGGAAAATGATGTACCTTCGGCGATTCCGCATATAAAATGCGCCCTGTGTAGATAGTAGCCCCTGAGGCTCGGTGTGTTGTTAAAAAAGGACAGCGCGCCGAGGATCATAATCCCAGGTATAATATGTCGCCCTTCCTAATGTAGGTGGTGAAGGGTCCGGTGGCTAGCCGGACTGATGATTTTGCCGAACTAAAGTAGCAACTTGACGTGGCGGATGCCGACATCGCGCTTGTCAATAAGCGACTTGACAAGTCACAAGGCATGCAATTTCTCCGCGGACACCTGGTAGGGAGCTTGATGACCGTGCCTTACAACATGTATGCTTGATGCAGATGGTGCCACTGCCATGGAGAACCTTCGGGCGGAGCTCGCTCGAGCTAAGGAGTAGGCCAGAAAGAGTGATGCGGCTGCCTTAAAGGCGGCCGAAGAGCTAAAAGCCGAATAGGCTGCTCACTGCCGAAGCAAGAAGGAAATGGCCAAGATGGCCGTGAAGTTGAAGAATGCTGCCGACCGCTGCAAGCTTCTTGAAAAGGAAGATCGAGCAGTACAAGAGGACCTGAAGAAGGCCACTACCGAGGCCAAGGATGCGCGATCTATGATGAGAGCTATGAAGGAGGAGCTGCGTCAGGCCGGAGATATCGTGGCTGGAAAGCCCTTTCTACTGCGGAGGAAATTCTTGGATCCTAAATATGCTCAGTTGGACCGGCTGTGGAGTGTGGAGGATGCTTATCTGGACTTGGTGGCAAGTGCCGCGGACGCGGACGAACACTTCCGAGATCAAAAGGATCACGAAATGGAAAAGGTTTTTTGGTCGCAATTCCATAATCCAGAGCGCCCACTTCCATTAACCATTCGCCTGGCCGAATGGGCGGAGCTGAATAGGTTATCCGGACTTGCCATGAAGGATGTCGTGAGTCTTTTGTGGCCGAAAAGGCCCGAGCCGAAGAGTTATTTTGGCTTGGTGCAGCAGTTCCTTGGTGCGGTGCCGCATATCAATGCAATGAGGAGGTCGGCATGCATAGAGGGTGCACGGATGGCTCTTGCCCGTGTCAAGACATACTAGGCGGAGATGAAGGCCACCGATGTTGCATCCCAAGATTCGGACGGAAGCCGAGTACCCGTCGAGCACTATTTTCAGGAAGTTCTGCTGGGCGCTCGTTTAATAGAGACGCAGTGCTCGAAGGATATTATGTTCGAATAACATGTATTATTGTGAAACAAATGTATCAATGGAATATAAGAGCTATTTATACTTGTGCCTTTCAAGAATTAAAATGCCTCCTGTGCGGCCGCTAATGTATATGTATATATAACCTGAAAGATGGCAGTCTTCGGCTTCAGCCTCCACGCATATAATGTGGGGGTGTTTGCAAAAGGCACATTTTCACACTTGATCCAACGTCTTGGTCCTATAAAGGAGGTGGTAGCGCAGCAAACTAGGCAACCGGACTATAAAGCTTTACAACTTTCACTTAGCCATAGGAGTTTGACAGTGAGGCTACGATATAGCCCCTAGGGGCACCGCGATCACCAATTGAGGCGGCGTATGTGCTGACGGAAAGCGGTCCTTCGTCAATCTTGGAGAATCCTATAGATTCCGGCGGGTCATCAGTGGTTGACCGGTCTCACGCTATATCATGACGATCGATGTCGGGGTTAGGTGCGACATATGCCAAGGATGGCTTATCATGGTGGGCGAGTAGAACATCGCGGTGCCTAGAAAGCGGGATGGGCGAACATGCCTGGCGGATCTTACCCAGCTTTAGGGCTCTCCGAGGAGATAACACCCCTACTGCTGCTCTGCGGGGTCTCCGCATGATCACTAAGGCAAAGTGAATACAAGGGTGCTCCTAGAGCTGTTTCGGGAGGAAGGAGAGGACAAGGCTAGTTCTCCCCCTGGTGTGTTCTGTCTAATGCTACTAGATGCCAAAACTTTGCATGGGTGCTCTGGGGGGTTTATATAGGCCTACCCCCTAGGGTTACAATGGTAAATCCGGCTGGCGCGGGTCCCAGCCGTCTGTCTCTCAGGTGCCGTCTTCTCCACCGACTCCTGGGGCCCACCGACTGGTGGGTCCCGCCGACTGATCGATGCGAGGCGTCGGCCCGTGTCCGCTTGTGGCGAGTCTTGCGATTCGGATTCTTGTGCCGTGCTTCTAATGACACGGGCTTGGTCGCAGGTTCGTGGCAACAGTGTTGCCGCCTGGCAAGCGATCACTGTCGCCATTCCCTTGTCACGTCTAGTTAATGGCGCGCAAGGCCCGTGGGAGGGGCCGGCCGATTCCATGGGGTCGACTCCTGGCGGGTCCGACTCTCGGTGTTCTTGCTGTCTTCAATACTCTCGTTGGTGATAGGCCCGCCGTCTTGGCCGTCTGAGCAGGAGGTCGTGGTCTGAGGCCCGCCCAAGGGCTGATGTCAGGGCTGGCAAGGCAATAGTGCCGCGCCGGGCGGGGATCTCCGTGAGTACGGCGCACTGTGGCCTTGCTCGCCTTTAATTACCGGGTGGTTGGGAGCCGCGGGCCGACTCCCCATAGTCGGCTTCTTCGGAGTCGCCTCTGGGACTCGGCTTGGATGAGAGTCGCCTCTGGGACTCGGCTCGTCTTGGAGTTGCCTCTGGGACTCGGCTTGGATGAGAGTCGCCTCTAGGACTCGGCTCATCTTGGAGTCGCCTCTAGGACTCGGCTTGGATGAGAGTCGCCTCAGGTACTTGAGGGGCGCAGCCTGCCCCGATGTCTTGAAAGGTTCTGGGACTCGGGTTAGCCTACCCATGGCCCATTACTCCGACAGTAGTCCCCGAAGCTGGTGAGGCTCTGAGGTTGACATGTCGTGTGCCTCAGCAGTTTTATTCTTTAGATGGGGGAAAGCAAGCTTCAATGGCCGCCTTCCTCCAAGCCGGTAGCGAGCGGATTCTCTGAGAGCCGTCATCTTTGAAGCCGTGGCGGTCGGATTGCCGAGGGCCGTCTTGCCCCTTGAGGTGTTCCGAACGTTGTGGCGGGAACCAGGCGGCGTGCCTGATACGCTTCCCGTGGTCGCCCGCTGCGGCCCCGTCGCGTGGTGTCACGTGGCAGGGGAAGTCTGCCTACCCACGCGCGCGACGGGACAGACCGTCAGGCGGGGCCCGCCACTACCGCGCCTTGGCACGTGAACGGATCCGCTGCGGCCGGGCGGGCGGTTGGGCTCCTCACGTCGTTACTGCGTGCAGTAACTTCCTGGGTTTAATCGTGGGGGGGCATGGGGGCTTGCGCGCAGTTAATCCCCACGCCGCCCCATCGGCTTCTCAGCCTTTGAGACTATAAATAGGCGGGGAGCGGCGGGGCGGTTAAAGCGCTCGTTCTTCCTGCTTCCCTGCTTCCTCCTCCTCTCCTTCTTCCGCCCGCCACACCACGCCGCACCGCTCCGCAACGATGAGCTCCTCCTCCGCCGCGGCCTCTGTCGTCCGCTCCGTGGCGTGGGATGGTTCCGGGTGGATAGCAGCGCCATCGAGCACCTCCGCGGGGCGCCCGGCTCCCGGCACACACTGGTCTTGACCCGCGCACCGAGGGGAGATAACACGCGCCGGAGGAGGTGGCGGGTCATATTCGCTCGCACCTCATGCGCGGCATGGGCCTGCCGGTGGCGGCTTCCTCCGCTTCGTTCTTGGAGTTCAGCGGGCTCGGCCGCACCACCTCACCGCGAATCACGGTGGTGCTGCTGGGGGCATATCGCCACCCTGTCGCGAGGTTTTCTCGGCGTTCTCCCCACCCTCGAGCTGTGGGAGAGTTCTTCGATCGAAGCTCGACACGCGCGTCGCTGGCATACCGGCTCAGTGCGGCGCCTTCATCACCATGCGCAGGTCGACCGCCGACAACCCCTTCCCCTCCATCGCGCTGAACAAGTTAGTGAAGATGTGGCAACGTTCGTACTTCTACGTGAAGAACGTCACCACGGAAGGTGACTGGGTCAACCTGCCGCATTATGAAGCCGGCGCTTTTGGTGGGAGGCTTCTCACTGGTCGAATCGAACCAAACGCGCTGTCTCTGCCGGCACCGCCGCCGTCGCCCGACTCCAGTCCGACGCGATCGGAAGGCTGGTCGGGCTGACTTCTTGGCGCCGCCGTGGCGCACCGAGTCCTCCACTCCAAGGCCGACCTCATCGATCTGTCGGATGGCGACCGCCAGACCGAGCGAGATGAGCACAGGAGATGCCCCATGCGGAGGTGGCGAACATGGTGAACCACATCGTGAACTACGAGCTCGCGGAAGGCGGCAGTTGACAAGTAGCCGTACTCCGTGCCAACCCTCACTTTGTGGTAAGTCGGATCTCTTGTTTTCAGTTTTTCTTCATAGCGAATCCGACTTGATCTTCTTGGTTTTACGAGTTAGAACCCCTTATCCAGCTGCGGCCGGCGCCACCGGGCAGCCCAGCGAGTTCGCTCCGGTCCGTGCGGAGGCGATATCAACGACCCGACTTGGGGGCGGCGATAAAGCCGGCGAAGGCGGGGAGGAGGAGCGAAGCGGACTCGGCCTCGGCGACCTTCGCCGTGGCGGAGGACAAAGCGACAGCGAGGTCGTCCGCGCCGCCCGGCAAAGCCGGCCATCGAGCGCGAGTTCCTCCGCCCGGCTTGGCGGTCAAGTCGGCAAGCGCCGGGCCGTGCGAGTTCGCTCGGTGGTCGGCGAAAAAAGTTCAAAGGCGGGCCGCTGACCAAGCGAGGAGGCGTCGCGAAGGCCAACCGCTTCCGTAAGGAAGTGAAGAAGCTGCCGCTGGTCTCTGCGTAAGTGCTGACTATTGTTTGCTCTTGTTTCTTTGGACGGATCTTTTCCGAGTCTTTTTCATTCTGTTTTCTGCTTCAGGGCCCCTCTTTCTCTTGAGAGGGTCGCCGTCCCCTCTGTCATGAGGTCGGTTGAGACGTTCACGAACAGCCGGCGGATTGACCCCGCCGCCAACCTCCGGGAGGCGACGGAGCGCAACGCGCGGGAGAAGCACGATGAGGAAGAGGCCTACCACCTAGAGAAGGCGGAGGCCGAGAGGGTAGCGACCTCCGCCCAGAAGAAGCTGGCGGAAGCCGAAGCCGCCGCCGCAGCCAAACAGCGGGCCGAGGAGGCCGTGCGCCGCCAGTCGGCATTGCTTGTCGTCCCGCTGAACTCCGCGCTGCCGCCCCCAGACTTCACAGGTCAGACTGGAGAAGTCGGCGGGGAGCACTCCATCGTGGAGAGGGATGGAGGCGAGGCCTCTGCGTTGGGCACAGCCTCGCCGCCACCACCGCCTCCGCCGCATGGCAAGTAGCCGGCTGGCCCTCCAGTGCCACCGACAGAGGACGAGGCGGTGGCGAGGCTGCTTCTTCAAGTCGCCTCACCGGCGCGCCGTCGTCTTGCAAAGGCGGTCTCGGCGCCACGCCCCTTGGAAGTCGGGACTGCCAGCTCAGCCATTCCAGATGCTGAGGCATCAAGTGCAGCGCCTACGGGATGGGTGCGATGAGGCGGCGATGGTCCGCTAAACCAGGCGCTCCTGGATGTGCAGGCGAAGCTGCGAGCTGAAGGAGAAGCCATCCAGGGCTGCACCAGGGCGCATCTGTCGTCGCGAGCGTCTATCCGTCGTTCTTCTTTTGACTTTGCCTTTTCTCATTCTTCTCTGTGGAGTGCGCGGCTCTGCTGGTGTAATCCACGAGTTTGGGCGGCTGCTGCTGGCGGCTCAATCTGTGAGTTCCTCATTTTGCCTTTATGCGGTTTCTATCGCGGGAGTACCACAACCTCCGCGTCACCGCCTTCAACCGTAGCGTTGGCGGCGAAAGCGAGCTGCCGACTTGTCGGAGGCGAATAGATCTTCTTCTTTTCCCACGGCGTATTGGCGCTTTCCGCGGCTCTAGTCCCGAGATTCGGGCGGCTGGCTGGCGGATCGGGCGGATCTTCCGGCGACCTTTGCTGCTCATGACTTAACGTCTTTCCTCTTTGTTTTGAGAGCCCAGCGCCGCTCTTCCGGAATAGTTGGGTGAAGTCGGCCTGACCCGCCGTGCCAAGGAGGAGAGTGTGGCCATCTCGCCAAAGATCGCGACTTCTGGCGAGCAGTTGGCGGGCGAAGGAGCTGGCTTGGCGGCCGGGGCGAGGCGGGGAAGAAAAGAGCGCCCTCCTAGCGAGTTTGAGATGGGCGCTCCTCTGGACCCGGCAGGAAGGCGTCTTGACTTCCAGCTTCCACGAGATCGAGGACATTGTTGATGGTGAGTTTCTTTTCTTTCTTTCCTCGAGCTGCCAACTACAAGCCAGGCCGACTGCTGATTTTCTTCTTGCTTCTTTCTGTTTTGGGGCAGACTTCTTCCCTGTCCACTCACAAGCGGTCAATTGAGCCATCAAGGCTGGTCGCGAGGCGCGGAGGGCGAATAGCGAGGAGATCGCTGCCAACGCCCCCTGACCGTTGATTAGCAGCTCCTGAGCATCGAGACCCGTCTGCGGCCAGCCCATCAGCTGCTGCGCCGGCTTCAACGTGCGAGCCAGCGATCTACGCCTGTGGCGACACGCCGGCTCTGCCTGCCGGTCAAGCTGCCGGCCGGGCTGGAAGTCATGACGTCGTCTTGAGGCTTGGAAGGGTTCCTCGGCCGGGCTGGAAGCCGCGCGGGCCTTGGAATCGTCAAGGCTTAGTATCCAGTGCGGACTGGGCGGCTAACAGCGTTCGGTCGAGGCCTAAGCGAAGCTGGCGGTGTGGAAGATGCCCTTATCGGCCTTGGCGGCGTCGCCGACTACACCGACACCAGCGTCTTCGTTCTGAGTGGGCGCGAGCGGTGAGGAGGTGCTGCGGAGTGGTTGGGATGAACCCGACTCAGCGAGACTTCGGCGGAGGTGATCGGCTCGGCACCGAGGAGGAAGACAAAGGCGGGGGCGAGGGCGAGGCGGGCGTCGGAAGGCGAAGCGGACGACCAGCCCCAGCTCGATCGTGCCTCCAGCAACGAGCCGCGTCCAACCGAGCCGGCTGCCGCCGGAGACAATCAAGCCAAGACTGCCCAGCCGGCCGCTCCAGCGCCTGACACCGCCGTCTCCGCCAACCCGCCGAACCTGTCTGCTGCTCCTTAGGCTGCCGTCTTGTCCATACTTTATCTGTTTTCATAGTCTTTGAAGAAGTTGTTAATTTGCACAATTCCACCCGTGGGGTGTATTTTGAACTCGGCCAGAGGCCTTTGCTTATGTAAATATCTATCTGCCTTCTATGTTTCCTTGCTTATTGCTCTTTTTGGCTTTTTCCTTTGCCGCCTTTCCATAGTCGCTGCTTTGCCAGACGGACAGTCGCTACGCGAACTGCCATAAGTCAAATGCTTGCCTACTTTGGGGAAGGCAAGTACTTCGCCTTTTTAGAATTTTTTAACAAGTGAGATAGAAGGCGGCGAGCCGACTATTCGAGAGTCGGCTCTGAAGAAGAGGCTGGGAGCGGCTTGGGCTATGCATCGCTTTGAGTCCTTAGCCATTTTTAGTGTGTCTTTCGTTCTTGCTTATTCTCTGCCTACCAATAGTCGCTCTGCGAGCTGCGGCTTTCGACAGGAGACGGCTTAAGCGCAGCACACTACTTGTCCGACTGCAGGAAGCATATCATAGCAGAAGACGGCAAGTCCCCGGGCCGACTATTCGAACCCGGTGCCAAGCGGTATAACGAAAGAGTAGCATACTCGGAGGCATAATTCTTATGATATAGATAACAAAAAAGGGCAGTCCCCGAGCTCGTCTTGGGGGCCCAAGGTCTCGGTACTTTAACACAAAGGATAGCGTGGTACATACTGCATTAGCGTAAAATCTTGGAGAAGATTTGCGTTCCATAACGTTCGACTCCTTGCGGAGTCATCCCTCTTCGTGCGTGCTCGAGGCTTACGAGTGTCGATTAGGTAGTAGGAGCCGTTGCCCGACACTGGCGATGATGAAGGGGCCTTCCCAAAGGCGCCAACAACTTGTCTTTGGCGGCTGTTCGCTGAATTATTTGGAGCACAAGGTCGCCCTCTTAAAGCGATCTCGGCTGACCTTTTGGTTTGTAGTATCGGCGAGACTCTGCTGGTAGATGCGGACGGCTGAGTGCCAACAACGGCCCTCTTCCGGCAGGTCGGCGCCATCTTGATGTGCTTCTTGATTCCTCTTGGTGTACATGGTGACTCGTGGAGAGTCAAACTCTATGTCCGTTGGGATGGCGGCCCGGCACCGTGAAGCGAGGAAGAAAAGCGTGAAGCGGTTGAATTGTTTGGAGTCGTCGCAAACTCGGAGGGCGGTGGCAGCTCCTCAAGCCAACAGCCGGCTGAACGCTCGAGTGGTTCGACTAGTCGAGGCTTGATGCCGGACAGGATGAGGCCGTTTGCTCGTTCCACCTGGCCGTTTGACTGCGGATGGGCAACATATGCTAAGTCTAGTCGGATGCCCTGTGTCGCGCAAAAACGGGCCAAGGCGCCTTTGGTGAAATTTGTGCCGTTTTCGGTGATGATGCTATGCGGTATGCCGTACCGCACCGTGATGTCGGCGATGAAAGTCACTGCGGTCAGACCGTTCAACTTCTTGATGGGCTTCGCTTCTATCCACTTGGTGAACTTGTCCACCGCGACAAGCAGGTGAGTTAGGCCGCCTCGGGCCGTCTTGAATGGTCCCACCATGTCCAAGCCCCAAACGCAAAGGGCGGCGATGGGGATTGTCTTGTTGTGAAGCCGGCTGAAGTGGCTTAGAGCGGAACGGGCACCTTGCATTTTGGACTAACTCTTTAGCCTCTTCGAGGCGATCGGCGGAAGAAACCGTGCCGAAAAGCTTTGGCGGCGAGTGCTCTTGAAGATGCATGGTGGCCACACTGCATACGATGAATGTCTCTCGAGAATTGCTTGGCCTTGTTACGGCTCTCATGGCGTTGGTAGACACCAGTGACACTGCGCCTGACTAGATCTCTGTTTACTATGGTGTATGCTGCCGCTCGGCGTTGCACTTGCCGAGCCAGGATCTCATTAGTTGGCAGCTCTCTGTTCATAAGAAACTTGAGGATGGGCTGCGCCCATGAGGGTGCTGCTATTTCTTCAACCGCCACCACAGCTGACTTGGACAAAGGCGGCTGGGCTGGGAGGCGGCGGGCTGGAGTCTGCGGCTGCTTGCTGGATTGCGAAGTCCCAGACGGTGGCGCAGCCCGAACCGACTAAGCGCAGATCCCGGGCCGTGGCGCATGCCCGGGCCGACTAAGCGCGATCCCGGGCGGGTTCGATGTCCCGGGCTGGCCGGTTGTAATTTTCTTGGGGCCATCTGCTGGGGCTCTTGAGTCGGATCCGACTTCTTGGCGAACCGGCACAAAGATGGTCTGAGTGCAGTGAAGGCTCGATGGGCCAACAAGGAGGCGAAGAAGCGGCAGGGACGGTATTGCTTGGCGGGTGGAGCTGATTCATGCCAAGGCATCTGCTTGATCGTTGTCGTTTCTTGTACGTGAAGGAACTCACACCGTCGAAGTATCCGCTGAGTTGCTGCACCGAAGCGGTAGCTCGCCATATTTGCATCTTTGGTGTCCCAATTGCGGATGATTGCTGGACCACCGTCGAGTCGCCATATACACAGGATCGGCGAATGCCAAGTTCTTTGGCAAGCGAGTCCGTGAATAAGCGCCTCGTATTCGGCGGCGTTGTTGGAGGCGGTGAAGTGGATCTGCAGCACATACTTGAGCTTGTCGCCTTTGGGGAGAGAAGGGCGGCCTTGGCTCGGGCAGTTCGCATCTTGGAGCCGTCGAAATGCATCTGCCAATGGGTGGAGTCGGTGGTGGCGGTATTGGGTTTGGCCCGGTCGACAAGGAAGTCGGCGGTCTTGCGACTTGATGGCGGTGCGGGGCTGGTAGTAGATGGTGTAGGGAGCCAAATCTATGGCCCATTTGCTACTCGGCTAGGCGTCTCGGCTTCAATGATCTCGGCCAGCGGTGCCGTGCAAACCCTGATGATTGGATGCTCTTGAAAGTAAGGCTTCACTTCTTGGCGGCAAAGTGCACACCATAGCACATCTTACGGTAGTGAGGTAGTTACTGCTTGGAGGTCGATAGTACCTCGCTCGGAGTAATATACCGGTCTCTAGGCTGGGAGCACCTTGCCTTCCTCTTTGCGTTCGACTACAATGGTGTCTTGACTACTCGGTGGTGGCGGCGATGTCTGAGGAGCATGGGCTCCTTAGGAGTCGAGCCGCCAACCAGAGGAGTAGTCAACATCTTCTTCATTTGGAGAAATGCTTCATCCGCCTTGTGATTCCATTGAAAAAGGTGGTCTTCTTCATCAATTGATACAAAGGAGAGCTTTCTCGCTTGGCCGGTGATGAATTGGCTGATGGGCGTAAGCAGCGGTGAACTTCTGCACATCTAACGATCGGCTGGGTACTTCCATTCTCTCGATAGCCTTGATCTTCACGAGCTTGCAGTCTATGCAGCGTTCGAGACCAGGAAGCCAAGGAGCTGGCAGGTGGTACTCAGCACTTTTGAGGCTGAGCTTGATCTGGAATCGGTGCAGGTTCTCAAAGGTTTCCTTGAGGTCTTCCAGCAGCATCCCACGCTTCTCCGTCTTCACCACCACATCATCCATGTAGACGTGGGCATTCCTGCCGAGTTGCTTGAGGAGGCACTTCTGCATGCAACGCTGAAAGGTGGCGCCGGCATTTCTCAAGCCAAACCTCATGGTCAGGTAGCAGAAGGCGCCGAACGGCAAGATGAAGGCGGTCTTCAGTCTGTCTGCCGGGTTCAGCTTGATCTGGTGATATCTTGAATACGCATCTAAGAAACTCAACAGCTCGCATCCGGCTGTGGAGTCTATCACCTGATCAATTCTCGGCAGGGCAAACGGGTCCTTTGGGTAGGCTTTGTTAAGACTTGTGTAATCAATGCACATCCGCCACTGCTTGTTTTTCTTCAGTACCAAAACCGGGTTTGCCAACCACTCTGGAATAAACACCTCCATGATGAAGCTGGCCGCCAGGAGCCGGGCTATCTCTTCTCCTACAACTATTCTCTTCTCTTCTAACAGTCGGTGCAAAGGCTGCCTGACGGGTTTTACATCCGATCGGACGTGTAACTTGTGCTCGGCGAATTCCGTCGGTACACCTGGCATGTCTTTGGGGGACCATGCGAAGATGTCCCAATTCTCACGGAGGAAATCGACGAGCTCGCCTTCCTATTTGCTGTCAAGGTTTGCAACCATGACTGTGTACCTCTCTGGGTGCTCCGAATCCAAGGGTATCTTCTTGGTCTCCTTGGCGGCGAGCAGACCTTCAACTTGCGACTCCTTGGGGTCGAGCAACATTCGGCTGTTTTCGGCCATCGCCATACGACCGATCAAGGGCAGCTTCTCAGCTGCGATCACGGGGACTCGGCCAGCCGGCTGCTCTCGGCCGCTGGCAGGACGACTTCTGTAGTCGCCGGCTCGGTCGAAATTCCCTTGGAACTCGGTATCTTCATCTTGAGGTAGGCGTAGTTGGGAACTGCCATGAACTTGGCCAAAGCAGGTCGGAGGGGGAAGGAGGCCGTCTCCCTTGGCGATTCTAGTGAGCCAGTGGCACTTTCGGGTGGTATGATTTGGCGGCTTGCGCCACTTTGGAACTGCGGGGACCATCGAGTGCGCTTTCGTAAGAAGGCGGCAACCGATTGGACTTGCCGCCTTTACAGCCGCTTGGCGGGCTGCCCCTCCGGCTGTTGATGTTCGTATGCGCAACTTTGCCGATTGTTGGAAGTCGGCTATTGGGCCTTGTGTTTGTTGTCGCTCTGTTGTTGTCGCATGTTGGTGTCTCAGCGGGAGTTACAGGAACTGAGGGCCACTTTGCGGCCGCATTGACTTGAATCTCTGTCTTCATGGAGGAGTCGGCTGTAGCGTGCTTATGCTGCTATGACTAGCGGTTAGTCAAGGTTTACGGCTCGTCGCGAGAGAGCTTGTGCTTGAGGAGGTGCCTTCTCGGCACCGGCGGTGAAAATACTCGATAGCTTTGCACCTCATGCGCCCTCGCGAGGAAGTTCTGGCTTCGCCCGGTAGCGTGAGGTAGTCGCGTTGACTCATCGAGGCCTTGCGCACAAGGAAAGCTGGCGGCGGCTTGGGAGGTCGCTTATGCGTGCTTTCGTGAAGTTGCGGATGAAGGCGGTGAAGTCGACCTAGCTGTTGATCTGCGGGGCTTGGATTGTTCAACCATGTCGGGCGTGCCACAGAGCATGAGTGGAGCGTACTTCGACAACTTCGCTTGTTGCCGTTAAGCTATCTTGGCGGCGTGGGTAATCAATCAGCGGTCTTCGGCTTCCGGGGCGGTGTACTTGGGTGTGTCTCGGGGGCGTGAACCCTTTGGGAAGGGCTCATCTCGGATGTGGGGTCCAAAGCAAAAGCAGACCCAGCTCGTCTTCTTCTTCGGCGCTAGGGATCGGTGGAGTCGGTCGATCCGATGGCGGGCGTCGTTTTCTCGAGTCCCTCTCGGCCAAAGCTGACCTTTGAGAGTCGGATGCTCAGCGGCGGCGGGCTTCGCCCTTCTCTTACAGGTGGTGGAAGCGGTAGTCGTCTCGCCGCTCCACGCTCTCGGCGGCCGTCTTGAGTGGCGCTCAATGGTGATCACGAGTCCGGCGTGGCCGACAGCCGACTCTTTTTCTTTCCTTCCACGGACTCCGCCGGTCGGCGTCCGGGATGTCGCGCCTTGATCTCGACGGGGAGGCAAGTTGTCATTCGGTTGCTGCAGCGCATCCGCGCGGCCGCCGGCCGCGTTCTGCGCAACAACCGCATGGAGGAGCTGCTGGACTCGCTCCGTCATCATGCGGCGCTCTTCGCCCTCGAAGTTCTTCAGCTCGTCAGTCGCCACTTGGGCGGCGTGGATGTTCTCCGCAGGGGTGGCGTATACGGGGCGTTTATCCCTGAACAACTTCGGCGATAGCCCGCGCGCGTTGTCGGACCAGCGCCTAGATGGCAGCGGTCGGGCGGCGAAACGCCCTGGCGCGATCCATTTGTATTGGTAAGGCTTCGAAGCGCCTCATGCTTTCGCCCGACCTCTTGGCGCCTTGATGATCTGGCGGCGTGTCTCCAGCGTCTCGGCGTCTGTGTCCTCTGGAATAGGCGCGGCTAGGTCTTGCGAGGAGCGGCGGCGGGTCTGGCTTCTTCTCGGGCGCTCATCATGGCTGATGGCGAGCACCTGCTGTGCGGCGCTTCGCGCTCTCCCGTGAGAAGCGGCTCGTCGTGAACCCTGCGTTGGTGGGGAAAGTGTCAGCGACATGGCGCCGGTCGACCAGCATCGGGTCGGTGGAGCCTCTGGACTCAAGTACGGCGGGCTTGCGGCGATTTGGAGTTAGTCGAGAGGCCTGAGGAGACTCTCGGGGCCACCCGTGCGGCGTCGGATCGAGCTCGTCGGTAAGTCGAACCTCGCCGACAAGTTTGGCGAGGCTGCTCGCCGCTGCAGGTGGCCTCGGCGCCCGCGCAGACGCGTCGATCTGGACTCCGTCTGGCGAGCTGGCGAGGCAGCGCTTCGCCGAGGAGAGAAGAGGTTCCGTCGAGCAGATCTCCGGACGGCGGTGCACCATGCCCCATGGTGGGCGCCAAATGTCGGGGGTTGGGTGCGACATATGCCAAGGATGGCTTATCATGGTGAGGCGAGTAGAACATCACGGTGCACAGAAGCAGGATGGCGAACATGCGCTGGCGGATCTTACCCAGCTTCAGGGCTCTCCGAGGAGATAACACCCCTACTGCTACACTGCGGGGTCTCTGCTTGATCACTAAGGCAAAGTGAATACAAGGGTGCTCCTATTGCTGTTTCGGGAGGAAGGAGGGGACAAGGCTAGTTCCCCCTGGTGTGTTCTCTCTAATGCTACTAGATGCCAACCCTTTGCATGGGTGCCCTGGGGGGTTTATATAGGCCTACCCCCAGGGTTACAATGGTAAATCCGGCTGGCGCAGGTCCCAGCCATCTGTCTCTCAGGTGCCGTCTTCTCCGCCGACTCCTGGGGCCCGCTAACTGGTGGGTCCCGCCGACTGATCCGGTACGAGGGCATCAGCTCGTGTCTGTCGCGGGCGGGTCTTGCCGACTGCGGATTACTATAGCCGTGCTTCTAATGGCGCGGGCCTGGTCGCGGGGTCGTGGCAACAGTGTCGCCGCCTGGCAGGCGATCACTGTCGCCATTCCCTTGTCGCGTCTGGTTAATGGCCTTGAGGCCGTGGGAGGGCGGCCGACTCGAGGCCGACTCACTGGGGGTCCGACTCGGTGTTCTTGCTGTCTTCAATACTCTCGTTGGTGATAGGCCCGCCGTCTTGACCCGTCTGAAGCCGAGAGTCGTGGAGTCTGAGGCCCGCCCAAGGGCTGATGTCGGGTGGCAAGAAACAACTTGCCCGGCGCCCGGGTGGGATCTCCGTGGTCTGGCGCCTCTGGCCTTGCTCGCCTTTAATTACCAGGTGGTTGGGAGCCGCGGGCCGACTCCCCATAGTTGGCTTCTTCGGAGTTGCCTCTGGGACTCGGCTTGGATGAGAGTCGCCTCTGGGACTCGGCTCGTCTTGGAGACGCCTCTGGGACTCGGCTTGGATGAGAGTCGCCTCTGGGACTCGGCTTGTCTTGGAGTCACCTCTGGGACTTGGCTTGGATGAGAGTCGCCTTAGGTACTTGAGGGGCGCAGCCTGCTCCGATGTCTTGAAAGGTTCTGGGACTCGGGTTAGCCTACCCGTGGCCCATTACTCCGACATTCAGTTTTCGGCTTTCTCTACTGAGGTGCTCGCCTGGCCGAACCGGGGCACAATCGTAGTAGTTCTCCTGGTGCCGCCTTAGCCGATAGAGTGGAACGTAAGGCGGCAAAACACCAGGAGCCGGGCAAACCCAACATTTGACCAAAGACATGATTCGGAGCTGATGCATATAAGGCCTAACTCGAGGTGTCGAACACTCCCTAAGGTATTTGGTCTTTATGAAAAGGGGCCGAACAACGCCCTTTGTAATAAGCCCCTGGTGTCCAGGTACGCGCAAAATTCTGACGTGGCCCATGCCAAAATGCCAGCCTCCTCCTCGGTGATAGCAAAAAACCGGGGGATGTGCATCGACAAGGGGCGATAAAAAAGGTTCTGTGAGGGTCTTAATCTGAAAAGAATCCTTACAGCGGGTCCCTACTACGTCTGCGCTGTGTCTCCATTGTGCGTATCTGGATGGGTGTATGCGGTGTTTGTCGGTGTCAAATCCGGCGGATCTCGGGTAGGGGTCCCAAAGCTGTGCATCTAGGCGGATGGTAACAGGGAGACAAGGGACACGATGTTTTTACCAGGTTTGGGCCCTCTCGATGAAGGTAAAACCCTACTCTGCTTGATTGATATTGATGATATGGGTAGTACAAAGTGGATCTACCACGAGATCAAGGAGGCTAAACCTAGAAGCTAGCCTATGGTATGATTGTTATAATGGTTGTTGTGTCCTACGGACTAAAACCCTCCGGTTTATATAGACAGGAGAGGGCTAGGGTTACAGTCGGTTACAATGGTAGGAGGTCTACATATCCGTATCGCCAAGCATGCCTTCACGCCAAGGAAAGTCCCATCCGTACATGGGGCGGAGTCTTAAATCTTGTATCTTCGTAGTCTTGGAGTCCGCGGGACGATGATAATCGGCTGTCCGGACACCCCTAGTCGAGGACTCCTCGGTAGCCCACGAACCTGGCTTCAATGCGATGAGTCCGTAGCGCATAATGTTCGGCATTGCAAGGCGGGTTGCTCCTCCGAATAATCCATAGAAGATTGTGAACACCGGGATAGTGTCCGGCTCTGCCAAATAATTTCCACATTCCACCGTAGAGAGAATATCATGTACACAGGTTCAATCTGCTGGTGTATCTTGTAGCGTGACGTCACGCCACTACCGAGTCTTTACTTGAATCATTTTTTATTATACCACCTTAGTGCGTTTAATGAAGCGGTTTCCTTGGCACGTCTTGTCGAAGTAGAGATCGTGTTCCCCTTATCCCGGGATTCTCATCAATACGGACGTGGGTAACCCAACCGCGCCCGTTGCCGCCCCCTCTATCGGCGAGTCGAGCAGTCCGCGGAGGCGGCTCTTGGTATTCTCCTCTTTATAATAGGACCAAGGCTCGTTTCTTTTCTTCAATCCTCCATCGAATCTTCTCCTCGCTCCAAGTTCCAACACCCGAGCCCAGTTAGTGTGCCGGACCTTCAACAATGTCGGCTCCGACCTTCGGGGCGGTGGATGCCCTCCTCCATCCTTGAGGAGGACACTGCTAAAGCTGCGAGAGGCCAAGTACATCTTCGAGATTTCGCATAGGCTGCCGCTTGAAGGGCAGGCCATACCACCCGAGCCCGGCGTCGTGCGTCTTTGTATCCCACCTCCGTCGGGTTTAGGCTTCCAGCGGATCCTTTCGTGAGAGGGCTCATGTTCTACTACGGGCTGGATTTCCATGACTTGGCTCCGAGTCCATCCTCCATATTTCCGCATTTATTGCGTCTGCGAAGCCTTCCTCGCGTCACCCCCGCCCGGCCTGTGGTGAAGACCTTCAATGGGCGAAGATGATTGGAGGCGTCAAGCGAGTCTTGGCCGGGGTGGTCATAGCGGGAGGCCGATGCCCGTGGCGAGGCTCCTTCAAGAGGCTTCGGCTTGTGGTAGCGAGTGGTCCTATATCACGCTCTGAAGGCGCGAGCGAAGCCGCCGTCCATATTCGCTCGGGACCTCCTCGGCGGTTGATGTCGTGGGTCGACCAAGGGCTCAGCGGGGGCCATCAAAAGCGTGCCCCTATTGCGGGGCCAGATTCAAGACCTCGGCGAGGAGATCGATCGATCGTGGTGATGCAGGTTATGCTAATTAGGCGTCTCACCTGCAAGCGCCGTCCTCTCGGCTATGGAAGTTCAATCGGAGGGACCACGGATTCTCAACACTTTATGGGTACAACACCGTGGAGATGTACAAGTTGTTCTTGGATCACGGCGGCATGTCGGAATTGACCGAGGATGCGGCCTAAGCTGCTGTCGCCGGATACTCAAGTAAGTAGCTCGGTGTTGGATGTACGTTTGTTTGCCTTTCTACAAATCGCCTTTTAACCCGTTATCCTTCAGCAGGAGTGGATAAGCGCAAGCAAAACGTCACGGTGTCCGCCCCCCTCCGAGAGACGCGCGGATCTCGTCTGGTCGAATCTTTGGAGGTTGCGCCTTGAGAAGAAAGCGGAGGGAAAATAAAGGAGCTACCGCCTACGCCCAAGGAGGCTCTTGAGAAAGGGGATCGAGAATCCTCCTCAAGTTTGGAAGAGGACCGCATCCGGAACCCGGAGGCCAAAGCCCCTAAGCGGGGAAGAAGTCTTCACGAGAGGGTCTGTGTCGGGGAGGCCCGGCCGCACAATCTCCCCTAAAGCATAAGCCCTCCAGCGACCCGTGAGTAGAAAAAAGGGAGTTCGGTAATGAGAGACATCCCTATTTGTGCTTCTGAGGATAACGAGTTTTTTACCTTGTAGTTTGGATCTCCGACCTTCTCAGATGAGCTCGTCTTTGGGGGATCTTTGTCCGGAGATGATGGAGGCGAGCGCCTCCATCTGCTGCGCCCGTCGGAGAAGGCGGGACGAGCTGAAGTGTCGTCACGGAGGTATCCCGAACCGGCGGGCAAGAGTTCGGCGCCGACTAGTGTTCGGCGGGGGCTGAAGGATCTGCTTGAGAGGCGTCCATATCAAAGATCACCGTGCATTGATGAGTGCGGTAATTAGAAGGATTTAGATCCACGAAGAGGATTGCATAATGCGTCGGGGAGTTCTTTGGCGGGGTTTGAGGTATGTAAAAATGACACCTTTTGGCGGTTTGCACATAAAGTCATACTGTATAGATAGTAGCCCACGAGACTCGGTAGGTTGTCCAAAAGCGACGGCGTGCGAGGATCAAAATCGTAAATCTTGAGTGTCGCCTTTCCTATGCGGTGGCGGATAGTGCAGGGGCTAGCGGGATGATGGAGTTGCTGAATTAATGCGGCAACTTCGATGTTGCGAATCACGGACATCCGCTAGTCGACAAGCGACTTGACAAGTAGCAAGGTAAGTTGTTTCTCCTTGATCACCTTTTAAGGAGACAAAGCCCACCTCTTACAATATTTATGCTTGGCCTTGAGATGGTGCTGCTGCTTTGTGGAAAGCCTTGGGCAGAAACTTGCTCAAGCCAAGGAGCAAGCGGAAGGAATGATCGGCTGCCTCAAGGGCGGTCGAAGAGTTAGAAGCGAAAGGGCTGCACCTTCTTTGAAGCGAGGAAGAGATGGCGAACTGGGCGTTAAATTGAAGGATGCTACCGACCATAATGAGGCTCTTGAAAAGGCGCCCTATCGGGCGAGAAGATCTAGGGAAGGCCACCGCGAAGCCAAGGATGCCCGTTACTGCAATCACGGGCTATAAAGGAGGAGCTGCGTCATTTGGAGACATTGTGGCTGGCAAGCCTTTTACGCTTCTTGCCGCAGTTTCACGGATCAAAGTATGCCCGGCTTAGCGGTTGTGGGATCGGAGGATCCATATATGGACTTAGCGGCGAGTCGGCGGATCTTGGTTGTGCACTTCGAAGTTAGAAGGATCACAAAGCGGAAGAGCTATTTTGGTCTCAATTCCATAGTCCGGATCGTTCACTTCCTTGACCCGATCGATTGGCGAATGGGCTGAGCTGAATAGGTTGTCGGACTTGCCATAGCGGATATCGTGACTCATATGCGGCGGAGAGGCTAAGCGGAAGAAACTATTTTGGCTTATTACCTTGATTTCTTGTGGCGGTGCCGCATATCAAAGCGATAAGCGGTCGGCCTGCATAGAGGTGCGCGGATGGCCCTTGCCGTGTGAAACACATTGGGCGAGATGGATGCCACGCTGTTGCAACCCGGGTTGGACGAAAGCGGTTACCCGCAGAGCACTATTTTGGGGAAGTTATCGTGGTGCTCGTGTAATAAATCGCGATGCTTTCGAAAAATGTCACGTTCAAATGAGCGTTTTATTTTCTAAAACAATGGTTATGATGTAATCGCTTTTTATACTTGTGCGTTCAAGTATTGAAATATCTCCTATCGTCCGTTTATGTATCGTGTGTATAACTTGAAAGATGGCGTCTTGACTTCAGCCCCCATGCACAAGGTGCGGGGTGTTATAAAAATAAGCGCATTTTCACATAATACAGCGTCTCGGTCTGTTGAGGAGGTGGTAGTGTAGCAAGCGAGGCAGCGGACTATGATGCTTTATCACTTTCACTTAGCCATTGGAGTTTGGGGTGGGACTATGATATAGCCCACAGGGAATGCCGCTCTCTCGAATTGAGGCGTGTGTACTGACCGAAGCAGTCCTTCATCAAAAGCGGAGGAATTATAAACATTTCGATTGGTCGTCAGTGGTTGACCGGTCTCTCATTGTATCATAATGATCAGTTTTGGCTTTCTCTCTTGAGGTGCTTTCGCCCGGCCAGGCGGGGCACTGTCATAATAGTTCTCCACAGTGCGCGTTAGCCGATGATCTGAAATGTAAGGCAGCAAAACACAAGGCGGGCAAACCCAACATTTGACCAAAGACATGATTCGGGCTGATGCATATAAGGCCCTAACTTCGAGGCGAACACTCCCTAAGGTGTTCGGTCTTTATAATAATCGTGAGAACAATTCCACAGGCCCTAGTGTCCAGAATGCAGGCGAGGTCCCCAGCGGCCCGATGCCAAAGCGTCGATCTCCACTCTGGTTATAATGAGAAACCGAGGATTATAGCAACAAGAGCGGTAAAAAAGGTTTACGCGAGTGCGTGTCTGAAAAGAATCCTTGCGATGGGTCCCTCTGCGTCTGCGTCTGTGTCTCCGTTGAGCCGTTATCACGGGCGGGTATGCATGTTATTCATCGTAAAGAGAGGAACTTAGTTTGAAAGGAAATCGTGCGAAAAAAGTGCATGAAAAATATTAATAAATGAATAAGCGGAGTCTATATTAGCTCATTATTGCTTATCGCACAGCCCTTGTGAAGGGGTGTGTGGCTAGAAACCCATAGCTTATTTATGCGGACTCGTCCAGCCATGTCGGCGTCTCTGAATGACCCTCTTAATGAAATGATGCCCGTGGACCGGGCATTTTAAGTGTAAGAGGCAGCGTAATGTGGTATGGCGTTAAAGCGGACAAAAGCTTCACGTCCCAATAGTGCTTGATAGCTACTTTTGAATGGGGCGACATGAAAGATTAGTTTTTCGCGTCGGAAGTTGTTCGATGACCGAACACAACTTCTAGTAATAAGAGCTGTGCACTTGGCATAAGGGCTGGCGTCCTCCTTTAAAAAAGTGCGGCTATGTCGAATTTTAGTAAGGTCTTTCCCCAACTTGCGGATTGTGTTCGGATATAGCAGGTTTAAATCGCTGCCGCCATCCATCGGGACTTGTGTAAATTGTAGTCCGTTGATTATAGGATCAATATCGAGCAGATCCATCCTGCATTTGAACATACGGAATAATCCGGTGGCCAAAAGTGATTGGTTTTGACATCCAATCTCGAGGTTCAGCTGGGGTGGACCGTGCGAGACCCATCTTAGTGGGTGCGCATTGTTTTCCGTATTATCACATGAAGTGAGTTCTTTGCTTTGACTTCTTGTGGGAAAGTCTTTTGTTTTGATTGCCTGCTGGTGGGGTTAAATCGTTGTCCTCGCTTGGTGCGTCAAGCCCCTTGTGTTGACATTGAGTCGGCTGGACTGTTTGAAAACCAGAGTCTCGGTGGGTGTGGTTTGTAGGCCTTCGGAGTACTATGGATTTGACATATCCGATCCAAAATTTTGTTTAAGTTGGATAGCTCGTCCTTTGTTGTCCTTAAGAGGCGGTGTTTTTGTTGTTTGGCGCGTGCTTTTGAATCCAGCGTTGACCGCCGTGTTCTTTGGGCCTTTCTCTTTATTCGCGCTGATCTTTTCTGCGCCGTGATTTCCGTTCCATCTCGATCTCGGATGTACTTGGGTATTTGGTGCTGCATCTTGCTAGCCAGCTATCTTCCCGATGCAAAAGCGGGTCATGAGGCTTGTTAGCGGACATTGTCCTCGGCTTCTCTTGGCGAGGTGTCTGGCGAAACCATTAAGTCTCGGACGTTGTGTTTAAAAGCTGCTAAGGCTTGCGTCAGGACGATCGACTATTTGGTTCTTTTAGTAAGGAACCTGTTCGAAATTGCGTGCTAACTCTCGGGCTGTTGAGTTATATGACTTAGATCGTGTGCATCAGGGGCGGACATAAGTCCTTGAAAATTTGCTCTAAGCGTCCTCAAGCTCTTCCCAACTTCTTGATGTTTTACGGGAGGCTTTTGAGCCAATGCCGAGCTGGCCCTTTGAGCTTGAGGGTAGATATTTTATGGCGTGGAGGTCATCTCCTCTAGCCATGTGTATGTGTAGTATATAATCCTCTATCCAGACTCCGAGTGCATTGTTCCGTCGTAAGCCTCTAAGTTTATGGGTTTAAACCTGCTGGAATTCATGATCCGGCACCTCATTAGTGAAACATAGTGGGTGTCTGCGGCACCTGTATTGGGTGTACCACTGTCTTCGAACACTTGGCGTGTTGTGTTGCTTCCTGGGGCCCTCTTTTTTGGCTTGTAAATGGACCTGGCTGGGCCATCTGTTTTCCCAGGATCATGAGTCGGCTTGTGTGCGGCGCCGCTTGTAGTTTTTGGCCTATCATCTGGTCGTCTATCCGGCCAGGCGGCCTCTTTGTTTTTTGACTGTGGGGGCTCATGGCTTCCTCGTCAAATTCTGGCAGCAGCTTGCCCTTCGGGTAGCTCTTTGATTGATGTCCATTGCCATATTTGTCTTCAGTTTTGAGCACTTTGCTCCACCTCATTCTGAGTATGTCTTCCGCTATTTTGAGCTTTCGTTTTTCCTTCTTCCGACTTCTTGCAGTGGCGACGAGTCTTTTGCGAAGGCTCTTATTCTCCGGTGGTGTGTCCGGCGTGAGGTCGTCTGGACTGTTGGTTTCGCCGGGCATTGATTGATTATCCGATTCGTCAAGTTCGGACGGTTGCTTGGCTGCATGTTCGTCATCCACCGATTTAACCTGCTCTATTGCTGGGTCATTAGGAGTGCTGTTGTTGTCGAGGCGGGACTTAGGGCGGCATCTGCGTCGCCATTTTGGTTGTTTATCGGCGGGATTATCCTTTGCCGCGCCCCGTTGGTCCTCGTTATCGCTTCCTTTTGGGGTATCCACCATATATACATCATGGGTTGGGGTGGCCTTCCAGTGCTCTGTGAGCGCTGGTTCTTGATCGTCTCCGGCATCGTCGTCCATACCGTCGATGTCTTGAATCGTAGTCTAACATGTCGATTAGATAAATCGCGATTTGCTAAAAAGTGGGTGGTGGGTGGGCTTTGAATTTCTTAAATCGCCCGCATCCAAACCATCCGGCCATAATCGGCGGGGCTCTCCGGATAGCGAGAGATGCTTTAGCGAATTTAGGATGTCCCCAAAGGGTGAGTCTTTGAAAGATGTCATGGCGGTGAACTCCATGATCGGCGTCAATCGGATTCGATTGGCGGGGCGTAGGAGGTTGGTCGGCGAAGTCGGCACCTCGGAGTCACGAGCTTTATAAGGGACAAGGCGGTGTTGGCTCCATCACCGTGGAAATCGCGGCTCGAGGAGGTGTCAGCCACCCATCCTCGTCTGCGCGATTGGCTCCGGACTATGGGTGGGCGGATTTGTGTGTGGCCTCCAAAGCTGTCCGGCGGCGAGTTAGATCATGCCCATCGTGGCGGTCGCGGCACGCCTGGCTGTGGCTCGGATCCATCGAAGATCAAGTCTCCGCGGATATCCGCCCGTGAAGTTTAAACTTCCGTCGACTGACGGCGGGGCATAGCTTCGATCTGCTCCGGATGGCCAAGTGAATTGGCTCGCGGTCTGGCCGCCCGAATCTGAAATCTGTCCGGGAGAAAAGTCTCACCCTAGGCGGCGTTATTGCTGATTGAAGAAGCTATCAAGCCTATTGGTGGCGACAGAGAGGAACTCTCAATGAAAGCACCAATGTCGATTGTCAAAACCGGCGGATCTCGGTAGGGGTCCCGAACTATGCGTCTAGGCGGATGGTAATAGGAGACAAGGGACACGATGTTTTACCTAGGCTCGGGCCCTCTCGATGGAGGTAAAACCCTATTCTGCTTGATTGATATTGATGATATGGGTAGTACAAGAGTGGATCTACCACGAGATCAAGGAGGCTAAACCTAGAAGCTAGCCTATGGTATGATTGTTGTAATGGTTGTTGTGTCCTACGGACTAAAACCCTCCGGTTTATATAGACACGGGGAGAGGGCTAGGGTTACCGAGTCGGTTACAATGGTAGGAGATCTACATATCCATATCGCCAAGCTTGCCTTCCACGCCAAGGAAAGTCCCATCCGGACACGGGGCGGAGTCTTCAATCTTGTATCTTCGTAGTCTTGGAGTCGGTGGGCGATGATAGTCCGGCTGTCCGGACACCCCCTAGTCCAGGACTCCCTCAGTGTTCATCTGTAAAAGAGAGGAACTTAGTTGAAAAAGATCGTGCGAAAATGTACGTTATATTAAATAAACAAAGTACAATTCAAAAAATGAATAAGATTGATCTTTATTGTCTCTTGTTATATATGTGCGGAGCCCCTTGTGCGGGGGTATGTGGCTAGTAAGCCCTTGTATGTTTACACCGGACTCGTCTAACCGTGTCCGGGGTCTGAACGACCTATTTAGGTGCTTTGATTAGTGAAGCCGGTTTAATGTGTGGCTATCAGGGTAGTCACACAATCTTCCGCGCTCTAGGAACACTCGATATTTCCCTTTAAGGAGATGATGCCTCGCAGACCGGGCAGTTTAAGTGTGTAAGGGATGCATAATGCGGCATTGCGTTAAAGCGGGCGAAAGCTTCGCGTCCCAGTAGTGCATGGTAGCTACTTGTGAATGGGGCGAGGTGGAAGGTTAACTTTTCACGGTGGAAGTTATCGGGTGAGCCGAACACAACTTCCAGCAGTAGAGAGCCCATACAATGGGCATATGGGCCTGGCATTACCCCTTGAAAGGAAGTGTTGCTATGGCAAAGTTTGGTTGGGTCTATCCCCATTTTGCGGATTGTGTCCTGGTATAGCAGGTTTAGATCACTGTCGCCATCCATTAGGACTTGTGTACATTGGAGTCCGTCAATTATCGGATCTAATATCAAGGCAGTCCATCCTGCATTCCGGATACTTCTAGAGTAATCCTGATGGTCGAAGGTGATTGGTTTTAACAACCAGTGGCAGGACTCCTCTGGGATAGGCCGTATGGCGCATACCTCTATGGGCACCGCTCTATTTTTCCCTTTTGTCACGTGAAGTGAGTTTACTGTTTTGACTTCTTGTGGAAAATTCTTTTGTTTTCCGGTGCTCTGCTTGTGGGGTTCGTCATCGTCCTCGCTTGGTGTGTCGAGCCCCTTGTGTTGGCGTTGAGTTTGCGGACTGCTTGAAAGACAACAATCTCTATGGGTATGGTTTGCGGGCTTCCAGAGTCTTGTGGATTTGGCATATCTTGTCCAAGATTTTATTTAAGTTAGATAGCTCATCCATGTTATCCTTAAGGGCAGTTTTTATGATTACATCGTGAGCTTTTGAATCGGCGTTATTGCCGTGCTCTTGAGTTGTTTCCCTTTGTTGGCGCTGGTCCTTGTTGCGTCGTGGTTTCCTGTTCCATCCCGACTTGGATGTACTTGGGTGATGCGCATCTTGCCAACCAGCTATCCTCTCCAGCATAAGCGGGTCATGAGGCTTATTAATGTCGGCCATTGTTCTTGGCTTTTCTTGGCGAGGTGTCTGGCGAGCCATTCGTCTCGGGACGTTGTGTTTGAAAACTCTTTGAGGCTTTGGCATTGGACGGTCGACTATTTGGTTCTTTTAGAAAGAATCTGTTTCAGAATTTTGGGCTGACTCTCGGGTTGTTGAGTTATGTGACTTAAATCGTGCGCATCCGGAGGTCGGACATAGGTCCTTAATTTGCCCAAAAGCATCCTCGAGCTCTTCCCAACTTCCAATGGTGTTTGGGGAGGCTTTTGAGCCAATGCGGGCTAGCCCTTTGAGCTTGAGGGTAAGTATTTTATGGCGTGGAGGTCATCTCCTCTAGCCATGTGTATGTGGAGGATGTAATCCTCGATCCAGAACTCGAGTGCATTGTTCCGTCGTATGCCTCTATGTTTACGGGCTTGAATCCGCTGGAAATTCATGATCCAGAACCTCATTGGTGAAACATAGGGGGTGTGCGGCACAACTATATTTAGGTGTACCGTAATATTCGGATACTTGATGTGTTGCATTGCTTACTAGAGCTTGCTTTCTTGGCCCGTAGATAGATCTAAGCTGGGCCATCTTTTTAATCTTGAATCCGTGTGCGGATCGCGTGCGGCTTTTTGTGTGCGGTGCCGTTTGCCGCTCTATGTTTGCCATGGGGTCGTCTATCCGACCGGGTGGTCTCCTTGTTCTTTGATTGCGGGGGCTCTCGGCCTCCTCATCAAATCAGGCGATAGTTTTCGCCGGGTAGCTCGTTGTTCGGCGAGTATCGCCATATTGTCTGCGGTGTTGAGTACTTTGCTCCATCGATTACGGCGCATCTTCCGCTGTTTGGAGCTTCGCATTTCTTTGTTTGAGCTACGCCGCGGTGGCGGCGAGCCTTTTGTGGAGGTTCTTACGCTCCGGCAACTTGTCCGGCGTGAGATCATCCGGGTTGTTATCTTCGCGAGGCCGGATTGTTTATCAGTTGTCTGTTGGACGGTTGCTCGATGGCATGTTCATCGTCCACCGGTTCGCCCTGCCCTATGGCTGGGTCTGTATGGCTGTTGTCTTTGTCGAGGCAGGATTTTGAGTGGCGCTTACGTCGCCGTTTTGATTGCTTTTCGAGGGAATGATCCCTCGTGGCGTCTCGTTGTTCCTCGTTGTCGCTTCCTTTAGGTGTGTCAACCATGTATACATCGTGAGATGAGGTGGCTATCCAGTGCCTTATAGGTGCTGGTTCATGCTTATCTCCTACATCGTAGTCCATACTGTCGATGTCTTCGGAGTCGAAATCGAGCATGTCGTTTAAACTTTCGACAGTGGTTACGAAGTGGGTGGTGGGTGGGCTTTGAATTTCTTCGTCGTCCGCATCCCAGCCTTGCTGACCATAATCCGGCCAGGGCTCTCCTGATAATGAGAGAGATTTTATTGAATTCAGGATGTCGCCAAAGGGCGAGTGCTGAAAGATGTCCATGGTGGTGAACTCCATGATGAGCGCCCAATCAGATTCGATTCTCAGGGGCGTGGAAGGTTCAGAGTCCGGAGAGGAGTCCGGCACCTTGGAGTCACGAGCTTCGCAAAGGACAGGGTTGGTGTAATGCCCCGGATCCGTTGCGCCAGGTGTCCGCTAGTTATTCGCCGCCATTGCCATGTCATTTGCTTGCGTGTTGCATTTTGTCATGTCATCATGTGCATTTCATTTTGCATACGTGTTCGTCTCATGCATCCGAGCATTTTCCCCGTTGTCCGTTTTGCAATCGGGCACTCCTATGTCCTCCGGCGTCCCCCTTTTGTCTCTCGTTGTGAGCGGGTGTTAAACTTTCTCGGAATGGCCCAAGGTTTGCCAAGCGGCCTTGGTATAGCACCGTTAGACCGCCTGTCAAGTTTTGTGCCATTTGGAGGTCGTTTGGTACTTCAGCAGTTAGCAGGGTAACGCAAAAGCCTCTTTTGCGTGCAGCCCAACACCCTTCAGCGGCCCAAAACCAGCAAACTCCCTCCATGCTCTCGATCGTTCGATCACGATCGCGTGGCAGCTCCGCTCCTCATTTGGACTCTCCTAGCTCCCTCTACCTATATAAACACCTCCCCTCGAAATTCCCGGTCAAACCCTAGCCTTCCTCTTCCTCGCGCCCGGACCGTCCAACCCCTTGGGACATGTCCGCCCTCCACCTCGCTCCGTCAAATGGCGTCGCGCCACATCACCTTCCCCGCCGCCGCAGCCAACCGACGCCCTCCACGTCGCCCTTGCCCGCGCCCTCTCTCTCTCCATGCGCGCGGCTTGCTGCGAGCCAGTAGGCCCTCCCTTCTGTGCGCCGCCGCCGCCGCCCGCCGCCCGGCGCCTCGCCGTCGCCGCCCTCGCCCGGCGCGCCGCCCTACTCCTCTGCCCGGCGACGGCGCCGCCGCCCCTCATCCGTGGCGCGCGCCACCCTTGGCGCCCTACCGGCCCGGCCAGCCTTCCCGGCCCCGCCGCCGGAGCCAGCGCGGTTACGCCGGTCGCCTCCTCGCGACCCCGTCTCCGCCGCCGCCGGATCCGGCCCTCCCCGGCCCCGATCCGCGCCGCCCGCGTCGTCCCGTCATCGTCCCCGCCATCTCCGGCCCTCCCCGGCGTCTTCCCCGTCTTCTCCGGCGAGCCCTCCGGCGAACCTCGTAATCCATGCAGAAACGAGGTTGACCCCGAAATGACCAAGTCCCGAAGATGTTTTGCATAATCATGCCATGTTCATCGCATCGTATCTCTGCATCCGTAGCTCCATTTTGTGCATGTAATATGTCAGATTGTTCGCCTCAACGAGTACTTCATTTCATCTCATTGCATCATTTTCATTTGAGTTCATTATGATGCCCGAAATGCTGTTGGAAGAGTGCATGTTGATGTTAACCTGCTGAAACTGTTATAGCATGCTGATTTGTCATTTTTGCCATGATTGATGTGTGCATCCTATGAGGTTGATGTCTACATGTGTTTTTATCTATGCCATGCCATCTTTCCAGTGGTGCCATCCCTGTATTTTTGTGAGATGTGTGCTAAGTGCATCAAGCTTGTTAAGGAGGGTACTTGCTGTTGCTGTTTTGCTAGGCAGATTCTGTTATATTTTGTTGCTATGTAAACCTGCTCCTACAAGTGATTTCGTGCATTATTCTGGAGATGTTCAATAAGAATGTTTTGTTATACATGTCTTGATCTATCCATTAATGCCCTTGGTTGCAATTATAGCCTGCTGTAGCTTGTTGTAATCTTGCTCCAAAGTTGCTAAATAATGTTGCTGTCAGCCTGTTAACATTAAGTTCTATGTTTCCATGATTGTTTGCTAGTGATCCATGCACCCTATGAACTTGCTCTTGCCATGCTTAGCATCACAAATATGCCTTCTTACTGTTAGTTGCCTTTCCATGCCATGTATTGCTCTGTGGTGAGTGGTTCAAGCTCACCAACATGCCTACTTATTGTTGTTCCTGCCATGTTTGAATCTGTAATATAACTTGCCATGTTTACATGGGTGCCATCTTATCTTCTGATCCTTTTTGGCTCATGGTGAGTAAGGGACTCTTGTTCTATGCCATTAGTAGATTCATGCCATGCCTTTGTTTTCCATGATAAGTTCCTGTAACATGTTGTTTGTTAGCTCTAAGCATTGCAACCTGATGTTATTTCCTGATAAGTCTGAAATTGTTATTATTTGCAATCTTACCATGTGTGTTTGAGCATGTTCTAGTGATTTCTGGAGATAGCTCAGTGTTCATGTTTTGTAGTGCTTTACCTGTACTTCATGCCCATGCCTTTTGTTATTATGTTGGAGTGCTGTAGCATATTGTTTTGATGCTTGCAATATGCCTAATTCTTTGTTATGGAATGATTCTTTGCTATGACTTGTATAGAGTGTATGTGTTACACCGTTGCTCCGTTTTGAGCGTGCTCTATATGAAACTTGCTTGATTTTGCATGTAGTTCCATATTATCATGTTGCATCCTTGTTTTGAGGTGTTTTCTTGATGTTTGAGTGCATTTTGCATCAATGCCATGTTTAACTTGTTTTGCTCATATCTTCTAGGCCGTAGCTCCGAATCTAATGAACTTTATATGTAACTTGACTAGAATTTCGTGTAGATTCTCTTGGTGCTCTTTAACTTGCTGTTTAACAACTTGAACATAAGGTTTATTCAGATCTGGACAAATTTCTAAATTTGCATATGAGGACTTTCCGGAATTGTTATATGTTGTTCCCGGCCTCATTTAAACTTGCCTTGATGTGTTGTTCTTGTTTGCATCATCTCTTGCCATGAGTAGCTTCATGTAGCCTTGTCATGCATCATGCTTGTTGTGCATCATGCCTTGTTCATGTGTGGTGTGTTTACTATGTTGTGTGCTTCTTCTCAATAGTTCCCGTTTCGTTGCGATCGTGAGGATTCGTTCGTCTACGCTTGGTTCGTCTTCGTGGCTTCATCTTCTTCATGGACTCGTTCTTCTTCCTAGCGGGATTTTAGGCAAGATGGCCGCTACCCTGGATCTCACTATTATCATTGCTATGCTAGTTGCTTCATTCTATTGCTATGCTGCGTTACCTATCTTTTGCTCTTCTAGCCTCCCAAATTACCATGAACCTCTAACCTTTCACACCCTTCCTAGCAAACCGTTGTTTGGCTATGTTACCGCTTTGCTCAGCACCTCTTATAGCGTTGCTAGTTGCAGGTGAAGTTGAAGATTTCTCCATGGTGAACAGGATTATGTTGGGATATCACAATATCTCTTATATTATTAATGCATCATATATTTGGTAAAGGGTGGAAGGCTCGGCCTTATGCCTGGTGTTTTGTTCCACTCTTGCCGCCCTAGTTTCCGTCATACCGGTATTATGTTCCCGTATTTTGCGTTCCTAACGCGGTCGGGTTATTTATGGGACCCCCCTGACAGTTTGCTTTGAATAAAACTCCTCCAGCAAGGCCCAACCTTGGTTTTACCATTTGCCTCACCACCACCTACTTTTCCCTTGGGAGTAATTAACCCAAGGGTCATCTTTAATATAGCCCCCCCCAGGTCAATGCTTGTCTAAGTGTTGGTCCAAACTAGAGCACCCTGCGGGACCATTCCTTGGCAACTTGGATTCGTCGGTACCTGTACGCTTCGCTTATCCGGTGTTGCCCTGAGAACGAGATATGTGCAGCTCCTATCGGGATGTTGGCGCATCGGGCGGTTTTGCTGGTCTTGTTTTACCATTGTCGAAATATCTTGTAAACCGGGATTCCGAGACTGATCGGGCATTCCTGGGAGAAGGTTTATCCTTCCTTGATCGCGAGAGCTTATCATGGGCTAAGTTGGGACACTCCTGCAGGGTATAAACTGTCGAGAGCCGTGCCCGCGGTTATGTGGCAGATGGGAATTTGTTAATGTCCGGTTGTAGATAACTTGACACCAGATCCGAATTAGAACGCATCAACCGACTGTGTAGCCGTGATGGTCTCTTCTCGGTGGAGTCCAGGAAGTGAACACGGTTTCTGTGTTATGTTTGACGTAAGTAGGTGTTCAGGATCACCTCTTGATCATTGCTAGCTTCACGACCGTTCCTTTGCTTCTCTTCTCGCTCTCATTTGCATATGTTAGCCACCATATCATGCTTAGTCGCTGATGCAACCTCACCACTTTACCCCTTCCTTTCCCATTAAGCTTTGCTAGTCTTGATACCCATTGTAATGGGATTCTTTGAGTCCTCGTGGCTCTGATTACTACAACAACGATTGCAGGTACAGGTTATGCAATGATCATGGCCGAGAGAGCGATGTTTGCTTGTTTGGAGTTCTTCTTCGCTTCTTCTTCCATCGGGGATAGGTTCGGTCGGCAGCCTGGGCTAGCGAGTGGATATTGTTTGAGTTTCTGTTTGTGTGTCATCCATAGTCGGATGTTGCTCTTATGTAATATGATGTTGTATTCGTGTGGCATTGTATGCCTTTTGTATGTATCCCCATCTATTATGTAATGTTGATGTAATGATATCCACCTTGCAAAAGCGTCTCAATATGCGGGTCTATCCTTGGTGGGACCTTCGAGTTCCTTTTGGATAGGGTCGCATATTGGGCGTGACAAGTTGGTATCAGAGCCTCGACCGACCTTAGGAGCCCCCTTGATTGATCGTGTAGTTTGGCCACTGTTGAGTCTAGAAGAAAACTATTTTTGGAGTCTAGTTATATCGGAGAGTAGGAATTCTTCTTACTCCTCAGGCCCTTCGTCGCTCTGGTGAGGAATCTTGACGTACGTGTTCTGAACTACTCCTCTTCCCCTTCAAATTTTTCTTAGGTTCACGCGGTTAGTTTTCGTTCGTTGTCCATCCTCTTTTGTTCGGCGCAATCCTTGTCAAGTTGATTCGAACCTCTCTCTCTCTCTCTCTTTGGGAGATCAATCCTCAGCTCTTTTCGACATCGACGATGTTTCCCTGTCTGAAGTTGTCCTTTATTTTCCCACCCGCCCACCCCTTCTTCCTCTCGGAACCGGAGTCCGTAATCGAGTATCCATCCTACTCGTGTGAAGTCGTTGCTTTCTTTCCTCAATTATTTCAACCAGTTTTTTCTCTTCAAGATATTCGTCGGTCTCCCCGTCCAAGTTACCTTTGTTTTCCCTCCCTCCCACCCTTTTCTTCCTGGAGTCTGAGCCTCTTTCGAGCATCAATTACATTCATGCGGAGCCTCTTCAGTCTTTCATAAATTGTTTCAACCGGCGAATTCTCGTCTCGTTCGTCATTCTTTATCACTTTTTCTTTTCCGGTGGATTCAATTCTAATTTTGGTAGTGATTATATTCTTTCCCTCAGCTCAAGTGTTCTCCTTGCTCGTTTGCCTCTCGCCATTCAATCATTTCGGAGTTCGGAAGACATCTCAAGAGATTCATCTGTGTTCCAATTAATTCGAGGTTGTCACCTCATTCAAATATTTCAATTCTTCCGGTGCATCAACTATCTTTTCAACAATCCTTTTCAGCGGTGTTTTCTCTTTTCAGTGGGCCCTAACCCACAGGTTTTTTCCCAGGATCTTACCTGACTCTTCTGATTACCCCGGAGTTATTTCTCATTTCTTTTCAAGTTTGACGTAAGAATGGATCCCATCAGTCACATGCCTTCTCCAAGATCTTGTTCAAATTCTTTTCATTGTTGGCTCAACCTCCTCGTTTTTTTCATTCTCCCGGAGTATCTCAGTAATTTTGGTGGTTTTCCGTCGTCATTCGAAGACCGAAGAAGAGTTTTTCCTCTAAATCTTGCCCGTTCTCTCAAAGTTTCATGGTTCTAGCTTCATGTTATCCTCTCATATTGTTCCGTTTGTCAGATATTCCTTTCTTACCCATCCGGAGTATTTCAGGAGTTGTTTTTCCATTTATGTTCATTGGAGGCCGTCGTCCCAGTTATCATTCTCTATTTATCCCGGCGTTTCGCTCAAGTGTTCGTTAATCAGCTCATGATCTCTTCGTTCTTTTGCATCTAAATTCCCTCTCGCACATTTGTTCTTCTAATTCTTCTCGGTGATTCATTCCCTTTCATCAGTCATTTTCTAATTCTTACGGTGGTTCATTCAATATTCTTTTTCCTTCATTATCATTTTAATCCATTCATTCTTTTCAATCCTACCGGTGGTTCATGGAGACCTTCTCAAGTTTGCGATATGTCACTTCTTAATCATTTTCAAGAATAATAAGTTGTATGCCAAATCCATTGCTTGTCATCAATTTAATTTGATGAAGGATCAGCAAACAATAAATCTTATTCTTATTTCATCCAAGCGAGTAATCCCTTCCTTCGGAGTTTGTTCTTGATGAATAAATTCTAGTTCCAAGTGGTTTCATTTTTTTCAATTCCGGAGTTCAATTTTCCTCGGCCATTTCGTCGGAATCTCCATCTAAGTCATCGCAAGCTTTAGTCTTATTCTTTTCATCCTTTAATTCTATCTCATCGTCCTTTTGTTACCGGAGTTCTTCACGGTGGAATGTCATGATTTAATTCATTCTTCAAGAGTTCATCAAGTACCATTCCATCCTCTCAAGTTTGTTCTAATCCTCCCATTTTCAGTCGGAGTGCTACCTAAATTCTTTCAGTCTTATTCGTTTATATTCTCATTCTAACCACTTCGGTTAGAACGAGTGATCTCATAGTCTATCTGATTCTGTGAGTTTTCGATTCTCGTCATTCTCGTCGTTCCTCTCTTCCTCTCGAGTGCTCTCGATTCTTTGCTTCTTCTCTTGAGTTCTTGTTTCACCTCATCCCTTTTCCCGTCCATCTCGGTCCTAAGATCTCGGGACGAGATCTCTTGTTAGTGGAGGAGTGTTGTAACGCCCCGGATCCATTGCGCCAGGTGTCCGCCAGTTATGCGCCGCCATTGCCATGTCATTTTCTTGCGTGTTGCATTTTTTCATGTCATCATGTGAATTTCATTTTGCATACGTGTTCGTCTCATGCATCCGAGCATTTTCCCCGTTGTCCGTTTTGCAATCCGGCACTCCTATGTCCTCTGGCGTCCCCCTTTTGTCTCTCGTTGTGGCGGGTGTTAAACTTTCTCGGAATGGCCGAGGTTTGCCATGACCTTGGTATAGCACCGGTAGACCGCTGTCAAGTTTCGTGCCATTTGGAGGTTGTTTGGTACTCCAACTGTTAACCGGGTAACCGCAAAAGCCTCTTTTGCATGCAGCCCAACACCCCTTCCAAAGCGGCCCAAAACCCAGCAAACTCCCCTCCATGCTCTCGGTCGTTCAATCACGATTGCGTGGCTGAAAATCGCTCCTCATTTGGACTCTCCTAGCTCCCTCTACCTATATAAACACCTCCCCCTCCGAAATTCCCGCAGTCCAAACCCTAGCCTTCCTCTTCCACGCGCCGCCGGACACGTCCAACCCCGCCGGACATGTCCGCCCTCCACCTCGCTCCGTCCAATGGCATCGCGCCACGTCACCTTCCCCGCCGCCGCAGCCAACCGGCGCCCTCCACGTCGCCCTCGCCCGCGCCCTCTCTCTCCTCCGCTTGGGTGTCCAGCTGAGCGGGTCGGGCCCTCCCGGCCCATTGCGCCTTGTCGCCGCCCTCCGCCGGATCTCCGCCCGGCGCGCCACCCTGCTCCTCCCGCTTGGCGACCAAGCCGCCGTGCCCTCACCCGTGGCGCGCGCCTCATGGCGCCCTGCCCGGCCAGCCCGCACCTTCCGGCCTGCGCGCCGGAGCCAGCGCCGGTTACGCGGGCTGCCTCCTCCGGCGACCCCGTCTCCGCCGCCGCGGATCCGGCCCTCCCCGGCCCCGATCTGCGCCGCCCGCGTCGTCCCGTCGTCATCCCCGCCATCTCCGGCCCTCCCCGGCGTCTTCCCCGTCTTCTCCGGTGAGCCCTCCGGCGAACCTCGTAATCCGTGCAGAAACGAGGTTGACCCCGAAATGACTATGTCCCGAAGTTATTTTGCATAATCATGCCATGTTCATCGCATCGTATCTCTGCATCCGTAGCTCCGTTTTGTGCGTCTAATATGTCAAATTGTTCGTCTCAATGAGTACTTCATTTCATCTCATTGCATCATTTTCATTTGAGTTCATCTTGATGCCCTAAATGCTGTTGGAAGAATGCATGTTGATGTTAACCTGCTGAAACTGTTATAACATGCTCATTTGTCATTTTTGCCATGTTTGATGTGTGCATCCTATGAGGTTGATGTCTACATGTGTTTTGATCTATGCCATGCCATCTTTCCAGTGGTGCCATCCATGTATTTTTGTGAGTTGTGTGCTGAGGGCATCAAGCTTGTTAAGGAGGGTACTTGCTGTTGCTGTTTTGCTAGGCAGATTCTGTTATATTTTGTTGCTATGTAAACTTGCTGCTACAAGTCATTTCGTGCATTATTCTGGAGATGTTCACTAAGGATGTTTTGTTATACATGTCTTGATCTATCCATTAATGCCCTTGGTTGCAATTTTAGCCTGCTGTAGCTTGTTGTAATCTTGCTCCAAAGTTGCTAAATAATGTTGTTGTCAGCCTGTTAACATTAAGTTCTATGTTTCCATGATTGTTTGCTAGTGATGCATGCACCCTATGAACTTGCTCTTGCCATGCTTAGCTTCACAAATATGCTTTCTTACTGTTGGTTGCCTTGCCATGCCATGTATTGCTCTGTGCTGAGTGGTTCAAGCTCACCAACATGCCTACTTATTATTGTTCCTGCCATGTTTGAATCTGTAATATAACTTGCCATGTTTAGATGGGTGCCATCTTATCTTCTGATCCTTTTTGGCTCATGGTCAGTAAGGGACTCTTGTTCTATGCAATTAGTAGATTCATGCCATGCCTTTGTTTGCCATGATAAGTTCCTATAACATGTTGTTTGATAGCTCTAAACATTGCAACCTGATGTTATTTCCTGGTCAGTCTGAAACTGTTATTATTTGCAATCTTACCATGTGCGTTTGAGCATGTTCTAGTGATTTCTGGAGATAGCTCAGTGTTCATGTTTTGTAGTGCTTTACCTGTACTTCATGCCCATGCCTTTTGTTATTATGTTGGAGTGCTGTAGCATATTGTTTTGATGCTTGCAATATGCCTAGTTGCTGTTATGGACAGATTGTTGCTATGACTTGTATAGAGTGTATGTGTTACACCGTTGCTCCGTTTTGAGCGTGCTCTATATGAAACTTGCTTGATTTTGCATGTAGTTCCATATTATCATGTTTCATACTTGTTTTGAGGTGTTTTCTTGATGTTTGAGTGCATTTGGCATCAATGCCATGTTTAACTTGTTTTGCTCATATCTTCTAGGCCGTAGCTCCGAATCTAATGAACTTTATATGTAACTTGACTAGAATTTCGTGTAGATCCTCTTGGTGCTCTTTAACTTGCTGTTTAACAACTTGAACATAAGGTTTATTCAGATCTGGACCAATTTCTAAATTTGCATATGAGGACTTTCCGGAATTGTTATATGTTGTTCCAGGCCTCATTTAAACTTGCCTTGATGTGTTGTTCTTGTTTGCATCATCTCTTGCCATGAGTAGCTTCATGTAGCCTTGTCATGCATCATGCTTGTTGTGCATCATGCCTTGTTCATGTGTGGTGTGTTTACTATGTTGTGTGCTTCTTCTCGATAGTTCCCGTTTCGTTGCGATCGTGAGGATTCGTTCGTCTACGCTTGGTTCGTCTTCGTGGCTTCATCTTCTTCATGGACTCGTTCTTCTTCCTAGCGGGATTTCAGGCAAGATGACCGCTACCCTGGATCTCACTACTATCATTGCTATGCTAGTTGCTTCGTTCTATTGCTATGCTGCGTTACCTATCTTTTGCTCTTCAAGCCTCCCAAATTGCCATGAACCTCTAACCTTTGACACCCTTCCTAGCAAACCGTTGTTTGGCTATGTTACCGCTTTGCTCAACCCCTCTTATAGCGTTGCTAGTTGCAGGTGAAGTTGAAGATTTCTCCATGGTGAACAGGATTATGTTGGGATATCACAATATCTCTTATATTATTAATGCATTTATATATTTGGTAAAGGGTGGAAGGCTCGGCCTTATGCCTGGTGTTTTGTTCCACTCTTGCCGCCCTAGTTTCCGTCATACCAGTATTATGTTCCCGGATTTTGCGTTCCTAACGCGGTCGGGTGATTTATGGGAACCCCCTGACAGTTCGCTTTGAATAAAACTCCTCCAGCAAGGCCCAACCTTGGTTTTACCATTTGCCTCACCACCACCTACTTTTCCCTTGGGAGTAATTAACCCAAGGGTCATCTTTATTATAGCCCCCCATGCCAATGCTTGTCTAAGTGTTGGTCCAAACTAGAGCACCGTGCGGGACCATTCGTTGGCAACTTGGATTCGTCGGTACCTGTACGCTTCGCTTATCCGGTGTTGCCCTGAGAACGAGATATGTGCAGCTCCTATCGGGATGTCGGCGCATCGGGCGGTTTTGCTGGTCTTGTTTTACCATTGTCAAAATGTCTTGTAAACCGGGATTCCGAGACTGATCGGGTCTTCCTGGGAGATGGTATATCCTTCGTTGATCGTGAGAGCTTATCATGGTCTAAGTTGTGACACCCCTGCAGGGTATAAACTTTCGAGAGCCGTGCCCGCGGTTATGTGGCAGATGGGAATTTGTTAATGTCTGGTTGTAGATAACTTGACACCAGATCCGAATTAAAACGCATCAACCGAGTGTGTAGCCGTGATGGTCTCTTCTCGGCGGAGTCTGGGAAGTGAACACGGTTTCTGTGTTATGTTCCACGTAAGTAGGTGTTCAGGATCACCTCTTGATCATTGCTAGCTTCACGACCGTTCCTTTCCTTCTCTTCTCGCTCTCATTTGCGTATGTTAGCCACCATATCATGCTTAGTCGCTGCTGCAACCTCACCACTTTACCCCTTCCTTTCCCATTAAGCTTTGCTAGTCTTGATACCCATGGTAATGGGATTGCTGAGTCCTCGTGGCTCACAGATTACTACAACAACAGTTGCAGGTACAGGTTATGCGATGATCATGACGCGAGAGTGATGTTTGCTTGTTTGGAGTTCTTCTTCTGCTTCTTCTTCCATCAGGGGATAGGTTCCAGGTCGGCAGCTTGGGCTAGCAGGGTGGATATTGTTTGAGTTTCTGTTTGTGTGTCATCCGTAGTCGGATGTTGCTCTTATGTAATATGATTTTTTATTCGTGTGGCATTGTATGCCTTTTGTATGTATCCCCATCTATTATGTAATGTTGATGTAATGATATCCACCTTGCAAAAGCGTCTCAATATGCGGGTCTATCCTTGGTGGGACCTTCGAGTTCCTTTTGGATAGGGTCGCATATTGGGCGTGACAGTTGGTGTTCGGCTCAATCACCGTAGGGATAGCAGCCCCCGAGGCGGTGTTGAAAGGACCACATGTCGCCTAGAGGGGGGTGAATAGGCGTTTTAAAATCTTTTACGGATTTGGCTAATCCTAATGCAGAAATAAACTAAGCGGATACTTTTCAAGCACAAATCCAAAATATACTAGGCTCACTAAGTGCACCAACAACTTAGCATAAACAAGATGAGAACAACGAGGATATGAGTAAGCACAAGTAAGTTACACAAACTTACTCAATGTATATCACGAGATATGGAAATGAATAATACACACACCCACAAGTAGGCAATACAAGCTTACACAAATTGTATCACAATATATAGAATTGAATGATCGAAGCAAACTCAAGTAAGCACTACAAGCTTACACAAGATATGTTACAAGCTAGCAATTCACACTAAACACAAGATAGAACAATAGTAGGAAGTATGAATTACGGACTATAAAGTGTTGGCCTAAATAATCTCTACGATATGGTAACCAACACAATATTATGAGGACAACAAGAATAGTGAATGCGCGGTCAAGTGACCAAGGTAAACCACAAGTAAGGAGTTAGGGTTAGGGATAACCAAAGTCACGAAGACAAGGATGTATCCCGATGTTCACTTCGTTGGAGGGAAGCTAGTCACCGTTAGAGAGGTGGTTGTTACCACGAAGGCACACCAACGCCACGAAGGCTCACCCTATTCTCCTTGAGATATCACCACGAAGGCGATTCTCAACCACTAGTGGTACACCTTGAGGCGGCCTCCAAACCTTCACAAACTTTCCGGGGGACAAATCACAAGTTGATTCCTCACCGGAGCACTCCTACCGCCTAGGAGTCTCCAACCTCCAAGAGTAACAAGATCAAGGGGGAAATGCTCAAGACTTGCTCAAATCTCTCCGGGATCTAGGATTTGGTGTAGGAGAAGTGAGAGGGAGCCACTTGTGTTCTTGGGGCGATTTGGGATGAAGTGGTCAACCCTCTACCGGATTAGTAGAGGGGTATATATAGAAGGCCTAGAAAACTAGCCGTTTGTGAGTAAGTGACAGCGCCGGGCTGGACATCTGGGCAAGGGCCGGACATCCGGGCAAGTGCCGGACATCCGGCGGGCACAGCCAACATTTGAAAACAGGTTCTGGAATTTGCGGGCCGGATTTCTGGGAGGATCCCGGACATCCGGGGCGACCCGGAAGCCTGGACATCCGGCCAAGTCCCGGATGTCCGGCCATCAAAAAAACAGCAGGAACCCCAAAACTGAAACATGCATAACTTTTACATCCGGACTCCGATTTTGATGATCTTGGGCTTGTTTTGAAGCTATGGAAAAACTCTAGGTCCTCACATATAGAACCACCCAAGATAAGCCAAAATGGAGGGTGCAAATCATGCAATGGTTATACATATACTTTGGGGAACCTAGTTGGCTTTGGATTTTCTTTTGAGATATGTAGGCATATTGTATTTGTATTGGATAGGAGCGAAATATGCCTATGTTGGAATATGATGTGAGAAGAATAGAAATAGATGATGTTGACTTGAGAAAATCCATCACTAACCCCTTTGATCCCCTCTTAATAGTGCGGGATCCCTATAACTCAAGAATCATAAAAGAACTATACTAGATAGCTTCCGAAAACTCATTCCTGCGCATATATCCTTTTTGATGGTCATCGATCCTCACATCTAAAGCCAAAGGAACTAATACCTTTGACTAGAGCCTTTCACTTGAGCTTTATATTGATGTGTCTTCATGGCTCAAGTTGAAGGCAAGACATTCGAGAAGTCTTCAAGTAGCTCCCCCATACACAATGTGGGAAGCTTTGCTTTGCATTCATCTTTACTTGTCCATCAAGATTAATTACTTGATGACATACTTTGATGAGCACCAAGCTTTCTTATAAGCACCAAGCTCATGAGAATTACCTAACCCACATAACATAGACAACACATAGTATGGGTTAGTACACAAAGCGCAATTGATAAATTCTTACCATACCACAAGATCTCATGTGGCACATGATATGCGCTTGTGTGTTGTCCATCTTAGAGGTCAATCTTTGATCTTCATCTTGGTAAACATTTATCTTTGCTCCATGATTAATATTGATGTCTTGAAGGCCCTATTGATATCTTCACTATGCTTCATTTCTTCAAGACATAATAACCAATATGTCAATTCAACATGACCATATCAAGTTTCTCCTTGAATATCATATTGGACATCATTTGCCCGTTCTCATGCTCCAACATAGTATCTTGAGAGGCACAATGAATTCTTCACTGAATTACTTGCTTCAAGACATAATAATCCCCGACTCAACAAATGAGCTCATAATGATCCTATCATCAAGCATATATAGAATTCTTCTCTTTAATCATTCTCTCAAGATCTTGATCTGTGACGCCCGGATAATCAAGCTACAGTAATTCCATGCTAATGATGCCACGTCACCTCGGTTACTGTTGTTAATCTCACGATGGTTCAAAAACGATTCAAATTCAAATTTAAAATCAAGTCAAACGATTAAAGTTTTCAAAAGTCAAAACTAAAATGTTCTTAATGTGACAAATAAATCATGGATATTATTGGTGGAGTAACAACATCTTTATAAAATATTTAAATACCCTAAAGTGATTAAAACAACATCAAAACAATTAGTTATACTCCTAATATATTTTACCAAATACTAAACTATTTTTATTCTGAGGTAAAACTTCTTAGAACACTGGATTATTTTGACACACTATTTTTGGAGCTATTTTTATATTTTACTAAACCAAAAATAAAGTGCAACTAAAATAAAACAGAAAAGAATAAAAAATAAAACTAGCAAAAAAAAGAAAGAACCCCACCCCTCTTGGGCGGTCGGCCCAATTTGCTAGCCAGTGGCCGGCCGCCCCACACTCCCCATAACCCCACAGGCGGCGAACCCTAGCCCGTCCCCACTCACCCCACCCCACTCGTTCTCTCCCTCCCCGATCCGATTCGGATCGGGATCGGGCCGACGACCGCGCCCCCACGCCGGCGTCCCACCCCGTCGCCGCACTCCAACTGCCCCAACGCGCCCCGACGCTGCTCGCCGTCCCCGGCTCCACCTCGTCGACGCCGCATCGCCACCGCTTGGAGGACCTTCCCGCCGTCGTCGTTCGTCGGGGCAACCTCACCGGAGCTCCTCTGCCTCGACCCCGCCATCGTCGGAACGCCACCTCGACCCCCTCCTCGTCGGACCTCCCCGACCTCTGTCGAGCCCGCTGCTTAGACCCCACAGCCCCGTGGTGAGGCCCCGACAACTCCTCCTCCTCCCCTGCTCCGGCCACTTCGTCCATGGCTGCGCTCACCCGGCGCCGTTCGCGACGCCCCGGCCTTCTCTACCTCACACACGCACGCGCGCTCCATCCTGACCCTCTGCTCGTTCGCCGCCGTGCCGTGCCCGTTGCCTGCCTCGCTACCAGCCACCACGCGCCTCGCCGTCCGCCTCGCCCGCGTTGTCGCTCGCCCGGCACACAGCAGCGCCCATAACTCCCATCCCTCCGTACCGCCGCCCTGTTCGGTCGGCGCTTTTCGTGTCTTGCCAGCGCGCGGCGCTCCGGCTCTCTGGCGTCCTCGGGCGGGTTATGCCCAGCAATGAGCTCCGCCCATTTCGCTAGCGCCCACACCAGCACGCCCCGCCGCCCGTTACCGGTAGCGCCAGCGCCCGCTAAAGACCCCCCCTGTGACAATGACAGATGGGGCCCACGCCCCAGAACGAAAATTATTAATTTTTAAATAATAATAATAATAAAGATAAATTTAATTAATTAATTAGTTAATTAGTTAAGTTAATTAATCCTATTTAATTAGTCTAATTAACCTGTTAGTTTAATTAAACAGTAATTAGTTTAACCTAAACCCTAATCAACCTATCAGTGTATGACAGGTGGGTCCCACTGGACCGACACGTCAGTTTGACCAGTCAACACCTCTGTTGACTGATGATGTCATGATGACGTCATGATGACGTCAGCAAACACTGTTCTGGATAATGTTGTATTTAAATAACTAAATTATTTCTAAAATGATTTTAAATCTTTTAAAATTAATATAAAATAAACCGTAGCTCAGAGGAAAATACTTTCTACATGAAAGTTGCTCAGAACGACGAGACGAATTCGGATACGTAGCCCGTTCGTCCGCCATGCACTCCTAATATATCAAACTCGCAACTTTCGCCTCCGGCTCCTCTGCCCGAAAGCGCGAAACACCGGGGATACTTTCCCCCTTTCGCCGGTATCACCTACTACCGCGTTAGGGCACACCGAACACCGCGTATTGTCTTGTTACGCTTTGTGATGCTTTGATTGCTCTGTTATTTATTGTGTTCCCCCTCGTTACTTCTTTCCGGTGAGACCCGAGGCTGCGGCGACCCAGATTCGACTACGGAGTTGATGACCCCTCCTTCTTGCGAGCAACCAGGCAAGCCCCCTTGATCACTAGATATCGCCTATTCTTCTCTATCTTGCTTGCATTAGAGTAGTGTAGCATATTCTTGTTCGGTTACTCCTATTACATTGCATAGCTTTGTCATTGTTACTCTGATCATTGATACCTTACCCACAATCCTAAATGCTTAGTGTAGGATGCAAGTTTATAACCATTGGCCCTACATTCTTGTCAGTCTGCCTTGCTATACTATTGGGCCGTGATCACTCGGGAGGTGATCACGGGTATATACTATACATACATACATACTACAGATGGTGACTAAAGTCGGGTCCGCTCGAAGAGTACCCGCGAGTGATTCACGGATTGGGGGCTGAAAGGACCTTTGTCCCGACGGCCCTCTGTGTGGATATTTGTGGCGGAGCGACAGAGCAGGTTGAGACCACCTAGGCGAGAGGTGGGCCTGGCCCTAGTCGGCGTCCGCGGTTGCTTCATAATAACACGCTCAACAAGATCTTGGTATTTGATCTGAGTCTGGCCATGTGGTCTATACGCACTAACCATCTACGCGGGAGTTGTTATGGGTATCCCGGCGTCGTGGTATCAGCCGAAGCCTTCTTGACGTCAGCGACGGAGCAGCGCGCGCCGGATTGGACTAGAATGCCTACTCTTGTATAAGGGAGGCTAGGTCTGCTTCCGGCCGCCCTTGCAACGTGCAGGTGTGCAATGGGCGATGGGCCCGGACCCCTGCGCGCATAGGATTTAGACCGGCGTGTTGACCTCTCTGTTGTGCCTAGGTGGGGCTGCGACGTGTTGATCTTCCGAGGCCGAGCATGACCCAGGAAAGTGTGTCCGGCCAAATGGGATCGAGCGTGTTGGGTTATGTGGTGCACCCCTGCAGGGAAGTTTATCTATTCGAATAGCCGTGTCCCTCGGTAATAGGACGACCTGGAGTTGTACCTTGACCTTATGACACTAGAACCGGATACTTAATAAAACACACCCTTCCAAGTTCCACTGACAACCCGGTGATCGCTCTTCCACAGGGAGACGAGGGGAGGATCACCGGGTAGGATTATGCTATAGCGATGCTACTGGAGATGCTACCTGGAGATGCTACTTGGAGATGCTACTTGGATATGCTACTTGGAGGACTTCAATCTACTCTCTTCTACATGCTGCAAGATGGAGGCTGCCAGAAGCGTCGTCTTCGATAGGATTAGCTATCCCCCTCTTATTCTGGCATTCTGCAGTTCAGTACACTGATATGGCCCTTTACTCATATACCCATGCATATGTAGTGTAGTTCCTTGCTTGCGAGTACTTTGGATGAGTACTCACGGTTGCTTTCTCCCCCCTTTTCCCCCTTTCCTTTCTTTACGGTTGTCGCAACGAGATCTTTGGAGTCGAGGAGGGCGCCACCGTCGATGGCGACTACTACCACGGAGGTGCCTACTACTACGTGCGAGGCTGGCGGCGGCGACCGGGAGTAGTTGGGAGGATCGAGGCGGGAGGCTGCGCCTCTTTTGATCTTTATCCCAGTTTGTGCTAGCCTTCTTAAGGCAAACTTGTTTAACTTATGTCTGTACTCAGATATTGTTGCTTCCGCTGACTCGTCTATGATCAAGCACTTGTATTCGAGCCCTCGAGGCCCCTGGCTTGTATTATGATGCTTGTATGACTTATTTATGTTTTTAGAGTTTAGTCCCTGATCTTGATCATACACGTTTGCATGCATGATTAGTGTACGATTGAATCGGGGGCGTCACAAGTTGGTATCAAAGCCGACTGCCTGTAGGAATCCCCCTTCCACACTCCTTGGCCAAAGTCGAGTCTAGAGACATTGCAAAACTTTTACTAACATGGTTGTGCGGCCCATGGGCCCACGTCGCCATTGGGTGGTATTAGGATCCTTTACTCCTCGACCTTTACTCTGGGACTCTGATCTCTCTTCTATTCGGGTTAAATGAATTTTGCTAAATCTAACATTAGGATCTCGTTATCACTTTCACCCGGAGAGCCCCTTATTACTAAGGATCGTCTGCTGCACATAAAGACCCTGAAGACACTCACCGCGGTTAACCCGAGAACTTGTCTTCATCGCGTTTGCAATTCGCCTTCCACCATCAACCCTTATGGATAACTACTTGCAGCTGTTATTCTTACATTCATCCCCAGTTAGTCTTGTTATTACAAGATAACCCGAAATACTCGTCATTGTTTCGATAATCCTTTGAGCTTATTGCCTTGTTGTTCTTTGTCACCTGAATACCCCTACGGATAATTCTCGCACTTATCGAGTATCCGCTTATCCCCAGTTGTTCATATGCTTTTCAAATTACTTGGAAATACTACCCAATCTTCCGAGTATCCTCTTCAAACTGTTGCTCGGCAAATACTTGTCTGCTTGCAATATGGATGCTTTCGATATGTGTAGCAATATTCATTAGTATCCTTTGACACGATCATTTTGATCCTATCGATTCAACATGTGTATGAAAGCACGCAATCATCAGTTGATCCTTTTAAATTATCTTTCCGGCTCAGACATCATTTTTGAGCATGAGTTGGTTCTCGACCAAACTATTTGTCGTCAATTGTGCCTTTGGTCTATCCAACTTATCCATCCTTGATCAGAGCGTCTGCTTCTGATCCCTTGTTTTGGAAATCATAATTCCTTTGTTATCTAAGCATCGAATTGTTCATATGTTCTATAATATGATGCCCGTGCATTCTTCTTCCTCTGGTTGAGTATCGATGCTCACATCAGATCCCTTGTGGACCATCGGTTCCTTTGTTGGATTCTATCCGACAGTGTCCTTCATATTGAATAACCTTGAGAACCTTTCCATGGGTATATAATGCCTTTGGTAAATTGTATCATCTGCTTTTGAACTTTCTCTACTATCGAGTTTATGTTAATTACTCCTAAAGTTCGTGGTATATGTTCTAAGAAGCCCCGATGGCTTGAACCTATGCCTTCCTTAATATGTGTGAACTCGAAGTTTTCACGAGCAATACTCTTCTGATGTTTCGCCGGATAAAATTTCAACACTGCAACTTCATTGAACGCGAGAAGTGAATGAAAGGTTATGCATTGGAAAAGTGGGAGTCGACCTTGAACTTTGTGTTCATGCCCATGGACACGATGTAGATCCTATCATGGAAGCTTCTTGTAACTATTTCCTTGATATATTATCCTTTTGGTATCGGTGGATTGATCTTTTGCAATCGTGGTTCCGACCATGTTCTCCTTTAAATACCATTTCTCGTGCAAGTTTAAGCACTTGTCTTCTGTAGAGCAATACCCCAGCCCAGCCTCTACTTTGATCTGACGTCGAGTATTACCCCCCTGGTATCTCGAGATTATAATGGAACTGCATAACTTCTTATGAGTTCTTCATCAAGTGCTACATTCTCACTGATTCCAATTTTTCACGGGCTCTGAGTTATTAAACACTCAAAGACACCGATAACTGAACCGAGTCCGCACTACGGTTCAACAACTTTTAGTAATCTTCTTTACTTACGAGTTTGTCCCCGATCACGCCATTCCTAGCCTGTTCGGCTACATCATTACCGTGCTAATTTTCATTCTGCTACTAGGCCCTTCTTCCCAGAGCACAAATTTTGACGATGAGCTAAGCTTATGTTGACTTTCCTCGTCATATCATTTTGCCTTGAACAACTAGCTGGATTCTGTGATGTACCCGTGGTTCCAATAACCTTTCGCTTCATCATTCCTTTGACTTGATGTCATCGCCGATCGATTACACCTTCATGAAATCTCTCGACAATAGTGTCGTGATCATCATCAAAATTTTGAGCTCTTCCAGGATATCAATTGAATTCATGATGGGAAATACCATCCTTGCCCCTTGATGATTTGTGTTATCATCGACAACATCCTTGATTTCCCTCTCAACACAAACTTGTTCGTGTTTTGTGTTATACCTTGAGATCCTTGCTACCCAGCATTTGTTCTTCTTTACCTTGGAAGTTTTACCATCTTTTATGTCAAGAATGTTGTGAGAATTGCTCCACCTCTTAAGAATTCTTGATATAGTAACACTTCTTCCCATCACCATTCTTTCTTGGTCCTCGTGTTGATTCCAACCAGGGTACTAACAAGTGAGCGGTGCTGTTTGGATTCCGCCCTTCTAGCAACCCTATTGCTTTGAAGTTAATGGTCGGCCATTCATTCTTAGACTATTGATTATTGAATCACCATTCCAATGTTAGCCGTGCAACCCAACCCATATTTCGGGCGCACCTTTCAACCATTGTTAAATTGTGTATGTTTTCCTCAAGCATACATAAATATATCATTTTGATCTGACAAATTTTATCTCCTTGTTCACGTAATGGTGGAAATCCATCTTTTGTTAATCTCGATGAATTGCCGTTGAATTCCATCAGCCACCTCCTCATCCTCTCTTTGGTTTACCGATGAACTCTTGTTTCGGAACTGGCTTCCATGGTTCATCTCCCGAGAATCTTCGATGTCATCTCGTCAATTCGTATCGCACCTTTTTCTCCTCAAGCATCGTGAGTTTGAGGTATCCTAACACCGATCAGATCTGAATCTCAGTCAGATATGATGGTTGGAACATTTTTCCAAGAGTTATAACACTGGTCTTTTATTAACCAGTAAGGTGATGGCATGCCCAGCACACCTGGCCGGATGACCTGCTGTTATAGTTTCCTTTTTAACAAGGTTAACCCTTTTTCCATGAGGGAATTGAATGCCTTGTTTAATAAGTTTATCCTGATGGATCGTTTGTGTATCCAAAGTCTGACCTTTGCTTGAAGACCATGTCAATGCTATCTCGAAGCATGTATGTGGTACTCCGATTTTCAACAAGAACATTTGAAGCCAAATGCTAAATGTTTCCTACTCAATTATCCAAACACCGTTGTATGGGTAATGTCATGAAAATTCTCTCCCCTACCTAAAGAGTTTACTACATTATATCCTGTCATGGATATCATGCTTTGCTCGTCCTTCCGAAGGTTACACATTTTCCTTTCCATTGTTCTGTTTAATCCGATAATCATATTTTTCTTTCCATTTGTGGGGTTAACATTTCTTGTGATCTATATGATCTAAGCAGTAATATTCTCCTGCTTAGGTAGACACCTCGGTTTACAACTCTGTCAGTGTGACCCTGTTACTATTGCTGACGACATCCTAGTAACCCCCGATGGATGAGAACTTTGCCTATTGGTCCGCCTCGTTCAACGAGCAGGAAAATGGTTCTCTTCGTCCCTTGCCCTTGGTACCAACGTGGTTGCCAACATAACTGACGTGCTATCCTCTGCCATGCCTTGCTACCATGACCGTGCAATATGTCTGCGTCCTTCCTACTTTTGAACCACATGGTGGGCCCATAACCCACAGTTCCACAGGATCGAAACCTCACTCTCCTGCACCCCCTATTCCCAAGGTTGTTCCTCGCGTGTGGCCTCGTATGTAATTCACGAGCCATCTTCCGAGGGATCAGCAAATCTGTTACCGGACACAATACTTATTCCCGATTGCTTTGAGCCCCTTTCACGCCCTGTTTCAGGCATCAAAAAGTTGCCTACTCGCTCGAAACTTCCCATGAAACCTCATTACTTTGCTCTCAATATTTTCTTAAGTTTCAACTCGAGAGTTATGTTCTGCCACCTTCCCCGATGATATCGACTAGATAGTCAACCTTGTAGAGGTTCGTTCTCCCGGAATACCCCCCTTATTCTTTCATAAGAACGATGGTGATCCTGACGAAAGGATGACAATTTCATCATGATGCGTTGAAGCAGAGGACTGAAGACACCAATGTAATGGATCGACCTCTTCGAAAAGAGCAACCAAAACTGAGAAGATTCGTTAGAACATTCAGAACAAGATCTTTCCCCCTTACTCCCCTCTTAAATCTCGGCACGAGATTTCTTGTAGTGGAGGAGAATTGTGACGCCCGGATAATCAAGCTATAGTAATTCCATGCTAATGATGCCACGTCACCTCGGTTACTGTTGTTAATCTCGCGATGGTTCAAAAATGATTCAAATTCAAATTTAAAATCAAGTCAAACAATTAAAGTTTTCAAAAGTCGAAACTAAAATGTTCTTAATGTGACAAATAAATCATGGATATTATTGGTGGAGTAACAACATCTTTATAAAATATTTAAATACCCTAAAGTGATTAAAACAACATCAAAACAATTAGTTATAATCCTAATATATTTTACCAAATACTAAACTATTTTTATTCTGAGGTAAAACTTCTTAGAACACTGGATTCTTTTGACACACTATATTTGGAGCTATTTTTATATTTTACTAAACCAAAAATAAAGTGACACTAAAATAAAACAGAAAAGAATAAATAAAACAAAACTAGCAAAAAGAGAAAGAGAACCCCCCTTCGGGCGATCGGCCCTGCTAGCTGCTGTGGCCCAGCCGCCCCACACTCCCCATAACCCCTCGGGCGACTGAACCGCCCACGTCCCCACTCACCCGCACCCCACTCGCTCTCTCCCCCTCCCCCCGATCCAGTTCTGGATCGGAATCGGGCCAAGGACCGCGCCCCCACGCCGGTGTCCCACCCGTCGCCCGCCTCAAGCGCCCTAACGCGCACAGCGCTGCTTTCGCCGTCCCGGCTCCACCTCGTCGACGCCGCAACGCCACCGCTTGGAGGACCTTCCCGTCGTCGTCGTTCGTCAGGGCAACCTCACCGGAGCTCCTCTGCCTCGACCCCACCGTCGCCGGAATGCCACCTTGACCCCCTCCTCGTCGGACCTCCCCGACCTCCGTCGAGCCCGCTGCCTAGACCCCACAGCCCCGTGGTGAGGCCCCAACAACTCCTCCTCCTCCCCTGCTCCAGCCACTTCGGCCATGGCTGCGCTCACCCGGCGCCGTTCGCGACGCCGCGACCTTCTCTACCTCGCACACGCATGCGCCGCGCCCGTCACGGCCCTCTGCTCGTCGCCCGCTTGGGCCGTGCCCCAGCGCCGCCTCTCGCTACCACAGCCACCACGCCTCGCCCGTCCGCCTCACGCGCGTTGTGCTTTCGCCCGGCACACGCGCGCCCATGGCTCCGGTCCCCTTCGTCCCGCCGCCTGTTACTCGACCGCTTCGTGTGCCTTGGCCGCGGTGCCATGCGGCCAGCTTCTGCAAGCGTCGTGCAGGCGGGTTATGCCAGACAATGGGCTCGCCCGTTTGCTAAGCGCCACACCAAGACGCCCCGCCGCCCGTTACCGGTAGCGCCAGCGCCCGCTAAAGACCCCCCTGTGACAATGACAGATGGGGCCCACGCCCCAGAACGAAAATTATTATTTTTAAATAATAATATTAATAAAGATAAATTTAATTAATTAATTAATTAAGTTAATTAATCCTATTTAATTAGTCTAATTAACCTATTAGTTTAATTAAACAGTAATTAGTTTAACCTAAACCCTAATCAACCTATCAGTGTATGACAGGTGGGTCCCACGGGACCCACACGTCAGTTTGACCAGTCAACACCTCTGTTGACTGATGATGTCATGCTGACGTCATGATGACGTCAGCAAACACTGTTCTGGATAATGTTGTATTAAAATAACTAAATTAATCCTAAAATGACTTTAAATCTTTTTAAATTAATATAAAATAGACCGTAGGTCAGAGGAAACTACTTTCTACATGAAAGTTGCTCAGAACGACGAGCCGAATTCGGATACGCAGCCCGTTCGTCCGCCACACACTCCTAATATATCAAACTCGCAACTTTCCCCTCGGCTCCTCGCTCAAAACGCTAAACAGGGATACTTTCCGGATGTTTCCCTTCGCCGGTATCACCTACTACCACGTTAGGGCACACGAACACGCGTATTGTCTTGTTACGCTTTACGATGCTTTGATTGCTCTGTTATTTATTGTGTTCCCCCCGTTACTTCTTTCCTAGAGACCCGAGATCGCCGAGCCCCGATTCGACTACAGAGTTGACGACCCCTCCTTGACAGAGCAACCAGGCAAGCCCCCCCTTGATCACCAGATATCGCCTATTCTTCTCTATACTGCTTGCATTAGAGTAGTGTAGCATGTTACTGTTCGGTTACTCCTATTCCGTTGCATAGCCTGTCATTGTTGCTACAGTCATTGATACCTTTCTCGCAATCCTAAATGCTTAGTGTAGGATCGTAGTTTATCACCATTGGCCCTACATTCTTGTCAGTCTACCTTGCTATACTATTGGGCCGTGATCACTCAGGAGGTGATCACCGGTATATACTATACATACATACATACTACAGATGGTGACTAAAGTCGGGTCCGCTCGAAGAGTACCATGAGTGATTCACAGTTGGGGCTGAAAGGACCTTTGTCCCGACGGCCCTCTGTGTGGATCTTTGTGGTGGAGCGACAGGGCAGGTTGAGACCACCTAGGTGAGAGGTGGGCCTGGCCCTGGTTGGCGTCCGCAGTTGCTTCATAATAACACGCTTAACGAGATCTTGGTATTTGATCTGAGTTTGGCCATTTGGTCTATACGCACTAACCATCTACGCGGGAGTAGTTATGGGTATCCCGGCGTCGTGGTATCAGCCGAAGCCTTCTTGACGTCAGCGGCGAGAGCGGCGCTTGCCGGATTGGTGGAATGCCTACTCTTGTATAAGGGAGGCTAGGTGCGCTTCGGCCGCCCTACAACATGCGTGTGCAATGGGCGATGGGCCCGGACCCCTGCGCGCATAGGATTTAGACCGGCATGTTGACCTCTCTGTTGTGCCTAGGTGGGGCTGCGACGTGTTGATCTTCCGAGGCCGGGCATGACCCAGGAAAGTGTGTTCGGCCAAATGGGATCGAGCGTGTTGGGTTATGTGGTGCACCCCTGCAGGGAAGTTTATCTATTCAAATAGCCGTGTCCCTTGGTAAAAGGACGACCCGGAGATGTACCTTGACCTTATGACAACTAGAACCGGATACTTAATAAAACACACCCTTCCAAGTTCCACACAGCCGGTGATCGCTTTTCCACAGGAGGCGAGGGAGGATCGCGGGTAGGATTATGCTATGCGATGCTCTTGGAGATGCTACTTGGAGATGCTACTTGGAGATGCTACTTGGAGGACTTCAATCTACTCTCTTCTACATGTGCAAGAAGACGGAAGCGGAAGCATAGTCTTGACGAGATTAGCTATCCCCTCTTATTACGGCATTCTGCAGTTTAGTCCTTGATATGGCCCTTTACTCATATACCCATGCATATGTAGTGTAGCTCCTTGCTTGCGAGTACTTTGGATGAGTACTCACGGTTGCTTTCTCCCCCTTTCCCCTTTCCTTTCTTTACGGTTGTCGCAACCAGATGCTAGAATCCAGAGCGACGCCACTGTCGATGGCGACTACTACTGGAGGTGCCTACTACTACGTGCGGGCCGACGGCGACCGAGAGTAGTTAGGAGGATCCGTGCAGGAGGCCTGCGCCTCTTCGATCTGTATCCCAGTTTGTGCTAGCCTTCTTAAGGGATACTTGTTTAACTTATGTCTGTACTCAGATATTGTTGCTTCCGCTGACTCGTCTATGATCGAGCACTTGTATTAGATCCCTCGAGGCCCCTGGCTTGTAATATGATGCTTGTATGACTTATTTATGTTTTTAGAGTTGTGTTGTGATATCTTCCCGTGAGTCCCTGATCTTGATCGTACACGTTTGCGTGCATGATTTGTGTACGATTGAATCAGGGGCGTCACATGATCCATCATGGTTCAACCCATAAGCCTTGATGCATGCACAACAATATGTATATGGCATTCATTTTGAATCCATTCTATCTCCTTCTTGCATCACCATGGAAAAAACATCCTTCAGTTCATCCAATATTCTTCATGCATTGGAAATGGAACTTTCCTTCAAATGTACAACTCAATGCAAACATTAGTCCATTAGGATTGTCATTTAATTACCAAAACCACACATGGGGACTACATGTACATTCAGGTGTCCAGCCACCCGTCCTCGATCGGTGCAGTCGGCTCCGAGCTAAGGGTCGAAGCGGACATTTGTGCGGCCTCCAGGGCACTGTCCGGTGGCAGAGCTAGATCATGCCCATCGTGACAGTGCGGCACGCTTGGCTGTGGCTCGAACCCGTCAAAGATCAAGTCTCCGCGGACGTCAGCCTTATAGTTCAAACTTCCAAATCTGACCTGATGGCCAGGGGCGTAGCTTTCAATCTACTCCAGATGGCCAAGCGAATTGGGCCGCAGTGCAAAGCCGCCAAATACGAAGATCTGTCCGGGGAGAAAAGTCTCACCCTGGACCGCATCGTTGTTGATGATCGGAGGAGCCATCGGGCCTAAATATGACGACACAGAGGAACTCTCAATGAAAGCACCAATGTCGGTGTCAAAACCGGCGGATCTCGGGTAGGGGGTCCCGAACTGTGCGTCTAGGCGGATGGTAACAGGAGACAAGGGACACAATGTTTTTACCCAGGTTCGGCCCTCTCGATGGAGGTAAAACCCTACTCCTGCTTGATTAATATTGATGATATGGGTAGTACAAGAGTAGATCTACCACGAGATCAGAGAGGCTAAACCCTAGAAGCTATCCTATGGTATGATTGTTGTTCGTCCTACGGACTAAAACCCTCCGGTTTATATAGGCACCAAAGAGGGTTAGGGTTACACAGAGTCGGTTACAATGGTAGTAGATCTACACATCCGTATCACCAAGGAAAGTCCCATCCGGACACGGGACGAAGTCTTCAATCTTGCATCTTCATAGTCCAGGAGTCCGGCCAAAGTTGATTGTTCGGCTATCCGGACACCCCCTAATCCAGGACTCCCTCAGTTATCAACCCCTATCTCACGGAGGTGCTGCAACACCCTCAAACCATTGAGATGCATGTGGGGGTGTGCTGCACATCCATGATGTGGAGGGACCAAGGCGTACCGGAAGCGTGGAGACAAAGCTCGAAGCTGTGGAGCAACAAGTTTTCAAGTGCCAAGGGATGGTGGAGCGTGGACTCAACGCAAACCAGATGATGATCACGGATTTCACCAACAACCACAAGCTAGATGCCAAGATTTAAGGATCCCGGAGACTCGATCATCCTTCTATGATGGTGACCCTATGCCTTGGAAGATGGACGACAAGCCTACATCATCAACAAATCCTACTTCACCCCCTCCGAGGACATAATCACATGGGTATGGGCACTCCCCTTGGCAACTGCCAAGCTTGGGGGAGGTGCCCCGGTATCGTATCACCATCACACTCCTATCTTTACCGTTTTATTTAGTTCGATCCTTTTAGTAGTATCTTGATCTAGTAGATTGAAGTTTTGATATCAAGTAGTTTGAGTTTTGCTTTGTGATCTCTTTATGTAATCGAGTCCGTGAGCTATCTATAATAAAGATTAGTGTTGAGTCGAGGGCTTTGCTATCTTGCTATGATCTTGAGAAGGTAGAAAGAATAAAAGAGTTCATATTGATATTATGGATAGTAATGACTTCACACATAGAAAGTATGAGGCATAAAGGTTGTTGAGAGTTGGCAAACGTAGTTTTGGTCATCGTTGCAATTAATAGGAAGTAATAAGGAAAGAGAGGTTTCACATCCAAATATATTATCTTGGACATCTTTTATGATTATGAAGCACTCATTAAGTATGACATGCTAAAAGAGTTGATGTTGGACAAGGAAGACAATGTAATGGTTTATGTTTTCTCACATCTTAGTTAAAGTTTATTGTCATTGACCTTCCAAACATGTTGAGCTTGCCTTTCCCCCTCATGCTAGCCAAATTCCCTGCACCAAGTAGAGATACTACTTGTGCTTCCAAATATCCTTAAACCCAGTTTTGCCATGAGAGTCCACCATACCTACCTATGGATTGAGTAAGATCCTTCAAGTAAGTTGTCATGTTGCAGGCAATAAAAATTGCTATCTAAATATGTATGACTTATTAGTGCAGAGAAAATAAGCTTTATACGATCTTGTTGTGGAAGCAATAAAAGTGACGGACTGCATAATAAAGGTCCACATACAAGTGGCAATATAAAGTGACGTTTTTTGCATTAAGATTTTGTACATCCAACCCCAAAAGCACATGACAACCTCTGCTTCCCTCTATGAAGGGCCTATCTTTTAATTTATGTTTTTACTTTATGCTTGAGTCAAGGTGATCTTCACCTTTCCCTTTTTCATTTTATCCTTTGGCAAGCTCCTTGTGTTTGAAAGATCATGATATATATATCCAATTGGATGTAACTTAGCATGGACTATTATTGTTGACATCACCTAAATGTGAATATGTTGGGAGGCAACACAATAAGCCCCTATCTTTCTCAGTGTCCGGTTGAAACTCCATAACCACAAGTATTGCGTGAGTGTTAGCAATTGTAGGAGACTACATGATAGTTGAGTATGTGGACTTGTTGAAAAGTTGTATTCTTGACTCTTTCTGATGTTATGATAAATTGCAATTGTTTCAATGACTGAGATTATAGTTTGTTAGTTCCCAATGAAGTTTCTGAGCCCTACTTGACATTGTGAATTGATTGTTACTTGAGCATAAGAAATCATATGATAAAATCTATTTATGTTATTGTTATAAGAATGATCATGATGCCCTCATGTCCGTATTTTATTTTTGTCGACACCTCTATCTCTAAACATGTGGACATATTTTTCGATTTTGGCTTCCGCTTGAGGACAAGCGAGGTCTAAGCTTGGGGGAGTTAATACGTCCATTTTGCATCATGCTTTTATATCAATATTTATTGCATTATGGGCTGTTATTACACATTATATCTCAATACTTATGGCTATTCTCTCTTATTTTACAAGATTTACCATGAAGAGGGGGAATGCCGGCAGCTGGGATTCTGGCTGGAAAAGGAGCAAACATTGGAAACCTATTCTGCACTTCTCTAAAAATCCTGAAACTCCACGGAACTTATTTTTGGAATTAATAAGAATTATTGAGTGAAAGAAACACCAAAGGGGGCCCACACCCTGGACAGGAGGGTGGGGGCATGCCCACCCCTACTGGGCACGCCCCCTATCTCCTGGGCCCCCTAGTGGCCCTCCGGTGTCCATCTTCTGCTATATGAAGGCTTTTACCCTAGAAAAAATCGTGGGCAAGCTTACGGGACGAAACTCCGCCGCCACGAGACGGAACCTTGGTGGAACCAATCTAGAGCTCCGGTAGAGCTGTTCTGTCGGGGACACTTCCCTCCGGGAGGGGGAAATCATCACCATCGTCATCACCAACGATCCTCTCATCGGGAGGGGTCAATCTCCGTCAACATCTTCACCAGCACCCTCTCCTCTCAAAACCCTAGTTCATCTCTTGTATCCAATCTTGTATCAAAACCACAAATTGGTACATGTGGGTTGCTAGTAGTGTTGATTACTCCTTGTAGTTGATGCTAATTGGTTTACTTGGTGGAAGATCATATGTTCATATCCTTAATGCATATTATTACTCCTATGATTATGAACATGAATATGCTTTCTGAGTAGTTACGTTTGTTCCCGAGGACATGAGTGAAGTCTTGCTATTAGTTGTCATGTGAATTTGGTATTCATTTGATATTTTGATGAGATGTATGTTTTCTTTCCTCTAGTGGTGTTATGTGAACGTCGACTACATGTCACTTCACCATTATTTGGGCCTAGAGGAAGGCATTGGGAAGTAATAAGTAGATGATGGGTTGCTGGAGTGACAGAAGCTTAAACCCTAGTTTACGCGTTGCTTCGTAAGGGGCTGATTTGGATCCATATGTTTAATGTTGTGGTTAGGTTTACCTTAATACTTCTTTTTGTAGTTGCCGATGCTTGCAATAGGGGTTAATCATAATTGGGATGCTTTTCCAAGTAAGGGCAGTACCCAAGCACCGGTCCATCCATATATCAAATTATCAAAGTACCGAACACGAATCATATGAGTGTGATGAAAACTAGCTTGATGATAATTCCCATGTGTCCTCGGGAGCTCTTTTCTCATTATAAGAAATTGTCCAGGCTTGTCCTTTGCTACAAAAAGGATTGGGCCACCACACTGCACTTTATTTACTTTCCTTGCTTGATACTCGTTACAATTTACCTTATCACAAAACTATCTGTTACCTACAATTTCAGTGCTTGTAGAGAAAACCTTACTGAAAACCGCTTATCATTTCCTTCTGCTCCTCGTTGGGTTCGACAATCTTACTTATCAAAAGGACTACGATAGATCCCCTACACTTGTGGGTCATCATACCGCCAAGCGAGTCCGAAGTACTTTGCAACAGGATCGTCCGGCACGTCCAGAGCTCGCCTAGCAATTCGGCCTCTGTCCTATTACCAGTCAAGCGGTGAAATTTGTGCCGCGCATACATAGTTACGCAATTAAAATACCATGAGCATAGACGGAGGCATAGCTAGAATGCGGTCCACAATGCGGCTCTACCGCCCCAGGATCCGTATACCTTCACCCCTTTTCTTTCTTTCAGGTCCCTATTTTCTGGAGGCTCTTCCGATAGCCTAGGACCCATCATGGGACGGAAACACGAAGAAGGCAAGGAGCTTTGACGTACAAGGTAATCCTTAGGTGGTCTCTGATAACGGTCGCTATACCTGTTTTACATACCCACACGCAGCTCGCTCTTGGTTAGGACATGTCAGATAATCCTATTTTGCTTGTCGCACTACTTGTATAAATACGCCTTGACGTATTATTCAAATAACAATGGAAAATAATGCACAACGTCAGCTTATTATTAGATTTCTTTATCTTTTCCCTTGACTATTTATTTATTACAAATTGCACCCATACATTTTGGTACGTTCAGCTCGCCAGGGGCTTTAGTGTACCCCATAACATGGCAAGAAAAGTCTGAACACTTTCGACAGGGCGGCACCACGAACTTATAGCATTATATCACTAGTAGAAAATGGAGCTTTAGTGCCGGTTCGTAAGGGCCTTTAATGTCGGTTCCATAACCGGCACTAAAGGTTGGTCACTAAAGGCCCCCCCCCTTTAGTACCGGTTCGGCACGAACCGGCGCTAAAGTGCCACCACCTGGCGTGAGCTCGCGCCCCGGTATGGGGGACCTTTAGTACTGGTTGGTGTTACCAACCGGTACTAAAGGTTTTTTTTTTGAATTTTTTTTTGAAAATTTTGGAAAAAATTGATTTTTTTCGATTTTTAATTTTTCTGAATTATTTGATGATTTAGTCTTTAATCCCCTCTCTTAACTGCTCAAGTGTGGATCACCCATTCCAAATCATCTAACTTCCCGACCGGTCACCCATCCCTCTCACTACTCTAGCCCGAGCACGCTTAACTTTCAGGTTCTATTCTCCTTCGTTTCCGAGTCTGCACTTGTTGTTTTCCTGACAATAGTAATATGTTAATCCTATTAACCCTCAGGAGTTTAGCTTGAGCATGAAGTCACACATTTCACCGTTTGAGTTTGAAACTATTATTCTAAAAAACAGTAATTATTTAGTAATGCTAATATTTCTTGAATAAGTTTGACCATAGTTTGACCACAGTTTGACCATAGTTTGACCATAGTTTGACCAGATTTGACCAAAATTCAAAAAATTGAAATAATTATTTAGTAACACTAATATTCTTGAATAATTATGTAGTAACATTAATACTTATTGAATAAGTAGTTTGACCAGATTTAACCAATTTTTTTAAAAAACTGAAATTATTTGACCATATCTTTTTCCTTTTGGAATTAGAGGATTCTAAATAATTCCAAATAGGCCGAGGCGGTCTCCATCGGATCACGGATTTTCGTGCTGAATTTTTGATATATTATCGTTTTTTCCGACATCGTATGCAAAAGTTATAGCCGTTTACATTTTCCCTACACTTTTAGTGCGGTTTGTGTCACAAACCGGTACTATAGGTCGAACCCTTTAGTACCGGTTCATAGCACTAACTGGTACTAAAGTTAGACTTAGTACCGGTTCGTGCTACTAACCGGTACTAAAGGTGATCGTGAAACCTCGGCTGACGCCTTGACTGCCACCACCCCTTTAGTACCGGTTCGTGCCACGAACCGGTACTAAAGGTTCAACACTGAACCGCATTAATGCAAATCCGTTCGAACCGGCACTAATGGTACCATTAGTACCGGGCCAAAATCAAACCGGCACTAATGTGATCCACGTTTGACCCTTTTTCTACTAGTGTATGCATCAGCTCCGAATCATGTCTTGGGTCAATAGTTGGGTTTGCCCGGCTCCCATGTTTTGCTGCCTTATGTTCCACTATATCGGCTAAGGTGGCACAGGGAGAACTACTGCGATTGTGTCCCGGTTCTTCCAGATGAGCACCTCAGTAGAGAAAGCCGAAAACTGACTGTCATTGTCGGTGTCAAAACCGGCGGATCTCGGGTAGGGGGTCCCGAACTGTGCGTCTAGGCGGATGGTAACAGGAGCCAAGGGACACAATGTTTTACCCAGGTTCGGGCCCTCTCGATGGAGGTAAAACCCACGCCCTGCTTGATTAATATTGATGATATGGGTAGTACAAGAGTAGATCTACAACGAGATCAAGGAGGCTAAACCCTAGAAGCTAGCCTATGGTATGATTGTTGAGATGTATGTTGTCCCTACGGACTAAAGCCCTCCGGTTTATATAGACACCGGAGAGGGCTAGGGTTTAAGCAGTCGGTTACAATGGTAGGAGATCTACATATCCATATTGCCAAGCTTGCCTTCCACGCCAAGGAAAGTACCATCCGGACACGAGCCGAAGTCTTCAATCTTGTATCTTCGTAGTCTTGGAGTCCGGCGGATAATCATAGTCCGGCTGTCCGGACACCCCTAGTCCAGACTCCCTCGGTAGCCCCGAACCAGTCTTCAATGACGATAAGTCCGGCGTGCATAATGTTCGGCATTGCAAGGCGGGTTCCTCCCTTGAATAATCCAGAGAAGATCATGAACACCAGGATAGTGTCCGGCTCTGCAAAAATAATTTCCACATTCCACCGTAGAGAGAATAAAAATGCACACTTAGCTCAATCTGCTGACGTATTATGCGGCGTGACATCACACCGCAACCAAGCCTTTGTTTGAATTGTTTTTTTACTATACCACCTCAGCACGTTTAGCAAAGCGGTTTCCTTGGCACGTCTTGTCGAAGCAGAGATCGTGTTCCCCTTATTCCGGGATTCTCATCAATACGTGCGTGGGTAACCCAACCGCGCCATTGATGGTGGCGCTTGGGAGATAAGCGAGTTTTACCAGGCGAGTGGGGGACGCATAGTTTTGTCCGCCTATATATAAGGGATAAGGATTCACCTTCTCACCACCGCCTTCTTCCTCCTTTGCTTATCCATCCCGCGAACTCAAGCTCCAACGCCCGAGCTCGCGCATCTCGCCTCGACCTTCTCCGAATATGTCCGGAGCAGGAGGTAAATGGTTGGCCTCCACCACGAAGGAGGAGGACATCACCAAGCTGCGCAGCGCCGGATACCTTTCCGGCGATATCGCGCATTGGCTGCCCGACGAGGGGCAGCTCATCCCTACCCCTGGGCCTCATGAGAGGGTCGTCTTCCTCCCCCACTTCCTCCGCGGACTGGGCTTTCCGCTCCATCCATTTGTCCGGGGGCTCATGTTTTACTACGGCCTGGATTTCCACGATCTAGCGCCGAACTTCATCATCAACATCTCGGCGTTTATCGTCGTGTGCGAGGCCTTCCTCTGCATCCAGCCCCACTTCGGCCTGTGGCTCAAGACCTTCAACGTCAAGCCGAAGGTTGTGAAGGGCACGCAAGCGGAATGCGGAGGCGCCATGTTGGGCAAATTGCCCAACGTCCCTTGGCTCAAACCGCGCAATCGGGGTGGTTCTACATCACCGAGCCGCGCAAACCCACATGGGCGGCGGCCCCCGAGTTCAGATCTGGTATCCCCACGCAGCTCACCTCCCGGAAAGAGAAGGGCTTGCAGTGGGGCAATCCGGTGGAGGTGACGGGACTCCGAGCTTGCATCAAGAAGATGGTGAGCAATAGGCTCAGGCTCGTCGACGTGGTCCAAGTCATGCTCATCCGGCGGATCCTCCCATGCCAAGAACGGGCATTCAATTTGTGGGAGTTCAATTTGGAACAGCACCAGCGCTAAGCGGGCTCTTGATACAACATAAAGGCGCTGGAGGTGTTGTTCAAGGGCGCTGAAGCCCCGCATCCATGACGGAAGATCGCGGATTCAGCTCCAAATGTCCCAATGACGAGGTAAGTGATTCAACCCCATTATGGGACACTTGTGATAATTAGATTGACTCTAGTGAGGTTTCATTCTGCCTCTTCCTTTGACAGGAATGGATGGAGAAGGCCAAGCTGCTCATCAGCCCGGCTCCCATGCCAGAAGACCCAATGGACGCCCGCTTAACAGGGCTGCTGGTTCCGGCACCGCACGTGGTGCCGGAGAAGAAGGCCAAGAAGGTGGCCGCGGGGACTCGAAAGAGTTCCCGCAATCAGGCATCTGACGACGACGAGGACTCCTCCCTTGAAGAAGAGGAGGAGGAGTATCCTCTCCCGGAAGAGGGAGAGAAGAAGAGGAAGGCTTCCCCAATCGGGGAGGCCGAAGGGTCCAAGAGGGGGAGAACTATCCCCCCGGACAGTTTCGCCAACATCGGCGTTGGCGAGGATGAGTGGCCTCCAAGGGCCAGGCGTCCGGCAGGATCTTAAGTACCCGGATCATTTATATGCCGAACCTTTCATGTCACGTAGTATCCTTCTAACGCCGCATTTTGTCCGTAGTCCGGCCGGTGATGATCTCCCCGACTCATCGAGCGGGTCGTTGGCCTCGTTGGATGTGAATTCCATCCCGACTGCCTCTACCCCACACGTCGACGAGGACGCCGAGGTGGGATCCCAGAGAGGGACCCATCAGGAGGAGGCTCCAGAGGCGCCGTCAGGAAGCCTCCCGGACTTTGTGCCGGACTCTACATCGAAACCCGCAGTGGTTCCAGAGTCCGGCAAGCGGCCCCTTCGAAAGAAGGGCAAGACCGTGACGTCGGCGGCCTCCGTCCAACCGAAGGCGCCGGATAACCTGTTGGAGGCGCTTAAAGGCGCTTCCATCGAGGAAGAACACCGCACTATCATGATTGCGGTGATTGAGAAGGTTCAGCTCGCCATGAGCGGGCTGACCGAAGCCTGCAGCAGCCTTCTAACAGGCTTTGAGGTAAGAAGTTAAAATTATGTAATGTAATACCGCATAGACAGTAGCCCCTGATGCTTAGTTCGGTGTTCGGAAAGAAAAGCCGGACTAAGGATCTAACAAGATATACATAGGGTTGCCTAAAATATGTCAATATGGGTTTGCAGGGTTGCGCTGCTGACCTCTGCCGCATTGTGGCGGAGGTTGACGTCTTGAAGAAGGATCTCGGCGGTCCGAGCAAGAGCTCGCCATGCAAAGAAGCAGCTCGAGGAAAAGAAGGTGAGTAACACCTCTTTGAATAAGTACCTTCTGTAAAAGGATTTTGGTTGCAAATAAAATTAACAAGGATAATATGTGTAATGCAGGGGCCACTAACGAGGTGGCAGCCCTGAATGATCTTTGTGTCATGACAACGCAAGGCGGCCATGAGCAACTGAGCGAGAAAAGCAAGAGGCACGGGTGGCGGAAGTTCGGCAAGAGCTCCAAGCTCTCATGGAAAAACATGAGAGTTTGGAGCATGACTCCAAGACTCGAGAGTCCGAGCTTGCATCAGCTCTCGAAAGTGCCAAGTCCGCCAATGCCGAGGACCGTAAGGCCCTTCAGGAGGTTGAGGACATAACGAAGATAGCGGCGGGTAAGGCGTTTTTCATGCAAAGCAGGCATGTGAATGTGAACTACCTGACACTTACCCGTATTCGGAGCTCTCCAGGGGCGTTTGCAGATCTGCCGCGTAGTGCGTCTAATGCCGCCGCATTCTATCGTGGAGAGGAGGGGAGCTCGACGGAGAAGGTCTTCTGGTCTCAGTACGCTGAGGCTGGCCATCCGGTGCCCCCAAGCGACCAGCTGAAGCAGCTGGTCGAACTCCACAAGGTAGCTGAGGAGGCCATGAAGGGCCTCATAGTCCGGCTGTGGCCTGGAGAGGCCATCCCTGGGAGCTACTTTGGCCTAGTGCGGCGGCTGGTGGATGCATGCCCCAGGCTGGATGTAGTCAAGCACTCCGCCTATATTGAAGGCGCTCGTCGGGCCCTTGCCCGCATAAAGGTGCAATGGGGCAAATTGGATGCGGAGAAGCTTGTCATGGGTCCACCGCCGCCAGGCAAGGAGTATCGCACGCCGGAGAAGTATTATAAAATTGTCCTGAAGGGATCCTGCGATATTGCAGATGAGTGCTCCCGAAATGTAATTTTTGAGTGAACTCATTGTATATTTATCCACATGCGCTGAAAACTTCGTTCATATCGCCATAAGCAATGCTTGTTTAATTTAAAATATTACCTTCAGTGCGGCCGTTTATAAAATCGAGAGATGGCAAGTCGTTATTTCAGCCCCAAGCCACAAGTGTGGGGTGTTTGGGATAAACTTGAGCACTCTTGTTCCCATTTTGGGTCCATCTAGGAGGCGCTCAACACGACGAACAAGGCAACTGGACTTATAATGCTTGAACACTCTCACTTAGCCATAGAATTCTATAATTTTAAATTTCGGCGAAGCCCCTGGTATTCGGAAGACCGAATCCGGGGAGCTATCCACGCCTTCGTCGGACATTATCCGGAACTTCGCTCGAAGCGGCGTGAGTCTTTAAGGACCCGAAAAAACCTCTCAAACAGCGACCAGTCTCTTGCCTTATCATGCCAGTCAGTTTTAGCTTTCTCCACTGAGGCGTTAACCCGGCTCAACCGGGGCGCAAACGCAGTGGTTCTCCCAGTGCCACCTTAGCCGACAGAACGGAACGTAAGGCACCAACACGTGGAAGCCGGGCAAACCCAACTATTGACCCAAGACATGATTCGGAGCCGATTCATATAATGCTATAAGTTCGGGGTGCCGCACTTGTGAAAGTGTTCGGACTTTATCACACCATAATTTGGGGAACAGAAGCCCCTGGCGTATTCGGCCGTACCAAAGTATACGGGTGCAAGATGTCATGTAATGAACATATATGTAAAAGATAATGCAATTGCAATAAAGAGGTGCTGCATTATTTATGAAAGAAAGTCTGATAGTGGATCGGACTGATACAAATAGTGCGGTAAGCAAGGGATTTGTACTTAATAAACATGTCCCCCTCCAGGGATGAGCTGCAGACTTGGTGTATATAATCGAATTTAATGCTCGTAATTGAGTGTTGGGGAACGTTGCAGAAAATTAAAATTTTTCCTACGGCTTCACCAAGATCCATCTATGAGTTCATCTAAGCAACGAGTCTAGGGAGACAGTTTGCATCTACACACCACTTGTAGATCACGTGCGGAAGCTTGCAAGGTGATGATGTAGTCATACTCGACGTGATTCGAATCACCGATGACCAAGTGCTGAACGGACATCACCTCCGCGTTCAACACACATACGGTACGGGTGACGTCTCCTCCGTCTTGATCCAGCAAGGAGGAAGGAGAGGTTGAGGAAGACAGCTCCACCGGCAGCACGACGGCGTGATGATGGTGGAGAAGCAGTACTCCGACAGGGCTTCGCCAAGCGCTTGCGGAGGAGGAGAGGTGTTGGGGGAGGGGAGGGGCTGCGCCTTGGAGATGTGGTGCGGCTGCCCTCCCCTCACCCCTCTATTTATAGGGGAAGGAGAGGGGCGGCCTCTAGATCAATCTAGAGGGGCGGCGGCCAAGGGAGGGGGGACATGCCCCCAAGCAGGCGCCCCTCTAGGGTTCCCGCTCAACCCTAGGCGCAAGGGCCTGGGAGGGGGCGCCAAGCCCACGGGGGCTGGCCAACTCCCCACGCAGCCCAAGTGGCCCCCGAGAGGGGTGGCCCCTCCCGGTGGACCCCCGGAACCCTTCCGATGGCCCCGGTACAATACCGGTATGCCCCCGAAACTTTCCGGTGTCCTTTTAACAACTTCCCATATATAAATTGTTACCTCCGGACCCTTCCGGATCTCCTCGTGACGTCCGGGATCTCATCCGGGACTCCGAACAACATTCGGTAGTCACATACTAGTCTTCCTAATAACCCTAGCGTCACCGAACCTTAAGTGTGTAGACCCTACGGGTTCGGGAGACACGCAGACATGACCGAGACGACTCTCGGGCAATAACCAACAGCGGGGTCTGGATACCCATGTTGGCTCCCACATGCTCCTCGATGATTTCATCGGTTGAACCACGATGTCGAGGATTCGATCAAAACCCTGTATGCAATTCCCTTTGTCAATCGGTACGTTACTTGCCCGAGACTCGATCGTCGGTATCCCAATACCTTGTTCGGTCCGTTCATCGCAAGTCACTTTACTCGCATCGTAATGCATGATCCGTGGCCAACACCTTGGTCACCTTGATCTCATTATGATGATGCATTACCGAGTGGGCCCAGAGATACCTCTCCGTCATACGGAGTGACAAATCCCAGTCTCGATCCGTGTCAACCCAACAGATACTTTCGGAGATACCTGTAATGCACCTTTATAGTCACCCGATTCGTTGTGACGTTTGATACACCCAAGGCACTCCTACGGTATCCGGGAGTTACGATCTCATGGTCGAAGGAAGAGAGACTTGACATTGGCAAAGCTCTAGCAAACGAACTACACGATCTTTTATGCTATGCTTAGGATTGGGTCTTGTCCATCACATCATTCTCCTAATGATGTGATCCGTTATCAATGACATCCAATGTCCATAGTCAGGAAACCATGACCATCTGTTGATCACAACGAGCTAGTCAACTAGAGGCTCACTAGGGACATATTGTGGTCTAAGTGTTCACACGCGTATTACGATTTCCAGATAATACAGTTATAGCATGAACAAAAGACAATTATCATGAACATTGAAATATAATAATACTTTTATTATTGCCTCTAGGGCATATTTCCAACAGTCTCCCACTTGCACTAGAGTCACCAATCTAGTTACATTGTGATGAATCGAACACCCATAGAGTTACGGTGTTGATCATGTTTTGCACGCGAGAGAGGTTTAGTCAGCGGATCTGCGACATTCAGATCCGTGTGTACTTTGCAAATCTCTATGTCTCCATCTTGAACATTTTCACGGATGGAGTTGAAACAACGCTTGATGTGCTGGTCTTCTTGTGAAACCTGGGCTCCTTGGCGAGGGCAATAGCTCCGGTGTTGTCACAGAAGAGTTTGATCGGCCCCGACGCATTGGGTATGACTCCTAGGTCGGTGATGAACTCCTTCACCCAAATCCCTTCATGCGCTGCCTCCGAGGCTGCCATGTACTCCGCTTCACACGTAGATCCCGCCACGACGCTTCGCTTGCGGCTGCACCAGCTTCATCGCTCCACCATTCAACATATACACGTATCCGGTTTGTGACTTGAGTCATCAGATCTGAGTCGAAGCTAGCGTCGGCGTATCCCTTCTGACGAGCTCTTCGTCTCCTCCATAAACGAAACATGTCCTTCGTCCTTTTCGGTACTTCAGGATATTCTTGACGCTGTCCGGTGTTCCTTGCGGGATTACTTTGGTATCTTGCAACCAAACTTACGACAAGGTTTTCATCGGGTCTGGTACACAGCATGGCATACATAATAGATCCTATGGCTGAAGCATAGGGGATGACACTCATCTCTTCTTTATCTTTTGCCGTGGTCGGTGACTGAGCCGAGCTCAATCTCACACCTTGTAACATAGGCAAGAACCCTTTCTTGGACTGATCCATTTTGAACCTCTTCAAAATCTTATCAAGGTATGTGCTTTGTGAAAGACCTATGAGGCGTCTCGATCTATCTCTATAGATTTTGATGCCTAATATATAAGCAGCTTCTCCAAGGTCCTTCATTGAAAAACACTTGTTCAAGTAGGCCTTAATGCTGTCCAGAAGTTTTGTATCATTTCGCATCAAGAGTATGTCATCTACATATAATATGAGAAATGCTACAGAGCTCCCACTCACTTTCTTGTAAACGCAGGCTTCTCCATAAGTCGCATAAACCAAACGCTTTGATCATCTCATCAAAGCGAATGTTCCAACTCCGAGATGCTTGCACCAGTCCATAAATGGATCGTTGGAGCTTGCATACTTTGTTAGCGTTCTGAGGATCGACAAAACCGTCCGGCTGCATCATATACAGCTCTTCCTTAAGATGTCCGTTAAGGAATGCCGTTTTGGCGTCCATCGCCATATCTCATAATCATAGTATGCGGCAATTGCTAACATGATTCGGACGGACTTCAGCTTCGCTACGGAGAGAATGTCTCGTCGTAGTCAATCCCTTGAACTTGTTGATAACCCTTAGCGACAAGTCGAGCTTTATAGATGGTAATATTACCATCGCGCGTCATCTTCTTCTTAAAAATCCATTTGTTTTCTATCGCTCGCCGATCATCGGCAAGTCTGTCAAAGTCCATACTTTGTTTTCATACATGGATTCTATCTCGGATTTCATGGCCTCAAGCCATTTGTTGGAACGGGCCCGCCATCGCTTCTTCATAGTTCAAGGTTCACCGTTGTCTAACAACATGATTTCCGGGACAGGGTTGCCGTACCACTCAGTGCGGGCGTGTCCTCGTGGACCTACGAAGTTTAGTAGTAACTTGATCCGAAGTACCTTGATCATCATCATTGTTTTCCTCTTCAGTTGGCGTGGGCATCACAGGAACGGTTTCCTGCGCTGCGCCACTTTCCCGTTCGAGAGGTAGTACTTCATCGAGTTCTACTTTCCTCCCACTTACTTCTTTCGAGAGAAACTCTTTCTCCAGAAAGCATCCGTTCTTGGCAACAAAGATCTTGCCTTCGGATCTTAAGTAGAAGGTATACCCGACAGTTTCCTTAGGGTATCCTATGAATACGCATTTTTCCGACTTGGGTTCGAGCTTTTCAGGTTGAAGTTTCTTGACATAAGCATCGCATCCCCAAACTTTTAGAAACGACAGCTTAGGTTTCTTCCCAAACCATAATTCATACGGTGTCGTCTCAATGGATTTAGACGGTGCCCTATTTAAAGTGAATGTAGATGTCTCTAGAGCGTATCCCCAAAATGATAGCGGTAAATCGGTAAGAGACATCATAGACCGCACCATATCCAATAGAGTGCGATTACGATGTTCGGACACACCGTTTCACTGAGGTGTTCCAGGCGGCGTGAGTTGTGAAACGATTCCACATTTTCTTAAGTGTGTACCAAATTCGTGACTTAAGTATTCTCCTCCACGATCTGATCGTAGGAACTTTATCTTTCAGTCACGTTGATTCTCCACCTCATTCTGAAATTCCTTGAACTTTTCAAAGGTATCAGACTTGTGTTTCATTAAGTAGACATACCCATATCTACTGAAGTCATCAGTGAGAGTGAGAACATAACGATATCCTCCGCGAGCCTCAACGCTCATTGGACCGCACACATCGATATGTATGATTTCCAACAAGTTGGTTGCTCGCTCCATTGTTCCGGAGAACGGAGTTTTGGTCATTTTGCCTAAGAGGCATGGCTCGCATGTGTCAAACGATTCATAATCAAGAGACTCTAAAAGTCCATCAGCATGGAGCTTCTTCATGCGCTTGACACCAATGTGACCAAGGCGGCAGTGCCACAAGTATGTGGGACTATCGTTATCAACTTTACATCTTTTGGCATCCACACTATGAACATGTGTAATATTACGCTCGAGATTCATTAAGAATAAACCATTGACCATCGGAGCATGACCATAAAACATATCTCTCATATAAATCGAACAACCATTATTCTCAGACTTAAATGAGTAGCCATCTCGTATTAAGCGAGATCCGGATACAATGTTCATGCTCAAACATGGCACTAAATAACAATTATTAAGGTTCAAAACTAATCCCGTAGGTAAATGTAGAGGCAGCGTGTCGACGGCGATCACATCGACTCTGGAACCATTCCCGCCAAGATCGTCACCTCGCCCTTCGCCGATCTCCATTTATTCCGCAGCTCTGCTGTGAGTTACAAATATGAGCAACGGCACCGATATCAAATACCTGGGAGTTACTACGAGTCTCGGTAAGGTACACATCAATTACATGTATATCAAATATACCTTTGGTGTTGCCGGCCTTCTTATCCGCTAAGTATTTGGGGCAGTTCCGCTTCGATGACCCTTCCTTGCAATAAAAGCACTCGGTCTCGGGCTTGGGTCCATTCTTTGACTTCTTCCCGCAAGCGGCTTGCGGGGCGGCAACATCTTTGCCGTCCTTCTTGAAGTTCTTCTTACCCTTGCCCTTCTTGAACTTAGTGGTCTTATTGACCATCAACACTTGCGTTCCTTTTGATTCCAGCCTCTGCTGACTTGAAGATCGAGAACACTTCAGAATGGTATTTACCATCCCCGCATGTTGTAGTTCATCACAAAGCTCTTGTAGCTTGGTGGGAGCGATTGGAGGATTCTGTCAATGACCGCCTCATCCGGGAGGTTAATGTTCATTTGGGTCATACGGTTGTGCAACCCAGACATCTTCCGGATGTGCTCCTTGTGAACTGTTTTCCTCCATCTTACAACTATAGAACTTGTCGGAGACATCATATCTCTCGACCCGGGCATGAGCTTGGAAAACTAGTTTCAGCTCTTCGAACATCTCATATGCTCCGTGGTGCTCAAAACGCTTTTGGAGCCCCGGTTCTAAGCTGTAAAGCATGCCGCACTGAACGAGGGAGTAATCATCAGCACGAGCTTGCCAAGCGTTCATAACGTCTTGGTTCTCTGGGACGGGAGCGTCACCTAGCGGTCCTTCTAGGACATATTGCTTCCTGGCAGCTATGAGGATGATCCTCGGGTTAGGACCCGATCCGTATAGTTGCTGCCATCATCTTTCAGCTTGGTTTCTCTAGGAAGCGTTGAAGTTCATGTTGACATTAGCGTTGGCCATTGATCTACAAGACATATTTGCAAAGGTTTTAGACTAAGTTCATGATAATAAAGTTCTAATCAAATTTTGAACTCCCACTTAGATTAGACATCCTCTAGTCATCTAAGTGTTACGATCCGAGTCGACTAGCCCGTGTCCGATCATCACGTGAGAAGGACTAGTCATCGTCGGTGAACATCTTCATGTTGATCGTATCTTCCATACGACTTGTGTTCGACCTTTCGGTCTCCGTGTTCCGAGGCCATGTCTGCACATGCTAGGCTCGTCAAGTTAACCCTAAGTGTTTTCGCTGTGTAAAACTGTCTTACACCCGTTGTATGTGAGCGTAAGAATCCATCACACCCGATCATCACGTGGTGCTTAGAAGCGACGACTTAACTGTAGCAACGGTGCACGTTAGGGGAGAACACTTCTTGAAATTTTGTAAGGGGTCATCTTATTTACTACCGTCGTCCTAAGTAAACAAGATGTAAAAGCATAATAAACATCACATGCAATTATATAGTTGTGACATGATATGACCATTATCATAAAGCTCCATTGATCTCCATCTTCGGGGCTCCATGATCATCTTGTCACCGGCTTGACACCATGATCTCCATCATCATGATCTCCATCATCGTGTCTTCATGAAGTTGTCATGCCAACGACTACTTCTACTTCTATGACTAACGTTTAGCAATAAAGTAAAGTAGTTTACATGGCGTTCTTCAATGACACGCAGGTCATACAAAAATAAAGACAACTCTTATGGCTCCTGCCGGTTGTCATACTCATCGACATGCAAGTCGTGAATCCTATTACAAGAACATGATCTCATACATCACAATTCATCATTCATCACAACTTCTGGCAATATCACATCACATGATCAATCGCTGCAAAAACAAGTTAGACGTCCTCTAATTGTTGTTGCATCTTTTACGTGGCTGCGATTGGGTTCTAGCAAGAACATTTTCTTACCTGCGAATAACCACAACGTGATATTGTCAACTTCTATTTACCCTTCATAAGGGCCCTGTTCATCGAATCCGCTCCAACTAAAGTGGGAGAGACAGACACCCGCCAGCCACCTTATGCAACTAGTGCATGTCAATCGGTGGAACCGGTCTCACGTAAGCGTACGTGTAAGGTTGGTCCGGGCCGCTTCATCCCACAATACCGTTGAAGCAAGAAAAGACTAGTAGAGTCAAGTAAGTTGACAAGATCAACGCCCACAACAAATTGTGTTCTACTCGTGCATTAGAGAACTACACATAGACCTAGCTCATGATGCCACTGTTGGGGATAGTTGCAGAAAATTAAAATTTTTCCTACGGCTTCACCAAGATCCATCTATGAGTTCATCTAAGCAACGAGTCTAGGGAGAGAGTTTGCATCTACATACCACTTGTAGATCGCGTGCGGAAGCTTGCAAGGTGATGATGTAGTCGTACTCGACGTGATTCGAATCACCGATGACCAAGTGCTGAGCGGACAGCACCTCGCGTTCAACACACGTACAGTACGGGTGACGTCTCCTCCGTCTTGATCCAGCAAGGAGGAAGGAGAGGTTGAGGAAGACAGCTCCACCGGCAGCACGACGGCGTGATGATGGTGGAGAAGCAGTACTCCGACAGGGCTTCGCCAAGCGCTTGCGGAGGAGGAGAGGTGTTGGGGGAGGGGAGGGCTGCGCCTTGGAGATGTGGTGCGGCTGCCCTCCCCTCACCCCTCTATTTATAGGGGGAAGGGACAAGGGGGCCGGCCCCTCTAGATCAATCTAGAGGGGGGCGGCGGCCAAGGGGAGGGGGGACTTGCCCCCCAAGCAAGGGGGGGCGCCCCCTCTAGGGTTCCCCCCTCAACCCTAGGCGCAAGGGCCGGGGAGGGGTGCGCCAGCCCACCAGGCTGGCCAACTCCCCACGCAGCCCAAGTGGCCCCCGAGAGAGGTGGCCCCTCGGTGGACCCGGAACCCTTAGGTGGCCCGGTACAATACAGTATGCCCCTCAAACTTTCCGGTGTCCTTTTAACAACTTCCCATATATAAATCTTTACCTCCAGACCCTTCCGGAACTCCTCGTGACGTCCGGGATCTCATCCGGGACTCCGAACAACATTCAGTAGTCACATACTAGTCTTCCTACCCTAGCGTCACCGAACCTTAAGTGTGTAGACCCTACGGGTTCGGGAGACACGCAGACATTACCGAGACGACTCTCGGGAAATAACCAACAGAGGGGTATGGATACCCATGTTGGCTCCCACATGCTCCTCGATGATTTCATCGGTTGAACCACGATGTCGAGGATTCGATCAAAAACCCTGTTTGCAATTCCCTTTGTCAATCGGTACGTTACTTGCCCGAGACTCGATCATCGGTATCCCAATACCATGTTCAGTCTCGTTACCGGCAAGTCACTTTACTCGCATCAGTAATGCATGATCCGTGTACAACACCTTGGTCACCTTGAGCTCATTATGATGATGCATTACCGAGTGGGCCCAGAGATACCTCTCCGTCATACGGAGTGACAAATCCCAGTCTCGATCCGTGTCAACCCAACAGATACTTTCGGAGATACCTGTAATGCACCTTTATAGTCACCTAGTTACGTTGTGACGTTTGATACACCCAAGGCACTCCTACGGTATCCGGGAGTTACACGATCTCATGGTCGAAGGAAGAGATACTTGACATTGGCAAAGCTCTAGCAAACGAACTACACGATCTTTTATGCTATGCTTAGGATTGGGTCTTGTCCATCACATCATTCTCCTAATGATGTGATCCCGTTATCAACGACATCCAATGTCCATAGTCAGGAAACCATGACCATCTGTTGATCACAATGAGCTAGTCACCTAGAGGCTCACTAGGGACATATTGTGGTCTAAGTGTTCACACGTGTATTACGATTTCCGGATAATACAGTTATAGCATGAACAAAAGACAATTATCATGAACATTGAAATATAATAATATTTTTATTATTCCCTCTAGGGCATATTTCCAACATTGAGACCACCTTAATGTTCGTCCCGGCCTTCTTTAGTCCCTGACTGTTGTATCATGAGTTCGGCAGGTTCGCCACCGGACAGGGCTTCTGGTTAATAGAGTCCTGTGTACGTAAAAGAAGAAGAAAAAATAAAATAAGAAAGAAAGGAGGCGCACTTGTTAGCCCCTGGTGTGGTCGAGCCGCACTCTGGGTCCATTGTGATCGTGCCCCTTTCCCTGCACCCATGGTATCTCCAAAGCGTAATGATGTACGCGAAGTGTTATTCTTGCGATTATGCGCGGGTGAGGGTTGGGGCCGCATTGCTACGCGCGCTCTAATCGCGCCAGGTGGTCTTGGTTGGTATTGCTCCGGGCGCGCTTTGCTGTATCCGGCTTTTTAACTGCCGGAATTGAGAATTGCCTGAGAAGGCTGCTCTGTACCTCTGCAGCGAGAGCCGCTGTATGTTCCTCCATTCGGAGGGAGCGTTCCGTATTCCCATTGACCATGATGACTCCACGAGGGCCTGGCATCTTGAGCTTTAGGTATGCATAATGCGGCACGGCGTTGAATTTTGCAAACACGGTTCGTCCGAGTAGAGCGTGATAGCCACTGCGAAACGGGGCTATGTCAAAGATTAACTCTTCGCTTTGGAAATTATCCGGGGATCCGAAGACCACTTCGGTGTGGTGAGCGAGCTGCATAGTTGGCTTCCACTCTGGGATGACACCTTTAAAGGTTGTCTTTGTAGGTTTAATCCTTGATGGGTCTATGCCCATTTTGCGCCTTGTATCCTCGATAAAGCAGGTTCAGGTTGCTACCGCCATCCATCGGGACTCTCGTGAGGTGGAACCCATCGACGATTGGGTCTAAAACCAATGCGGCGAATCCGCCATGGCGTATGCTGGTCGGATGGTCTCTTCGATCGAAAGTGATCCGCAAGAGGACCATGGGTTGAACTTTGGGGCGATGGCTCCATCGCATAGACGCCCGTGAGTCGCGCTTCCTCTCCCTCTTGGGTATATGGGTCGCGTATATCATATTCACCGTCCGCACTTGTGGGGAAAACCCTTCATCCTCTATTGTCCGTGGCGGGTCTCTTCCTCGTCGCCGCTATTTAGCCCCTTGTCATTGTTTTGGCAATTAACTTGCCAGCCTGCTTGAACACCCAACAATATCTATTGGTGTGGTTAGCTGGCTTTTCAGAGGTTTCATGTATCTGGCATAAGCGGTCGAGTATTCGGTCCAGATTGGACGGACCCGGAGTGGTTCTTTTAAATGGCTTCTTCCACTGACCGGGTTTAGAGCTTCGGAATCCGGCATTAACTGCCGTATCCTCTTTATCGTCGTTGTTAATGCGGCGCTTGTTTTTGTTTCGACGTGACCTGCCGTTGTTGTCCTTAGTATCCGGACTGCCATAATTTTTATGGAGATTGTTGCTGCGGGCTAGCCAGCTGTCCTCTCCCGCACAAAAGCGGGTCATTAACGATGTGAGGGCTGCCATGGATTTCGGCTTTTCCTGCCCCAGGTGCCGGGCTAGCCATTCGTCCCGGATGTTATGTTTGAAGGCTGCAAGGGCCTCTGCATCCGGACAATCGGCGATTTGATTTTTCTTCGTCAAGAACCGTGTCGTAATTGTCCGCCGATTCGTCTCGCTGCTGAATGATGTGGCTTAGGTCATCGGCGTTCGGTGGTCGCACATATGTGCCTTGGAAGTTATCATGAATGCGGCCTCGTGTCTTTAACACCCAATTGACTCTGCGGGCAAGCTGTTAAGCCAATGCCGAGCTGGTCCTTTAAGCTTGAGTGGGAGGTACTTGATGGCGTGTAGATCGTCGCCGCGGGCCATATGGATGTGGAGAAGATAGTCTTCGATCCACACCGCGGGGTCTGTTGTGCCGTCGAAGATTCGATGTTTAAGGGTTTGAACCCTTCGGGATCGATGATCCATTACTTCGTCGATGAAGCATAACGGTGTGCTGGCGCCTGTATTGAGCGATATCGTGACGCAGCTCGAGAGAGCGCCGTCTCGCTGTGTTCGCCGGTCGGGTTATTGTATCCGGCACGACGGTATTCGTCGTGGGTCGTAGGGCGCCCACGTGATCCATAGATGGATCTGGATTGCCTTGCTTTGTCCTCCAATATGTCTCGCAAGTCTGGCGCGTTCCCTCTTTGCTTCGTACTTTTGGAGCGATGCCGGGGTATGGTCTTGGCTGGGGGCCTGGATGCCTCTCTGTCACGACCGCGGGGTGGTCGGTCAGCCATATCATGCGCTGGTGATGGAGGTACGTATGCTTCCTCCTCTAATCGGGGGAGCAGCTTGCGTCTTGGGTAACTTTTGGAGGGAAGTTCGAGTTTATACTGTTCGGCCGTGAGGACCTCGGTCCATCGATCGGCCAGCAGGTCCTGATCAGCTTGAAGCTACTGCTGCTTTTTCTTTAGGCTGTTTGCTGTGGCGATAAGCCTGCGCTTGAAGCGCTCTTGTTTGACGGGATCCTCGGGTACGACGAATTCGTCATCGTTGAGGCTTACTTCGTCTTCAGAGGGAGGCATATAGTTAGGATCCTCAACCTCTTTGTCTGCCGCCCCCTCATGAGGGCTTGCTTCTGCATCCTCCTGCGCTGAGTCTTGCTGGAGGGGATTGTCTTCGGCGCTCTCCGGAGTGTTGTTATCTCCTGTGCCGGAATCTCCATTCTTGCTGTGGCGGGATTTAGAGCGGCGCCGCTGACGCCGGCGTTTGGGCTGCTTCTTTAAAGAGTCTGCCTCCGCTGCTTCTTCGCCATCTCCGTCTTTTGGGCTGTCCACCATATATATGTCGTATGACGAGGTGGCCTTCTAGTGCCCTATAGGCGCTGGTTCCTGTTTGTCTCCGGCATCGTCGTCCATAGCGTCGATGTCTTCGGAGTCGTAGTTTAGCATGTCGGTTAGATCGTCGACAGTGGCTACAAAGTGGGTGGTGGGTGGGCTCAATTTCTTCGTCGTCAGATCTCAACCATCCCGCCATAATCCGCCAGACTCTCCCGATAACGAGAGATGCTTTAGTGAATTCAAGATATCGCCAAAAGGCGAGCATTGGAAGATGTCCGCGCGGTGAATTCCATAACCGCGCCTAATCCGGATCAATTGGCAGGGGCGCGGAGGTTTGGAGTCCGCGAGGAGTCCGCGCCTCGGAATCACGAGTTTTCGTGGGGACAAGATTGGTGTTCGCCCATCGCCGAGATGTTGAAGCCCCTGGTGGCGCGCTATCCACCGCCCTCGATCCGGGCGATCGGCTCGGGCTAATGGCGGCGCAGATCCGCAGCGCCACCAAGGCACTATTCGGCGGCAGAGCTAGATCGTGCCCATCGTCACGAGGCGGCACGCTTCGGTTGTCAGGCTCCATCCGTCGAAGATCAAGTCTCCGCGGACATTGGCCGTGAAGTTTAAGCTTCCAAATCTGACCTGACGGCCAGGGGCGTAGCTTTCGATCTGCTCCAGATGGCCAAGTGAATTGGCCCGTAGGGCGAAGCCGCCGAATCGAAGATCTGTCTGGGCGAAAAGTCTCACCACTCGACAGCGTTGCTGGTTGAAGATGCCATCAAGCCTATCGGTGATGACACGGAGGAACTCTCAATGAAAGCACCAATGTCGGTGTCAAAACCGGCGGATCTCGGGTAGGGGGTCCCGAATCGTGCGTCTAGGCGGATGGTAATAGGAGACAAGGGACACAATGTTTTACCCAGGTTGGGCCCTCTCGATGGAGGTAAAACCCTCGCCCCTGCTTGATTAATATTGATGATATGGGTAGTACAAGAGTAGATCTACCACGAGATCAAGGAGGCTAAACCCTAGAAGCTAGCCTATGGTATGATTGTTGAGATGTATGTTGTCCTACGGACTAAAGCCCTCCGGTTTATATAGACACCGGAGAGGGCTAGGGTTACACAGAGTCGGTTACAATGGTAGGAGATCTACATATCCGTATTGCCAAGCTTGCCTTCCACGCCAAGGAAAGTACCATCCGAACACGAGCCGGAGTCTTCAATCTTGTATCTTCGTAGTCTTGGAGTCCGGCGGATAATGATAGTCCGGCTGTCCGGACACCCCCTAGTCCAGGACTCCCTCAGTCATGATGCGGCGAGAGCTGGTTGCTGTTCGAGAGGTCTCAAATCCTTAAAGGTTTTTTCCGCTTTGGGCGAGGAATCGGCCTTTGTCCGATTTAGGCGTGTATAGCGCCCCATATTCGGCCTTCCGAGTACCAGGGGCTACACCAAAATTTAAAATTATAGAACTTCTATGTCTAAGTGAGAGTGGTAAAGTTGTATTGTCCGATTGCCTTGTTCGTTGCGCTAAACACCTCCTTAAAGGACCAAAAATTTGGATAAAGAGTGTTTAGATTTATCCCGAACACCCCGGTACTAGTTACATGGGGGCAGAAGCCGACGACTGGCCAACTCTCAGATTTTATAAACGGCCACACAGAAGGTAAAATTTTAAATTAGCAAGCGTTATATTGCGCAAAAGAACTTGTTTCACATTACAGGATAAAATGAGTGTATTCACTCAAATATTACATCATTCGCACATTGCTTCGCCACAAGGCGGGAGCCCTTCAGCACACTATCATAAGACTTTTCGGGGTGGCGATGCTCCTTGCCCTTCGGTCATCAGCTTCTCGGCATCCATCTTCTTCCAGTGCATTTTTGTGCGGGCGAAGGCCATTCGCGCACCTTCAATGCAAACCGTCCGCTTTATAATTTCAAGCCGCGGACAGGCCCTCACAAGCCGCTTTAGTAGGCCGAAGTAGATGCTGGGCAGGGGCTCGGCAGGCCACAGCCGGACTATGAGGTCCTTCATGGCTGGTTCGGCCGCCTTGTGCAGTTCGACCAGTTGCTTCAGCTGGTCACTCAAGAGCATCGGATGTCCGGTCGCAATATACTGAGACCAGAACAACTTCTCCGTCGAGGTCCCTTCTTCAGCTCGGTAGAACTTGATACTTCTCCAACGTATCTATAATTTTTTATTGTTCCATGCTATTATATTAACCCTTTTGGATGTTTATGGGCTTTATTTTACACATTTATATCATTTTTGGGACTAACCTACTAACCGGAGGCCCAACCCGTATTGCTGTTTTTTTGCCTATTTCAGTATTTTGAAGAAAAGGAATATGAAACGGAGTCCAAATGGAATGAAACCTTCAGGAGCGTGATCTTTGGAACGAACGTGATCTAGAGGACTTGGAGTGCAAGTCAAGAAGCAGCCGAGGCGGCCACGAGATAGGAGGCGCGCCCACCCCTACAGGATTGCACTAATAGGGAAAAGCCTAGTAGAAGCGCGGGTTTTAGGCCTATCAGTAGCGTGGGCAGGAGCGCTACTGATAAGGCGCTACAGCTAAAGCTTAGCAATAGTGCGCCTAGACCCACGCTACTGCTAAATTGACTTAGTAGTAGGGCTTCTCCAGAACAGCGCTACTGGTAATTACTAGTAGCGCTTCTCCTTTCCCGCGCTACTACTATTCTTTAGTATTTTATTTCTTTTTTATTTCATGTTGTATTCATACACCTTTACACAAGTTTTCATACAATAGGAATTTAGAGATTGTTTTTACATCATAATGAGTTATTACATCACGGGGTGAAAGAACCGTGGACTAGTTTCAAGTGGATATCCATCCACTTGAAACTAATCCGGGGTTCTTTCACCCAATGATATAATAATATCATCATCATCATCATATCATTAACAACTTATCATCATAATACATCATTGTCATTTAACACCTCCTCAAGATCATCGTTTTCATCAATGACATCACATAGCAAATTGGTCACTAGTCGTAATCACAAGTACTCCTCATTATCAAATCTAACACATTACCACATAATAAACATATTGTACCTCATAGGACCTACTACATTCGATTAAGACCTACTACATTTTCTAAGGTAAAAAAACAAGATAGCCCCTGACTCTCCATTATGGAGAATGGAGATTAGCCTATCTCCGATTCTTGCCTTTCGCTGAATGTTACTTCCAAGAACCTCCTTGCGAATGTCCATACATTTCTTCCATTCTTTGATGAACATGTGTTCACCGGTTTTATAAATCCGATATGCACAGGTGAGCTCCCTAGATTTACCTGGCAGTATGTTCAGAGCTGTAAGGTGACCATTCAGATACATCAGATGAGGCACACAATCCATTGGGAGTTTCTGTTGAAAAACATAGTAATAACTTCGTAGTTAGCAATGATGTACTAGTTTTAGAAGTATGCAAAAGATGCACGGATGTCGTAATAGTAAAAAATCTTACCAGGGTATCTCCAGAGAAGTTACCGCGGTTCAACACGTGCACTAGTGGCATGTATTCACCATAATTTGGAGGAGTTCGATAATAGTTATTGTAATCCTCAAGAAGATTACAAAATGCGATCAGATGATTTTTCTCCTTATAAGTTAATTCGGAGCCATCGGTGTAGTGGGTTTTGTCTACCATCTTCCGCACAGTCTTTGAAAAATCAAAATAAGCTGTCAATGGAAATAAGTTGTCAACTATTTTGAAATAAACAATATAAATTAGTTAATAACTATGTTTGAGAAACTCACATAGCGGTACAATCGGAAGCGTATCAACAAGGACCCAAATGTCCATATTGTCTTGCTTGATGTCAGGATCACCAAGATCCATGGTGAAAATCATATCCTCATAAAAACCATACATTTTGCAAAGTGCTTCCCAATTTTGGCAACCAAAATGGGTTACGCTCTGAGCATTGCACAGATTTACTTCAAAATCCATATCATGATGGGTCCTTAGGTGTATTTTCTTTGTTTGAAAATTTTCATGGTCTTCAAAACCCATCCTCTCCAAGACATAACGTCTTGCATGGCATGGGATAAGCTAGTCGAATTGTAAAAGATGAAAATTAGACTTTGAAATAGTTGAAGTCATGCTTAATTACGAAGTTGCGTACCGTTTCAACATCGAAGGTCTCCTCGAGCTTAATGCTGAAGCACCGATCTTCATCCAGCTCAACGTACCTGTCGCACATACCTCGATCATCGTGGCACCAGCTGCACTCCCCCGGGAGACTGTCGTCGTCCGAGTATGACATTTCCTACGTTCATAATTGAAAGATTAAACTTGTACAATTAAATACATGTACTAAAAAACCTAAATTAGATCATTATTTTTTGAGAAAATCTAGGCCACTCGATATTTCCTACATATTTTAGCACAAGTCACCAGAATTCAAGGAAAATCCGGCATGACCTTTGCTAAAAAAGGACATATTGAGCGCCTGGAATTTGCCGAAACGGAAATTAATCAACACTCCGGAAAAACATAGGCCACTCGGAGGTGTAAACTGAACATGAACGGCCACTTGGGCAACCACATATCCTATTTGAGCAACACAAGATATACATGGATATTTGGTTGGTCTCACCTCGATGTCGGAGGGGGTCGGTGACGGGGACGACGGCGGGGATGATGGAGGGGCTCCTTGATTTCTACAAAAGCAAAAACCGTATAAGGTATCACTAATACATCCCGAATAATTGCTTAAACTAAAAAATAACAACAAATATGACATGTTCAACTAGTTTTATTAATTCAACTAGTTCTTACTAAATATAAACTTACTATAAATAGAAAAAACTAGTTCTTTATAAAAATAAAGTAGTTCAACTAGTTATATTAATTATCTTACTAAAAATACATTAGTTCTATTAATTCACTAGTTAAACTAGTTTATTAATTTACTTACTAAACTAGTTCAACTACAACTACTATTAGTCATACTACCCTAGTTAACTAGTACAATCACTACTAGTAATTAACATCTACTACTACTAAAAATCATTATCTATGAACCCTAAATTAACATCTACTACTACTAAACAACATCTAGTACTAACTAAGCAGAGAGAAAGGGGGTGGGGAGCGACGAACAGGTAGGGGCGGCACCCCCTCCTTCCTTCCCTTCTCTCTTCCCCTTCCTTGTCTCCTACTCCTAATACATGGAAGGACTCCTAGTTGGACTAGGAAAGGGGGAATCCTACTCCCGGTGGCAGTAGGACTCCCCTAGGGCGCGCCATAGAAGAGGGCCGGCCCTCCCCTCCTCCACTCCTTTATATACGGGGGTAGGGAGCACCCCATAGACACAAGTTGATCTACGGATCGTTCCTTAGCCGTGTGCGGTGCCCCCCTCCACCATATTCCACCTCGGTCATATCGTCGCGGAGTTTAGGCGAAGCCCTACGACGGTAGAACATCATCATCGTCACCACACCATCGTGCTGACGGAACTCATCTCCGGAGCTCGGCTGGATCGGAGGCCGGAGATCGTCATCGAGCTGAACGTGTGCTGAACTCGGAGGTGCCGTACATTCGGTACTTGGATCGGTCGGATCGTGAAGACGTACGACTACATCAACCGCGTTGTCATAACGCTTCCGCTTACGGTCTACGATGGTACGTAGACAACACTCTCCCCTCTCGTTGCTATGCATCACCATTATCTTGCGTGTGCGTAGGAAATTTTTTGAAATTACTACGTTCCCCAACAGTGGCATCCGAGCCTAGGTTTTATGCGTTGATGTTATATGCACGAGTAGAACACAAGTGAGTTGTGGGCGATACAAGTCATACTGCTTACCAGCATGTCATACTTTAGTTCGGCGGTATTGTTGGATGAAGCGGCCCGGACCGACATTACGCGTACGCTTATGCGAGACCGGTTCTACCGACGTGCTTTGCACACAGGTGGCTGGCGGGTGTCAGTTTCTCCAACTTTAGTTGAACCGAGTGTGGCTACGCCCGGTCCTTGCGAAGGTTAAAACAGCACCAACTTGACGAACTATCGTTGTGGTTTTTGATGCGTAGGTAAGAATGGTTCTTGCTCAGCCCGTAGCAGCCACGTAAAACTTGCAACAACAAAGTAGGAGACGTCTAACTTGTTTTTGCAGGGCATGTTGTGATGTGATATGGCCAAGACGTGATGCTATATTTTATTGTATGAGATGGTCATGTTTTGTAACCGAAGTTATCGGCAACTGGCAGGAGCCATATGGTTGTCGCTTATTGTATGAAATGCAAACGCCTTGTAATTGCTTTACTTTATCACTAATTAGCGGTAGCGATAGTCATAGAAGCAATAGATGGCGTAAACGACAACGATGCTACGATGGAGATCAAGGTGTCGCGCCGGTGACGATGGTGATCATGACGGTGCTTCGGAGATGGAGATCACAAGCACAAGATGATGATGGCCATATCATATCACTTATATTGATTGCATGTGATGTTTATCCTTTATGCATCTTATCTTGGTTTGATTGACGGTAGCATTTTAAGATGATCTCTCACTAAAATTATCAAGAAGTGTTCTCCCAGTATGCACCGTTGCCAAAGTTAAATCGTGCCCGGACACCATGTGATGATCGGTGTGATAAGCTCTCGTCCATCTACAACGGGTGCAAGCCAGTTTTGCACACGCAGAATACTCAGTTAAACTTGACGAGCCTAGCATATGCAGATATGGCCTCGGAACACGGAGACCGAAAGGTCGAGCGTGAATCATATAGTAGATATGATCAACATAGTGATGTTCACCATTGAAAACTACTCCATCTCACGTGATGATCGGTTATGGTTTAGTTGATTTGGATCACGTGATCACTTAGATGACTAGAGATATGTCTGTCTAAGTGGGAGTTCTTAAGTAATATGATTAATTGAACTTTAATTTATCATGAACTTAGTCCTGGTAATATTTTGCAAATTATGTTGTAGATCAATAGCTCGCGTTGTTGCTTTCATATGCTTATTTTGATATGTTCCTAGAGAAAATTGTGTTGAAAAATGTTAGTAGCAATGATGCGGATTCGATCCGTGATTTGAGGTTTATCCTCATTTCTGCACATAAGAATTATGTCCTTAATGAACCGCTAGGTGACAGACCTATTGCAGGAGCAGATGCAGACGTTATGAACGTCTAGCTAGCTCAATATGATGACAACTTGATAGTTTAGTGCACCATGCTTAACGGCTTAGAATCGGGACTTCAAAGACGTTTTGAACGTCATGGACCATATGAGATGTTCCAGGAGTTGAAGTTAATATTTCCAGCAAATACCCGAGTTGAGAGATATGAAGTCTCCAACAAGTTCTATAGCTAAAAGATGGAGGAGAATCGCTCAACTAGTGAGCATGTGCTCAGATTATGCAGGTACTTCAATCGCTTGAATCAAGTGGGAGTTAATCTTCCAGATAAGATAGTGATTGACAGAATTCTCTAGTCACCATCACTAAGTTTCTAGAACATCGTGATGAACTATAGTATGCAAGGGATGACAAAAACGATTCCCGAGCTCTTCGTGATGTTGAAATCAACGAAGGTAGAAATCAAGAAAGAGCATCAAGTGTTGATGATTGACAAGATCACTAGTTTCAAGAAAAGGGCAAAGGAAAAGAAAGGGAAACTTCAAGTAGAATGGCAAACAAGTATTCAATCCCATGAAGAAGACCAAAGCTGGACCAAAGCCTGAAACTGAGTGTTTACAATGCAAAGAAAATGGTCACTGGAAGCGGAAATGCCCTGAATATTTGGTGGATAGGAAGGATGGCAAAGTGAACAAGGGTATATTTGATATACAGGTTATTAATGTGTGCTTTACTAGTGTTTATAGTAGCACCTGAGTATTTGATACTTGTTCGGTTGCTAAGATTAGTAACTCAAAACAGGAGTTACAGAATAAACAAAGACTAGTTGAAGGGGAAGTGACGATTAGTGTTGGAAGTAGTTCCAAGTTTGATATGATCATCATCGCACACTCCCTATACTTTCGGGATTAGTGTTAAACCTAAATAAATGTTATTTGGCGTTTGCGTTGAGCATGAATATGATTTGATCATGTTTATTGCAATACGGTTATTCAGTTAAAATCAGAGAATAATTGTTGTTCTATTTAAATGAATAAAACCTTCAATGGTCATACACCCAGCGAAAATAGTTTGTTGGCTCTTGAGCGTAGTGATGCACATATTCATAATATTGATGCCAAAAGATGCAAAGTTAATAATGATAGTGCAACTTATTTGTGGCACTGCCATTTGGGTCATATCGGTGTAAAGCGCATGAAGAAACTCCATAAAGATGGATTTTCGGAATCACTTGGTTATGAATCATTTGATGCTTGCGGACTGTGCCTTTTGGGCAAGATGACTAAAACTCCATTCTTCGGAACAATGGAACGAGCTACCGACTTATTGGAAATAATACATACTGATGTATGCTGACCAATGAGTATGAAGGCTCGTGGCAAGTATCGTTATTTTCTGACCTTCACAAGATGATTTGAGCAGATATGGGTATATCTACTTGATGAAACATAAGTCTGAAATAGTTGAAAGGTTCAAAGAATTTTAGAGTGAAGTGGAAAATCATCGTAACAAGAAAATAAAGTTTCTGCGATCTGATCGTGGAGAGGAATATTTGAGTTACGAGTTTGGTCTTCAATTAAAACAATGTGGAATAGTTTCACAGCTCACGCCACCTGGAACACCACAACGTTATGGTGTGTCCGAACGTCGTAACCGCACTTTATTGGATATGGTGTGATCTATGATGTCTCTTACTGATTTACCAATATTGTTTTGGGGTTATGCATTAGAGACAGCTGCATTCACATTAAAAGGGCACCATCTAAATCCGTTGAGACGACAACATGTGAACTGTGGTTTAGCAAGAAACCCAAGTTGTCGTTTCTTAAAGTTTGGGGCTGCGATGCTTATGTGAAAAAGTTTCATCCTGATAAGCTCGAACCCAAATCGGAGAAGTGTGTCTTCATAGAATACCAAAGGAAATTGTTTGGTACACCTTCTATCACAGATCCAAAGGCAAGATATTCGTTGCTAAAAATGGATCCTTTCTAGAGAAGGAGTTTCTATCGAAAGAAGTGAGTGGGAGGAAAGTAGAACTTGATGAGGTAACTGTACCTTCTCCCGAATTGGAAAATTGTTCATCACTGAAATCAATTCCAGTGATTTCTTCATTAATTAGTGAGGAAGCTAATGATGATGATCATGAAACTTCAGATCAAGTTACTCTGTAACCTCGAGGGTCTTGATACAGTCCGCACAGTGGTATGGTAATCCTGTTCTGGAAGTCATGTTACTAGACCATGATGAACCTACGAACTATGATGAAGCGATGAAGAGCCCAGATTCCGCGAAATGGCCTGAGGCCGTAAAATCTGAGATATGATCCATGTATGGGAACAAAGTATGGACTTTGATTGACTTGCTCGATGATCAGCAAGCCAAGTTAAATGAATGGATCTTCAAGAGGAAGACGGACACTGATAGTAGTATTACTATCTACCAAGCTCAACTTGTTCCGAAAGGTTTTCAACAAGTTCAAGGTGTTGAATACGATGAGATTTTCTCACTCGTATCGCTGCTTAAGTCTGTCTGAATCATGTTAGCAATTGCCACATTTTATGAAATCTGGCAAATGGATGTCAAAACTGCATTCCTTAATGGATTTATTAAAGAAGAGTTTTATATGATGCAACCAGAAGGTTTTGTCAATCCTAAAGGTGCTAAAAAAATGTGCAAGCTCCAGCGATCCATCTATGGACTGGTGCAAGCATCTCGGAGTTGGAATATACGCTTCGATAAGTTGATCAAAGCATATAGTTTTATATGGACTTACGATGAAGCCTGTATTTACAAGAAAGTGAGTGGGAGCACTACAGTATTTCTGATAAGTATATGTGAATCGGAAATAATGTAGAATTATTCCGCAAAGCATAAAGGAGTGTCTGAAAGGAGTTTTTTTTTCACATAAAGACCTCGGTAAAGCTACTTACATATTGAGCATCAATATCCAATGAGATAGATCAAGACGCTTGATAAGATTTTCAATGAGTACATACCCTGACAAGATTTTGAAGTAGTTCAAAATGAAACAGTCAAAGAAAGAGTTCTTGCCTGTGTTGCAAAGGTATGAAATTGTGTAAGACTCAAATCCCGACCACGGCAGAAAATAGAAAGAGAATGAAAGTCATTCCCTATGCTTCAGTAATAGGTTCTATAAAAGTATGCCATGCTATGGACCAGACCTATTGTATACTCTGCCCTGGTTTGGCAAGGGAGTACAATAGTGATCTAGAAGTAGATCCTTTGGACATTGGTCGAATTATCCTTAGTGGAATAAGGAGATGTTTCTCAATTATGGAGTGACAAAGGTTCGCCGTAAAGGGTTACGTCGGTACAAGTTTTGGCACCGATCCGATGACTCTAAGTCTTAATCTGGATACATATTGAAAGTGGGAGCAATTAGCTAGAGTAGCTACATGCGAGCATTGTAGACATAGAATATTTGCAAAATACATATGGCTCTGAATATGACAGACCCGTTGACTAAGATTCTCTCACGAGCAAAACATGATCACACCTTAGTACTCTTTGGGTGTTAATCACATAGCGATGTGAGCTAGATTATTGACTCTAGTAAACCCTTCGAGTGTTGATCACATGAGGGTGTGACTATGGGTATTAATCACATGCAGGATGTGAATATTGGTGTTAAATCACATGGCGATGTGAACTAGATTATTGACTCTAGTGCAAGTGGGAGACTGAAGGAAATATGCCCTAGAGGCAATAATAAAGTTATTATTTATTTCCTTATATCATGATAAATGTTTATGATTCATGCTAGAATTGTATTAACCGGAAACATAATACATGTGTGAATACATAGACAAACATAGTGTCACTAGTATGCCTCTACTTGACTAGCTCGTTAATCAAAGATGGTTAAGTTTCCTAACCATAGACATGAGTTGTCATTTGATTAATGGGATCACATCATTAGAAGAATGATGTGATTTACTTGACCCATTCTGTTAGCCTAGCACTTGATCGTTTAGTATGTTGCTATTGCTTTCTTCATGACTTATACAATGTTCCTACAACTATGAGATTATGCAACTCCCGTTTACCGGAGGAACACTTTGTGTGCTACCAAATGTCACAACGTAACTGGGTGATTATAAAGGTGCTCTACAGGTGTCTCCGAAGGTACATGTTGGGTTGGCGTATTTCGAGATTAGGTTTTGTCTCTCCGATTGTCGGAGAGGTATCTCTGGGCCACCTCGGTAATACACATCACTTAAGCCTTGCAAGCATTGTAACTAATGAGTTAGTTAAGGGATGAAGTATTACGGAACGAGTAAAGAGACTTGCCGGTAACGAGATTGAACTAGGTATTGGATACCGACAATCGAATCTCGGGCAAGTAACATACCGATGACAAAGGGAACAACGTATGTTGTTATGCGGTTTGACCGATAAAGATCTTCGTAGAATATGTAGGAGCCAATATGGACATCCAGGTTCCGCTATTGGTTATTGACCACGAATAGTTCTAGGTCATGTCTACATAGTTGTCGAACCCGTAGGGTCCGCACGCTTAAGGTTTTGATGATGTTATATTATGAGTTTATGAGTTTTGATGTACGAAGGAGTTTGGAGTCTGGATGAGATCGGGGACATGACGAGGAGTCTCGAAATGGTCGAGGCGTAAGGATCGATATATTGGATGACTATATTCGGACTTGGAAGGTTCCAGTGATTCGGTATTTATCGAGTACTGGGAGAGTTACGGAATTCGCCGGGAGAAGTATTGGGCCTTATTGGGCCATACGGGAAGAGAGAGGGGCTGCCTAGGGCAGGCCGTGCGCCCCATGGCCTAGTCCGAATGGACTAGGGGAGGGCCGCACCCCTCCTTCCTTCCCTTCTCTCTTCCCCTTCCTTGTCTCCTACTCCTAATACATGGAAGGACTCCTAGTTGGACTAGGAAAGGGGGAATCCTACTCCCGGTGGGAGTAGGACTCCCCTAAGGCGCGCCATAGAAGAGGGCTGGCCCTCCCCTCCTCCACTCCTTTATATACGGGGGTAGGGAGCACCCCATAGACACAAGTTGATCTACGGATCGTTCCTTAGCCGTGTCTTGTGCCCCGACGTCCACCATATTCCACCTCGGTCATATCGTCGCGGAGTTTAGGCGAAGCCCTGCGGCGGTAGAACATCATCATCGTCACCACGCCATCGTGCTGACGGAACTCATCTCTGGAGCTCGGCTGGATCGGAGGCCGGAGATCGTCATCGACCTAAACGTGTGCTTAACTCGGAGGTGCCGTACGTTCGGTACTTGGATCGGTCGGATCGTGAAGACGTACGACTACATCAACCGTGTTGTCATAACGCTTCCGCTTACGGTCTACGAGGGTACGTAGACAACACTCTCCCCTCTCATTGCTATGCATCACCATGATCTTGTGTGTGCGTAGGAAATTTTTTAAAATTACTACGTTCCCCAACATTTCTTCCCCCAGCCTTTATGGTTCCGGTTCGAGCCGGACACGCCACCTACAAGGGCGGAAAGCAGGCGAAGAGCATCCCCAATCCCTCCAAAGGAGAGCGGGTATGCTTTGTATCTTATCTAATAAGAGGACTCGGATTTCCGATACATCCGTTTCTCCGGGGGCAACTGGAGTTCTACGACCTCTAGCTGCACCACCTTACGCCTGCCTCCATTCTGCATATCGCGGGCTTCGTGGACCTTTACGAGCTGTTCCTGGGCGTCGAGGCTCATTTTGCGCTGTGGAAGAGATTATTCTACCTCGTACCCCGTTCTCATGAGGGGTCGATATATCAAGTGGGCGGAGCCGAGCTATGGCGCATCGCCGTGACCGGATATCTATCCGGAACCCCGAAGAAGGCGTCTGAAGACTGGCCTTCAGAATGGTTTTATATAGAAGACGCCCCGCTACCGGATCCAGTTCGGATCGGCCTCCGGAGTTGATAATGCTCCTCTCAAGAAACGCCTAAGTTGGCGTCCATGAGCCCTCAACGGAGAATGACAGGGCGTCCGAAGACTGATGGGCCGAATAAGATTATTGGCTCATTCCGGATTGACCACGATTGGGGTCATGGCCACATGCATTATGCGGGGGGTGCAGCTGCTCCAGTATAGGGGCCACCCCATGTGGGATTTCAACGGGGAGGATGATGCTACCCATCATGGCCTTAAGGGGCCGGGATCGGTCGCTGATCTGGTGAAGATCTTGTCCGCCCTGTACAAAGGGGAAAAGGAGGATTTTCTCTGTGTCAGTCCACTCGAATGGGTTTTCTATGAACAATCCTCGAAGATGGGTAGCGGACATTTCTTTTTGCCTATCCGATCCACATTCCCATGGTTAAGTATCTCATTTTGTGATTTTGACGCAGGCTGCGCGGGCTGTAGAGGATGTACACAGCCCGCCTCCACAACCCGAGGATCGAGCGATCCTCGATCCGGCCTCGAGGAGGATCCGGACATAAAGGTGGAGCTGATCGACGGGGTGTTCCACCAACTTAGCATCGACAATGCTTTGGTCGCCATTACGGCCAACTACCCCGGAATATTTCCAGCTTCCCAGGTAACTGTGACCGAAGTCCAGATACCATGGCCCATCCGTGCTTATTTCTGATCACCGCATGCCAATGGTGTTCCGCAGGAGGTGCCTTTGAGGCGGGAAGCCGAGCCCGCGGCGGCTGGCCAACATGGGGCAGCTCGGCCCAGCAGTCGGAAAAGAAGTGCGGTGCGGATCAAGACATCACCGCAACGGTATGGCGCGCCACCGTGTTTCAAGGAAAAATTCCTGGAAGGCATACTAACACTCATGATTTTTTCAGGAGAAAGAGCGCTCGCCGGACTGTGACTGGAGAGGTTGCCAATCGAGCCTCCGCTAGCCAGGCTCCAACGCCAGGTCCGGAGGGGGAGGCGAACACAAGGCGCGCGTCGGATGCTCCTCCAACGGAGGATGCCGACAGGTTGTCCGCCACCAGATCTGAGGTGGAGAGTGCCATGAGTCACAGGCGCCGCTGGACAATCCTTCGTGACGTATGTTTCTCCCAAGAGGCATTGAACGCCTTTAATTCGGGAGATGCGCATCTCCGTGCCGCTGAAGATGTTCTAGCTAGAGCCTCGGAGCAGTATGTGAAAGACATACGGGTGAGGAATTTTGATAATTGTATATGCCAGTAGCCCCCGAGACTTAAAATAGTTAGAATAACTGATTTAAGGATCATTTGTTATGCAGGACCTTACGAAAAAGAATACCCACCTGTCCCAGGAGCTTCAAGAGTGCAAGGCCCAACTTGAGGTCGCACTAGCCGCCACAGGGGGAGCCACAGAGACCCCCTCCGGTAATATATACTTCGAAAGATAAGTAGTTTGTGAAGTGCGGCGTGTGTATAAGTCTGACAATAATATTGCAGATGGCGCCGGACTAGATCCGGACAAGCAATAGCTACTACGCCAGCTAAAGGCCGGCGAGAAGGTGCTTACAAGGGTGCGGCAAGAGAAAATAACCTCCAAGATGCCAACACCCAGCTAGGCGAGGAACTAAAAGATGTTGGGCCCAGCTATCGACTCCGTGAAGGAGAATCGGTGGCTTGCCGTGGCATTTATAGTAAGTGCTTGAGTGAACTTTTGAAAAGAAGAATTGGCGAGGAAGTCGATTAATGTAAATATGTCTCAGAGGTATGCTCACAGTCGCCCCTGGAGGAAATGACCGGTTCAACAGGTGACCTACTTCCCGAGCTGCTGCAACTGCACGAACGAGTTTGGCAGGTGATGAGCGGAGTGGCCCAGGCCTTGTGGCCATCCATGTACCTACCCGAAGGTCTTGGAGAGCTTGTGGAGAAGCTTCAGGGAGCACGGCGGCGCTTCCGCTATGGAAGATATAGGCTGCTGTCAAGGCGCCAGGAGGCTCAGGCCATTGTGAAGACGCAGCGGTATCTGAAGGCTGACCCAAACCACATGGCGAGGTCGGACCTGTGGGGCCTGATGGTAAGGAGATCCCTGTGAGCTTAGTGTACGGCCAAGTAGAGTTGGCCGGAAAGTATTCCCAGCGGGACTGTAAACTAGACAGTCTATTAGATGGTATCGAAGAGGAATACAATCAGTCAGTTTGACTATGTAATTTAAAATGACATGTAAAATGCCTTCTAGCCGGATTGTAGATCGTTTGTCGTAGCGGACCTTTTTGATTCAACCTCGGGACCCGACAGTCCGGAGTGTGTCCGAATACCCTCGCGGTTATACAAAAAACCGTGGCATGCGTGGAGACCAAGCGTAGGGGTCATTAGTACTTTATCAGACAAGTGCCCAACTAGTTATGTTATATTACATGGTTAGTAAGAAACATCTTCCAGGGAGAATAGTTCCGTTAGGGGTTCCTTTCCCTGGGAGGCATGCCCTAAAGTGCATGTCCGGACTGCGAAAAAAGCAGGAAAGCATCTGGGGGCAGATAAATAAATAGGTAAGAAATCGTGTTTTAATTCACCGACCGAATATCCCCTTAAGAACGCTAGCTTTCGGCTTCACCCAGTCTGAGGTACACATCCGGTGACCAGCAAGAATAATCGCAGAGGTGCTCCCTTTACCTCCTAGCCAAACAATCGGGAACGTAGGGGTAAGCACATGAGCCAGGCAACACAGCTTGGCCAAAACTTAAGTCATATCGATGCACATAATAGTGAATAAAAGGTACATGCGGAAGTATGACACATGTGTTGGGCATAAAGCCCGCATAAATAAGCTTCTGTTAAAGAAGCCCCCATGTATAATGAGTGCGAGTAGCAGGTCAAGTGTGTGCGAACAATGCGCAGGCGAGCCTCCAAAGGCTTGTGAGAAATAAGGGGGGAGAAGGAGAGAAATAAAAGACAGTTAATGTATAAAATATGGACGGGGGAAGGAGACGAACTCAGAGTCCGGCGCTAGGCGTAGAATCTTCGGAGACGGGCTGCGTTCCATGGGTTTGGCTCGAGTCGGTTATCCGATGCGTTTCACAGACGGTACGCTCCGCTGGTCAGGACTTGGTCGATGATGAAGGGACCTTCCCATTTGGGCTTGAGTTTGTCCTTTTTCTTGTCCGGCAGGCGTAAAACTAGTTCGCCAACATTGTAAGTTTTGGCCCGTACTTCTCTGCTTTGATATCTTCGAGCCTGTTGTTGATAGAATGCGGAACGAGCTTTTGCCACGTCGCGCTCCTCCTCTAAGGCGTCCAAACTGTCCTGCCGATCCAGCTCGGCTTCTCTTTCTTCGTACATGCGCACGCGAGGTGAGACATGAATTATGTCGCAGGGCAAAACTGCCTCTGCGCCGTATACCATAAAAAATGGTGTGAATCTGGTCGTGTGATTTGGCGTGGTCCGTAGCCCCCAGAGTACGAAGTCGAGCTCCTCTACCCAATGCGTGTTAGATTCCTTAAGGGACCGCACTAGTCTGGGCCTCATGATTAGACCATTTGCTCGCTCCACTTGACCGTTAGTTTGAGGTTGATAGACTGAAGCGTAGTCGAGCTTGATGCCCATGTTTGTGCACCAGAGTTTAACCTCGTCGGCCATGAAGTTCGTGCCGTTATCAGTGATGATGCTATGGGGGACGCCGTAACGGTGTACTACCCCCGATATGAAGTCTATCACGGGTCCGGATTTGGCCGTCTTAACTGGCTTGGCCTCTATCCATTTGGTGAATTTATCCACCATGACCAATAGGTATTTTTGCTTGTGGGTTCCTCCTTTAAGGGGTCCAACCATGTCAAGCCCCTAGACCGCGAACGGCCAGGTGAGGGGTATAGTTTTGAGGGCGGTGGATGGCATGTGGCTTTGATTAGCAAAGAGCTGGCAACCGACGCATCGTTGGACTAAGTCCTGTGCATTTGCCCGGGCCGTCGGCCAATAAAATCCTATACGGAAGGCCTTGCCTACAAGGGCCCGTGCTGCGGCGTGGTGCCCACCGAGTCCGGCATGAATTTCAGCCAGAAGATTTCGCCCTTCCTCTTCGGAGATACACCTTTGAAGGACTCCGGTTGTGCTTTTCTTATAAAGCACTCCCTCATGGACCTTATAGGCTTTAGATCGCCGTACTATGAGGCGGGCCTCGCTTTGGTCCTCAGGAAGTTCCTGCCTAGTTAAGTAGGTTAGGAATGGCTCGGTCCATGGGGTAATAACTGCCATTATTTCGTGGGGTGAAGGTGTTATTTCGTTGGCGGAACCACCGATTGTGTCAGAATGTTTGGTGTTGGGCGGTGCGGTTGGGAGCACTACAGTATTTCTGATAAGTATATGTGAATCGGAAATAATGTAGAATTATTCCGCAAAGCATAAAGGAGTGTCTGAAAGGAGTTTTTTTTTCACATAAAGACCTCGGTAAAGCTACTTACATATTGAGCATCAATATCTATTGAGATAGATCAAGACGCTTGATAAGATTTTCAATGAGTACATACCCTGACAAGATTTTGAAGTAGTTCAAAATGAAACAGTCAAAGAAAGAGTTCTTGCCTGTGTTGCAAAGGTATGAAATTGAGTAAGACTCAAATCCCGACCACGGCAGAAAATAGAAAGAGAATGAAAGTCATTCCCTATGCTTCAGTAATAGGTTCTATAAAAGTATGCCATGCTATGGACCAGACCTATTGTATACTCTGCCCTGGTTTGGCAAGGGAGTACAATAGTGATCTAGAAGTAGATCACTAGACATTGGTCAGAATTATCCTTAGTGGAATAAGGATATGTTTCTCAATTATGGAGCTGACAAAAGGTTCGTCATAAAGGGTTACGTCGGTACAAGTTTTGGCACTGATCCAGATGACTCTAAGTCTTAATCTGGATACATATTGAAAGTGGGAGCAATTAGCTAGAGTAGCTCTGTGCGGAGCATTGTAGACATAGAATATTTGCAAAATACATATGGCTCTGAATATGACAGACCCGTTGACTAAGATTCTCTCACGAGCAAAACATGATCACACCTTAGTACTCTTTGGGTGTTAATCACATAGCGATGTGAGCTAGATTATTGACTCTAGTAAACCCTTCGAGTGTTGATCACATGAGGATGTGACTATGGGTATTAATCACATGCAGGATGTGAATATTGGTGTTAAATCACATGGCGATGTGAACTAGATTATTGACTCTAGTGCAAGTGGGAGACTGAAGGAAATATGCCCTAGAGGCAATAATAAAGTTATTATTTATTTCCTTATATCATGATAAATGTTTATTATTCATGCTAGAATTGTATTAACCGGAAACATAATACATGTGTGAATACATAGACAAACATAGTGTCACTAGTATGCCTCTACTTGACTAGCTCGTTAATCAAAGATGGTTAAGTTTCCTAACCATAGACATGAGTTGTCATTTGATTAATGGGATCACATCATTAGAAGAATGATGTGATTTATGACCCATTACATTAGCCTAGCACTTGATCGCTTAGTATGTTGCTATTGCTTTCTTCATGACTTATACAATGTTCCTACAACTATGAGATTATGCAACTCCCGTTTACCGGAGGAACACTTTGTGTGCTACCAAATGTCACAACGTAACTGGGTGATTATAAAGGTACTCTACATGTGTCTCCGAAGGTACATGTTGGGTTGGCGTATTTCGAGATTAGGTTTTGTCACTCCGATTGTCGGAGAGCTATCTCTGGGCCCTCTCGGTAATACACATCACTTAAGCCTTGCAAGCATTGTAACTAATGAGTTAGTTAAGGGATGAAGTATTACGGAACGAGTAAAGAGACTTGCCGGTAACGAGATTGAACTAGGTATTGGATACCGACAATCGAATCTCGGGCAAGTAACATACCGATGACAAAGGGAACAACGTATGTTGTTATGCGGTTTGACCGATAAAGATCTTCGTAGAATATGTAGGAGCCAATATGGACATCCAGGTTCCGCTATTGGTTATTGACCACGAATAGTTCTAGGTCATGTCTACATAGTTGTCGAACCCGTAGGGTCCGCACGCTTAAGGTTTTGATGACAATTATATTATGAGTTTATGAGTTTTGATGTACCGAAGGAGTTTGGAGTCCCGGATGAGATCGGGGACATGACGAGGAGTCTCGAAATGGTCGAGACGTAAGGATCGATATATTGGATGACTATATTCGGACTTCGGAAAGGTTCCGAGTGATTCGGGTATTTATCGGAGTACCGGAGAGTTACGGGAATTCGCCGGGGAGAAGTATTGGGCCTTATTGGGCCATACGGGAAAGAGAGAGGGGCTGCCTAGGGCAGGCCGTGCGCCCCCCCTTGGCCTAGTCCGAATTGGACTAGGGGAGGCCGCACCCTCCTTCCTTCCCTTCTCTCTTCCCCTTCCTTGTCTCCTACTCCTAATACATGGAAGGACTCCTAGTTGGACTAGGAAAGGGGGAATCCTACTCCCGGTGGGAGTAGGACTCCCCTAGGGCGCGCCATAGAAGAGGGCTGGCCCTCCCCTCCTCCACTCCTTTATATACGGGGGTAGGGAGCACCCCATAGACACAAGTTGATCTACGGATCGTTCCTTAGCCGTGTGCGGTGCCCCCGTACGTCCACCATATTCCACCTCGGTCATATCGTCGCGGAGTTTAGGCGAAGCACTGCGGCGGTAGAACATCATCATCGTCACCACGCCATCGTGCTGACGGAACTCATCTCTGGAGCTCGGCTGGATCGGAGGCCGGAGATCGTCATCGAGCTAAACGTGTGCTGAACTCGGAGGTGCCGTACGTTCGGTACTTGGATCGGTCGGATCGTGAAGACGTACGACTACATCAACCGTGTTGTCATAACGCTTCCGCTTACGGTCTACGAGGGTACGTAGACAACACTCTCCCCTCTCATTGCTATGCATCACCATGATCTTGTGTGTGCGTAGGAAAATTTTTAAAATTACTACGTTCCCCAACATTTCTTCCCCCAGCCTTTATGGTTCTGGTTCGAGCCGGACACGCCACCTACAAGGGCGGAAAGCAGGCGAAGAGCATCCCCAATCCCTCCAAAGGAAAGCGGGTATGCTTTGTATCTTATCTAATAAGAGGACTCGGATTTCCGATACATCCGTTTCTTCGGGGGCAACTGGAGTTCTACGACCTCTAGCTGCACCACCTTACGCCTGCCTCCATTCTGCACATCGCGGGCTTCATGGACCTTTACGAGCTGTTCCTGGGCGTCGAGGCTCATTTTGCGCTATGGAAGAGATTATTCTACCTCGTACCCCGTTCTCATGAGGGGTCGATATATCAAGTGGGCGGAGCCGAGCTATGGCGCATCGCCGTGACCGGATATCTATCCGGAACCCCGAAGAAGGCGTCTGAAGACTGGCCTTCAGAATGGTTTTATATAGAAGACGCCCCGCTACCGGATCCAGTTCGGATCGGCCTCCCGGAGTTCAGTAATGCTCCTCTGAAGAAACGCCTAAGTTGGCGTCCGCGGAGCCCTCAACGGGAGAATGACAGGGACGTCCAGTACCTGATGGGCCGAATAAGATTATTGGCTCATTCCGGATTGACCACGATTGGGGTCATGGCCACATGCATTATGCGGGGGGTGCAGCTGCTCCAGTATAGGGGCCACCCCATGTGGGATTTCAACGGGGAGGATGATGCTACCCATCATGGCCTTAAGGGGCCGGGATCGGTCGCTGATCTGGTGAAGATCTTGTCCGCCCTGTACAAAGGGGAAAAGGAGGATTTTCTCTGTGTCAGTCCACTGAATGGGTTTTCTATGAACAATCCTCGAAGATGGGTAAGCGGACATTTCTTTTTGCCTATCCGATCCACATTCCCATGGTTAAGTATCTCATTTTGTGATTTTGACGCAGGAACTGCGCCGGGCTGTAGAGGATGTACACAGCCCGCCTCCACAACCCGAGGATCCAGAACGATCCCTCGATCCGGCCTCCGAGGAGGATCCGGACATAAAGGTGGAGCTGATCGACGGGGTGTTCCACCAACTTAGCATCGACAATGCTTTGGTCGCCATTACGGCCAACTACCCCGGAATATTTCCAGCTTCCCAGGTAACTGTGACCGAAGTCCAGATACCATGGCCCATCCGTGCTTATTTCTGATCACCGCATGCCAATGGTGTTCCGCAGGAGGTGCCTTTGAGGCGGGAAGCCGAGCCCGCGGCGGCTGGCCAACATGGGGCAGCTCGGCCCAGCAGTCAGAAAAGAAGTGCGGTGCGGATCAAGACATCACCGCAACGGTATGGCGCGCCACCGTGTTTCAAGGAAAGATTCCTGGAAGGCATACTAACACTCATGATTTTTTCAGGAGAAAGAGCGCTCGCCGGACTGTGACTGGAGAGGTTGCCAATCGAGCCTCCGCTAGCCAGGCTCCAACGCCAGGTCCGGAGGGGGAGGCGAACACAAGGCGCGCGTCGGATGCTCCTCCAACGGAGGATGCCGACAGGTTGTCCGCCACCAGATCTGAGGTGGAGAGTGCCATGAGTCACAGGCGCCGCCGGACAATCCTTCGTGACGTATGTTTCTCCCAAGAGGCATTGAACGCCTTTAATTCGGGAGATGCGCATCTCCGTGCCGCTGAAGATGGTCTAGCTAGAGCCTCGGAGCAGTATGTGAAAGACATACGGGTGAGGAAATTTGATAATTGTATATGCCAGTAGCCCCCGAGACTTAAAATAGTTAGAATAACTGATTTAAGGATCATTTGTTATGCAGGACCTTACGGAAAAGAATACCCACCTATCCCAGGAGCTTCAAGAGTGCAAGGCCCAACTTGAGGTCGCACTAGCCGCCACAGGGGGAGCCACAGAGACCCCCTCTGGTAATATATACTTCGAAAGATAAGTAGTTTGTGAAGTGCGGCGTGTGTATAAGTCTGACAATAATATTGCAGATGGCGCCGGACTAGATCCGGACAAGCAATAGCTACTACGCCAGCTAAAGGCCGGCGAGAAGGTGCTTACAAGGGTGCGGCAAGAGAAAAATAACCTCCAAGATGCCAACACCCAGCTAGGCGAGGAACTAAAAGATGTTCGGGCCCAGCTATCTGACTCCGTGAAGGAGAATCGGTGGCTTCGTCGTGGCATTTATAGTAAGTGCTTGAGTGAACTTTTGAAAAGAAGAGTTCGGCGAGGAAGTCGATTAACAGAAATATGTCTGTAGGTATGCTCACAGGTCGTCCTGCGGAGGAAATGACCGGTTCAACAGGTGACCTACTTCCCGAGCTGCTGCAACTGCACGAACGAGTTTGGCAGGTGATGAGCGGAGTGGCCCAGGCCTTGTGGCCATCCATGTACCTACCCGAAGGTCTTGGAGAGCTTGTGGAGAAGCTTCAGGGAGCACGGCGGCGCTTCCGGCTATGGAAGATATAGGCCTGCCGTCAAGGCGCCAGGGAGGCCTGGGCCATTGTGAAGACGCGGTATGCGAAGGCTGACCCAAACCACATGGCCGAGGTCGGACCTGTGGGGCCTGATGGTAAGGAGATCCCTGTGAGCTTAGTGTACGGCCAAGTAGAGTTGGCCGGAAAGTATTCCCAGCGGGACTGTAAACTAGACAGTCTATTAGATGGTATCGAAGAGGAATACAATCAGTCAGTTTGACTATGTAATTTAAAATGACATGTAAAATGCCTTCTAGCCGGATTGTAGATCGTTTGTCGTAGCGGACCTTTTTGATTCAACCTCGGGACCCGACAGTCCGGAGTGTGTCCGAATACCCTCGCGGTTATACAAAAAACCGTGGCATGCGTGGAGACCAGGCATAGGGGTCATTAGTACTTTATCAGACAAGTGCCCAACTAGTTATGTTATATTACATGGTTAGTAAGAAACATCTTCCAGGGAGAATAGTTCCGTTAGGGGTTCCTTTCCCTGGGAGGCATGCCCTAAAGTGCATGTCCGGACTGCGAAAAAAGCAGGAAAGCATCTGGGGGCAGATGAATAAATAGGTAAGAAATCGTGTTTTAATTCACCGACCGAATATCCCCTTAAGAACGCTAGCTTTCGGCTTCACCCAGTCTGAGGTACACATCCGGCTGACCCGGCAGTAACAATCGCAGAGGTGCTCCCTTTACCTCCTAGCCAAACAATCGGGAACGTAGGGGTAAGCACATGAGCCAGGCAACACAGCTTGGCCAAAACTTAAGTCATATCGATGCACATAATAGTGAATAAAAGGTACATGCGGAAGTATGACACATGTGTTGGGCATAAAGCCCGCATAAATAAGCTTCTGTTAAAGAAGCCCCCATGTATAATGAGTGCGAGTAGCACGTCAAGTGTGTCTTGAACAATGTGCGGCGAGCCTCCAAAGGCTTGTGAGAAATAAGGGGAGAAGGAGAGAAATAAAAGACAGTTAATGTATAAAATATGGACGGGGAAGGAGGCGAACTCGAGTCCGCGCTAGGCGTAGAATCTTCGGAGGCGGGCTGCGTTCCATGGGTTTGGCTCGAGTCGGTTATCCGATCGTTTCACAGACGGTGCGCTCCGCGGTCGGGACTTGGTCGATGATGAAGGACCTTCCCATTTGGGCTTGAGTTTGTCCTTTTCTTGTCCGCAGCGCGAAACTAGTTCGCCAACATTGTAAGTTTTGGCCCGTACTTCTCTGGCTTTGATATCTTCGAGCCTGTTGTTGATAGAATGCGGAACGAGCTTTTGCCACGTCGCGCTCCTCCTCTAAGGCGTCCAAACTGTCCTGCCGATCCAGCTCGGCTTCTCTTTCTTCGTACATGCGCACGCGAGGTGAGTCATGAATTATGTCGCAGGGCCAAACCGCCTCTGCGCCGTATACCATAAAGAATGGTGTGAATCTGGTAGTGTGATTTGGCGTGGTCCGTAGCCCCAGTCTAAGTCGAGCTCCTCTACCCAATGCGTGTTAGATTCCTTAAGGGACCGCACTAGTCTGGGCCTCATGATTAGACCATTTGCTCGCTCCACTTGACCGTTAGTTTGAGGTTGATAGACTGAAGCGTAGTCGAGCTTGATGCCCATGTTTGTGCACCAGAGTTTAACCTCGTCGGCCGTGAAGTTCGTGCCGTTATCAGTGATGATGCTATGGGGGACGCCGTAACGGTGTACTACCCCCGATATGAAGTCTATCACGGGTCCGGATTCGACCGTCTTAACTGGCTTGGCCTCTATCCATTTGGTGAATTTATCCACCATGACCAATAGGTATTTTTGCTTGTGGGTTCCTCCTTTAAGGGGTCCAACCATGTCAAGCCCCCGGACATGACGGCCAGGTGAGGGGTATAGTTTTGAGGGCGGTGGATGGCATGTGGCTTTGATTAGCAAAGAGCTGGCAACCGACGCATCGTTGGACTAAGTCCTGTGCATTTGCCCGGGCCGTCGGCCAATAAAATCCTATACGGAAGGCCTTGCCTACAAGGGCCCGTGCTGCGGCGTGGTGCCCACCGAGTCCGGCATGAATTTCAGCCAGAAGATTTCGCCCTTCCTCTTCGGAGATACACCTTTGAAGGACTCCGGTTGTGCTTTTCTTATAAAGCTCTCCCTCATGGACCTTATAGGCTTTAGATCGCCGTACTATGAGGCGGGCCTCGCTTTGGTCCTCAGGAAGTTCCTGCCTAGTTAAGTAGGTTAGGAATGGCTCGGTCCATGGGGTAATAACTGCCATTATTTCGTGGGGTGAAGGTGTTATTTCGTTGGCAGAACCACCGATTGTGTCAGAATGTTTGGTGTTGGGCGGTGCGGTTGGGTGCGGATTGTTGTTTCCGAACTCCCCTTCCCATAGTACGGATGGCTTGAAAAGCCACTCCAGGAAGATGTTGGGAGGGACGGCATCGCGCTTTGCGCTGATGCGTGCCAATACGTCCGCCGCCTGGTTATTATCCCAGGCTATATGGTGAAATTCGAGCCCTTCAAACCGAGATGACATTTTTAAGACGGTGTTACGGTAAGCTGCCATTTTCGGATCCTTGGCGTCAAAGTCTCCATTTATTTGGGATATTGCAAGGTTTGAATCCCCGCGGACCTCTAGGCGCTGAATGCCCATGGAGACTGCCATCCGGAGACCATGTAGAAGGGCCTCGTATTCGGCTGCGTTGTTGGAGTCCGTGTACATTATCTGGAGTACGTATTGGATTGTGTCTCCGGTTGAGGACATCAGGACAACGCCAGCCCCCAGGCCGGCCAACATTTTGGAGCCGTCGAAGTATCTAATTGGAATATGGGCCGTACTCTTTAGGGAGTTCGGCTTCAGTCCATTCGGCGATGAAGTCAGCCAAAACTTGCGACTTGATAGCTCGCCGTGGCTTATAGGTTATGTCGAATGGGAGGAGCTTGATGGCCCATTTTGCAATATGGCCAGTCGCGTCATGGTTGTTTATAATGTCATTAAGGGGTACTTCAAAGGCTACTGTTATCAAACACTCTTGAAAGTAGTGTCGCAGCTTCCGGGATGCCATGAACACCGCGTGTGCTATCTTTGATAATGTGGGTACCAGGACTTGCATGGAGTTAGGACCATGGACACGTAGTAAACTGGTTTTTGAAGAGGGAGCTTGTGTCCGTCCGTTTCTCGTTCGACGACGAGCACCGTGCTTACAACTTGATGTGTTGCCGTGATATATAATAACATCGGTTTGCCCAAATTGGGCGCGGCCAGGACCGGATTTGTTACCAATATGGCTTTGATTTCTTCGAGTCTGGCCGTGGCGGCATCCGTCCACTCGAAGTGTTCGGTGCGCTGGAGGAGGCGATAAAGGGGCAATGCCTTTTCCCCTAAGCGGGAGATAAAGCGGCATAGAGCCTCCATGCATCCAGTCAATTTTTGTATTTGCTTGAGGTCTTTTGGGATATCCAATTGTGATAGAGCTCGGATCTTGGCTGGGTTTGCTTCTATTCCTCTACCGGATAAAATGAAGCCCAAGAGCTTTCCGGCTGGTACGCCGAAAACGCATTTTTCCGGGTTGATCTTAATGTCGTATGTTCGGAGATTGTCGAATGTGAGCCTCAAGTCGTCTACTAGAGTTTCGACATGCTTGGATTTGACGACCACATCATCTACGTATGCCTCCACTGTTTTGCCGATCTGGTTTGCCAGACATGTCTGAATCATGCGCTGATATGTTGCGCCAGCGTTTTTGAGCCCGAAGGGCATTGTGTTGAAGCAGAATGGTTCGTATGGAGTGATGAATGCCGTTACGTCTTGTTCTGGCTCTGCCATCTTGATTTGGTGGTAGCCGGAGTATGCGTCGAGAAAGCACAATGAATCGCGCCCTGCAGTAGCGTCAATGATTTGATCGATGCGGGGGAGGGGGAATGGATCCTTTGGGCAAGCCTTGTTAAGGTCCTTGAAGTCGACACATAGGCGCCAGGATTTATGTTTCTTTGGTACCATCACTAGGTTTGCTAGCCAGTCCGGATGTTTTATATCTCTGATGAATCCGGCTTCCAAAAGTTTGGCTAGCTCCTCTCCCATTGCTTGTCTCTTGGGTTCGGAAAAACGCCGAAGTGCCTGTTTGACTGGCTTGAATCCTTTTAGGATATTTAGGCTGTGCTCGGCCAGCCGGCGTGGGATTCCTGGCATGTCTGAGGGGTGCCAGGCAAAGATGTCCCAATTTTTGCGTAGGAATTCTCGTAGTGCGGTGTCGACATCAGGGTTTAACTGTGCCCCAATGGAGGCCGTCTTTGTAGGGTCCATTGGATGGACTTGGAATTTGACTATTTCGTCCGCTGGTTTAAAAGAGGTGGACTTGGATCTCTTATCGAGTATCACATCATCCCTGTTCACCGTGGAGCGCAGCGCGGTGAGTTCCTCGGCCGCTAGGGCTTCGGATAGTGCCTCGAGGGCTAGTGCGGCTTTCTTATTTTTGGCGCGGAGTGCTATGTCCGGATCACTAGCAAGATTGATGATTCCGTTGGGCCCGGGCATTTTTAGCTTCATGTACCCATAATGGGGTATAGCTTGAAAAATTGTGAATGCCTCTCGTCCTAATAAAGCGTGATATCCGCTGCTGAATGGGGCCACTTGGAACGTGACCTCCTCGGACCTGTAATTGTCCGGTGAACCGAACACCACATCCAGTGTGATTTTTCCTGTGCAGCATGCTTCCCGACTAGGGATTATTCCTCTAAAGGTTGTGCTGCTTCGCTCAATGCGGCTCCAGTCTATTTCCATTTTTTGAAGGGTTTCCTCGTAAATGAGGTTTAATCCGCTGCCCCCGTCCATGAGTACCTTAGTACGGTGAAAGCCGTCCACTATTGGGCTGAGGACCAATGCAGCTGGTGCTCGGGCTGTTCGGAATTTAGGTTCATCACTGGCGTTGAAGGTAATAGCCGTGTCACTCCATGCATTTATTGTTGCTACTTGGTAGACTTCGGTAAGGCTGCGGAGTGTTCATTTCCGCATATTATTTGATGCGAAAGTCTCAAAGACTGTTAATACTGTACTTGTATTGCTGGCTGGTTCTGTGGAGCTAGAAGCTCTTCGCCACTTTTGGCCACCTGCCGTAGTATCCAATATGCTCGAAGGCTATGAGTTGGAGTGCCGCCCTCTGTACTATGAATTTTGCAGGGTCCACTGAGCCATCCCTCCAGTACGGTTCCGTGCCCTTTAGGGGGATTTTGCTTTTTGGTATTTAACCCGGGTGCCTAACGATGATGCACCCTTTTATTTCGGACTAGGGTTGTATTCGGAGCCGGATTATCCCAAAAGTTGGTTTCGGTTTTCCAGGCGCTCTCCATCGCACAGTACTTTCGTACTATGGACGCCAAGTCGGCAAGCGTGTAATTTCGCGACGGCTTATGGCGTTTAGGATTCCCTTGTCCGTGCAGTTATTGCAGAAAAGTAAGATTGCGTCTTCCTCGCGGTAGTCCTTTATCCTGTCCATAACCAGGAGGAATCTGGCCCAGTAATGGTGTACTGTTTCAGCGGGCTCTTGCCGGATTCGGGATAGATCGCTTATGTATGGGTGGGCGGGTGGAATTGAATTCGGAACCCCGTCCAATCTAAGACTCAAAGGTAGAAAAGTTTCCGAACGTGGAGGCTTGGGTTTTTGGATATTGTCCAATGAATCCAGCCCGCTGCCTGACTTTAGGTTTAGGACTTGATCGACGTCCGTCCCTCCGCGGGAATCCGGCATGGAGGGGTCGGGAATCCGGACATAGCTTGTCCTTAATATAGAAGAAGAGTCGTCGTACTGTTCCTCCACAACGTGGTGGGTAGCCTGGGGAGAGTTGATCTCTCTCAGATCGGTTTTAGGCCCAATCTGATCGTAGTTTGTAGCGACTCCCAGGGCGGCGATGCGATCCAAGAGCTCGTTTAAGGAGGAGAGCTCCATCGGATCTAGCTGCTCGGCGAGTTCCGAGTTGATATGAAGATCGCTTTTGATGACTCGAGAAGTCATCGTCGGCGCGGCGGCCGAACAGGCGGTCATAAGAAAACCGCCTAGCCGAATAGTTTGGCCGATGGCCAAAGCTCCTTTAGCAACGGTGCCGTCTTTAAAGACGGGACAAGGCATCCTTCCTGATAGCGAAATCACAGAGGAACTCTCAATGAAAGCACCAATGTCGGTGTGAAAACCGGTGGATCTCGGGTAGGGGGTCCAGAACTGTGCGTCTAGGCGGATGGTCACAGGAGACAAGGGAAACGATGTTTTTACCCAGGTTCGGGCCCTCTCGGTGGAGGTAAAACCTTACTCCTGCTTGATTAATATTGATGATATGGGTAGTACAAGAGTAGATCTACCACGTGATTAAGGAGGCTAAACCCTAGAAGCTAGCCTATGGTATGATTGTTGTTCGTCCTACGGACTAAAACCCTCTGGTTTATATAGACACCGGAGAGGGCTAGGGTTACACAGAGTCGGTTACAATGGTAGGAGATCTACATATCCGTACCGCCAAGCTTGCCTTCCATGCCAAGGAAAGTCTAATCCAGACATGGGACAGAGTCTTCAATCTTGTATCTTCATAGTCTTGGAGTCCGGCCAAAGATGATAGTTCGGCTATCCGGACACCCCCTTGTCCAGGACTCCCTCAATGACACTACTTAGATCTATCTTCGCTTTTATGCCTAGCTAGGGGCGTTAAACGATAGCGCTAGTTGGGAGGCAACCCAATTTTATTTGTGTTTTTGTTTTTGTTTCTGTTTAGTAATAAATTTTGCATCTACCTTCTGTTTAGATGTGTTTTTATGTTTTAAGTAGTGTTTGTGCCAAGTAGAACCTATAGGATAACCTATGGTGATAGTTAATTTGATTCTGCTGAAAAACAGAAACTTTTCACGCACGAAATTAGTTTTGTTAAATCACAGAAACGTGCTTTTGCGTTGATTCTTTTTGCTGCGGATCAACAGACAAATTTCCCAGGACTTCCTAGTTTGGTAGGATTTTGAGAGTTCCAGAAGTTTGCGTTAGTTACAGATTGCTACAGAATGTTCTGTTTTGACAGATTCTGTTTTCCGTGTGTTGTTTGCTTATTTTGATGCATCTATGGCTAGTATTAAGTGGTATGAACCATAGAGAACTTGGAATACAGTAGGTTTAACACCAAAATAAATAAAGAATGAGTTCATTACAGTACCTTATGTGGTGGTTTTGTTTTCTTTCACTAACGGAGCTTATGAGATTTCCTGTTAAGTTTTGTGTTGTGAAGTTTTCAAGTTTTGGGTAAAGATTTGATGGACTATGGAATAAGGAGTGGCAAGAGCCTAAGCTTGGGGATGCCCAAGGCACCCCAAGATATTCAAGAATAGCCAAAATCCTAAGCTTGGGGATGCCCCGGGAAGGCATCCCCTCTTTCGTCTTCGTTCATCGGTAACTTTACTTGGAGCTATATTTTTATTCGCCACATGATATGTGTTTTGCTTGGAGCGTCGTGTATCATCCTTGCTGTACACACATTTTGGGAGAAGCCTACTTGATTAGAATTTATTAGAATACTCTAGGTGCTTCACTTATATCTTTTGAGCTAGATAGTTTTTGCTCTAGTGCTTCACTTATATATTTTAGAGCACGGCGGTGGCTTAATTTTGTAGAAATTGCTAGTCTCTCATGCTTCACTTATACTATTTTGAGATTCTCTTAGAACAGCATGGTATTTTCTATGGTTACAAAATTGGTCCTAGAATGGTAGGCATCCAAGTTGGGTATAATAAAAACTATTGTAGGAAGTGAATTGGATGCTATAATCAATTTGATACTTGATAATTGTTTTGAGCTATGGAGGTAGTGATATTAAAGTCATCTAGTTGGGTGATTATGAATTTAAAGAATGCTTGTGTTGAAGTTAGCAAGTCCCGTAGCATGCACGTATGGTTAAAGTTGTGTAACATATTTGAAACATGAAGTGTACTTGAATTGTGCATCCTTATGAGTGGCGGTCGAGGAGGAGCGATGGTCTTTTCCTACCAATCTATCCCTCTAGGAGCATGCGCATAGTGCTTGGTTTTTGATGACTTCTAAATTTTTGAAATAAGTATATGAGTTCTTTTGACTAATTTTGAGTCCATGGATTATACGCACTTTTACCTTTCCACCATTGCTAGCCTCTTTGGTACCGTGCATTGCCCTTTCTCACCTTGAGAGTTGGTGCAAACTTCGCCGGTGCATCCAAGCCCCGTGATACGATACGCTCTATCACACATAAACCTCCTTATATCTTCCTCAAAACAGCCACCATACCTACCTATTATGGCATTTCCATAGCCATTCCGAGATATATTGCCATGCAACTTTCCACCGTTCCGTTTATCATCATGACATACATTACTTTTGTCATATTGCCATTGCATGATCATGTAGTTGACACCATATTTGTGGCAAAGCCACCATGCATAATTTTTCATACATGTCATTCTTGATTCATTGCACCATCCCCGCACACCGCTGGAGGCATTCATATAGAGTCATATCTTGTTCTAGTTTCGAGTTGTAATTCATATGTTGTAAATCAATAAAAGTGTGATGATCATCATTATTAGAGCATTGTCCCAAAGAAAAAAAGAAAAAAAGAAAGGCCAAAAAGAAAAAAAAGAAAGGCCAAAGAAAAAAAAGAAAAGAAAAAAAAATAAAAAATAAAAAAAATAAAAAGGGGCAATGTTACTATCTCTTTTTCCACACTTGTGCTTCAAAGTAGCACCATGTCCTTCATATAGTGAGTCTCATATGTTGTCACTTCCATATACTAGTGGGAATTTTTCATTATGTAACTTGGCTTGTATATTCCTAGGATGGGCTTCCTCAAATGCCCTAGGTCTTCATGAGCAAGCAAGTTGGATGCACACCCTCTAGTTTTGTTTTGTTGAGCTTTCATTCATTTTATAGCTCTAGTGCATCCCTTGCATGGCAATCCCTACTCCTCATGTTGACATCAATTGATGGGCATCTCCATAGCCGTTGATTATCCTCGTCAATGCGAGACTTTCTCCCTTTTTGTCTTCTCCACACAATCCCATCATCATATTCTATTCCACCCATAGTGCTATATCCATGGCTCACGCTCATGTATTGCGTGAAAGTTGAAAAAGTTTGAGATTATTTAAGTACGAAACAATTGCTTGGCTTGTCATCGGGGGTGTAGAATTTGGGAACATTTTTGTGTGACGAAAATGAAGCATAGCCTAACTATACGATTTTCTAGGGATGAACTTTCTTTAGCCATGTTATTTTGAGAAGACATGATTGCTTTGATTAGTATGCTTGAAGTATTACTATTTCTTATGTCAATATGAACTTTTATCTTGAATCATTTGGATCTGAACATTCATGCCACAATAAAGAAAATTACATTCAGAATTATGCTAGGCAGCATTCAACATCAAAAAATTTGTTTTTATCATTTACCTACTCGAGGACGAGCAGGAATTAAGCTTGGGGATGCTTGATACGTCTCCAACATATCTATAATTTTTGTTTGTTCCATGCTATTATATTACCCCTTTTGGATGTTTATGGGCTTTATTTTACACATTTATACCATTTTTGGGACTAACCTACTAACCGGAGGCCCAGGCCGTATTGCTGCTTTTTTTTGCCTATTTTAGTATTTCGAAGAAAAGGAATATCAAACGGAGTCCAAACGGAATGAAATCTTCGGGAGCGTGATTTTTGGAACGAACATGATCCAGAGGACTTGGAGTGCAAGCCAAGAAGCAGCCGAGGCGGCCACGAGATAGGAGGGCGCGCCCCCTGTCTCGTGGGCCGCTCAGGCGGCCACTGACCTACTTCTTCCTCCTATATATACCCACATACCCCAAAAACATCCAGGGAGCCGACGAAAAACAATTTCCACCGCCGTAACCTTCCGTATCCGCGAGATCCCATCTTGGAGCCTTCGCCGGTGCTCCTCCGGAGGGGGAATCGACCATGGAGGGCTTCTACATCAACACCATAGCCCCTCTGATGAGTTGTGAGTAGTTTACCATAGAGCTTCGGTTCCATAGTTATTCGCTAGATGGCTTCTTCTCTCATTTTGGATCTCAATACCATGTTCTCCCCCTCTCTTGTGGAGATCTATTTGATATAACTCTTTTTGCGGCGTGTTTGTCGAGATCCAATGAATTGTGGGTTTATGATCATGTTTATCTATGAGAAATATTTGAATCTCCTCTAAATTCTTTTATGTATGATTTATTTATCTTTGCAAGTCTCTTCGAATTATCAGTTTGGTTTGGCCTACTAGATTGATCTTTCTTGCCTTGGGAGAAGTGCTTAGCTTTGGGTTCAATCTTGTGGTGTCCTTACCCAGTGACAGCAGGGGTTGCAAGACACGTATTGTATTGTTGCCATCGAGGATAAAAATATGGGGTTTATATCATATTGCTTGAGTTTATCCCTCTACATCATGTCATCTTTCTTAATGCGTTACTCTGTTCTTATGAACTTAATACTCTAGATGCATGCTGGATAGCTGTTGATATGTGGAGTAATAGTAGTAGATGTAGGCAGGAGTCGGTTTACTTGTCGCGGACGTGATGCCTATATACATGATCATGCCTAGATAATCTCAATTGCTCAACAGTAATTTGTTCACCCACTGTAATACTTATGCTATCTTGAGAGAAGCCACTAGTGAAACCTATGGCCCCCGGGTCTATCTTTTATCATTTAAGCTTTCAATCTACTTTTATTTGCATCTTTACTTTTCCAATCTATATTATAAAATACCAAAAATATATTTATCTTATCATACTATCTCTATCAGATCTCACTTTCGCAAGTGGCAGTGAAGGGATTGACAACCCCTTTGTTGCGTTGTTTGCGAGTTCTTTGTTTGTTTGTGTAGGTGCTTGGGACTTTTGAGGAGCCTCCTACTGGATTGATACCTTGGTTCTCAAAAACTGAGGGAAATACTTACGCTACTGTTGTTGCATCACCCTTTCCTCTTTAAGGAAAACCAACACAAGCTCAAGACGTAGTAGAACTCTACGGCATCAGATATGCTGCGGGGCAGATCTGCGAATGCTCCTGGAGAGCTCGAAATTCGGGTAAGTAAAAGGAAAGTCTCCTTCACATGCTTGCTTTGCATAATGTATGCCTTACCCGCCACAATCTTCTTGGCCGCCTAAATCTCCTAGAGGGCCTTTTGGGCTTGGGCCTTGGCGTCTCGTGCGCTCTGGAGGGCCTTCGCAAGCTCGGACTCTTGCGTCTTAGAGTCACGCTCCAAGGACTCGGTTTTTTGGACGAAATCCTGGAGCTCTTGCTGGACCTCGTTGACTCGGGCCTCTTGCTTCTCGCGTTCGGCGCGCTCCTTGGCCGCTTTCTCTTCGGCCTTGGTCAGCGTCGTCTTAAGGGCCGCCACTTCGGTCGTGGCCCCTAGTAAAATTCATGATGCTTTCATTAGCAGAAACCATTTTTCCTTTCTAAATATACAGGCGGGGTATTGTGTACCTTTGTTTTCCTCGAGCTGCCTCTTCATGAGGCCGAGCTCTCCCTCGGTCCGCTCCAGGTCCCGCTTCAGTCCAGAGACCTCCGCAGTACGAGCAGCAGCGGCCAGCAGCGACGCCTGCTTATTCACATAGACATCTTTTGTTAGACTCCTACGAATGTTATTTGATCCTCTATTCGGCCTCTCTTTCCGAACGCAAAACTGTAACATCCCAATTTTCAATTTGGATGTTTATAATAGATCATTCATATGCATCCATGATTTATGCATTTTGCCCCATTTGTTTTATTCGATTTTTGATCCAAGGAACTTTGAGCAACTCAAGGACCAAAAGAGAGACTTGGAAGTTTCCCTAAAAACCAATTTTGAATTTTTTCGAAGTTGGGAGTTTGGATCAAATTTGGTTTCACCAAAAAAATTCATTTCCATTATTTCAAAATAAATAAATAAAGAGAGAAGATAAAAGGACTTCTTCAAAAACAGAAAATAAATATTGGAAATTTAATTTGGAATCAAAATATATTTGTTGGGTTTTATTTGCAATTTATTTTATTAGTTTACCAAAAATGTTTATTTTTGAAAACTTGCATTTTAGGCCGGATAAATGTTCACAAGGTCATATATAAGACCATATAATTATGTGAAATTTTCTGGGATTTATAGGCTAAGATTTACTTGTACTTTCGGTGTTTCTTTGGTTCTGTAAAAAACGAAAAATGTTTAAAAAAAACGTGCAGCCAAGGCCCAAGGAAGGCCCAGCCTTCCTCACGACCCAACCTGGTCATTTTCTTCCTTACCTCGTTCGTTCACAGAGAGCGCACATAGCATCTCCACCCTAGCGCCCCACCTCTAGTCTTCCTCTTCCCCGCATCAAAACGCCTCTGAACGGAAACCCCTCGCCTCCCTCGACCCCTCCCATCCCCTGGTGCGCCTCAAAGACGACCATAATGGCCACCATGAGCACTTGAAACTGCAACCATTAACACATCTTGCCCCACCCAACTCTGGACGTCCCTTGCCCTATATAAAGCACCCCTGTCAGACCCTCTCACCCCTCGTCCGAAGCCCTCTCCTTCTGGAGTTTTTCTCTCTCTCTCTAACCTCTCCAATTGCTCGCCGGAGTTCGCGAATCCCGGCGACCTTTCACCGTGTGTACAGGAAGCAATCTACCACCACAACTTGGTTAAGTGGTTCATCTCATCGTCCTCTACACCGTCCCGCACGCGTCCTTCGCCGAAACACACTGGAGCCGCCTTCTTCCTCGTCACTGGCGACAAGTCCGGTGAACACCCAGGCCAAAATTTTCTCTTTTTTCAGTATTTTTTTCAATCTCAGATTCTATACCAATTCTTGTTTCCTGTATATCTTTTACTATATAGATTCGATTTAGTTGATTCTTTTTCGTACTAGTTTATAGAAATCCCCTCTATCCAGAGAACCAAAAGAAAAATATTTTTGAAAATTTTAAAATTTGAATTCAAACAGATCTGAATTCAAACTTCGTTAGGCCGTAACTCGAGTTTCGTAACTCCGTTTTAGGTGATTCTTTTTGAGAATCGAAGCTCGTAACGTGTACTTTCTGTTAAACCCAAACACACATTTTTTTGCTACTATAAAAATTACGTTCTGTACAGAAACTTTATTAGGATGTTTCGGAGTTTTTCGAAGTCTTTCATTTGTTTTCTTTTTGGATCTTTGCTTGTATGCTTATGTATGTTATTGCTTGCTTACGCTAGATCATCCGGAGTGCGAAGCTTGCTACTACGAATCTTTACAGTTCAACGAACGTCAGCAAGGCAAGTTCACACTTTGATCATAATTTTTTAATACCCAGTTTTTTTTGTATGCATTAGTTTCACCCTCAAAGATTGCATGAGTAGAATTGGAAACATGTGGTTATGCTATGTAGTTCATGTGGTAGGAACCTATGATCTTTGAACATCCCGGGAATATTTGTTATATCATATATTGCTTAGCCATGCTCGTAGACGGCAAGTTGCGAGAGTTAATAATTTTGGGATAACCTAAGGTGGCAACTTTAATACACATCTGGGTGGACTGTTTGGGGCACCTGGAGTAACCAGTGCTTGCCCAAGGAGAATCCAGGAGTACCCGTGTGATTACCCTAGGTCCGCCACCCAGGCTCATAGGGATCATAAGATATTTCATGCCTAAAAACTTCCGTGTGCAGCCACAAGCCATTACAGGCTCTGGCATAGTTGAGTAAGTTGTGTGACCTCTTTCGGTGGTAGACTAGCTGATGTAGGGGAAAGTAGGTGTACCGGTCTATCCAGGGTTAAGGGGAAACTCTTCTGAAAGACTATGTCTCGATCTTCCGATCATGGAGGTGGTCGAGTCTTGTGGGTAAAAGTGTGCAAACCTTTGCAGAGTGTACAAACTAATCATGACTAGCCGTGTCCCCGGTTACGGACATCTTGAGTATCTAGAAGTGAATTATTGGTTGATCTCATCACTCTATTTAATGAAAATATTGGGTTACTGATATGGACGTGGCGGCCACCGATGCTGATATTATTCGTGTTAATTTACTAGTTGTGCCAAGGTTGAAAATTGATGCATTAGATGGAAAATCATCCAACCATGCTGATGCGTTGCACGTCTTGATCGTGAATGAGAACAGGCCCAAAGGTGTTCAGCGTGTCCATGAGATCGAGGAAAGGGGCGTGAGGAATATGGATGGATTTGATCCCACGTATGCTAACAATAGGAGGCACGATTTGGTTTCCTACTTCTACACATGTTCAACAGATCAAGTTAAAAGTACAGATGCGAATCAACCTGTGGTTGAGTTGGTTAGGTGGACAGTGGTATCCCCAACCCACCAGGGTTCAAATCCTGGTGCTCGCATTATTCCTGGATTTATTTCAGGATTTCCGCGATGCGCTTTCGATTGGGAGGAGACGTTCCGTCGATGACGAGGCGCCTACGGTGACTTCGTAAATCTCAAGATGATATGCCGGCTCAGTCTCTCGGAGGTGCTCATAGGGGTAGGGTGTGCGTGTGTGCGTTCATAGGGATGAGTGTATGCGCGTGTATATGAGCGCTTGTGTCTGTACTGATGCTCAAAAAAAAAAGTTAAAAGTACAGATAGATGGCATATGCAGATGTGTTGCGTATTATTTATCCTCCTGCCACGTACGATGAAGGATCTGAGGCGTCCTAGGATACGTGATTTCTTGTGCCTGTGTGCAAGTGGATGGGGTCCACCAAAACAACTCAGGCGTAGCACATTTTCTGGAGACCAAAGTCTGAGTCGGTTAGTATTTAGGTTGTTTTTTTTCTACAGTTTCTTTTTCTGCCGTGAGTTAGAGATAGAATCAGATATTTAGTTTAATACTTGTGAGTCAAGTTAGAAGGGTCGGCTTGTATTATAAAAGCCAAGTCCGTGTGCCATGTAATGATTAGGTTATGTTAAGATGAAAGACACCGTCACTGGTGGAAAAAAGGCCTTTGGTCGCGGTTCGCAACTGCCATTAGTCGCGGCTGCGCAACCGCGACCAACTAAGCGCGACTAAAGCCCCCCACCTTTAGTCGCGGCTGCTTAAGAACCGCGACTAAAGGCCCGTCACGTGGGCGCCAGCGGCCGTCAGGCGGAGGATCTTTAGTCGCGGTTCTTTCGCCAACCGCGACTAAAACGCCGCAGGTTTAGGGTTTTAGCCCCCCTAAACCTGTTTTCTGTTTAATTTGTATTGTTTTATTTCTTTTGTGCTTTATTTTAATTTTGAAGGAGTTTCATATATTCTACGGTACTACATACATGCATATGAATGTACAATTTCAAATAAATTTGAAATTAGAACCAAAAGAATTCAAGAGGAATATACAATATATATTCAATATCATCGGATGACCATATACAATTTTGAACAAGTTTCCATACATGATTTAATCCATATAAAGTTCTCGTCCTCGTGATAGTGTTCTCCTTTAGGATGGAGGACTTCCTGAGAACCATCCAGCTAGTTCCTCTTGAAGTGGTCGGAAGCGAGCTTCGGACTAAGCATCCACGGAGGTTATTCCTCTGAGCATTGGTATCACTCGGATCAACCCGCCAGAGGTGTATCTCGGATCCTCTCCTGAACATAGTATGCACATAGATTGGTCGGCGGTGGCTGAATATCCCCGACATTCTTAGGCTTTAACAATTTGAATTCTAGCTCTTTTTGAATTCACCGACCTTTGTATCTACGAACCGTCTCCAAACCCTACGAGGCAAAGAAAATTAAATGAACAAGAGAGTTATTAGTTACTTGATATTAGGAAATGAGCGAAATAGGCCGATCGATATAGGCGCAAATGAATGAAAATAATTACTTCGCAGCATTTTTCTCATGTCGGCCCAAAGCTTTGGATCCTTATTCAGAGAGTCGTGGGCGAGACATTACGAGGTGTTAACTTTAATTACTAGCAGAATCCGGTGGAACTGCGGACACGATACATGCACAAGATCGTCATGCATAACTCATCGATTAGCCGCCACATACCATGCATGGAGTAAACAAAGAGAATGTGCTCAAGATGCGAAACACTCACCCAAAATGGTAAGGAAATAGAATATCACTTTTGAGTTCCTGCTTTGTAAGAAACGCCACAGTGTCGCCTCCACGTCGGCGGGGTAATGCTTCAACACAATATCATTAACGATGTGTGGGTCAATGAACCCAACATCATGGATGTTCCTTACTCGCATTCCTTAATCTTCATTCGCATGTATAATAGAGGACACAACAATATAGTTAGGACATATATATAGTGCAGGCAATATGAGCGAGATGGGGTAGAAATTAATAAATCACTTACGAGCGTAGCAACCGATGATAGATTTGTCGAGCTCGCGCAGATTGAAAAGCTGGAACAATTCACTCAGTTCAACTTGTACATAGTAATGTTTGAAGTGATGCTCATGTCTAACTTCCGCATAAATATATTCTTTGGCGTTTTTATTTTTATGTAACCCTTATACCAATTCAGCAGACGTTTCATTTGGTCGGGTAGATCCTTTTCTCAAGCAGCTCGACGAGAGGCCCATTCTTGACATATGTAATTACTACCTCCTTCACGGCAACTCATCAAGGTCTAATAGTTCACGAAGAGTAATACCTAAGTTGGCGCTTGTTCTCTCGCACTTTCGTTACTCAATCCTGTCTGCCGCAGCTTGTATGATCTCGGGGCATCCGGACGAAGGCTTCCACTATAAGCGGGGCAATCGATTGTTTACTTTGTTCCCGAGCTGGGCAACTTGTTTCCGCTTTTTTACTTCGGCCTTCTCCGCTCTTTGTTCTCCTTGAACAAGAATGCCTGCCTGCAAGTTCACGTGCATAGTCGGTAGGCGATTCTTGTGACTTGGGACGGTGTGCTCAAAATGACTTAGCCCACTTCTTTTGCTCATCGAAAAAATCTGGCTTGGGCTCGGGCTCTCTTTTCTTCTTGCAGTCCGCCTTCCATTTCTCCAAATCAGCAGCCGCTGCGTCGACTTCCTCGGCACTACGTTCCCAAGGCCTTGTGGGGAGAGGCTTGATGATGGCTCCGTACCTTTGTGGTCTTAGGTACATAAGGGTCCGGGTTAATAATCCAGACTATACGCTTCTTTGCCGTAGGTGGATTGGGGGCGGCGTCGATCACCCGCCGGACGAGGATCGGGGCGGCGGATGATCACCGCCGGACGTTGTGGATCGGGGCGGCGTCGATCACCGCCGGACGAGGCTGGGCGGCGGATGATCACCGCGGACGTTGTGATCGGGGCGGCGTCGGTGATGTGGCGGAGGTGTAGGTGAACCGCCACCACCACCACCACCACCGCCGCCACCGCCACCACCACCACCGTAGGGGTGGACTTGTTGTCCTTGGCGCCTCGCTCGAAACTTGATAAACTTCTTTTGCCATAGAATGTAATGGCGCTTGACATCTCAAGTCTTTTCTCCCCTTGGTGTAGCAATTTCAATCTCGTGTCCTCAAACCCTTGGACTATGTCCTCCACCGTGACACGAGCATAGCCATCTTTAATGGGGTTGTTGTGGTGGAGTGCTCCTGTAAACATGGTAAAGCACTGCCGATGGCTACCTTCATGGACATGTTCCCGATAGGATAATACAGATGACATTCTTTCATCTCCTTTATATCGCCCACGGGTAGCGAGGAGGCTCCGGTGCAGTAATTTCGACCACCGAGGCTCCGGTGCATAATTTCGATCGTCGGTGCATCTGCACCAGCCGGTGGGGCCTCCGTGGAAGCCACGCTGCTTCTACGCTGCTGGCTTCCGAGATCCATTGGATGATCTTCATCTGCACCGAGCTGAATCTCTTTCGGCTACTAGTACACTCATGGTTTTCTTCATCACTTCCATTTCGATGCCAACCGCGCCACAACATCCGCTTCCGATCCATCTTTCTCTTACGGCTTCAGAATCAGACGGGTCATCGTTCGGGGAACCCTATTTTCCACGGAATGTGCCCCATGCCTCGTACACGTCCTCCGTGTTCAGGATTCGAGGGCTTTTTCAGTAGCGTCGTTCTCTCTGTTGAACTTGATCTTCCCTCTTGAGCATCCTTCATTGCGTCAATAAGGGCTTGGGTGGGTTTAATTAATTTGCCCTGGTAAACACACTCCCCGTCTCCGGGTTCAGCGTTCCCCATGCCCGTACTACCAGCTTTTGGCCCTTGGGTCCCATCCTCCGCACTGGGACGGATTCTCGCGCCCTCAGCTCGTTCTCCATCTTCTCGAACCTAGGCACCCAAATGCGATACCCTCCTGGCCCCATAACATGATTGTACTCCTTCTTAGCCGCATTTTCCTTATTTTGTTTCGATATTTGAATGAACTGCTCCGATTTCTTTTGCTTCACAAATTCTGGCCAATCATCTTTCGTTTCTCATATTTTCCTTTGAAATCCGAGTCTTGTTCTGCTTGACAAAGTCACGGGCTAGATTTTGCTTGAATTTCCGAATCGTCGGCCATCTTATGAAGAGCGAACTGTTTGACTAGCCTCCTCCTCTCCTTGTTTTCCTCAATCTTGTTACCCTCCTCATCGAATTTGTTGTATTCGGAGGTAGAACGAAATGTTCCATAAGCTTCTTGAAGCAATCTTTTTTGTTCTCTTATCGACAAAAGTGAAACCATCAATTCGTGCCTTCTTTGGCTCATTCCACTCTCGGCGGTGATCGAGGCGTTGTCTCTAACAATGGCTCCGCATTGGTCGACAAACTTGGTGGCGTTCTTGCGGGGCTCCGCTGCCTGCCGGTTTCACGATCGACAACCTGGATGGTGCATGTTTCTCTGGATTCATCGTCTTGGTTGCGCCACGCTTTGACGACGTACTCGATTGTTTGACGATCCGCCGAGGGCTAAAATAAGAAAGAGAGTCGCGTTAGTACACACATATTTATTCAAATCAGTTAGTTTGTATCACCGAGGCTCAATGTATATATATACCTCGGCGCGGAGGTGGTTGCTACTTCCATTTGAAGATCGCGTTTATCGGCGTTTCTTGACATCATCTTCTTGTGGCGCCCTTCATCTTCACCGTCAAGGTTCAGATAAGAAGAGATATCATCTTCTTCTTCTCCGGTCGGCACATATTGAATATCGCCGTTTATGATGCGAACATATGTGCTTCACCGTCCGGATCATAGTTGTCCATAATCGGTCACTCTATCGTCGCCATTATATCGATCCTGAAAACATGTAGTAAAACAAATTAATTAAGTGAAGAAGGGGCGGTGGCGGTGGCGGTGGCGAAAGGCGGTGGCAAAAGGAGAGGCGAGAAGGGGTGGGAGAGGGTGTCGCGATAGAGCGCGAGGCAGGCGCATTTTACAGCAGGCGTCACGGAGAGGGTTTCATTGTTTTTTGTTTTTGGGGTTTAGGGTTTTAAGTTATTTACCGCTTTTGTTAAACTAATTAACTAGTTAAAATTAAAAAAAAAAAAAAAAAGAAAAAATTCCTTTTCCTTTTCCTTTTCTTCTTCTTCCTTTTCCTTTTCTTTTCTTTCTTCTTCTTCCTTTTCCTTTCTTCTTCTTTCTTCTTCTTTCTTCTTCTTCCTTTTCCTTTTGTTTTTCTTTGGCGGTTTTCTGTTGTTTTTTGTTTTTGGGGTTTAGGGTTTTAAGTTATTTACCGCTTTTGTTAAACTAATTAACTAGTTAAAATTAAAAGAACAAAAAAAAAAAAAAAAAGAAAAAATTCCTTTTCCTTTTCCTTTTCTTCTTCTTCCTTTTCCTTTTCTTTTCTTTCTTCTTCTTCCTTTTCCTTTCTTCTTCTTTCTTCTTCTTTCTTCTTCTTCCTTTTCCTTTTGTTTTTCTTTGGCGGTTTTCTGTTGTTTTTGTTTTTGGGGTTTAGGGTTTTAAGTTATTTACCGTTTTGTTAAACTAATTAACTAGTTAAAATTAAAAGAACAAAAAAAAAAAAAAAAAAAAAGGAAAAAATTCCTTTTCCTTTTCCTTTTCTTCTTCTTCCTTTTCCTTTTCTTTTCTTTCTTCTTCTTCCTTTTCCTTTCTTCTTCTTTCTTCTTCTTTCTTCTTCTTCCTTTTCCTTTTCTTTCTTCTTCTTCTTCCTTTTTCTTCTTCTTTCTTCTTCTTCTTCTTGCTGAGAGGACGGCAGTGTGGCCACCGGGCGGCAGGCGGTAGGGCGTGGGGCGGGCAAGGGCGCAGGCACGGGCGGCAAGGGCGGGCAGGCGGCAGGCGGTGAGGCGGCGGGCAAGGGCGCTTGGTACGGCGGCGGCGGGCAAGGGCAAGGCGGACGGCGGAGGCGGCGCCATGGGGGCGGCGGCGGCAGGCAGCTCAGCGTCGGCGTCGGCGTCGATCGGCGTCAGGCGGCGGCGTCGGCGTCGGCGTCAGCGTCGATCGGCGTCAAGCGCCAAGGCGTCGAGAGAGGAGAATGGAAGTGGCAAACTGCTAAGTCAGGTGTTATAGACGCACCTTTAGTCGCGGTTGGGGAGGCGGACCGCGACTAAAGGTACCTTTAGTCGCGTCCGCCTCCCGGCCGCGACTAAAGGTTTTGTTGCCGCTTCGTTCAGCAGAAGAACCTTTAGTCGCGGTGGGGACAACAACCGCGACTAAAGGGTAACCTTTAGTCGCGGTCCGCCTCCCAACCGCGACTAAAGGTTACTCTTTGAACTGGCGCGGTGCGGTGGGATGTTTAGTCCCACTCGCTAGCCGAGAGGCTTCGACAATGGTTTATAAGCGGCTGCGCCACCACTTCGAGCTCCTCTCAAATCTGAGCTTACGGGCCTATTCATTACTATGAGCTGTGGGCCTATTGGGCCTTCTGGGCTGAATCTCGCCCATTAATGGGTTTCTAGTCGTATTCAGCCGTGGTGGCCCGATGGGTGGCATATTTTTATTTTTTGCCTGCTTTTTTGTTTTCATTTTTGCTTTATTTATTTTGTTTTGTTTCTACTTACAACAAAAAACTTATTTATTTTATTTTATTTTGTTTCTAATTACTTATTTATTTATGTTATTAAAATCTTAAAAATACAATTATATATCAAAAAAATCAGAAAATAAAACTAATTCATTTTAAATTCTTGTTTTTCTTCTGTTTTTTTCTTCCTTTTTTCTTCTTTTTTTTTCTTCTGTTTGTTTCTTCCTTTTTCTTGTTTTTCTTCTTTTTTTCTTCCTTTCTTCCTTTTTCCTTTTTTCTTCTGTTTTTCTTCTGTTTGTTTTTTTCTTATGTTTTTCTTTCTTACATTTGTTTTTTTCTTCTGCTTTTTTTTTTCTTCTGCATTTTGTTTTTTTCTCTGTTTTTCCTTTTTCTTCTGTTTTTTTCTTCTGTTTTTTTCCTTTTCCTTCTTTCTTCTTCTTCCTTTTTCCTTTTAAAATCAGAAAAATAAAACTAATTCATTTAAAATCTTAAAAATACAATTATATATCAAAAAATCAGAAAAATAAAACTAATCCTTGAAGGTTTGACAAAGGTTTGATACATCATTCAGTTCATCGACCAAATACAAAGTTTGGTACAATAAATTATTAGACATCAATTCTTCCCTTGTGTCCCCGCTTGCTTACGATTGTGCCGTATCCATGGAGCATCCTCATCATTTAACTTAATGCTTGGGTCGGTGTTCACTTTGAAGGGCGGAATTTCAGCAAACATATTATAATCTTCGACATGTACATCTTGTCCTCCACTCCCACGATATTTCTTTTCCCTGAAAGAACAATGTGGCGCTTTGGATCATCGCATGATGTCTTGATCGTTTTCTTATCTTTCCGTTTCCTCGGTTTGCTACTCATGTCCTTCACATAGAAAACCTGAGCGACATCATTCGCTAGGGACGAATGGTTCGTCAAGGTAACCAAGATTGTTGAAATCCACCATTGTCATTCCGTATTGCTGGTCCACCTTTACCCCACCTCCGTTAGCTTGAACCATTTGCACCGAACAAAGGGACCTTAAAGGAGGGTCCATAGTCAAGTTCCCATATCTCCTCTATGTAACCATAATATGTGACCTTTTGCCCATTCTCGGTTCTTTGCATCAAAGCGGACACCACTGTTTTGGTTGGTGCTCTTTTTATCTTGGGCGATCGTGTAAAATGTATTCCCATTTATCTCGTACCCTTGGAAAGTCGTTATAGTCGAAGATGGTGTCTTGGCCAACATGTACGGCTGATCTACAACATCATTGTCATTCATTAAATGTTTTCTCAACCAACTGCGAAAGTCTCCATGTGGGCCTTCCTAATCCAGATTCAGCTTCCCGGGTTGTCCGGCGTAAAATATTCTTGTGTTTCTCAAAGCACGGAGCCACCAAGCTGGAATTGGTCAAGACAAAGTGTGGTGTGCTTTCGAGAGAATGGCCGTCCATACATATCGTTGATTTCCTTCCGATCGTGCCTTTTCCACTTAGTCTCCCGTCGTGCGCGATCGAGGAAGACCAATCGGCTTAAGGTCGGGAACAAAGTCAACACAAAACTCAATTACCTCCTCATTTCCATAGCCCTTGGCGATGCTTCCTTCGGCCTAGCACGGTTCTGAACATATTTCTTTAATACTCCCATGAACCTCTCAAGGGAACATATTGTGTAGAAATACGGACCGAGAACGGAAATCTCTTCGACTAGGTGAACCAGGAGATGCGTCATAATATTGAAGAAGGATGGCGGGAACACCAACTCAAACCGACAAGACATTGGATCACATCGTTCAGAACCGTGGTAGAACTTGGATTGATTACCTTCGAGAGATTGCATTGAGGAATGCACATAGCTTCACAATGGCTAATCGAACATTTTCGGCAGAGCCCCTCAAAGCAATCGGAAGCAATTGCGTCATAATCACGTGGCGATCGTGAGACTTGAGTTTTGGAACTTTTTCTCCGCCATGTTTATTATTCCCTTTATATTGGACGAGAATCCAGACGGGACCTTCATACTGCTCGGGCATTCAAAAAGATGACCTTCTCTTCTTTGGTCGGGCGTAGCTGGCACGACCTTGAAACCATTCGGATGCGGTCATCGTGGTCTTTCAAACGTTGTTGGTCTGCCGTGCTTCCTTTGTATCATTTGTCTTCCCATACACGCCCAAGAAGCTTAGGAGGTTCACGCAAATATTCTTCGTAACGTGCATCACGTCGATTGCAGAGCGGACTTCTAGGACTTTCCAATATTCTAGCTCCCGAATATAGATTTCTTCTTCCACATGGCTGCGTGCCCGTCGGCTCCCTTCGAACTGATTGTCCGCCAGACCCTTTCCAAAGATGACTTTCAAATCCTTGACCATATCAAATACCTCGGCACCGGTCGTTCCGCGAGCTTCGCCGGTGATCTGCCTTGCCGTTGTAATGCTTGCCTTTCTTTCTTCTTGGATGAATTTTGGAAGAAATCGGCGATGCCCAAGGTACACGTTCTTCTTACAATTTGGCAAATGTACACTTTCGGTCTCATGTAAGCGGTGCGTGCATGCATTGTATCCCTTATTTGACAGTCCCGAAGGTTACTAAGAGCAGGCCAATCGTTGATGGTTACGAAAAGCAACGCTCAGAGGTCAAATTCCTCTTGTTTGTGCTCATCCCACACACGGACACCACCCCACAGCTGTAAAAGTTCATCAACTAATGGCCTTAGGTACACATCGATGTCGTTGCCGGGTTGCCGGACCTTGGATGAGCACGGCATCATAATGAACTTCCGCTTCATGCACAACCAAGGAGGAAGGTTGTAGATGCATAGAGTCACGGGCAGTGCTATGGCTGGAGCTCGCTCGCCAAAAGGATTCATGCCATCCGCATTTAGAGCAAATCTTATGTTCCTTGCGTCACCTGCAAAATCTGTGAACCATCGTCGATCTTTCTCCATTGCGCTCCATCTGCGGTGTGTCTCAACTCCCGTCCGACTTACGTTTCTCTTTGTGCCATCGCAACAACTTGGCATGCTTTTTGTTCATGAGCAGACGTTTCAACCATGGTATTATAGGAGCATACCACATCACCTTGGCGGAACCCTCTTCACGGTTTCGCCCTCAACATCGTCACCGGGGTCATCGCCTCGATCTTATAACGCAATGCAGTGCATACCGGGCATTCATTCAAATTCTCGTATTCATCGCGGTAGAGGATGCGATCGTTGATGCATGCATGTATCTTCGTAACCTCTAAACCTAGAGGGCGGACAACCTTCTTTGCTTCAGACGATGGCGGGCAACTCGTTATCCTTTGGAAACATATTCTTCAACATTTTCAGCAAGTTTTCAAATGCCGAGTCAGCTACACCTACCTCGCCTTCCATTTCAGCAAATCCATTGTGCAGCCCAGCTTTTTGAGACCATCATCGCATCCGGGTACAGCGCCTTTACGTGATCCTCTAACATGCGATCCAAATTCTCCTCTCCTTTTCGGTTTAGCAGCGTCTCCGTGCATCGGCAATGGTCCGACCAAGATCATCAACGGATCATCACGTGCCTCTTCTTCACCTTCCCTTCACCTTCAAAGATCCTCCATGAAAGTATCACCGAAATGAGCAAGATAGCTTTCATCGATGAAATCATCCCTTCTTCATCTTCTTCCATTATAACCCCTCTTTCTCCATGCTTGGTCCAACAATTATAGCTTGGCATGAAACCCTTCAAGCGGATGCATGTGAACAACACTTGAGGAAGAGTAACCCTTCTCATTCTTACAGATAACACATGGACAGATAACAAAACCCCCGCTTGTTCGCATTAGCCACTACGAGGAAATCTTTCAAACCCGTAGTGAACTCGCGGAGAGTCGGTTACCGTACATCCATTGCCGATTCATCTGCATTATTATAATATAAAATATATAATTAACCATCATGCATTTGTTATGAACTACACACATGCATATTGACACATCAAAGGTTCATCAAGTTGCTAACCGCGATCGAAGAGTGTGGCTCCAACACTTCATGTCATGTTTGTTTCATGCTCTTGGGGCATTTCATCAAACACCTTATGTGCATAAGAGGAACCAAAAGCAAACCTACACCCACTTGTGAAGAGAATGGCTCCAAATGGCTAAGTGTTGGCTGCTGGATGGGTATATATAGGGGAGGGGCTTTAGTCGCGGTTGGCCTGGCAAACCGTGACTAAAGGTGCCCGAAGACCTTTAGTCGCTGTTAGCTGGCCAACCGCGACTAAAGCCCTCACGTGCACCACTGGCCACCGAGCGCCCAGGCCTCAGCCTTTGGTCGCGGTTCACCTCGAATCGCGACTAAAGGTCCCATTGGTCGCGGTTCCTACAGCTTCGCGACTTATGGGCTGGACGGAAAGCCTGTTTTTCCACTAGTGCGTTATGTGTTTCGGCCGTCGGCCATTATCGAGATTAGAGAATTTTTGTCAACAATCTCTATTGGCGTGTGAGTTCCTGCGATGCGACGCGTAGGAGATTACAAGCTGAGCCTATACGGTTCGTCCACGTTATTCCTTCAGATCGAGGGGTTGGCGTGTTGTTTCCGCAGGATTTGCGAGTAGCTTTGTAAACCTGCAACGAGTTCTTGTTGCGATGAAGGTTTGTGCCGTGAAAGATCGGGCCAACAAAGGACCGACCCTCGTCACGAGGTTCGCTCCTCATCAGTTACTAACAACTTGGGAAGTTTGGGATTGAGTTGGAGGAACCTTCTCAATAATGGCATTTGGGTCGGGTCGCAACACAAACAGAGCATCGGGGGCTACTATCTATACTGTGATATTTTCTCACAATCTTGTTACTTACCTCAAAGCCTGTTAGGAGGCTGGCGCAGGCTTCGGTCAATCTGCTTTTGGCGGACCGGACCTTCTCAATCACCGCACCCATAAGAGTACGGTGTTCTTCATCAATGGAAGCGCCGCGAAGCGCTTCCAGCAAGTTATCCGATGCCTCTAGATGGACAGAGGTGATCGGTATAGGCGGCTCGCCCCCCTTAGAGGGAGGCTGCCTGCCTGAATCTGCAACCACTTGGGTGTCCAGAGCCGTATTCGGCTGGGGGCCAGACTTGCTGCGGTCGCCGTTATCGTAGTCCATGGGGGTCTTCCCTCCCATGTGCCCGGCGACTGGGATTTCGCCTGGGGGCGTCTCCAGAACTGTCTCCCCCTTGTCCGGTATCCTCTAAGACAACACCTCGATGTTGTCCGCGGGCCTGGGGGAGGAGGCTGTCGGGAGTGAATAGCTGTTCATCGCTGACGGGCCCAGGGACCCCTCCGAAGAGGATACCCCGATGTGGGATTTGGCCGGACTGCATATGCACGTTCGGCATGATAAGAAGCAATAAAGCAAAACATACTGGAAGTATTACAGTGTCCGCATGCTTACGATTTAGCCGGGGGCTTGTCCCTGGGCAGCCACTCCTCGCTGCGGTAGGTGGCCGTGGTGGAGTGGTCCAGAAGGAAGGTCTTTCCCTTCTTGTACGCCTTGGCCTCCCTTTGCGGGGCGGCCTTTCTCTTCTCCCCCCCCCCCGGTTGGGGGGGGGGAGGAATTTCCTCTTCCTCCTTGTCGGTGTCAAAACCGGCGGATCTCGGGTAGGTGGTCCCGAACTGTGCGTCTAGGCGGATGGTAACAGGAGACGAGGGACACGATGTTTTTACCCAGGTTCGGGCCCTCTTGATGGAGGTAAAACCCTACGTCCTGCTTGATTAATATTGATGATATGGGTAGTACAAGAGTGGATCTACCACGAGATCAAAGAGGCTAAACCCTAGAAGCTAGCCTATGGTATGATGGTTGTAATGTATGTTGTCCTACGGACTAAAGCCCTCCGGTTTATATAGACACCGGAGAGGGCTAGGGTTACACAGAGTCGGTTACAATGGTAGGAGATCTACATATCCGTATCACCAAGCTTGCCTTCCACGCCAAGGAAAGTCCCATCCGGACACAGGCCGGAGTCTTCAATCTTGTATCTTCGTAGTCTTGGAGTCCGGCGGACGATGATAGTCCGGCTGTCCGGACACCCCTAGTCCAGACTCCTCAAGAGCCTGAACCAGGCTTCAATGAGCGATAAGTTCGGGCGCAAGATAATGTTCGGCATTGCAAGGCGGGTTCCTCCCTTGAATAATCCAGAGAAGATCATGAACATTAGGATAGTGTCCAGCTCTGCAAAATAAATTCCACATTCCACCGTAGAGAGAATAAAATGTACACTTAATTCGATCTGCTGACGTTTTATGCGGCGTGACATCTCACCACTACTAAGCCACTGTTTGAATCATTTTTTAACTATACCACCTCAGCACGTTTAGCGAAGCGGTTTCCTTGGCACGTCTTGTCGAAGCAGAGATCGTGTTCCCCTTATTCCGGGATTCTCATCAATACGTGCGTGGGTAACCCAACCGTTCCCGTCGCCACGCCTCCTCTATCGAAGGTGAATCCCAAACGGTCACGGAGACGGCTCTTGGTATTTTTTTCCCTTTATAAGAGGACCAAGGCTTGTCCTTGTTCTTTAATCTCGCATCGAATCTCCTCCTCGCTCCCAGTTCCAACACCCAGAGCCTCAGATTCGAGCGCATCGGATCCTCAACCATGTCCGGCTCCGACCTCCAGGGCCGGTGGATGCCCTCCTCCGTCACGGAGGAGGACATATTGAAGTTACGTGAGGCCAAGTACCTGGCCTACGAGGTTTCGCACAGGTTGCCTGCCCAAGGGCAGGCCGTGCCCGCCCCCGAGCCCGGTGAATACGTCGTCTTCGTATCCCACCTCCGTCGGGGTTTAGGCTTCCCGACGGACCCCTTCATGAGAGGGCTCATGTTCTACTATGGGCTGGACTTTCACGACTTGGCTCCGGAGTCCATCCTCCACATCTCCGCATTCATTATCGTCTGCGAAGCCTTCCTCCGCGTCACTCCCCACTTTGGCCTGTGGCTAAAGACCTTCAAGGTGGAGCCGAAGATGATCGGGGGGCGTCAAGCGGAGTGCGGCGGGGCGGCCATAAGCAAAAAGGCCGATGCCCCATGGCCCGAGGGTTCCTTCCAAGAGGAACTCGGACAGTGGCACCAGGAGTGGTTCTATATCACCGCTCCGAAGGACAGCAGGCAAAAGCCGCCGCCTTCATTTCGCCCGGGACCTCCACGCCAGCTGATGTCGTGGGTCAACCAAGGGCTCAATTGGGGGCCGTCCGAAGACGTGCCCTCACTGCAGGGCCGGATTCGAGACCTCCAAGCGAGGGAGATCGACCTGATCGTGGTGATGCAGGTTATGCTAATCAGGCATCTTCTGCCCTGCAAACGCCGTCCTCTCCGTCTATGGGAGTTCAACCCGGAGGGACCTCGGATTCTCCAACACTTTATGGGTGCGACACCCGTGGAGATGTACAAGTTGTTCTTTGGACCGCAGGTGGCGTGTCCGGAATTAGCCGAGGACGCAGGCCTAAGCCGCAATCGCCCGGATACTCAGGTAAATAGCTCAGAGTCCGGACATTCTATTTATATGCCTTTCTAGAGTTCGCCTCCTGACCCATTACTCTTCACAGGAATGGGTGTTGCGATCAAGGCTGATAAGGTGTCCAGCCCCCCTCCCAGAGACCGCACTAGAGCCCGTGCTGGTCAGAATGTTGGAGGTCGCGCCCACAGAAGGGGGCGAAGGGGAAAATAGAGGAGCTAATATTTCGCCCAAAGGGGCGTCTGAAGAGGGGGCAATCAAGAACCCCTCCCTTTAGGGGGAGAAGAGGACCGCCTCCGAAGATCCGGAGGCCAAAGCCCCTAAGCATGGGAAGAGATCTTCACCGGGGGGTCCGGCGTCCGGAGAGAATCCGGACGCGCAATCATTGCCAAAGGATCAGCCCTCCAGCGAGCCGTGAGTATGAAAAGGGAATTAATTAGTAAGAAAATACCTTCATTTGTGCTTCTGTGGGTAACCGAAATATTTATATTGCAGTTCGGATCTGCAGCCTTCTCAGATGAGTTCGTCCTCGGGGGACCTTCTTCCGGAGATGATGGAGAGCGAAACGCCTCCGTCTGCAGCGCCGTCAGATAAGGCAGGCGAGCCTGAAGTATCGTCACGAAGGGTATCCCCGAGTCTGGAGGGGCCAGAGAGTTCGGCACCCACTAGTATCCGGCCGGGAGAACTGAAGAATCTGCTTGAGAGGGCGTCCATTTCAGAAGATCACCGTGCATTGATGCGTATGGTGATTGGAAGGATTTCGTTCACTGAGAGCAGATTGCGCAATGCCACCATGAGTTTGCTGGCGGGATTTGAGGTACGCGAGAATGACGCACCCTTTTGTCTTTTAACAGTTTTGCACATGAAAATGCGCCCTGTATAGATAGTAGCCCCTGAGACTCGGTAGGTTGTCGAAAACGACTGCGTGCCGAGGATCGAAATCGAAAGTAATGAATTCCGCCGTTCCTATGCAGGTGGCAGATAGTCCGAGGGCTAGCCGGACTAGTGCGTTTGCCGAGTGAAATCGGCAACTTGACGTGGCGGATGCATACATCACACTTGTCAACCGGCGACTTGACGAGTCGCAAGGTACATGAGTTCTCCGCAGTCGCTTTATTAAGGGGGTCGAAGCCCTCCTCTGATAAATTATATGTTGTTTGTACAGACGGTGCTGCTGCTGTGGAGAGCCTTCGGGCCGAACTTGCTCGAGCTAAGGAGCAAGCCCGAAGGAGTGATGCGGCTGCCTTGAGGGCGGTCGAGGAGTTGAAAGCCGAAAGGGCTGCGCACTGCCTAAGCAGGGCAGAGGTGGCCGAATTGGCCATGAAAGTAAAAGATGCTGCCGACCGCAATGAGGCTCTTGAAAAGGGGCGCTTATCGGAGCGGGAAGACCTGAAGAAGGCCACCGCCGAAGCCAAGGATGCCCGCTCTGCAATGCGGGCTATGAAGGAGGAACTGCGCCAGGCCGGGGATATCGTGGCTGGCAAGCCTTTTCTGCTGCGTCGCCGGTTTATGGATCAAAAGTATGCCCAATTTGAGCGGCCGTGGAGTCCGGAGGATCCGTATATGGACTTAGCTGCAAGTGCGGCTGATGCCATTGAGCACTTCCGGAGCCAGAAGGATCACAAGACGGAAGAGATATATTGGTCTCAATTCCATAGTCCGGAGTGCTCACTTCCGTTGACGGACCGGTTGGCCGAATGGGCCGAGCTAAATAGATTGTCCGGGCTTGCCATGACTGACATCGTGGCCCATGTCTGGCCAGAGAGGCCCAAGGCGACGAGCTACTTGACTTCGCAGCAATTCCTTGAGCGGTGCCGATATAAAGGAGATGAAGCGGTCGGCCTGCATCGAGGGCGCGCGGATGGCTCTTGCCCGTGTGAAGGCGCATTGTCCAGAGATGGATGCCACCGCTGTTGCCGCCCAGGGTTCGGATGAAAGCCGGCTCCCCGGCGAGCACTATTTGAGGGAAGTTATGAGTGGCGCTCGTGTAATAGAGTCGCAGTGCTCGAAAAATGTCACGTTCAAATGAACGTATTAGCTTGTAAAATGATTATTATGCTATAACTAATTTTTATACTTGTGCGTCCCAAGTAGTAAAACTTCTCCTGTGCGGCCGTTTACGTATACATTTGTATAACTTGAAAGATTGCAGTCTTCGGCTTCAGCCCCCATGCACAGGGTGCGGGGGTGTTAGCAAAAATAGCGCGTTTTCACACTTAGTCCGAAGTCTCGGTCCTGTTTAAGGAGGTGGTAGCGTAGCGAACGAGGCAATCCGGACTATAATGCTTTATCACTTTCACTTAGCCAGTGGAGCTCGAGGGTGGGGCTACGATATAGCCCCTGGTGGCACCGCACTTCTCTGAATTCAGGGCGCGTATGTGCCTAACCGGGAAACGGTCCTTCGTCAAAGCGGGGAATTCTAAACATTCCGGTAGTCGATCTAGTGGTTGACCAGTCTCTCGCTGTATCATGATAGTCAGTTTTCGGCTTTCATCGAGGTGCTCGCCCAATTAATCGGGGCACAATCGCGATAGTTCTCCGGTGCCGCGTTAGCCGATGATACGGAACGAAGGCAGCAAAACACGGAGCAGTTAAACCCAACATTTGACCAAAGACATGATTCGAGCTGATGCATATAATGCCTAACTCGAGACGCCGAACACTCCCTAAGGTGTTCGTTCTTTGTAATAATGGGAAGAACGATGCCCTAAGCCCCTAATGTCCAGGTACGGGCATGGTCTTCTGACGCGGCCGATGCCAAAACGTCAGGCTCCGCTTTGGCTATAGGAAGAAACCAAGGGAAAATAACAACAAGAGACAGTAAAAAAGGTTTACGCAGGGTCTTAATCTGAAAAGAATCCTCACAACGGGTCCCTACTGCACGTCTGCGCTTGTGTCTCCGCTGCACCGTTTATCCTGGATGGGTATGCACGCTGTTCATCTGTAGAAAGAGAGGAACGTTTAGTTTGAAAACAAATCATGCGAAAAATATGTGTAAAAGAAGAAATATAAATAATTAAAGCGGGGTTTGTATGAACCAGCGGTTGTTTGTGCGCGCAGCCCCCTGTGAAGAGGTATGCGGCTAGGGAGCCCCTAGCCTGCTGAAGCCGGATTCGTCTATCCGAGTCCGGGGTCTTTAAGTGACCCTCGCACTGAAATGACGCCACGCGGACCGGGCATCTTGAGTGTAAGAGACGCGTAATGCGGTATGGGGTTGAAGCGGACAAAAGCCTTTCGTCACAAGAGTGCTTGATATCCACTTTCAAATGGGACGATGTGAAAAATTAATTTTTCGCGTCGAAAATTGTTCAGCGATCCGAACACGACTTCTAGTAGTATAGAGCCTGTGCACTTGGCGTAAGGGCCTGGCGTCACTCCTTTGAAGGAAGTGCGGCTGTGTCAGATTTTGGTAGGGTCTATCCCCATCCTACGGATTGTGTTTGAATACAGCAGGTTTAAGTCGCTGCCTCCGTCCATTAGGACGTTAATAAATTGTAATCCATCTATTATGGGATTCAATATCAGGGGTGTCCGTCCCTCGTTTCGAACGCTTCTGGAATAGTCCAGGTGGTCGAAAGTGATTGGTTTTGATATCCATTCTCTATGGTCTGCTGGGTTGGACCGCGCGAAGCTCTTTTTAGAAAGTGCCGCACTATTTTTCCGTATTATCACATGAAGTGAGTTTACTGCTTTGACCCCTTGTGGGAAAGTCTTTTGTTTTCCGATGCGTCGAGCCCCTTGTGTTCGGCATTTAGTCGGCCGGACTGTTTAAAAACCCAACAATCCCTGTGGGTGTGATTTGCAGGCCTTCCGGGGGTACTGTGGATTTGACATATCCGACCCAAAATCTTGTTTAAGTTGGACAATTCATCGTTGTCATCCTTAAGAGGTTGTGTTTTGTTGTTGGGCCGCGACCTTTTCAATCCGGCGTTAACTGCCGTGCTCTTTGGGCTTTTCTCTTTATTCCGGCGCTGCTCTTTTCTGCACCGTGATTTTCCATTTCCATCTCTTATCTCGGATGTACTTGGGTCGCTGGTGCTGCATCTTGCTAGCCAGCTATCCTCTCCCGCACAGAAGCGGGTCATGAGGCTTGTTAGTGCGGACATTGTCCTCGGTTTCTCTTGACCGAGGTGCCTGGCAAGCCATTCGTCTCGGACATTGTGCTTGAAAGCTGCTAAGGCTTCGGCGTCCGGACAGTCAACTATTTGGTTCTTTTTGGTAAGAAACCTGTTCCAGAATTTCCGCGCTGACTCTCCGGGCTGTTGAGTTATATGACTTGGATCATCTGCATCCGGAGGGCGGACATAAGTCCCTTGAAAATTTGCTCTAAACGCGTCCTCGAGCTCTTCCCAACTTCCAACAGTGTTTTCTGGGAGGCTTTTAAGCCAATGACGGGCTGGCCCTTTGAGCTTGAGGGTAGGTATTTTATGGCATGGAGATCGCCTCCTCCGCCATGTGTATATGCGATATATAATCTTCTATCCAGACTCCTGTGGTCTGTTGTTCCATCGTAGGCCTCTATGTTTATGGGTTTAAATCTTGCTGGGAATTCATGGTCCAGCACCTCATCGGTGAAACATAGTGGGTGTGCGGCGCCCCTGTATTTGTGTGTGCCGCTATCATCGGACACTTGACGTGTTGCCTTGCTTCTTGGGGCCCTCTCCTTTGGCCCGTAGATGGACCTGGATGGGCCATCTATCCTTCCAAGTTCGTTGGTTGGTTTATGTGTGGCGCCGCTGTCAGAATTTGGCCTATCATCTGGTCGTCTATCCAACCAGGAAACCTCTTTATTTTTGGACGGTGGAGGCTCTATGGCCTCCTCGTCGAATTCTGGTAGCAGCTTGCGCTTCGGGTAGCTCTTAGATTGGTGGCCATTGCCATATTTATCTGCGGTTTTGAGCACTTTGCTCCATCTCATTCTGAGTGTGTCTTCCGCTGTTTTGAGCCTCCGTTTTTCCTTCTTCAGGCTTCTTGCAGTACTAACGAGTCTTTTCCGAAGGTTCTTGCTCTCTGGTGTATCCGACATGAGATCGTCCGGACTGTCGTTTTCGCCGGGCCTGGACTGATTATCTGACTCGTCATGTTCGGACGGTTTATCTGCATGTTCATCGTCCATTTGTGAGCCCTGCTGTATTACGGGCTCCTTTGGAGCGTTGTTGTCATTGAGGCGGGTCTTAGGGCAGCGTCTGCGCCGCCGCTTTGGTCGTTTATCGGCGGGGTTATCTTCTGCCGCGGCCCGTTGATCCTCGTTATCGCTCTCCTTTGGGGTGTCCACCATGTATATGTCATGTGGCGAGGTGGTCCTCCCGTGCCTTATAGGCTCTGTTTCTTGTTCGTCTCCGGCATCGTCGTCCATTCCGTCGATGTCTTCGGAGTCATAGTCTAGCATGTCGGTTAGATCGTCGACAGTGGCTACAAAGTGGGTGGTGGGTGGGCTCTGAATATCTCCGTCGTCCGCATCCCAACCATCCTGGCCATAGTCCGGCCAGGGCTCTCCTGATAATGAGAGATGCTTTAGTGAATTCAGGATGTCACCAAAAGGCGAGTATTGGAAGATGTCCGCGGCGGTGAATTCCATAACCGGCGCCCAATCCGATTTGATTGGTAGGGGCGCGGGAGGTTCGGAGTCCGGCAAGGAGTCTGGCGCCTCGGAATCACAGATTTCGCAGGGGACAAGATTAGTGTTCGGCTCCATCGCCGTGGATGTTGAAGCCCCCAGTGCGGCGTCTATCCGCCGGCGCTCGATCTGGGCGATCGGCTCCGGACTAATGGCTGGAGCAGATTTGTGTGCGGCTACCAAGGCACTGTTCGGCGGCAGAGCTAGATCATGCCCATCGCAACAGTGCGGCGCGCTTGGCTGTGGCTCGGGTCCGTCGAAGATCAAGTCTCCGTGGACATCGGCTGTGAAGTTTAGGCTTCCGAATCTGACCTGACGGCCAGGGGCGTAGCTTTCGATCTGCTCCAGATGGCCAAGCGAATTAGCCCGGTCTTGAAGCCGCCGAATCTGAAGATCTGTCGGGAGAAAAGTCTCACCCGACAGCGTTGTTGGTTGAAGACGCCATCAAGCCTATCGGTGGCGACACGAGGAACTCTCAATGAAAGCACCAATGTCGGTGTCAAAACCGGCGGATCTCGGTAGGGGGTCCCGAAGCTGTGCGTCTAGGCGGATGGTAACAGGAGACGAGGGACACGATGTTTTTACCCAGGTTGGGCCCTCTTGATGGAGGTAAAACCCCACGCCCCTGCTTGATTAATATTGATGATATGGGTAGTACAAGAGTGGATCTACCACGAGATCAAGGAGGCTAAACCCTAGAAGATAGCCTATGGTATGATGGTTGTAATGTATGTTGTCCTACGGACTAAAGCCCTCCGGTTTATATAGACACCGGAGAGGGCTAGGGTTACACAGAGTCGGTTACAATGGTAGGAGATCTACATATCCGTATCACCAAGCTTGCCTTCCACGCCAAGGAAAGTCCCATCCGGACACGGGCCGGAGTCTTCAATCTTGTATCTTCGTAGTCTTGGAGTCCGGCGGACGATGATAGTCCGGCTGTCCGGACACCCCCTAGTCCAGGACTCCCTCACTCCTCGTCTTCATTGGAGGAGTGCGCCTTGGTGTCTTCGGACGTCACGTCCGATACAACCTTGCGCCGGAGACCTTTCCTGGTCCCCGTGGCCTTCTTCTTGGCCTTCTTCGGTACCTCATAGGGCGCCGGAAACAACATCTTTGTTAGAAGAGACGATGCTGGATCTTCAGGTAGCAGAGCCGGACAGTCGATCCGCTCCGCTATCGCTACCCAGTCCTGTTGAATAAGCATGGAGGCTAGATTCCTCCCAGGAATATGCTAGTAAAAGGCACATCTTGCAAAATGTCAAAACTCACCGGATGCACTTGGCGTTTCGCGCTGAGTCCGCGATCTTCGTGGGTGGGGGGCTCGTTGGCCTTGAAGAGCACCTTCCAGACGTCTTCGTATGTTGTGCCGAAGAGCTCTTGCAGCATCTGGTGTTCGGCCGGGTCGAACTACCACAGATGGTAAGCCCGTCTCTGGCACGGGAGGGGCCGGCGGATGAGCATGACCCGGACCATGTTGACAAGCTTGATTTTCTTGCCTATCATATTTTGGACGCAGGTCTGAAGTCCGGTCAGCTCCATCGATGAGCCCCAGGCTAAGCCCTTCTCTTTCTAGGACGTGAGCTGCATGGGGACGCCAGATCGAAATTCGGGGGTCGATGCCCAGTTGGTGTCGCGCGGCTCGGTGATGTAGAACCACCCCGATTGCCACCCCTTCACGGTCTCCACGAAGGAGCCTTCGGGCCAGGTAACATTGGGCATCTTGCCCACCATAGCGCCTCCACACTCCGCTTGCTGGCCAACCACCACCTTTGGCTTCACGTTGAAGGTCTTCAGCCATAGGCTGAAGTGGGGCGTGATGCGGAGCAAGGCCTCGCACACAATGATAAACGCCGAGATGTTGAGGATGAAATTGGGGGCCAGATCATGGAAGTCCAGCCCGTAGTAGAACATGAGGCCAAGGACAAATGGATGGAGGGGTAATCCCAGTCTGCGGAAGAAATGAGAGAGGAACACTACCCTCTCCTGGGGTTTGGGGGTGGGGATGATCTGCCCTTCGGCCGGAAGCTGGTGCACGATGTTTGCGGACAGGTATCCGGCCTCCCGAAGCTTTGTAATGTCCTTCTCCGTAATAGAGGTGGCCATCCACTTGCCTCCCACTCCGGACATGCTTGGAATGACTTTGCAGAGAAGGTGAAAGCTTGGGCGCTAGAGCTCGAGCGAGAACGGATAAGCAGAGGAAGAAAAAGGCGTGGGTGAAAAAGGGGAATCCTTATCTCTTTATAAAGGCGGTAGAAACTATGCGCCTCCCCACTTGCCCCGTAAACTCGCTTATTCCCCAAGCGCCGCGTTGATGGCGCGGTTGGGTTACCCACACCCGTATTGATGAGAATCCCGTGATAAGGGGACATGATCTCTGCTTCGACAAGATGTGCCAATAAAACCGCCTCGCAATATGTGCAGTAGCAGGTTGAGAAAAACGGTTCGTATAATGACCGGGCCGCGGCGTGATGTCACGCTATGGAAGGTTGTCAGCAGATTAGATTTGTGGAATATTGTGCTCTCTACGGTGGTATGTGGAATTTGTTTTGCAGAGCCGGACACGATTCCTGTGTTCAAAATTTACCTTGGAGTATTCAGAGAAGGAACCCGCCTTGCAATGCCGAAGACAATCTGCGCGCCGGACTCATCGTCATTGGAGCCTGGTTCAGGGGCTACTGAGGGAGTCCTGGATTAGGGGGTCCTCGGACAGCCAGACTATGTACTTGTGCCAGACTGTTGGACTATGAAGATACAAGATTGAAGACTTCGTCCCATGTCGGGGGTGAGGAGTCTGGAATAGGGGGTGTCCGGACAGCCGGACTATGTACAACATCCGGACTATTGAAGCGTGAAGATACAAGACTCAAGACTTCGGTCCGTGTTCGGATGGTACTTTCCTTGGCGTGGAAGGCAAGCTTGACGATCCGGATATTATATTTCCCTCTTTGTAACCGACTCCATGTAAACCCTAGCCCTCTCCGGTGTCTATATAAACCGGAGAGGTTGGTCCTTAGAAGGCCGATCACAATTACATTCATACCATCATAGGCTAGCTCCTAGGGTTTAGCCTCTATGATCTCGTGGTAGATCTACTCTTGTACTACCCATATCATCAATATTAATCAAGCAGGAAGTAGGTTTTTACCTCCATCGAGAGGGCCCGAACCTGGGTAAACATCTGTGTCCCTTACTTCTTGTTACCATCAGCCTTGACGCATAGATCGGGACCCCCTACCCGAGATCTGTCGGTTTTGACACCGACATTGGTGCTTTCATTGAGAGTTCCTCTGTGACGTTGCCGTCAAGCTCAATAGCTCCTTCAATCATCATTAACGACGCTTTCTAGGGTGAGACTTTCCTCCCCAGACAGATCTTCGTGTTCGGCGGCTTCGCGCTGCGGGCCAATTCTCTTGGCCACTCGGAGCAGATCGATAGCTATGCCCCCGGCCATCAAATAAGGTTCGAAAACCTGAACTATACGGCGGATATCCGCGGAGACTTGATCTTTGACGGATTCGGGCCAGCGCCAGAAGCGCCGAACTGTCGTGATGAGCACGGCTTAGACCTGCTGTCAGACGTTGCTCGGGATATCGTCCCAGCAGAAGCCTCGGATATAAATCCGGGACAGGTTGCTTCGCCTAAGGACGGAGGGCTAGACCCCGACCCGCAGGTTGTACCTTCATTGGCGATGGAGCCGACCGCAGGTCTCACCTCTGAGGGAACCTGTGACTCCGAACCCCCGGATTCATATCCGGATGTAGGTTCCAGTCCGCGCGCCCCCGAGCCCGCCGGTCCTGGTTGGGCTCCGGTGATGGAGCTCACCGCGGCGGACATCTTTCAGCACTCGCCCTTCGGCGACATGCTGGACTTATTGAAGTCTCTCTCCTTGACAGGAGACATCGGGCCGAACTATGCCCGGCTCGAGTGGGAAGCAGACAACGACGGAATTCGTTGCCCACCCACCACCCACTTCATTGCCACGATCGATGATCTAACCGACGTGCTTGACTTCGACTCCGAAGACATCGATGGTATGGACGACGATGTAGGAGAATCACAGGAGCCACCGCTCACCGGGCGGTGGACGGCCACCTCCTCATATGATATATATATGGTGGACACTCCGAAGGAAACTAATGGCAACGAGGCAACGGAGGACAACCCCTCGGGGAGAAAATAAAAAATGGGTGTCGTCGGCGCCGCTCCAAGCCCCGCCACAGAAACACCGGCCCCGGCGGCGAAAATAATCTGGATGGCGCCGAAGAAGAATATGACCCTGATCAGCCCGCCTTTGAGCAGGCCGAACAGGAAGACGAGTAGGTCATCCTAGAAGAACAGGCGACAGACGCATACCCAGAGGTGGACAACTATATGCCCTCCTCTGAAGACGAGATCAGCCTCGGCGACAACGAATTCGGTGTACCTGAGGATCCCGTGGAGCAGAAGTGCTTCAAGCGTAGGCTTATAGCCACTGCGAGTAGCCTGAAGAAGAAGCAGCAGCAACTACAAGCTGATCAAGACCTGCTCACAGATAGATGGACTGAAGTCCTGGCAGCCGAGGAATATGGACTCGAATGCCAAACGGCTGACCGACCACTGAGGGAGTCCTGGATTAGGGGGTATCCGGATAGCCGGACTGTGTACAACGTCCGGACTATTGAAGCGTGAAGATACAAGACTCAAGACTTCGGCCCGTGTCCGGATGGGACTTTCCTTGGCGTGGAAGGCAAGCTTGGCGATCCGGATATTATATTTCCTTCCTTGTAACCGACTGCATGTAAACCCTAGCCCTCTCCGGTGTCTATATAAACCGGAGAGGTTGGTCCTTAGAAGGCCGATCACAATTACATTCATACCATCATAGGCTAGCTCCTAGGGTTTAGCCTTCTACGATCTCGAGGTAGATCTACTCTTGTACTACCCATATCATCAATTAATCAAGCAGGAAGTAGGGTTTTACCTCCATCGAGAGGGCCCGAACCTGGGTAAACATCTTTGTCCCTTACTTCTTGTTACCATCAGCCTTGACGCACAGATCGGGACCCCCTACCCGAGATCCGCCGGTTTTGACACCGACATTGGTGCTTCGGATGAGAGTTCCTCTGTGGCGTCGCCGCAAGGCTTGATGGCTCGACTCGTCTTCAAGGACGATATTACTTCGGAGGGAGCTCTGGCTGTAGGCCAGACGCTCCGGCTCGGCAGCTTTATCATGGCCGCCCCGTCGGCGATGGAGCCGATGATGGCCTCTCGGGTCATCAATCATAACCTTCGGGTCAGTTCGGAACTTGCCGAACAGATGGATCCAATAGAGCTCTCCTCCTTTAATGAACTCTTGGATCGCATCACGGCTCTGGGAGTCGCTACGAATTATGACCGGATTGGGCTTAAACCCGACCGAAGGGACATCAGATCCCCACCGGCCACCCATGAGATGGCGATTGTGGAAGAACCACACGTGGATTGTCCCCCAACTTTGAGGACGAATTATGTTCGGATCGCCGAACTCCTCGAGCCGAAAATCTGCTCAGAGGACAACCAGTCCCAGGTCCCGGACTTAGAATCGAGCATTGGGCCAAAGGAATTGGGTAACACTCCAGATTCTGAGTTGCTGGGCTCGGAACCGCCCGTGCCCTTGGGTGTTAGATAGGATCATAATCCGGATTCTGCTAACAATACCTATTCGGACTTAAACTGTCTCGCCCGCATCAGGCAAGAGCCCCAGGAGACGATACATCATTACTGGGTCAGATTCCTCCTTGCGCTTAGCAAGGTTAGGGACTGCCGCGAGGAGAACATGATCTCACTCTTCTACAAAAACTGCACGGACGAAGGGCTCCTCAACGATATAAGCCGTCGCGAGATAATACATTTCGCGGACTTGGCAACCATAGTACATAAGTACTGTGCGATGGAGAGCGCTTGGAAGACCCAAACAAAATTTTGGGATAGTACCGCTCTCACCAAGACCTTTGTCCAAACCAAACGGACGAACTCTCGTAAGACGCCCGATCAAATCCCCAAGAAACTGAAGCCCACCCCAGGATGGGGATCCGTATTGAAAGAATGGCTCGACGGGCCATGTAAGCTTCACAGTACGCCGGATACATTGCCAACTCATAGCCTTAGGGTTGGATACTCCGGCAGGTGGCAAAAATTGGCGAGGATCTTCTTGCGAGCCATAAAGCGGAACAATATCCTACCCGCGGACACAGTACGGTACTAACAGTCTTCAAGACTTTCTCCTCGAACAACAGGGGCAAGCGGGCTCATCGAAGCTCTGCGGAAATTTGCCATGTGGCAAAGATAAACCCCTGGAATGACACAGCTATAACTTTCAATGCCAGTGACGAACCTCGATTCCAGACTGTCCGGGCACCGGCCGCTCTGGTCCTTAGCCCAATCGTGGACGGCTTCCGGCTGACCAAAGTACTCATGGACGGCGGAAGTGGGTTAAACATGATCTATGAAGAAACGCTCAACAAAATGGAGATTGATAAAGGCCGCATTGAGTAAAGCGGCACCACCTTCAGGGGAATCATCCCTACTCGGGAAGCACGATGCGCGGGAAAAATCACACTTGATGTGGTATTCGGCACCCCGGAGAATTATAGGTCCAAAGAAATCACATTCCAAGTGTCTCCTTTCAGCAGCGGATACCAAGCCCTTCTAGGGCGGGACGCGTTTACAAGCTTTCAAGCTGTACCCCATTACAGGTACATGAAGCTTAAAATGCCCGGGCCCAACGGAATCATCACTCTAGCCAGTGATCCGGACGTCGCACTCCGCGCCGAAAACAAAATCGCAGCACTAGCCCTGGAAGCATTATCTGAAGCCCTAGCGGCCGAAGTGTTAACAACCCTGCGGGCCACCATGGACAGGGACGACGTGATACTCGACAAACGACCCAAGTCCACCTCTTTCAAACCTGTAGACGAGATAGTCAAATTCCAGGTCCACCCAACGGACCCCACGAAGACAGCATCCATCGGAACACGATTGATGTCACGCCCAATATGCGACCCTATCCAAAAGGAACTCGAAGGTCCCACCAAGGATAGACCAGCATATTGAAACGCTTTTGCAAGGTGGATATCATTACATCAACATAACATAATAGATGGGGATACATACATAAGGCATACAATGCCACACGAATACAACATCATCTTAAATAAGAGCACCATCCGACTACGGATGAAACACAAACAGAAACTCAAACGACATCCACCCTGCTAGCCCAGGCTGCCGACCTGGAACCTATCCCCTGATCGAAGAAGAAGCAGAAGAACTCCAAAACAGGTAAACATCGCTCTCGCGTCATGATCATCGCATAACCTGTAGCTGCAACTGTTGTTGTAGTAATCTGTGAGCCACGAGGACTCAGCAATCCCATTACCATGGGTATCAAGACTAGCAAAGCTTAACGGTTAAGGAATGGATAAGTGGTGAGGTTGCAGCAGCAGCTAAGCATATATGGTGGCTAACCAACACAACTAAGAGCGAGAAGAGAGCAAGAGGAACGGTCGTGAAGCTAACAATGATCAATAGGTGATCCTGAACTCCTACTTACGTCAAACATAACCCAGAAACCGTGTTCACTTCCCGGACTCCGCCGAGAAGAGACCATCACGACTACACACACGGTTGATGCGTTTTAATTCGGATCTGGTGTCAAGTTATCTACAACCGGACATTAACAAATTCCCATCTGCCACATAACCGCGGGCACGGCTTTCGAAAGATAATACCCTGCAGGGGTGTCCCAACTTAGCCCATGATAAGCTCTCGCGATCAACGAAGGATATTCCTTCTCCCAGGAAGACCCGATCAGTCTCGGAATCCCGATTTACAAGACATTTCAACAATGGTAAAACAAGACCAGCAAAGCCGCCCGGATGTGCCGAGAAATCCTGATAGGAGCTGCACATATCTCGTTCTCAGGGCACACCGGATTGTCCAAACTTTCGGTAGGCGAGCCCAGAGTTGCCCCTGGTGGCCACCAGCGGCTGACAGTTTGGACCAACACTCACGACGAGCACTGGCCCGGGGAGGTAAATAAAGATGACCCTCGGGCTCCGGAAACCCAAGGGAAAAAGGGCTAGGTGAGGCAAATGGTAAAACCAAGGTTGGGACTTGTTGGACAAGTTTTATTCAAAGCGAACTGTTAGGGGGGTCCCATAAATCACCCGACCGCGTTAGGAACGCAAAATCCGGGAACATAACACCGGTATGACGGAAACTAGGGCGACAAGATTGGAACAAAACACCAGGCATAAGGCCGAGCCTTCCACCCTTTACCAAGTATATAGATGCATTAATAATATAAGAGATATTGTGATATCCCAACATAATCCTGTCCACCTTGGAGCAATCTTCAACTTCACCTGCAACTAACAACGCTATAAGAGGGGCTGAGCAAAGCGGTAACATAGCCAAGCAACGGTTTGCTAGGAAGGGTGTCAAAGGTTAGAGGTTCATGGCAATTTGGGAGGCTTGAAGAGCACATGATAGGCAACGCACCATAGCGATAGAACGAAGCAACTAGCATAGCAATGATAGTAGTGAGATCCAGGGTAGCGGTCATCTTGCCTGAAATCCCGCAAGTAATAAGAATGAGTCCATGAAGAAGATGAAGCCACAAAGACGAACCACACGTAGACGAACGCATCCTCACGATCGCAACGAAACGGGAACTATCGAGAAGAAGCACACAACATGGTAAACACACCACACATGAGCAAGACATGATGCACAACAAGCATGATGCATGGCAAGGCTACATGAAGCTACTCATGGCAAGAGATGATGCAAACAAGAACAACACATCAAAGCAAGTTTAAATGAGGCTGGAAACAACATATAACAATTCCAGTAAGTCCTCATATACATATTTCGAAATTGGTCCAGAACTGAATAAACATTATGTTCAAGTTGTTAAACAGCAAGTTAAGATGCATCAAGATGATCTACACGAAATTCTAGTCAAGTTACATATAAAGTTCATTAGATTCCGAGCTACGGCCTAGAAGATATGAGCAAAACAAGTTAAGCATGGCATTGATGCTAAATGCATCCAAACATCAAGCAAACACGCCAAAGAAAGGATGCAACATGATAATATGAAACTACATGCAAAATCACGCAAGTTTCATATAGATCACACTCAAAACGGAGCAACGGTTCAACACATACACTCTATACAAGTCATAGCAACATTCTGTCCAAAACAGCAACTAGGCACCTTACAAGCATCAAAACAATATGCTACAGCACCCCAACATAATAACAAAAGGCATGAGCATGATGTACGGGTAAAGGACAACAAAACATGAACACTGATCTATATCCAGAAACTACTAGAACATGCTCAAAATGACATGGAAAGATTGCAAATAATAACAGTTTCAGACTTATCAGGAAATAACATCAGATTGCAATGTTTAGAGCTATCAAACAACATGTTACAAGAACTTATCATGGCAAACAAAGGCATGGCATGAATCTACTAATTGCATAGAACAAAAGTCCCTTACTGACCATGAGCCAAAAAGGCACAGAAAATATGATGGCACCCATGTAAACATGGCAAGTTTTTTTACAGATTCAAACATGGCAGGAACAGCAATAAGTAGGCATGTTGGTGAGCTTGAATCACTCACCACAGAGCAATACATGGCATGGCAAGGCAACCAGCACTAATAAGACATATTTATGAAGCTAAGCATGGCAAGAACAAGTTCATAGGGTGCATGGATCACTAGAAAAGCATATGGCCAAAACTGAACTTAATATTAACAGGCTGGCAGCAACATTTTTAGCAAACTTTGGAGCAAGAAAACAACATGATACAGCAGGCTATAAATGCAGCCAGGGGCATGAATGGATAGAGCAAGACATGTATAACAAAACATCCTTAGTGAACATCTCCCGAATAATGCACGAAACGACTTGTAGCAACAGGTTTAGTTAGCAACAAAATATAACAGAAGCTGTGAGGAAAACAGCAACAACAAGTACCCTACTTAACAAGCTCGAAGCACTCAGCACAGAACTCACAAAATTACGTGGATAGTACCACTGGAAAGATGGCATGGCATAGATCAAAACACATGTAGACATCAACCTCATAGGATGCACACGTCAATCATGGCAAAAATGACAAAAGAGCATCTTATAACAGTTTCAGCAGATTAACATCAACATGAACTCTTCCAACAGCATTTCGGGCATCAAGATGAGCGCAAATGAACATTACGCAATGAGATGACATGAAGTACTCGTTGAGGCGAACAATTTGACATATTACACGCACGAAACGGAGCTACGGATGCAGAGATACAGCATGATGAACATGGCATGATAATGTACGAATATAGCAGAAAAATCACCTCGGGGAAAAAGTCAACCCGGGATGGAGGCGTGCGGGACGAGGAGATCTAGGGCAGGGACGGGGCCGTTTGGATGGAGGGAGTGGTGGATCTGATCCACTCCCTCGGATCCGGCCGGAGCTCCGGCGAGGCGAACTCCGGCGAGCTCCTCGCAGCGCGGGGAGGAGCAGGGGGTCGGCGAGGGCCACGTGGAGAGGAGGGAGCAAGGAGGCGGCGCTTGGGGCACGGCACGGTGGCAGCCGGAGATGCCAGCGGGGCAGGCGGCCATGGCACGCTGGCGGCGTGGAGGCGCCCGGCGGCGGAGAGTAGGCGCGCCGGGAGGGGATCGGCGGCGCGGCGGAGGCTCGGCGGGCGCCTCGGCGCAGACGACGGGGCCAGCGGCGCCAGATCCGCAGCAACGGGCGGCGAGGCGAGCGGCGAGCTCCGGCAGCTCGCCGGTCGGAGGCGGGGCGGACGGGCCAGCGGGCGGCGGAGGAGGCGCGCGCGAGCGCGCTGCGGCGGGCGGATGGGCTCAGGCGGGCGCGCCCGGCCAGCGGGCAGCGGCGGCTGGGGCGCTGGGGCTACGTGGCGCGACGCCAGTGGCTGCGGGGGCGGCGGTGATTTCGTTCGGTGGCGGCGGACGTGTCCGGTGGCGGCGGAGGCGATTTTTAGGGTTTGGTCCCGGGATTAGAGGAGGGGTGCACATATATATAGGTAGAGGGAGCTAGGAGTGTCCAAATGAGGTGCGGTTTTCAGCGACGCGATCGTGATCGAACGACCGAGAGCATGGATGGGAGTTTGCTGGGTTTTGGGCCGCTTTGGAATGGGTGTTGGGCTGCACACAAAAGAGGCTTTTACGGTTACCTGATTAACCGTTGGAGTATCAAACGACCTCCAAATGGCACGAAACTTGATAGGCGGTCTACCGGTGCTGTACCAAGGCCGCTTGGCAAACCTCGGGCCATTCCGAGAAAGTTTAATACCGGCTCACAATGAAAGACAAAAGGGGGACGCCGGATGACATAGAAGTGCCGGATCGCGAAACGGACAACGGGGAAAATGCTCGGATGCATGAGACGAACACGTATGCAAAATGAAATGCACATGATGACATGATATGAAATGTAACACGCAAGCAAATGACATGGAAATGACGGCGAATAACTGGCAGACACCTGGCGTATCGAATCCGGGGCATTACAATTGAGCCCCGTGATGGATGCCGCACTGCGAGATTTCTTACGCGAGAATTGGGACATTTTCGCCTGGCACCCTTCGAACATGCCAGGCATCCCACGTCGGCTGGCCGAACACAGCCTCAATATACTAAAGGGATACAAACCGGTCAAACAGACCCTAAGGCGGTTTTCAGAACCCAAACGGCAAGCCATGGGGGAAGAGCTAGCCAAGCTGCTTGAGGCCGGATTCATCAGAGATATTAAACATCCGGATTGGCTGGCCAATTTGGTAATGGTGCCAAAAAAGGACAAATCCGGGCGCCTATGCGTCGACTTCAAAGACCTCAACAAGGCTTGCCCCAAGGGTCCCTTTCCCCTCCCTCGCATCGATTAAATCATCGATGCCACAACTGTTCATGACTCGCTGTGTTTTCTTGACGCATACTCTGGATACCATCAAATAAAGATGGCAGAGTCTGACCAAGCTGCAACAGCTTTTATAACGCCATATGGCCCCTTTTGCTTCAACCCTATGCCCTTCGGGCTCAAGAATGCTGGTGCAACCTATCAACGCATGATTCAAACATGCCTGGAGAAACAAATCGGCAAAACAGTGGAAGCATATGTGGACGATGTTGTCATAAAAACCAGACACGCCGAAACCCTAATAGATGACTTGAGGCTCACATTCAATAACCTTCGGACATATGACATTAAGTTGAATCCAGAAAAATGTGTTTCCGGTGTCCCTTCGGGGAAGCTCCTGAGCTTCATTGTTTCCAATACAGGAATAGAAGCGAATCCAGCAAAAATCTGAGCCCTATCGTAGTTGCCATACCAACAGACCTCAAGCACATCCAGAAACTAGCAGGATGCGTGGCCACTTTGAGCCGCTTTATATCCAGGCTAGGAGAAAAAGCGTTGCCTCTTTACCGCCTCCTTCGGCGCACCGAACACTTTGTATGGACGGACGCAGCCGCGGCCAGACTCGATGAGATAAAGACCTTATTGGCCAGTAATTCGGTCCTAACAGCGCCAAACATCGGCGAACCTATGCTGCTATACATAGCTGCAACACATCAAGTGGTAAGCGCAATGCTTGTCATCGAATGAGAGGTGGACAGATACAAATTCCCGCTTCAAAAGCCGGTCTACTACGTATCCATGGTGCTCACACCATGTAAATCCCGATACCCACACTATCAAAAAATAGCATACGCAGTCTTCATGGCATCTCGGAAGCTAAGACACTACTTTCAAGAGTGTTTGATTACCGTCGCCTCCGAAGTGCCACTCAACGACATAATTAATAACCGTGATGCTACGGGCCAGATTGCTAAATGGGCCATCGAGCTCCTGCCATTCAACATAACATACAAACTGCGGCGAGCCATTAAGTCGCAAGTATTGGCTGACTTTGTCGCCGAATGGACAGAAGCCGAACCCCCTAAAGAGTACGGCGCGTACTCCAACTGGATCATGCACTTTGACGGCTCCAAAATTCTGGCCGGACTGGGAGCATGCGTAGTCCTGACGTCTCCCACCGGGGACACGGTCCAGTACATCCTACAAATATTATACACAGACTCCAACAACGCGGCCGAATATGAGGCCCTGTAACATGGTCTTCGGATGGCAGTCTCTATGGGCATCCAACACCTGGAAGTGCGCGGGGATTCGAACCTCGCAATATCACAAATAAACGGGACTTTGATGCCAAGGATCCGAAAATGGCGGCCTATCGTAATGCCGTCCTCAAAATGTCAGCTCGGTTTGAGGGGCTCGAATTCCACCACGTGGCTCGAGAAAACAATCAAGCGGCGGACGTCCTAGCCGACATCGGCGCCAAACGCGACCCTGTCCCACCTAACATATTCCTGGAAAAGCTGTTCTAGCCATCTGTAATATGGGAAGGAGTCGGCGATGCGCCAAGACGGATCGAATACACCCCTGACTCGAACCATCCGACACAATCGGAGGCTCTGCCACCGAAATAACACCCTCGGCCCACGAAATCATGGCCGTAATTGCCCCGTGGACAGAGCCGTTCTTGGCCTACCTAAATAGGCAGGAGCTCCCCGAGGACCAAAATGAAGCACGCTGCATAGTCCGGCTTTCTAAAGCCTACAAGGTCCACGAAGGGGAACTCTACAAGAAAAGCGCGACCGGAGTGCTCCAAAGGTGCATCTCCGAAGAGGAAGGGCGGCAACTCCTACCTGAAATTCACGCCGGACTGGGCGGACACCACGCTGCAGCTCGAGCGCTAGTCAGCAAAGCCTTCCACACAGGCTTTTATTGGCCTACGACCCGAGCAGACGCGCAGGACCTTGTCCAACATTGCATCGGCTGCCAACTCTTCGCCAATCAGAGTCATATGCCCCCTACCGCTTTCCAAACAATCCCTATAACTTGGCCCTTCGCGGTCCGGGGGCTGGATATGGTCGGTCCCCTTAAAGGGGGAAGCCATAAGAAAAAAAATACCTATTGGTTATGGTGGACAAATTCACCAAATGGATCATAGCCAAACCAGTTAAAATGGCCGAATCCAGACCAGTAATAGACTTCATATTCGGGGTTGTACACCGGTACGGTGTCCCCCATAGCATCATCACTGATAATGGCTCAAATTTCACAGCCAATGAAGTGAAAACTTGGTGCAGCAAAATGGGCATTAAGCTCGACTACGCTTCCGTCTACCACCCGCAAACAAACAGCCAGGTCGAACGGGCAAATGGTCTTATCATGAGCGGCATAAAACCCAGATTAGTGCTATCTTTATCAGAATCGGATACACACTGGGTAGAGGAGATCGACTCTATACTCTGGGGACTGCGAACCACACCGAATCGAACAACCAGATACACACCATTCTTTATGGTGTACGGTGCAAAAGCAGTACTACCCTGCGACATAATACATGATTCGCCACGCGTACGCATGTACGAAGAGAAGGAAGCCGAGTTAGATCGGCAGGACAACTTGGACGCCCTGGAGGAGGAGCGTGATGTCGCAAAAGCCCATTCCACATTCTATCAGCAGCAGGCTCGGTGATATCAAAGCAGAGAAGTGCGGGCCAAAACATACAATATTGGTGAGCTCGTTCTACGCCTACCGGAGAAGAAGAAGGACAAACTCAAACCTAGATGGGAAGGTCCCTTCGTCATTGAAAAAGTTCTCATCGGAGGAGCGTACCGCCTACGTAATGCATCTGACAACAGACTCGAGCTGAACCCATGGAACACGGTAGACTCCGGAGATTCTACGCCTAACGCCGAACACAGTGTTCGTCTCCTCACCCCTCCTTTTTAAATTACGCTCCACCACTGTTTCTCTCCTTTCTTGACCCTCTTTCCATTCACACAAAGTATTTAATACAATGCAGATTCCTGGATTATCCCAGCCGTACCATGTGTGCAAGCTGTATCTGGGGGCTTCCTATTCGGAAGCTAGACATAATTACTTTAATGGCTTTTTTGCCCATCACATATGCGTTCTTTCACCATATGTGCCTTTTCTTCACCATTATACGCATCGATATGACTTAAGATGTGGCCAAGCTGGGTTGCCTGGCTCTTGTGTTTATGCCCTATGTTCCCGTTAATTCGGCTAGGGCATAAGGGGAGCACCTCTGCGTTGTTACTGCCGGTTGAGCCGGATGTGCACCTCAGACTGGGTGAAGCCGAAAGCTAGTTTCCTTAAGAGAATATTCGATCATTGAACAAAGGATGTATTCGTTGGATACAACAAAAAAACCCCAGAAGCTTTGTATCCTATGCCATCGTGCGTAGTCCGGACATGTGCACCGACACATGGATACCTAGGGAAAGGAACCCTTAACGGAACTATTCTTCCTAGAAGATGTTTCTTGCTATCCATGCAATATAACATAACTAGTTGGGTACTTGTCTGTTCAAGCACCTATGACCCCTACGCCTGGTCTCCACGCATGCCCCAGTTTTCACATAACTGAGCGGGTATTCGGACACACCCCGGACTATAGGATCCGGGGCTGAAGCGAAAAGGTCCACCATGACAAATGATTTCAATCCGGCTAGAGGCTACTTATGCCAATCAATTTACACAGTCACTGAGAATGACTATATTCCTCTTCTATACCATCTAACAGGTTATCTATCCTACAATCCTACTGAGAATACTTAGCAGCTAATGCCACCTGGTCATACACCAGGCTCATGGGAATTTCCTGCCCATCGGGCCCCGCTAGTCCCACTTCGGCCATATGGTTAGGGTCTAGCTTGGTATAGCGCGTCTTCACCATCGCCTAGGCTTCTCTTGCTCCTTGCCGGCAGGCTGATATCTTCCACAGACGAAAGCGCCGCCGGGCTCCTTGAAGCAGGTCCGCAAGCTCCCCCATTGTGACGCCCGGATAATTAAGCTACAGTGATCCCACGCTAATGGTGCCACGTCACCACGGTTACTGCTGCTAATCTATCGTTAGATCAAAATCGGTCCCAAATTCAAATTCAAAGTTTAGTAAATAATAAAAGTTTTCAAACATTAAAATAAAATTGTTTGGTCTGTATTAAATATTACATAGATAAATATGGCCTAGTAAACACATTTTTATAAAATGCCTAAATGATTCAAAATGATTTAGAACAGAAAAGTAAATAAATAAAAGAAAATACAAAGAGAAAAACTAAAAAAAAGGGAAAAGAACCCCCCGGGCCAGCCGACCCAACTTGCCGGCCCATTCGGCCACCGGCCCAACTGGGCAAAGGCCCAGCCGGCCACTCCCACTCCTTATCCCCTCACCCCGCAAACCCTAACCCACTCCCGGCACCCACACCCCACTCTCCCCACGACGCCCCCTCCTCTCTCCCGATCTGGATCGGGATCCAGAGGAGGCCGACGCCGCCCGACGCAGCCCCGTCCACCCCTCCTCCCCGGCCGGCCTCTCTTCCTCCCGGCTCCGCCCCGCCATCGCCGCTCGCCCCCGAAAGCGGTGCCCCGACCCCATTGCCTCGTCGCCTCGCGGACGCTGCCCGGAGCCCGCACCGCCACCATGGGACCCCGCCCGGAGCTACATCGTCGTCGCCTCGTCGTCCTCGCCGGATCTCCCTCGTCGGACTTCCCCGACCTCCATCGCGCCCACTGCCCCGTTCCCTACGAATCCCCCGTGAGCTTCTCCCCTCCCTCCTCTCTGCTGCCGTATCGCGCGCATGCTCCGCCGTGGCCGCGCCCATTCCCCTTTCCCCTCCGTCGCGTCGTACCGCTGCTGCCCGGCGGCCGCGCGCGTCTGTCGCAGCAGCCCTCTCCGCTGGCCGCCGCCTCTATCAACGCGCCATCTGCGCAGAAGGCGCGCCGTTCAAGACGCCCTCTCCTCGGCACGGAGGCGCGCCCCACACCACCGCCATGCCCGTGGCCTCACTGGCCGCGCCGTCCGCCCTACCGCCCTCTACACGGCTTCACCGCAGCCTCACTCTGGCTTCGCCGCGCCCGCTCGCCTTCGGCCCCGCACTCCGCCGTCCCCCATGCCGGCCGGCCGCGCGGCCGCCACAGCCACTGCCTCGCCCACTGCACTCCTGCAGGCGGCGCCCGCCTAAGCGCCCGTAGCCTGATCCGGGTGGACTCGGGCAAGACGCCCACATTCGCTATGGCCCTTGGGGCCCGCAGACATGTGGGGCCGGCCCCAAAATGTAAATAAAAATAAAAATAAAATTAATTAATTAAATAATTAAAGAAATAATTAATTTAATTAATTTTGATTAATTAAATCAAATAACTAATTAAACTAATTACACATTAGTTACCTAACTAATATCATCAGTTAATTAGTTAGTTAAGTAATCAATGACAGTGGGGCCCACCTCCTAATTAATACTAATTAGGTTAATTAAATTGTTTAATTAAAATGTGTCACTGACCAGTGGGACCCACTTGTCAGGTTGACCAGTCAACCCCCGTTGACTGCTGACGTCAGCATGACATGATGCTGACGTCATAAATCCATTTTCGAATTAAATTAAATAATTAATTAAATTCTAGAAATTAATAAAATCTTTAGAAAAACATATCTTTTAAACCGTAACTCGGATTAAATTATTTTCAACATGAAAGTTGCTCAGAATGACGAGACGAATCCAGAAACGCAGCCCGTTCGTCCGTCACGCACCCCTAACCTATCGAACTCGCAACTTTCCCCCTCCGGCTCCTCTGCCCAAAAACATGAAACACCGGGGATACTTTCCCGGATGTTCCCCCCCTTCACCGGTATCATCTCATACCGCGTTAGAACACGTCTAGCTCTGCTTGTTGTTCTGTTATGCACTTGCTTGCTATGTATTTACTGTTTCTCCCCCCTCTTCTCTCCGGTAGACATCGTGACGATGCTGATGCCCCTGTGGTCGACTACGTCACCGACGACCCCTCCTTGTCTGAGCAACCAGACAAGCCCCCCCCTTGATCACCAGCTATCGCCTATTCTTCTCTATACTGCTTGCATTAGAGTAGTGTAGCATGTTACTGCTTGATTACTCCTATTCTGTTGCATAGCCTGACATTGTTGCTACATCTGTTGATACCTTACCCGCAGTCCTAAATGCTTAGTATAGGATGCTAGTTTATCATCATTGTCCCTACACTCTTGTCAGTCTGCCTTGCTATACTATCGGGCCGTGATCACTTGGGAGGTGATCACGGGTATATATACATACATACATACTATACAGATGGTGACTAAAGTCGGGTCACTCGAGGAGTACCCATAAGTGATTACGATGAGGGGCTGAAAGGACGGTGGCTCCATCCCGGTAGAGGTGGGCCTGGGTTCCCGACGGCCCCGATTGTTACTTTGTTGCGGAGCGGCAGGGCAGGTTGAGACCACCTAGGAGGCAGTGGGCTGGCCTGCTCGGCGTTCAGCGGATACTTAACACGCTTAACGAGATCTTGGTATTTGATCTTAGTCGGCCATTTGGTCTATCGCACTAACCATCTACGCTGGAGTAGTTATGGGTATCCCGGCGTCGTGGTATCAGCCAAGCCTTCTTGACGTCAAGAATCGGCGGCACGCGCGGATTGGAACGTAAGCCCGCTTGTATTAGGGGCTAGTTACGCTTCGGCGCGTTAGAACGTCTTGAGTGTGCTCGAGGCGATGGGCCCGGACCCTGCTGGCGCTTAGGTTTAGACCCGCGTCTGACCTCTCTGTTGTGCCTAGGTGGGGCTGCGACGTGTTGATCTTCCGAGGCGGGCATGACCCAGAAAGTGTGTCCGGCCAAATGGGATCAAGCGTGTTGGGTTATGTGGTGCACCCCTGCAGGGAAGTTAATCTATTCGAATAGCCGTGTCCCTCGGTAAAAGGACGACCCGGAGTTGTACCTCGACCTTATGACAACTAGAACCGGATACTTAATAAAACACACCCTTCCAAGTTCCACAGACAACCCGGTGATCGCTTTTCCACGGGGCGACGAGGGGAGGATCGCCGGGTAGGATTATGCTATGCGATGCTACTGGAGATGCTACTAGAGATGCTACTTGGAGATGCTTCTTGGAGATGCTACATGGCGATGCTACTTGAAGGACTTCAGTCTACTCTCTTCTACATGTTTGAAGGCGGAGGCTGCGAGCGTAGTCTTGACGGATTAGCTATCCCCTCTTATTACGGCATTCTGCAGTTCGGTCCACCGATATGGCCCTTTACACATATACCCATGCATATGTAGTGTAGCTCCTTGCTTGCAGTACTTTGGATGAGTACTCACGGTTGCTTTCTCCCCTTTTCCCCTTTCTTTTCTTTACGGTTGTCGCAACCAGATGTCGGAGCCCAGAGCAGACGCCACCGTCGGCGATGTCTACTACTAATGGAGATGCCTACTACTACATGCGGGCGACGACGGCGACCGGGAGTAACTTAGGAGGATCGAGGCGGGAGGCCTGCGCCTCTTCGATCAGATCGGTTTGTGCTAGCCTTCTTAAGGCAATCTTGTTTAACTTATGTGCGTACTCAGATATTGTTGCTTCCACGACTCATCTATGATCGAGCACTTGTATTCGAGCCCTCGAGGCCACTGGCTTGTATTATGATGCTTGTACGACTTATTTTACTTTTACAGTTGTGTTGTGATATCTTCCCGTGAGTCCCTTATTTTGATCGTACACGTTTGCGTGCATGATTAGTGTACGATTAAATCGGGGGCGTCACAAGTTGGTATCGAGCCGATCTGTAGAATCCTTTCCAACTCCTTGGCCGAAGTTGAGTCTAGAAGCCGAAAACTGTTTTACTAACTTGGCTGTGCGGCCCCTGGGCCCACGTCGCTAATTGGGTGATATTAGGATCTTTTATTCCTCATCTATACTCTGGGACTCTAATCTCTCTTCTATTCGGGTTAAACGATTTTATTAACTTGGACTCTAGGTTCTCGATAATACTCTCTGCCGGAGAGCCCCTTCAGTCCAGATGATCGCCGCTCGCACGGAAGATTTGAAGATACTCCGATTTTCTCTCGAGACCTTGTGCCCGTTGCTTTTGCAATTCCCTTCCACTGAAATATCCCTATGGATAATTACTTACACCTGTCGTGCTTACTTTTATTCCCAGTCGATCTTTTTATTACAAGATACCCTGAGAATACTTTATGCCTACTGCCTTGCAGTTTCTCGCCACCTGAATACCCCTACGGATAATTCTCGCACTTATCGAGTATCCGCTCATCCCCAGTTGTTCATGTGTTTCACAATGGTCTTCGAAATACTATTCGGTCCTCCAAAAAAAAAATCCTTAGTAGCTTATTGCTTGGCAATACCTGTCTGCTTGCATGATGGATGCTTTCCATATGTCTGGCAAGATTCGTTAGTATCCTTAGACACCGTCATTTTGATCCTATCGATTGAACATGTGTGTGAAAGCATGCAATCATCAGTTGATCCTTCTAAATTATCTTTCCGGCTCAGACGTCATTTTGAACATGAGATGGATCTCGACCCAATTAAATTGTCGTCGATTGTGCCCCTAAGTCTATTGAACTTATCCATCCTTGATCAGAGCGTCTGCTTCTGATCCTTCACTTTGAAAATCACAATTCCTTGCTATTTAGATGATGAATTATTCAGATGTTCTATAAATCGATGCATTTGCATTCTTTCTTCCTCTGATTGTGTACCGATGCTCACATCAGCTCCACTATGGACCGCCGGATCATTTGTTGAAATATCATCCGACAGTGTCCTTCGTATACAAAAACCTCAAGAAGTTCTTTCCCTGATACATAATACCTTAGGTAAACTATATCCTCTGTTGTTGTCAACCATGCTCTACTATCGAGCTTGTGTTAATTACTATCGAAGTTGTGGTATATGTTTCCATGATGCCCTGATGGGTTGAACCTATGCCTTCCTTAATATGTGTGAACTTGAAAGTTCCCACGAGCCATACTCTTCTGGTATTTTGCCAGATAAAATTTCAACAATACAACTTCATCGAACGCGAGAAGTGAATGGAAGGTTATACATTGAAGAAGTGGGAGTCGACCTTGAACTTGTGTTCATGCCCATGGACACGATGTAGATCCTATCATGGAAGCTTCTTGTAATAATAACTATTGCCTTGATATAATATCATCTGGTATCTGTGGATTGATCTTTTGCAATCATGGTTCCGACCATGTTCTCCTTTAAATACCATCTTCGATGCAAGTGTAAGCACTTGTCTTCTGTGGATCAATACCTCGGTCCAACCTCTACTTTGATCCGTCTTCGAGTATCACCCCCCTGGTATCTCGAGATTATCTTGGAACTGAATAACTTCTTATGAGTTCTTCATCAAGTACTACATTCTCACTGATTATAGTTTTCATGGGCTTTGAGTTATTAAACACTCAAAGACACCGATAACTGAACCGAGTCTGCACTACGGTTCAACAACTCTTGATAATCTTCTTTAAGAGTTTGTACCCGGTCACACCATTCCTAGCCTGTTTGGCTATATCGTTGTCGTGATGATTCTAACTGTGCTACCTGGTCCTTATTCTCGGAGCACCAATTTGCGACGATAGCTAAGCTTACGTCAATTTTCCTCGTCATACCCTTTCACCTTAAACAACAAGCTTGAGTTCGAGTTTGTATCGTAACTGTGGTTCCAATAACCTTCTGCTTCATCATTCCTTTGACTTGATGTCATCGCTGATTGATTACATCTTGAAATCTCTCAACAAATGTGTCGTGATCATCATCAACCTTATGAGGTCTTCCAAAATACCTATCGGATTCTTGATGAGAAATAGCATCCTTTGCCCTCGATGATCTGGGTTATCATCGACAACATTATTGCATTCCCTCCAACACAAAAATTGTTCCTGTTTTGTGTTGTTCCTTGAGCTCCTTTCTATCCTACTTATGTTATGATTCTACCGCGGAGTATTACCATCTTTGATGTCATGAATGTTGTGAGGATTGCTCCACCTCTTCTGAATTTTTGCTATAATGATACTTCTCACCATCACCATTCTTTATTGGTCCCCGTGTTGGTTCTAACCAGGATACCAACAGATGAACGGTGCTATTTGGATTCTGCCCTTCTAGCAACCCTATTGCTTTGAAGTTAATGGTTGGCTGTTCATTCTTAAACATTTGATTATTGAATCACCATTCCGACGTTGGTTGTGCAACCCAGCCCATATTTCGGGTGCACCTTTCAACCAATGTTTAATTGTGTATGTTTTCCTCGAGCATACATCATGATACCATTTGATCTGACAAATGTTATCTCCTTGTTCACATAATTGCGGAAATCCATCTTTTGTTAATCTCGATGAATTGTCGCTGATTCCATCAGCCACCTCCTCATCCTCTCGTTGGTTTACCGATGAACTCTTGTTTCGGAACTGGCTTCCATGGTTCATCTCCCGAGAATCTTCGATGTCATCTCGTCAATTTGTATCGCACCTTTTCTCCTCAAGCATCGTGAGTTTGAGGTATCCTAACACCGATCAGATCTGAATCTCGGTCAGATATGATGGTTGGAACATTTTTCCAAGAGTTATAACACTGGTCTTTTATGACCCGGTAAGGTGATGGCAAGCCCAGCACACCTGGCCGGATGACCTGCTATTATAGTTTCCTTATTAGCAAGGTTATCCATTCTTCCATGAGGAAATTGTAAGACTTATTCTACAAGTTGTTCCTGATGGATCCTTCCTGTATCCAAAGTCTGACCTTTGCTTGAAAACCATGTCAATACTATCTCGAAGCATGTCTGTCGTACTCCGATTTTCAACATGAAAATTTGAAGCCCAATGCTAAAGTTTCCTGCTCATTTATCCAAACACCGTTGTATGGGTAATGTCATGAACTTTCTCCCCCTTTCCTAAAGGGGTTTTCTACATTATATCCTGTGGTGGATATCATGCTCTGTTTGTCCTTAGCAAAGGATATACCCCTGAATAATGTGTTTAAACACATTTTCCTTTCCATTGAATTGTTTAATCTTCCTAGTGATCCATATGATCTAAGCAGTAATATTCGTCTGCTTATGTAAACACCTTGGTGTACAACCGTGTCAGTAAGACCCTGTTGCATTTGTCGATAGCATTCAGGTAACCACCGATGGACGAGAACTTTGTCTATTGGTCCGCCTCGTTCAACGTGCAGGAAAATGGTTCTCTTCGTCCCTCATCCTTGGTACCGACATTGTTGCCGACATAACTGACACACTATTCTCTTACATGCCTTGCTTACATGATCGTGCAAGACGTCACCACCCTTCCTATTTTCAACCCACATGGTGGGCCCATAACCCATAGGTCCCAGGATCGAAACCTGACTCTTCTTTACAACCCGTATTCTAATGTATCCTTTGCACCTGGCTTCGTATGTGATTCACGAGCTAAATTCTATACCATTAATCATTCTGGAATCAAACACCATGTTATTCTCGTTGTTCAAACCCCATTCCAGCTTCTATCTAGTCATCGCATGATTGCCTACCCATTTGAAACTTTGGTACCATCGTATATTGCACTCAATGAATTCACTGAAATACAACTCGCGGGGTACCTTGTGTATTATCCCATTGAGTTCACCATCAGATGCCCAGCTTTGTGGAGATGTGTTCTTCCGATGTTTTTCCCCTTGGTCGCGTTCGTAGGACGACATAGATCCCGAAGAAAGGATGAAAAATTGATCCTGGTGACTTGAAGCAGAGAAATCAAGACATAAACAAAAGGGGTCAACCTCTTCGAAAGGGCAGCCAAGACCGAGAAGACTCGTTAGGTTTTTCGCTACCAACACCTTTCCCCCCTTACTCCACCGCTTAAATCTCGGGACGAGATTTCTTATAGTGGAGGAGAATTGTGACGCCCGGATAATTAAGCTACAGTGATCCCACGCTAATGGTGCCACGTCACCACGGTTACTGCTGCTAATCTATCGTTAGATCAAAATCGGTCCCAAATTCAAATTCAAAGTTTAGTAAATAATAAAAGTTTTCAAACATTAAAATAAAATTGTTCGGTCTGTATTAAATATTACATAGATAAATATGGCCTAGTAAACACATTTTTATAAAATGCCTAAATGATTCAAAATGATTTAGAATAGAAAAGTAAATAAATAAAAGAAAATACCAAAGAGAAAAACTAAAAAAAAAAGGGAAAAGAACCCCCCGGGCCAGCCGACCCAACTGGCCGGCCCATTCGGCCACCGGCCCAACTGGGCAAAGGCCCAGCCGGCCACTCCCACTCCTTATCCCCTCACCCCGCAAACCCTAACCCACTCCCGGCACCCACACCCCACTCTCCCCACGACGCCCCCTCCTCTCTCCCGATCTGGATCGGGATCCAGAGGAGGCCGACGCCGCCCGACGCAGCCCCGTCCACCCCTCCTCCCGGCCGGCCTCTCTTCCTCCGGCTCCGCCCGCCATCGCGCTTCGAAAGCGGTGCCCGACCCATTGCCTCGTCGCCTCATGACGCTGCCCGGAGCCCGCACCGCCACCATGGGACCCCGCCCGGAGCTACATCGTCGTCGCCTCGTCGTCCTCGCCGGATCTCCCTCGTCGGACTTCCCCGACCTCCATCGCGCCCTTGCCCGTGCCCTCACGAATCCCCGTGAGCTTCTCCCTCCCTCTCTGCTGCCGTATCGCGCACGCTCCGCCGTGGCCGCGCCCATTCCCCTTTCCCCTCCGTCGCGTCGTACCGCTGCTGCCCGGCGGCCGCGCGCGTCTGTCGCAGCAGCCCTCTCCGCTGGCCGCCGCCTCTATCAAGCGCGCCATCTGCGCTGAAGCTGCGCCTGTTCAAGACGCCTCTCTCTCGGCACGGAGGCGCGCCCCACAACCACCGCCCGCGGCCCGTGGCCTCACTGGCTGCGCCGTCCGCCCCTACCGCCCCTCTACACCGGCTTCACCGCAGCCTCACTGGCTTGGCCACTGCTTCGCCTCGGCCCCGACTCCGCTGTCCCCCATGCTTGGCCGCCGCATGGGCCGCCTCAGCCACTGGCCTCGCCCACAGCACTCACGTGGCGGCGCGCCTAGGCGCCCGTAGCCAGATCCGGGTGGACTCTCAAGACGCCCACACCGCTATGGCCCTTGGGGCCACAGACATGTGGGGCCCGGCCCCAAAATGTAAATAAAAATAAAAATAAAATTAATTAATTAAATAATTAAAGAAATAATTAATTTAATTAATTTTGATTAATTAAATCAAATAACTAATTAAACTAATTACACATTAGTTACCTAACTAATATCATCAGTTAATTAGTTAGTTAAGTAATCAATGACAGTGGGGCCCACCTCCTAATTAATACTAATTAGGTTAATTAAATTGTTTAATTAAAATGTGTCACTGACCAGTGGGACCCACTGGTCAGTTGACCGATCAACCCCGTTGATCACGACGTCGACATGACATGATCTTGGCGTCATAAATCCATTTTCAATTAAATTAAATAATTAATTAAATTCTAGAAATTAATAAAATCTTTAGAAAAACATATCTTTTAAACCGTAACTCGGATTAAATTATTTTCAACATGAAAGTTGCTCGAGAATGACGAGGCGAATCGAGAAGCGCAGCCCGTTCGTCGTCACGCACCCTAACCTATCGAACTCGCAACTTTCCCCTCCGCTCCTCGCCCAAAAACATGAAACAGGGATACTTTGCGGATGTTCCCCCTTCACCCAGTATCATCTCATACCGCGTTAGAACACGTCTAGCTCTGCTTGTTGTTACATTATGCACTTGCTTGCTATGTATTTACTGTTTCTCCCCTCTTCTCTCCGGTGACACCGTGGCGATCTTGATGCCTCGTGGTCGACTACGCCACCGACGACCCCTCCTTGTCTCGAGCAACTGGACAAGCCCCCCTGATCACCAGCTATCGCCTATTCTTCTCTATCTTGCTTGCATTAGAGTAGTGTAGCATGTTCTTGCTTGATTACTCCTATTACATTGCATAGCGACATTGTTGCTACATCTGTTGATACCTTACCCGCATGATCCTAAATGCTTAGTATAGGATGCTAGTTTATCATCATTGTCCCTACACTCTTGTCGATCGCCTTGCTATACTATCGGGCCGTGATCACTTGGGAGGTGATCACGGGTATATATACATACATACATACTATCTGAGATGGTGACTAAAGTCGGGTCATTTCGAGGAGTACCCGCAAGTGATTACGATGAGGGGCTGAAAGGACGGTGGCTCCATCCCGGTAGAGGTGGGCCTGGGTTCCGACGGCCCCGACCGTTACTTTGTTGCGGAGCGACAGGCAGGTTGAGACCACCTAGGAGGCAGGTGGGCTGGCCTGTTCGGCGTTCGCGGATACTTAACACGCTTAACGAGATCTTGGTATTTGATGCGAGTCGGCCATTTGGTCTATACGCACTAACCATCTACGGGAGTAGTTATGGGTATCCCGGCGTCGTGGTATCGGCGAAGCCTTCTTGATGTCAAGAAGCGGCGCGCGCGGCGGATTGGAGCGTAAGCTGCGCTTGTATTAGGGGCTAGTTACGCTTCCGGCGCGTTACTTAGCGTGCGAGTGTGTGCTCGAGGCGATGGGCCCGGACCCTGGCGCTTAGGTTTAGACCGGCGTCTTGACCTCTCTGTTGTGCCTAGGTGGGGCTGCGGCGTGTTGATCTTCCGTGGCGGGCATGACCCAGAAAGTGTGTCCGCCAAATGGGATCAAGCGTGTTGGGTTATGTGGTGCACCCTGCAGGAAGTTAATCTATTGAATAGCCGTGTCCCTCGGTAAAGGGCGACCGGAGTTGTACCTCGACCTTATGACAACTAGAACCGGATACTTAATAAAACACACCTTCCAAGTTCCACAGACAACCCGGTGATCGCTTTTCCACGGGCGGACGAGGGAGGATCGCGGGTAGGATTATGCTATGCGATGCTCTTTGGAGATGCTCTTGGAGATGCTACTTGGAGATGCTTCTTGGAGATGCTACATGGCGATGCTACTTGAAGGACTTGATCTACTCTCTTCTACATCTTTGTAAGGCGGAGGCTGCGAGCGTAGTCTTGACTGGATTAGCTATCCCCTCTTATTACGGCATTCTCAGATTCGGTCCACCGATATGGCCCTTTACACATATACCCATGCATATGTAGTGTAGCTCCTTGCTTGCAGTACTTTGGATGAGTACTCACGGTTGCTTTCTCCCCCTTTTCCCCTTTCTTTTCTTTACGGTTGTCGCAACCAGATCTGGAAACCAGAGGCAGACGCCACCATCGGCGATGTCTACTACTGGAGATGCCTACTACTACATGCAGGCGGCACCGTCGGCGACCGGGGAGTAACTTAGGAGGATCGAGGCGGGAGGCCTGCGCCTCTTCGATCTGTATCCCGGTTTGTGCTAGCCTTCTTAAGGCAATCTTGTTTAACTTATGTACGTACTCAGATATTGTTGCTTCGTGACTTCGTCTATGATCGAGCACTTGTATTCGAGCCCTCGAGGCCACCGGCTTGTATTATGATGCTTATACGACTTATTTTACTTTTAGAGTTGTGTTGTGATATCTTCCGTGAGTCCCGATTTTGATCATTACGTTTGCGTGCATGATTAGTGTACGATTAAATCGAGGCGTACACCCATGCCATTCGGCGATGCAGCAGGGCCACAAGGCTGACGAGTAACGCCTTGCATCACTGCCGAGCACGATCGTGCATCTGCGGCGATTCTTGTAGAAAATCACACGTAGCGAGGCATCTCCTCTTCGGTGCGACCTGTTAGCATTCCTACAAGGAAAAATCTTATTAATAAACTTCCTCGCCGAACTATCAAACAGTTCGCTTGAGTTCTTACCATAAATTCCGCAATGAAGTTTTTTGTTCTCCTTCACGGAGTCAACCAGTTGTGCACAGACGTCCTTTAATTCCACGTCCAGACGAATATTGGCATCATGAAGCTTGTTCTTCTCTTGCATCACCTGCGTAAGGATGCACTCACCGGCCTTTAGTTGCCGTTGGAGATGCGAGTCGTCACCCACTGCGCCATCCCGATTCACTCCAGGATTGTCTGCAGAACTTATTGTTAGACTAACCGCACCAGCCATCTATTAACTAGCACATATGTGTATAATGGAGACAAATATTAGTGGCAGGGGCCTTTCGGGATCCCTCTAACTTGGCTACAACATTAGATAATTGGGCCTTGCAGGCCCCCAACTCCCGCGCCAATTGTTCATTCTTGTCCACAAGGACCTGTGGATACATTGATCCTTCAAACAGTTGTCCCAACCATTCTAAGTCTCAGGGGCTACTGCTAGGCATGCTTATCAAAATCTCTTACCCGTATGTCTTTGGTATACTGGCCTGTCGCTTGGGCAAGCCCGCCTCAAGCGGCTCGGACATCTGCGTCTACCGAATTGAAGGCATTAAAAGCCTCTACGGAAAATATGTTGTGCTGGAGCACGGCCCTCCAGCGTCGGTGGTTCATGGCGCTCTCCACTTTGGAGTTTGTGGCCGAACACATGTCAGCACCCTCCATCGGGGAGGTATGCGGTGCTGGCCCCACATCCACCTCCGCCCCCAAAGCCGGTTCTGGAACTCGGCTGGTGGAGGCGTGGTTGGTGGGGTTTCCGGATATAGCCCGGCTATTCCGCTTCCTGCCAGACACAAAGGCCGCTGTCATATTTCGAATTCTATGACAGCGGGACAGGCTATGACTTTACCTCTGCAGCGGTGTGTCAGCCCGCACCGCCTTCCTCTTGAGCCTGCCCAGTCCGGACGCCCGTGGTTGACGAGTCCCTAGGGGCTCGTCCCCTCGCTCCGGCCGTCGTTTCTGCAAACAGAGCGATGCCTCAAAGGTAAACTACAATACCTGGAGAAAGTCCTCTTTGGAGGATAGCGTTTTTCAGCTCAGCTTACACGCAACGTAGGAAGCAATTCAGGGGAGTCGGCTGTAATGGCCACCAGGGCGTCGTCCCAGCTCGCCTGATAAAATACTCCGTTGACAAGCTCCATGGTAATATCCGAATCTACTTTGAGTCCCGAATCTAGGGCCCTTCCAGGGTCCTCTGGTTGCGGGGAGGGGCTGAAGATTCCTTCCATGGCTCTCCTCAGTTCCTTCTCAGAGGCATTGATGCGAGCAATCTTAGCAGAACTACGATAGAGTAAATGAAGCCGGGAAAAGAATGGCAACTTACCCACTCTGGGGGGTTGTACATGGAGAATCCGTCCCGCGTTTTTATGCGAAGGAACTCCTCCTCTCCCCTTTGTACAAATCGGACAATATCCTCGCCAAAGCGGCAGCGGAGTCCGGACCCTTACGACCATAGCGGGTGGCGTCATCTCCCCCGTTGTAATGCCACATGAGATTCCCCCGATATTGTAGCGGCTGCACTCCTCGCTTTATCCATATTGCCATGACTTCAACAATCGTCAGTCCGGACTTGGCTAGCAACTTTATCCTGTTCATCAGGAGGAATATCTCCATTGTGTCCTCTTCTTGAGGGCCCCGGGAACGCCAGCTTAGGCGTGCCCTCTGTGGGGCGTTGCTGAACTTGGGGAGACTCCTCCGGACTGGATCCGGAAGGAGAACGTCATTTATATAGAACCATTCTGAAGGCCAGTTTTCTGGTGCATTCTCATGAGTGTCAGACAGGTATCCGGTCTCGGCAATGCGCCATACTTCGGCCCCGCCCACTTGATACAGGGACTCCCCCTGGGTGCAGGGGACAAGGCAGAACAGCTTCCTCCACAATCCGAAGTGTGGTTCGCAGCCTAAAAACAGCTCGCATAGGGCGACGTACCCCGCTATGTGCAGAATGGAGGCTGGGGTAAGATTGTGTAACTGGAGGCCATAGAACTCTAGGAGCCCACGAAGAAACGGGTGTATAGGAAACCCGACGCCCCTTAGCAGATGCGAGATGAGGCATATTCGCTCCTCCGAAGACGGTTTGGAAGATCCCTCAGCATGTTCCCCTTTGTCGTAAGTAGCTATTCCAGCTCGGATGGAGACCATGAATGCCGGTGGAAGAAACCCTTGAGTTTGTAACTTCACCAAGCGGCTGTGAGGAACTGAGCATTCTTCCCAATCGCCTGACCTAGAGCGAGGAGGGCAAGCAGAAGAGCTACAACGGCCGGCCATGCTGGAATGGCTTTTCGTGAAGCGCTCTAGGATGCTAGCTCAAGGGAGGAGAGTGAGGTTCGGATATGAGAATCCCTGTCCCATCAAATAGGCGGTTGGCCCGGAGGATCGAGGGTGGCAAATGCAAAAATACCTTGACTCCTCGCATTCGGTCGACACGTGGATATGGTCATTATTGAGGCGCTGAAGCCGAGGAGCACAACATTGATTGGAGACTGGACACTATTCGTCATAACTGGTACTTTGGAGTATTCGGAGGAGGAACCCGCCTTGCAATGCCGAAGACAATACTGCGCGCCGGACTCATCGTCATTGAAGCCTGGTTCTGGGGCTACTGAGAGAGTCCTGGATTAGGGGGTATCCAAACAGCCGGACTGTGTACAACGTTCGGACTATTGAAGCGTGAAGATACAAGACTCAAGACTTTGGCCCGTGTCCGGATGGGACTTTTCTTGGCGTGGAAGGCAAGCTTGGCGATCCGGATATTATATTTCATTCTTTGTAACCGACTCCATGTAAACCCTAGCCCTCTCCGGTGTCTATATAAACCGGAGAGGTTGGTCCTTAGAAGGCCGATTACAGTTACATTCATACCATCATAGGATAGCTCCTAGGGTTTAGCCTCTATGATCTCGTGGTAGATCTACTCTTGTACTACCCATATCATCAATATTAATCAAGTAGGAAGTAGGGTTTTACCTCCATCGAGAGGGCCCGAACCTGGGTAAACATCTGTGTCCCTTACTTCTTTTTACCATCAGCCTTGACGCACAGATCGGGACCCCCTACCCGAGATTCGCCGGTTTTGACACTGACAGCCACCTCGTGGCCGGGACAAAACCGGATACTATCCCGCACCCCCACGCCGATACACTATGGCTCAGGGCAACAGGCACGACCTGCAAGATGTTGGAAATGTGCCCTAGAGGCAATAATAAAATGGTTATTATTATATTTCTTTGTTCATGATAATTGTCTATTGTTCATGCTATAATTGTGTTATCCGGAAATCGTAATACATGTGTGAATATATAGACCACAACATGTCCCTAGTGAGCCTCTAGTTGACTAGCTCGTTGATCAACAGAAAGTCATGGTTTCCTGACTATGGACATTGGATGTCATTGATAACATCATTAGGAGAATGATGTGATGGACAAGACCCAATCCTAAGCATAACACAAAGATCGTGTAGTTCATTTCGCTAGAGCTTTCCCAAATGTCAAGTATCATTTCCTTAGACCATGAGATTGTGCAACTCCAGGATATCGTAGGAGTGCTTTGGGTGTGCCAAACGTCACAACGTAACTGGGTGACTATAAAGGTGCACTACGGGTATCTCCGAAAGTGTCTATTGGGTTGGCACGAATCGAGACTGGGATTTGTCACTCCATATGACGGAGAGGTATCTCTAGGCCCATTCGGTAATGCATCATCATAATGAGCTCAATGTGACCAAGTGTCTGGTCACGGGATCATGCATTACGGTACGAGTAAAGTGACTTGCCGGTAACGAGATTAAACGAGGTATTGGGATACCGATGATCGAATCTCGGGCAAGTAACGTACCGATTGACAAAGGGAATTGTATACGGGATTGATTGAATCCTCGATATCGTGATTCATCCGATGAGATCATCGAGGAGCATGTGGGAGTCAACATGGGTATCCAGATCCCGCTGTTGGTTATTGACTGGAGAGGCATCTCGGTCATGTCTGCATGTCTCCCGAACCCGCAGGGTCTACACACTTAAGGTTAGGTAACACTAGGGTTGTTGAGATATTAGTATGTTGTAACCCGAAAGTTGTTTGGAGTCCCGGATGAGATCCCAGACGTCATGAGGAGTTCCAGAATTGTTCAGAGGTGAAGATTTATATATAGGAAGTTCAGTTTCGGCCATTAGGAAAGTTTCGGGGGTCACCGGTATTTTACCGGGACCACCGGAAGGGTCCCGGGGGTCCACCGGTTGGGGCCACCAATCCCAGAGGGCCCCATGGGCTGAAGTGGGAGGGGAACCAGCCCTTGGTGGGCTGGTGCGCCCCCCTTGGGCCCCCCTACGCCTAGGGTTGGAAACCCTAGGAGTGGGGGGCGCCTCACTTGCGTTGGGGGCAAGCCACCCCCTTGGCCGCCGCCCCCCTTGGAGATTGGATCTCCTAGGGCTGGCGCCCCCTAGGGGCCTTATATAAAGAGGGGGGAGGGAGGGTAGCCGCACCCCAAGTCTCTGGCGCCTCCCTCTCGCCTGCAACACCTCTCCCTCTCGCAAGTGCATGGCAAAGCCCTGCCGAGATCGCTGCTGCATCCACCACCACGCCGTTGTGCTGCTGGATCTCCATCAACCTCTCCTTCCCCCTTGCTGGATCAAGGAGGAGGAGACGTCTTCCCAACCGTACGTGTGTTGAATGCGGAGGTGCCGTCCGTTCGACGCTAGGAACTCCGGTGATTTGGATCACGATGAGTACGACTCCCTCAACCCCGTTCTCTTGAACGCTTCCGCATGTGATCTACAAGGGTATGTAGATGCAATCCTCTATCTCTTTGCTAGATGACTCCATAGATTGATCTTGGGGAAGCATAGAATTTTTTTTATTTTCTGCAACGTTCCCCAACAGTGGTATCAGAGCCAAGTTCTATGCGTAGTTACTATGCACGAGTAGAACACAAACTTGTTGTGGGCGTAGATGTTGTCAATTTTCTTGCCACTACTAGTCTTATATTGCTTCGGCGGCATCGTGGGATGAAGCAGCACGGGCCTACCTTACACGTACGCTTACGTGAGACAGGTTCCACCGACTGACATGCACTAGTTGCATAAGGTGGCTAGCGGGTGTCTGTCTCTCCCACTTTAGTTGGAGCGGATTCGATGAAAAGGGTCCTTATGAAGGGTACATAGAAATTGGCATATCACGTTGTGGTTTTATGTAGGTAAGAAATGTTCTTGCTAGAAACCAATAGAAGCCACGTAAAAACTTGCAACAACAATTAGAGGACGTCTAACTTGTTTTTGCAGCATATGCCTCGTGATGTGATATGGCCAAAAGGATGTGATGAATGATATATGTGATGTATGAGATTGATCATGTTCTTGTAATAGGAATCACGACTTGCATGTCGATGAGTATGACAACCGGCAGGAGCCATAGGAGTTGTCTTTATTTTTTGTATGACCTGCGTGTCATTGAATAACGCCATGTAAATTACTTTACTTTATTGCTAAACGCGTTAGCCATAGAAGTAGAAGTAGTCGTTGGCGTGACAACTTCATGAAGACACGATGATGGAGATCATGATAATGGAGATCATGTTGTCATGCCAGTGACGAAGATGATCATGGCACCCCGAAGATGGAGATCAAAGGAGCAATATGATATTGGCCATATCATGTCACTATTTGATTGCATGCGATCTTTATCATGTTTTACATCTTATTTGCTTAGAACGATGGTAGCTTAAATAAGATGATCCCTCGCAATAATTTCAAGAAAGTGTTCCCCCTAAGTGTGCACTGTTGCGAAGGTTCGTTGTTTCGAAGCACCACGTGATGATCGGGTGTGATAGATCCTAACGTTCGAATACAACGGGTGTAAGCCAGATTTACACACGCAATACACTTAGGTTGACTTGACGAGCCTAGCATGTACAAACATGGCCTCGGAATAGGAAGACCGAAAGGTTGAGCATGAGTCATATAGAAGATACGATCAACATGGAGATGTTCACCGATGATGACTAGTCCATCTCACATGATGATCGGACACGGCTTAGTTGACTCGGATCATGTTTCACTTAGATGACTAGAGGGATGTCTGTCTGAGTGGGAGTTCATTGAATAATTTGATTAGATGAACTTAATTATCATGAACTTAGTCTAAAATCTTTACAATATGTCTTGTAGATCAAATGGCCCACACTAATGTTTCCCTCAACTTCAACGCGTTCCTAGAGAAAACCAAGCTGAAAGATGATGGCAGCAACTATACGGACTGGGTTCGGAACCTGATGATCATCCTTATTTCCTAGAAGCACCGCTACGTGAAGCACTGTAACGCCCCGGATCCGATGCGCCAGGTGTCCGCCAGTTATTCGTCGTTGTTGCCATGTCATTTGCTTGCGTGTTGCACTTTGCCATGTCATCATTTGCATTTTATCGTGTCATCATTTTGCATACGTGTTCGTCTCATGCTTCCGAGCCTTTTCCCCGTTGTCCGTTTTGCAATCCGGCACTCCTATGTCTCCCGGCGTTCCCTCTTCTCTCTTTTCATGTGCGGGTGTTAAACTTTCTCGGAATGGCCCGAGGTTTGCCAAGTGGCCTTGGTATAGCACCGGTAGACCGCCTGTCAAGTTTCGTGCCATTTGGAGGTCGTTTGGTACTCCAACGGTTAACCGGGTAACCGTGAAAGCCTCTTTTGTTGCAGCCCAACACCCCTTCCAAAGTGGCCCAAAACCCACCAAACTCCCCTCCATGCTCTCGGTCGTTCGATCACGATCGCGTGGCCGAAAACCGCTCCTCATTTGGACTCTCCTAGCTCCCTATGCCTATATAAAGGCCCTCCCCTTCCATTTTCGTGGTGCAAACCCTAGCCTAACTCCTAGCGCCGCCGGACACGTCCGCCCGAGCCGGACATGTCCGCCGGACACCTCACCCCGTCCAATCGCCGATCGCCACGTCGCCTCCCCCGCCGCTGCAGCCAACCAGGAAGCGCCACGTCACCCAGCGCGCCCCCACCGCGCCCGGCCAGCAGGGGCCTTCTGAGCCATGAGGCCCATCCGCGTCGCGCCGCCGCCGCCTCGCGCGCCGCTGCTCGGCAGCGTCGCCACCGCCGCCGCCGCCCTCGCCGCCGTCGCGCCGCCCGCTCACACGCGCCGCCCGCCTCTCCGCCGCCGCCCGTGCGCTCGCGCCGCCCCACTGCGCTTCATGCCGCCCGCTCGCCTTGCGCCGCCGCCCGCCAGCAGCAGCTCCGCCCGGCCGCCCGCACCTCCTCCGCGCGCTCCTCCGCGCCCCCGCGCCTCCGGCCGCCGTCGTCTGGTCGCGGCGCGGCGCCGCCGCATACTGCCGCGCCTTAGCCGTAAACGGCCTCTCCGCCGCCGGCGTTGCCTCCGGCCGGATCCGGGCGGGACACGGCCGGATCCGCCTCCTCCCGGCCTCCCCGCGTCCTCTCCGGCCACCTCCGTCAACTCCGGCCGGATTCCGGCGAGATCTCCGGCGTGCATCGAAAACCGTGCAACTTCAGGTTGACCCCGGATTTCTTCCAAGTCCCCGAATCTGTGTAATTTTCATGCTATTTTCATTGCATCACATCTCTGCATCCGTAGCTCCGTTTCGCGCGTATAATATGTCAAATTGTTCGACTCGACGAGTACATCATTTAATTCCATTGCATCATTTGCATTTGAGCTCATCTTGATGCCCGAAATGCTGTTGGAAGAGGGCTTCAGATCGTTAGTTCCAGAATCTTATCAGCCCGAGCTCTTTTGTCATTTTTGCCATGATTTATGTGTGCATCCTATGAATATGAGCTCTACATGAATGTTGGACTATGCCATGCCATCTTTCCATAGGTGTTGACCTTGTATTTTTGTGATATGTGTGCTGAGTGCATCAAGCTTGTAAAGTAGGGTAGTTGCTGTTGCTGTTTTCCTGACAGATTCTGTTACATTTTGATGCCATGTTAACATGCTTCCACTAATCATTATATGCATAATATGAAGATGCTCTATAAACATGTTTTGAGATAGATGTCTTTCTCTATCCATTCATGCCCTTGGTTGCAATTATAGCTTGTTGGAACATGTTCATTTCTTGCTCCAAAGTTGCTTGAAAATGTTTCCCTACAGATTGTTTGCATGAGATTCAATTTTCACGAGGTCGTTGTAGTTCATCCGTGTATGCTATGACCTTGCTCTTGCCATGCTTAGCTTCATAATCATGCCTTCTTACTATTGGTTGCCTTTCCATGCCATGGATTGCTCTGTAGTGAGTGGTTCGAGCTCACGAACATGCCTACTTATCGTTGTTTCTGCCATGTTCAAATCTGTAATATAACTTGCCATGTTTACATGGGTGCCATCATATTTTCCGTGCCTTTTTGGCTTATGGTCAGTAAGGGTCTTTTGATATATGCTATTAGTAGATTCATGTCATGCCTTTGTTTGCCATGATATGTTCCTGTAACATGTTGTTTGATAGCTCTAAACATTGCAACCTGATGTTATTTCTGCTAAAGTTTGAAATTGTTATTACTTGCAATATCTCCATGTCATTTTGAACATGTTCTAGTGATTTCTGGAGATAGCTCAGTGTTCATGTTTTGTTATGCTTTACGTGTACTTCATGACCATGCCTTTTGTTATTATGTTGGGGTGCTGTAGCATGTTGTTTTGATGCTTGTAAGATGCCTAGTTGCTGTTTTGGACAGATTGTTGCTATGACTTGTATAGTGTGCATGTGTTGCCCCATTGCTCCGTTTTGAGTGTGCTCTATATGAAACTTGCTTGATGTTGCATGTAGTTTCATATTATCATGTTGCATCCTTGTTTTGAGGTGTTTGCTTGATGTTTGGGTGCATTTTGCATCAATGCCATGTTTAACTTGTTTTGCTCATATCTTCTAGCCCGTAGCTCCGAATCTAATGAACTTTATATGTAACTTGACTAGAATTTCATGTAGATTCTCTTGGTGCATCGTAACTTGCTGTTTAACAACTTGAACATAATGTTTATTCAGTTCTGGACCAATTTCGAAATTTGCATATGAGGACTTACCAGAATTGTTATATGTTGTTTCCGGCCTCATTTAAACTTGACTTGATGTGTGCTCTTGTTTGCATCATCTTTTGCCATGAGTAGCTTCATGTAGCATTGTCATGCATCATGCTTGTTGTGCATCATGCCTTGTTCATGTGTGGTGTGTTTACCTATGTTGTGTGCTTCTTCTTGTTAGTTCTGTTTAAATCGCGATCGTGAGGATTCGTTCGTCACGTTTGGTTCGGCTTCATCCGTTCATCTTCTTCATGGACTCGTTCTTCTTCCTTGCGGGATTTCAGGCAAGATGACCGCTACCTGGATCTCACTACTATCATTGCTATGCTAGTTGCCTCGTTTTTCGCTATCTGCGCTACCTATTACTGTTTGTCCAGCCATCCCATATTGCCATGAACCCTAACCTTTGACACCTTTCCTATGCAAACCGTTGTTTGGCTATGTTACCGCTTTTGCTCAGCCCTCTTATAGCGTTGCTAGTTGCAGGTGAAGTTGAAGATTTCTCCATGGTGGAGAGGGTTTATGTTGGGATATCACAATATCTCTTATATTATTAATGCATCTATATACTTGGTAAAGGGTGGAAGGCTCGGCCTTATGCAGTGTTTTGTTCCACTCTTGCCGCCCTAGTTTCCGTCATACCGGTGTTATGTTCCCGGATTTTGCGTCCCTTACGCGGTCGGGTGATTTATGGGACCCCCGACAGTTCGCTTTGAATAAAACTTGTCCAAAGAAGGCCCAACATTGGCGTTTACCATTTGCCTCACCACCACCTACTTTTTCCCTTGGGAGTCGCTCTCTCGAGGGTCATCTTTATTACAGCTCCCGGGCCAATGCTTGTCTAAGTGTTGGTCCAAACTAGAACCACTTGCAGCGCCACCTCGGGAAACTTGAGGGCTGGTTCTAGTTATGCGTCTTGCTCATCCGGTCGTGGCACGAGGCGAGATCTGTGCGGCTACTATCGGGATGTCGACGCGGGAGGTCTTGCTGGTCTTGTTTTACCATTGTCGAAATGTCTTGATGTACCGGGATACCGAGTCGATCGGAGTGTCTCGGGTGAAGGTCTATTCGCCGATGATCGCGAGAGCTTGTCATGGGCTAAGTTGGGACACCCTGCAGGTATAAACTTTCGAGAGCCGTGCCCGCGGTTATGTGGCAGATGGGAATTTGTTAATGTCGGTTGTAGACAACTTGACACTTGATCCGAATTAAAACGCATCAACCGAGTGTGTAGCCGTGATGGTCTCTTCTCGACGGAGTCCGGGAAGTGAACACGGTTTCTGTGTTATGTTTGACGTAAGTAGGTGTTCAGGATCACCTCTTGATCATTGCTAGCTTCACGACCGTTCCGCTTGTTCTCTTCTCGCTCTTCTTTGCGTATGTTAGCCACCACATTATGCTTAGTCGCTGCTGCAACGTCACCACCTTACCCCTTCCTTTTTCCCATTAAGCTTTGCTAGTCTTGATACCCATGGTAATGGGATTGCTGAGTCCTCGTGGCTCACGGATACTTCAAAACCAGTTTGCGGTGCCTATGTTACCGAGCGGTGGCGCAACCAAGCTCAAGGAGGAGCTCGATGAAGATCTTGCCCTTTGTGTTGTTTCATTCTAGTTGATCGAAGAGTGGAGCCCGGTTGGGGTCGATCGGGGACCTTTATCGCATTTGGGGTTCTTCTTTTATTTTGGTTCCGTAGTCGGACCTTGATTGTATATGGATGATGTAATGCTTTATTCATGTATTTGTGTGAAGTGGCGATTGTAAGCCAACTATGTATCTTTTTCCTTATGTATTACATGGGTTGTGTGAAGATTACCTCACTTGCGACATTGCTTTCAATACGGTTATGCCTCTAAGTCGTGCCCGACACGTGGGAGATATAGCCGCATCGAGGCGTTACAAGTTGGTAATCGAGCCTTCCCGACCTTAGGAGCCCCACCGCTTGATCGCTTTTAGCGGCGAGTTGTGTCTAGAAAAATGTTTTGAGTCATTTAGGAATTATATATCGGAGAGTTTAGGAATTCTTTTTACTCCCGGTCCTTGACCTTACGGTGAGGTATCTGACGTAGAGTTTTGACTCTTCTCTTCTCAAATTTCACTAAAATTTTTTTTAGGATCACGCGGGTATCTTGGGATCGTTCGATATTCTTATGGCGAGAACATTGTTCTTGGTGCCTCGACATTTAGGGGTTGTGGCGGTGTCCCGGGAGTTGAGCTCCGAGGTGTTGTCGTCATAATTTTATCGTTGCGATTTGGAATACGAGTTTAGTCGCCGACATCGAAAATCTCTTTTATGCAGTTGTTGGTGAGATAACCCCGCTAACCCGATCTTGAGGTGAGTAGGGAGTATTGCCATGACTCGTATAACGGATGCTTTTGAAGGTTGAGGTGAGCGATTTCGAAGGTTTCTTGGTTATGTGTTGACGGATGGATATAGCTGGATGTAGGGATTGTTAGTTTGGGTGAGATATATCGCTCCCTGTATCCCCAACACCGATTGCATAACCGAGAAAGTTTGAGAGTTTCATAGGTGGGAATTCAAGTAGCTCTTAGGATATCTTTTCGACGGATGTATGATATGAAATTGGGGTTCGGCGTCTAGTGGTCCGCCTATTCACGGTTGGTTTCTGATGGTCTCGTTGTGTCTTAAAGAGTCCTTGGCTATGCCGACTCGGGGACACTTCGTATGTCATGTGCCTTTGCCTTGTACATGATGGTGCTGTACGATTGAGCCCGTGTAGGCCCCACCACGAAAACTTCGGACGAAATCTCTATCATATGTTTGTTCCGGCTTATTCTGCAAGCCAATCTTTTGCTTTGTTTTATATGTGGTATTCGAGTTGCTTCAATGTCAAGTGTTGATTCCATACCTTTCCGAAATGGTGTTCTCATATTCCGATGTGAATACCAATCCTTCTCGACATTCGAGATTGTCATTTCAATTTTTTCCAACCGGTGTGCTTCTCTTCAAGTGGATCCCATCATTTTTTTCCCATCCGCAAGATCAATTCTAAGTTTTCTCAGCAGTGTTTGTTTCATCCGTCCCAAGTTGTCGTTGTTTTCCCGCCCTCCCACCCTTTTCTTCAAGGACTCATTTATTTTAATCAAGTATCCATTTATTCATGTGAAGTCTCTTCATTCTTTTCAATCAATGTTCTTATCCGGTGATTTCCCATGAAGATGCTCACGAGCTTCAAGTTCATCATTCTTCATTCTCGTATTCTTCTCCGGTGGATCCAATTCAAGTTTTTAATATTCATCATATCCCTTTCCTCATTTCAAATGCTTTTTCATACCGGTGCACCTCTTAATCTTTCACTTCTCGCTATTCGTTATTCCGGAGTGCTCAAGATATCTCGAAGATTCGTGTTTCCACTCTGCATTCGTTCAGGCTCTTTTGAGATGGGTATCTCATTCAAGTCATTTAATTCAACCGGTGCAACATCTCTTTTAAATCATTTCCAACGGTGTTTTCTTTTGAGTGGGCCCTAACCCACAGGTCTTTTCCCAGGATCTTACCTGACTCTTCTATTTTCCCAGAGCTATCCTAAATTCTTCTCCAAGTTTGATGTAAGAATGAATTTTCATCAGTCACATGCCTTCTCCAAGATCTTTCAAATTATTTTTCATTATTGGCTCAACAACCTTGTTTTTTTTTCATTCTCCCGGAGTATCTCAACAATTCATGGTGGTTCTCATCATCATTCTCATCATTTGAAGACCGAAGAAGGATTTCTCTTTAATCTTGCTCTATTCTCGTCAAGATTCATGGTGCTAGCTTGTTGCCATCCTCTCTTAATTGTTTTCGATTGTGAGAATCTTTTTCACCCATCCGGAGCATTTTAGGAGTCTTTTCAGTTTCATTCTTTGAAGCGCATCATCTCAGTATTATTCATTCAAGCTTTCAGCTCTCGTTCTTTAAATCATACCGGTGCATCATTCAAGTGTTCTCTAATCAGCTCGTGATCTATTCGTTCATTTGTATCTAAATACCCTCAAGCACCTTCGTTCATTTGCTAATTCTTACGGTGATGCACCCTACTTGATCATTTTCAATTCTTATGGTGGTTCTTTCAAGATCTCTCTTCCTTGTTCATCATATCAATTCATTTGTTGTTCCAATCCTACCGGTGGTTCGTTGAAGACCTTCTCAAGTTTCGATATATCTCTTTTAATCCTTTCTACGAGAATAAGTAGTGTGGCAAACCCGTTGCTTGTCATCAATTTAAATTGGTGAAGGATACGCATAACATAATTCTTGTTCTTGTTTCATCCAAGTGATTAATTCCTTCTTTGGAGTTTGTTCATGATGAATAAATTCTCGGTTTCATTGTTTCATCTTTTCTTTCCGGAGTTCAAAGTTTTCTCGGTTATATCATTTCAAAGCTTCATCTTATCACTGCAAGGCTTCACCTTGTGTTTTCAACTTCTCTTTCTTTCTATCACCCTTTTGATAACCGGAGTTCTTCATGGAGGTTCTACATGATGGTTCATCAAGGATTTAATTCCCTTCTCAAAGTTTTCATCGAGATTCTTATCTAAGGAGCTCAAGCATTCTTCATCGTGCATCCCGAAGTGCAACTCTTTCTACCTTTTGAGGTGGTGTTATATCACTCTTGACAATTGCCATTCTTGTTTCACGATTCACATGTTGTCAAGAATGAGGTATTTAAACCCATCAATCTCTTCATTGGAGTTATCTTGGGTTATATTTCACCTAAAGCTTTCCCTAAGGAGTGTTGCTATTTATGGTGCTTATAAACGACCCAAGTTCTTCATTTGTCCTCCCGGTGAAATAAGTTTCTCGTCTCCTTGTTGATATCAATCCAATCATTTGTTTCCGTTGGTGGCAGAAGCTCACCTCATCATTTTGAGATGTTTTTCATAAGCCCGCCACAAGCTTATTCTTTTCGTTGTTGATTTTCCAACAACTCTATTCTAACCTTCTTGCAAGGGTGCATTCCAAGATCATTGGTGGCAGAAGTTGGCATTTTCTTCCCCATTCTGTTATTTCAATGATTTATCTTCTATTCTTTCTTCCGAAGGCATGGTGATGTTGCTTTTTTCACACATCATCTCGAATTGTGAGGATCGTGTTCTTTTCATTCTTATCCATTTAACCAGAGTGTTGTATCATCTCTTCAATATCTTTTCATCTTATCAAGTTTTCTTCTCTTTCCTACCGGAGTGCTGTCCAAATTCTGTCATTCTTGTTCCTTGGCTATCTTATTATACCGAGTTGGTCATATTCTTTTCGTTCGTGAAACTTTTGATTCATGTCTTTGCAACCTTCAAGTTCTCGTAATACTCCTTGTTCATCTTTTCTAACGGATTGTTTGCAATCTCGTTCATCTCTGTTGTACACTTTCTTTTAAATTGCTCAACCTCTCAAGGTTCTTTGGTTTCACTCATTGGTCAAAGAAGCGACTTAGTTTTACCTCTTCTCTTCCTCTTCCGTTTCTCTCCGGTGCCATCCTAGATCTCGGGACGAGATCCTCTCGTAGTGGTGGAGTGTTGTAACGCCCCGGATCCGATGCGCCAGGTGTCCGCCAGTTATTCGTCGTCGTTGCCATGTCATTTGCTTGCGTGTTGCACTTTGCCATGTCATCATTTGCATTTTATCGTGTCATCATTTTGCATACGTGTTCGTCTCATGCTTCCGAGCCTTTTCCCCGTTGTCCGTTTTGCAATCCGGCACTCCTATGTCTCCCGGCGTTCCCTCTTCTCTCTTTTCATGTGCGGGTGTTAAAATTTCTCGGAATGGCCCGAGGTTTGCCAAGTGGCCTTGGTATAGCACCGGTGAACCGCTGTCAAGTTTCGTGCCATTTGGAGGTCGTTTGGTACTCAACGGTTAGCAGGGTAACCGTGAAAGCCTCTTTTGTTGCAGCCCAACACCCCTTCCAAAGTGGCCCAAAACCCACCAAACTCCCCTCCATGCTCTCGGTCGTTCGATCACGATCGCGTGGCCGAAAACCGCTCCTCATTTGGACTCTCCTAGCTCCCTATGCCTATATAAAGGCCCTCCCCTTCCATTTTCGCGGTGCAAACCCTAGCCTAACTCCTTGCGCCGCCGGACACGTCCGCCCGAGCCGGACATGTCCGCGGACACCTCGCCCGTCAATCGCCGATCGCCACGTCGCCTCCCCCGCCGCGCAGCCAACCGAAGCGCCACGTCACCGCGCGCGCGCGCCCGCCCGCCGCCCGGCCAGCAGGGGAGCCAGCTACTGAGCCAGAGGCCCATCCGCGCCGCCGCCGCCGCCCGCCGCCGCGCTGCTGCGGCAGCGTCGCCGCCGCCACCGCGCCGCCCTCCACCGCCGTTCTGCGCCGCCGCTCGCGCCGCCCGCCCTCTCTCTCGCCGCCGCAGTACACTCCGCCGCGCATCGCGCGCGCCGGCCACCGCCCAGCAGCAGCTCCGCCCGGCCACCGCGCCTCCTCGCGTGCTCCTCCGCGCCCCGCGCCTCTCGGCCGCCGCCGATGCAGTCCACGGCGCCGGCGCCCGCCGCCTTGCCATGCCTTGGCGCCGGCCTCCTCCTCCGCCGCCGGCGTTGCCTCCGGCCGGATCCGGGCGGGACACGGCCGGATCCGCCTCCTCCCGGCCTCCCCGCGTCCTCTCCGGCCACCTCCGTCAACTCCGGCCGGATTCCGGCGAGATCTCCGGCGTGCATCGAAAACCGTGCAACTTCAGGTTGACCCCGGATTTCTTCTAAGTCCCCGAATCTGTGTAATTTTCATGCCATTTTCATTGCATCACGTCTCTGCATCCGTAGCTCCGTTTCGCGCGTATAATATGTCAAATTGTTCGTCTCGACGAGTACATCATTTCATTCCATTGCATCATTTGCATTTGAGCTCATCTAGATGCCCGAAATGCTGTTGGAAGAGGGCTTCAGATCGTTAGTTCCAGAATCTTATCAGCCCGAGCTCTTTTGTCATTTTTGCCATGATTTATGTGTGCATCCTATGAGTATGAGCTCTACATGAATGTTGGACTATGCCATGCCATCTTTCCAGAGGTGTTGACCTTGTATTTTTGTGATTTGTGTGCTGAGTGCATCAAGCTTGTAAATTAGGGTAGTTGCTGTTGCTGTTTTCCTGACAGATTCTGTTACATTTTGATGTCATGTTAACATGCTTCCACAAATCATTCTATGCATAATCTGAAGATGCTCTATAAACATGTTTTTATATACATGTCTTGCTCTATCCATTCATGCCCTTGGTTGCAATTATAGCCTGCTGGAACATGTTCATTTCTTGCTCCAAAGTTGCTTGAAAATGTTTCCTGACAGATTGTTGACAAATGAGATTCGATTTTCACGAGGTCGTTGTAGTTGATCCGTGTATGCTATGACCTTGCTCTTGCCATGCTTAGCTTCATAATCATGCCTTCTTACTATTGGTTGCCTTTGCATGCCATGTATTGCTCTGTAGTGAGTGGTTCGAGCTCACGAACATGCCTACTTATCGTTGTTTCTGCCATGTTCAAATCTGTAATATAACTTGCCATGTTTACATGGGTGCCATCATATTTTCCGTGCCTTTTTGGCTTATGGTCAGTAAGGGTCTTTTGATATATGCTATTAGTAGATTCAGGCCATGCCTTTGTTTGCCATGATATGTTCCTGTAACATGTTGTTTGATAGCTCTAAACATTGCAACCTGATGTTATTTCTGCTAAAGTTTGAAATTGTTATTACTTGCAATATCTCCATGTCATTTTGAACATGTTCTAGTGATTTCTGGAGATAGCTCAGTGTTCATGTTTTGTTATGCTTTACGAGTACTTCATGACCATGCCTTTTGTTATTATGTTGGGGTGCTGTAGCATGTTGTTTTGATGCTTGTAAGATGCCTAGTTCTTTGTTTTGGATGATTGTTGCTATGACTTGTATAGTGTGCATGTGTTGCCCCATTGCTCCGTTTTGAGTGTGCTCTATATGAAACTTGCTTGATGTTGCATGTAGTTTCATATTATCATGTTGCATCCTTGTTTTGAGGTGTTTGCTTGATGTTTGGGTGCATTTTGCATCAATGCCATGTTTAACTTGTTTTGCTCATATCTTCTAGCCCGTAGCTCCGAATCTAATGAACTTTATATGTAACTTGACTAGAATTTTGTGTAGATTCTCTTGGTGCATCGTAACTTGCTGTTTAACAACTTGAACATAATGTTTATTCAGTTCTGTACCAATTTCGAAATTTGCATATGAGGACTTACCGGAATTGTTATATGTTGTTTCCGGCCTCATTTAAACTTGACTTGATGTGTGCTCTTGTTTGCATCATCTTTTGCCATGAGTAGCTTCATGTAGCATTGTCATGCATCATGCTTGTTGTGCATCATGCCTTGTTCATGTGTGGTGTGTTTACCTATGTTGTGTGCTTCTTCTTGTTAGTTCTGTTTAAATCGCGATCGTGAGGATTCGTTCGTCACGTTTGGTTCGGCTTCATCCGTTCATCTTCTTCATGGACTCGTTCTTCTTCCTTGCGGGATTTCAGGCAAGATGACCGCTACCCGGATCTCACTACTATCATTGCTATGCTAGTTGCCTCGTTCTTTCGCTATGCTGCGCTACCTATTACTGTTTGTCCAGCCATCCCATATTGCCATGAACCCTATCCTTTGACACCTTTCCTATGCAAACCGTTGTTTGGCTATGTTACCGCTTTTGCTCAGCCCCTCTTATAGCGTTGCTAGTTGCGGTGAAGTTGAAGATTTCTCCATGGTGGGCAGGGTTTATGTTGGGATATCACAATATCTCTTATATTATTAATGCATCTATATACTTGGTAAAGGGTGGAAGGCTCGGCCTTATGCCGGTGTTTTGTGCCACTCTTGCCGCCCTAGTTTCCATCATACCGGTGTTATGTTCCCGGATTTTGCGTCCCTTACGCGGTCGGGTGATTTATGGACCCCCGACAGTTCGCTTTGAATAAAACTTGTCCAGCAAGGCCCAACATTAGCGTTTACCATTTGCCTCACCACCACCTACTTTTTCCCTTGGGAGTCGCTCTCTCGAGGTCATCTTTATTACAGCCCCGGGCCAATGCTTGTCTAAGTGTTGGTCCAAACTAGAACCACTTGCGGCGCCACCTCGGGAAACTTGAGGGCTGGTTCTAGTTATACGTCTTGCTCATCCGGTCGTGGCACGAGGCGAGATCTGTGCGGCTACTATCGGGATGTCGGCACGCCGGGAGGTCTTGCTGGTCTTGTTTTACCATTGTCGAAATGTCTTGATGTACCGGGATACGAGTCGATCGGAGTGTCTCGGGTGAAGGTCTATTCGCCGATGATCGCGAGAGCTTGTCATGGGCTAAGTTGGGACACCCTGCAGGGTATAAACTTTCGAGAGTCGTGCCAGCGGTTATGTGGCAGATGGGAATTTGTTAATGTCGGTTGTAGACAACTTGACACTTGATCCGAATTAAAACGCATCAACCGAGTGTGTAGCCGTGATGGTCTCTTCTCGCGGAGTCCGGAAGTGAACACGTTTTTGTGTTATGTTTGGCGTAAGTAGGTGTTCAGGATCACCTCTTGATCATTGCTAGCTTCACGACCGTTCCGCTTGTTCTCTTCTCGCTCTTCTTTGCGTATGTTAGCCACCACATTATGCTTAGTCGCTGCTGCAACCTCACCACCTTACCCCTTCCTTTTTCCCATTAAGCTTTGCTAGTCTTGATACCCATGGTAATGGGATTGCTGAGTCCTCGTGGCTCACGGATACTTCAAAACCAGTTTGCGGTGCCTATGTTACGAAAGCGGTGGCGCAACCAAGCTCAAGGAGGAGCTCGATGAAGATCTTGCCCTTTGTGTTGTTTCGTTCTAGTTGATCGATAGTGGAGCCCGGTTAGGGTCGATCGGGGACCTTTATGCATTTGGGGTTCTTCTTTTATTTTGGTTCCATAGTCGGACCTTGATTGTATCTGGATGATGTAATGCTTTATTCATGTATTTGTGTGAAGTGGTGATTGTAAGCCAACTATGTATCTTTTTCCCTTATGTATTACATGGGTTGTGTGAAGATTACCTCACTTGCGACATTGCTTTCAATGCGGTTATGCCTCTAAGTCGTGCTTCGACACGTGGGAGATATAGCCGCATCAAGGGCGTTACAAGCACCCATCCCAGAGAACCAAGACGTTATGAACGCTTGGCAGTCTCGTGCTGATGATTACTCCCTCGTTCAGTGCGGCATGCTTTACAGCTTAGAACCGAGGCTCCACAAGTGTTTTGAGCAACACGGAGTATATGAGATGTTCGAAGAGCTGAAAATGGTTTTCCAAGCTCATGCCCGGGTCAAGAGATATGAAGTCTCCGACAAGTTCTTCAGTTGTAAGATGGAGGAAAATAGTTATGTCAGTGAGCACATTCTCAAAATGTCTGGGTTGCACAACCGCTTGACTCAGCTGGGAGTTAATCTCCCGGATGACGCGGTCATTGACAGGATCCTTCAGTCGCTTCCACCGAGCTACAAGAGCTTTGTGATGAACTTCAATATGCAGGGGATGGAAAAGACCATTCCTGAGGTATATTCAATGCTGAAATCAGCAGAGGTGGAGATCAAAAAGGAACATCAAGTGTTGATGGTGAATAAAACCACTAAGTTCAAGAAAGGCAAGGGTAAGAAGAACTTCAAGAAGGACGGCAAGGGAGTTGACGCGCCAGGTAAGCCAGTTGCCGGGAAGAAGTCAAAGAATGGACCCAAGCCTGAGATTGAGTGCTTTTATTGCAAGGGAAGTGGTCACTGGAAGTGGAACTGCCCCAAGTACTTAGCGGACAAGAAGGCTGGCAACACCAAAGGTGTATGTGATATACATGTTACTGATGTGTACCTTACTAGCACTCGTAGTAGCTCCTGGGTATTTGATACCGGTACGGTTGCTCATATTTGTAACTCAAAGCAGGAGCTGCGGAATAAGCGGAGACTGGCGAAGGACGAGGTGACGATGCGTGTCGGGAATGTTTCCAAGGTAGATGTGATCACCGTTGGCACGCTGCCTCTACATTTACCTACGGGATTAGTTTTAAACCTCAATAATTGTTATTTAGTGCCAACTTTGAGCATGAACATTGTATCAGGATCTCGTTTAATTTGAGATGGCTACTCATTTAAATCCGAGAATAATGGTTGTTCTATTTATATGAGAGATATGTTTTATGGTCATGCCCCGCTGGTGAATGGTTTATTTTTAATGAATCTCGAGCATAATGTTACACATATTCATAGTGTGAATACCAAAAGATGTAAAGTTGATAACGATAGTCCCACATACTTGTGGCACTGCCGCCTTGGTCACATTGGTGTCAAGCGCATGAAGAAGCTCCATGCTGATGGGCTTTTAGAGTCTCTCGCTTATGAATCATTTGACACGTGCGAACCATGCCTCATGGGCAAAATGACCAAGACTCCGTTCTCCGGAACAATGGAGCGAGCAACCAACTTATTGGAAATCATACATACCGATGTGTGCGGTCCAATGAGCGTTGAGGCTCATGGAGGCTATCGTTATGTTCTCACTCTCACCGATGACTTGAGTAGATATGGGTATGTCTACTTGATGAAAGCAAGTCTGAGACCTTTGAAAAGTTCAAGGCATTTCAGAATGAGGTAGAGAATCAACGTGACCGAAAGATAAAGTTCTTCGATCGGATCGTGGGGAGAATATTTAAGTCACGAATTTGAGTACGCACTTAAGGAAATGTGGAATCGTTTCACCACTCACGCCGCTGGAACACCTCGGTAATAGCGGTGTGTCGAGCGTTATGTCGCACTCTATTCGATATGGTGCGATCTATGATGTCACTTACCGATTTACCGCTATCATTTTGGGGATATGCTCTAGAGATAGCTACATTCACTTTAAATAGGGCACCATCTAAATCTGTTGAGACGACACCATATGAATTATGGTTTGGGAAAAAACCTAAGCTGTCGTTTCTAAAAGTTTGGGGATGCGATGCTTATGTCAAGAAACTTCATCCTGAAAAGCTCGAACCCAAGTCGGAAAAATGCTTCTTCATAGGATACCCTAAGGAAACCATTGGGTATACCTTCTACCTAAGATCCGAGGGCAAGATCTTTGTTGCCAAGAACGGGTACTTTCTAGAGAAAGAGTTTCTCTCAAAAGAAGTAAGTGGGAGGAAAGTGGAACTTGATGAAGTACCACCTCTTGAAAGTAGCACAGCTCAGGAAGATGTTCCTGTGTTGCCTGCACTTACTAGAGAGGAAACTAATGATGATGATCAAGGTACTTCGGATCAAGTTACAACTGAACTTTGTAGGTCCACGAGGACACGTTCCACACCAGAGAGGTATGGCAATCCTGTCCTGGAAATTGTGTTGTTAGACAACGGTGAACCTTCGAACTATGAAGAAGCAATGGCGGGCTCAGATTCCAACAAATGGCTTGAAGCCATGCAATCCGAAATAGGATCCATGTATGAAAACAAAGTATGGACTTTGACAGACTTGCCCGATGATTGGCGAGCGATGGAAAACAAATGGATCTTTAAGAAGAAGACGGACGCGGATGGTAATGTTACCATCTATAAAGCTCGACTTGTCGCTAAGGGTTATCGACAAGTTCAAGGGATTGACTACGATGAGACTTTCTCTCCCGTAGCGAAGCTGAAGTCCGTTCGAATCATATTAGCAATTGCCGTATACTATGATTATGAGATATGGCAAATGGACGTCAAAACGGCATTCCTTAACGGCCATCTTAAGGAAGAACTATATATGATGCAGCCGGAAGGTTTTGTCGACCCTAAGAATGCTAACCAGGTATGCAAGCTCCAGCGCTCCATCTATGGGCTGGTGCAAGCATCTCGGAGTTGGAACATTCGCTTTACTAAAATGATCAAAGCGTTTGGGTTTATGCAGACTTATGGAGAAGCCTGCATTTACAAGAAAGTGAGTGGGAGCTCTGTAGCATTTCTCATATTATATGTGGATGACATACTTTTGATGGGAAATGATATAGAACTTTTGGACAGCATTAGGGCCTACTTGAATAAGTGTTTTTCAATGAAGGACCTTGGAGATGCTGCTTACATATTAGGCATCAAGATCTATAGAGATAGATATACATACCTTGATAAGATATTGAAGAAGTTCAATATGGATCAGTCCAAGAAGGGGTTCTTGCCTGTGTTGCAAGGTGTGAAATTGAGCTCGGCTCAATGTCCGACCACGGCAAAAGATAGAGAAAAGATGAGTGTTGTCCCCTATGCCTCAGCCATAGGGTCTATCATGTATGCCATGACCTGTACCAGACCTGATATAAACCTTGTCGTAAGTTTGGTAGGAAGGTACCAAAGTAATCCCGGCATCGAACACTGGACAGCGGTCAAGAACATCCTAAATTACCTGAAAAGGACTAAGGATATGTTTCTCATATATGGAGGTGACGAAGAGCTCGTCATAAAGGGTTACGTCAACGCTAGCTTTGACACAGATCTAGATGACTCTAAGTCACAAACCGGATACGTGTATATTTTGAATGGTGGGGCGATGGCAGTGCGATTGCAAGCGAGGCGTCGTGGCGGGATCTACATGTGAATCGGAGTACATGGCAGCCTCGGAGGCAACGCATGAAGCAATCTGGGTGAAGGAGTTCATCACCGACCTAGGAGTCATACCCAATGCGTCGGGGCCGATCACACTCTTCTGTGACAACACTGGAGCTATTGCACTTGCCAAGGAGCCTAGGTTTCACAAGAAGACCAGGCACATCAAGCGTCGCTTGAACTCCATTTGTGAAAATGTTCAAGATGGAGACATAGATATTTGTAAAGTACATACGAACCTGAATATAGCAGATCCGTTGACTAAACCTCTCCCTAGAGCAAAACATGATCAACACCAGAACGCTATGGGTGTTCGATTCATCACAATGTAACTAGATTATTGACTCTAGTGCAAGTGGGAGACTATTGGAAATATGCCCTAGAGGCAATAATAAAATGGTTATTATTATATTTCTTTGTTCATGATAATTGTCTATTGTTCATGCTATAATTGTGTTATCCGGAAATCGTAATACATGTGTGAATATATAGACCACAACACGTCCCTAGTGAGCCTCTAGTTGACTACCTCGTTGATCAATAGATAGTCATGGTTTCCTGACATGGACATTGGATGTCATTGGTAACGGGATCACATCATTAGGAGAATGATGTGATGGACAAGACCCAATCCTAAGCATAGCACAAAGATCGTGTAGTTCGTGTCGCTAGAGCTTTCCCAAATGTCAAGTATCATTTCCTTAGACCATGAGATTGTGCAACTCCCGAATACCGTAGGAGTGCTTTGGGTGTGCCAAACGTCACAACATAACTGGGTGACTATAAAGGTGCACTACGGGTACCTCCGAAAGTGTCTGTTGGGTTGGCACGAATCGAGACTGGGATTTGTCACTCCATATGACGGAGAGGTATCTCTAGGCCCACTCGGTAATGCATCATCATAATGAGCTCAATGTGACCAAGTGTCTGGTCACGGGATCATGCATTACGGTACGAATAAAGTGACTTGCCGGTAACGAGATTAAACGAGGTATTGGGATACCGACGATCGAATCTCGGGCAAGTAACATACCGATTGCCAAAGGGAATTGTTACAGGATTGATTGAATTCCCGACATCGTGGTTTGTCCGATGAGATCATCGAGGAGCATGTGGGAGCTAACATGGGTATCCAGATCCTGCTGTTGGTTATTGACCGGAGAGGCATCTCGGTCATGTCTGTATGTCTTCCGAACCCGTAGGGTCTACACACTTAAGGTTCGGTAACGCTAGGGTTGTTGAGTTATTAGTACGCAGTAACCCGAAAGTTTTTCGGAGTCCTGGACGAGATCTCGGACGTCATGGGGAGTTCCGGAATGGTCCGGAGGTGAAGATTTATATATAGGAAGTTCAGTTTCGGCCATCGGGAAAGTTTTGGGGTCACCGGTATTGTACCGGGACCACCGGAAGGGTCCCGGGGGTCCACGGGGTGGGGCCACCTATCCTGGAGGGCCCCATGGGCTGAAGTGGGAGGGGAACCAGCCCCTGGTGGGCTGGTGCGCCCCCCTTGGGCCCTCCTGCGCCTAGGGTTGCAAACCCTAGGGGTGGGGGCGCCTCACTTGCCTTGGGGGGCAAGCCAACCCCTTGGCCGCCGCCCCCCTTGGAGATTGGATGTCCTAGGGCCGGCGCCCCCCCTAGGGGCCCTATATAAAGAGGGGGGAGGGAGGGCAGCCACACCCCAAGTCTTTGGCACCTCCCTCTCCGCTGCAACACCTCTCCCTCTCGCAAGTGCTTGGCGAAGCCCTGCCGAGATCGCTGCTGCATCCACCACCACGCCGTCGTGCTACTGGATCTCCATCAACCTCTCCTCCCCCCTTGCTGGATCAAGAAGGAGGAGACGTCTTCCCAACCATACATATGTTGAACGCGGAGGTGCCGTCCGTTCAGCGCTAGGATCTCCGGTGATTTGTATCACGACGAGTACGACTCCCTCAACCCCGTTCTGTTGAACGCTTCCGCACGCGATCTACAAGGGTATGTAGATGCAATCCTCTATCTCGTTGCTAGATGACTCCATAGATTGATCTTGGTGAAGTGTATAATTTTTTTATTTTCTGCAACGTCCCCCAACACAAGATATTTTGGAAAATAAAGCAGGACAGCCAAGATCGATCTACGGATCGAGGGGCGCGCCCCAGCGTGCGACGATGAACCGGATACATTATCAACAAATCCGGTCGGGCCGAACATAGCAACCCAGACCAATCCGACCTGCGTAGCCACATAGCCCGGCACAGAGGCGCCGCACACCCCCTCTGCTTCATGGACGAAGTAATGGATCATGAATTCCCAGAAGGGTTCAAACCCGTAAACATCGAATCATACGATGGCACAGCAGACCCCGCAGTATGGATCGAAGATTTCCTTCTCCACATTCACATGGCCCGCGGAGATGATCTACACGCCATCAAGTATCTCCCGTGAAGCTCAAAGGACCAGCCCGACACTAGTTAAATAGCCTGCCAGAAAATTCCATTGGCAGTTTGGAAAAGCTGGAAGATGCATTGTAACACCCCGGATGTAACTTTCCATATTTGTAACTCCAACTCTTGCCATTTTCGGATATGTGCTATGATATTCCCTCTGTGGTTGGGTTTTGTTTTTGTTTTGCATTTGTCCATGTCATGCATCTCATATCATGTCATCATGTGCATCTCATTCGCATACGTGTTCGTCTCATGCATCCGAGCATTTTCCCCGTTGTCCATTTTGCAATCCGGCACTCCTATGTTCCCCGGCGCTCCCTTTTACATTTTTCCGTGTGCGGGTGTTGAACGTTCTCGGAATGGACCGAGCCTTGCCAAGTGGCCCTGGTATTGCACCGGTAGACCATCTGTCAAGTTTCGGGTCATTTGGAGCTCGTTTGATACTCCAACGGTTAACCGCACTCTCGCAAAGGCCTCTTTTAAGTTGCAGCCCAACAACCCTCCAAAACAGCCCAATAACCCATCTAAATCCCTTCCATGCTCTCGGTGCCACCCGGCCCTCCTCCGCCTCGGCCGCCCGGCCCCGCCGCTGGCTGCCCACTCCCTCCGGCCGCCGCCCCGGCCTCTCCTCCCTCCGGCCGCCTCCCCGAGCTCCGGCGACCCCAACTCCGGCGACCCGATCTGGATCCGATCTACAAGGAACCCAAGGTTGACTTTTCCCATACCCCCGAAATCTCTCAAGTCATTTTCTGGCATAAAATCATTACATGTTCATCGCATCACATCTCCGCACCCGTGGCTCCGTTTTGGGCGTGTAGCATATCAAATTGTTCATCTCGAAGTGTAGATCATTTCATCTCATTGCACCATTTTCATTTGAGCTTATCTTGATGCCCGAAATGCTGTTGGAAGAGGGCTATGTGATGTTAGTTTCTGTTTCTTAACAGAACTTGCACTTTTATCATTTTTGCCATGATTAATGTGTGCACCCTATGAACTTGAGTCCTACATGTGTGTTGATCTATGCCATGCCATCTTTCCAGGGGTGTATGCCATGTATTTTTGTGGTGACTAGAACAAGCATGCAAACTAGGGATGATAATGTTGCTGATTTCAGGAACTTAGTAGTTTCACTAAGTCATGTCCTGCTGTTATTTTTATGCCATATGTTCATGTTGTTACAGAGAGATCTATGCCCTTTTTGAGCATGATCAGTAAGGGTGTTTTGAACATATGGATGTGCTCTATCCATCCATGCCTTTGTTGGCATTTATGGAGTAGTCTAGCATGTCATTTTCATGCTCTACTTTTGCTTCAAAATGTTTCCTGGCAGATTGTTTGCATGAGATTCAATTTTCACGAGGTCGTTGTAGTTGATCCGTGTATGCTATGATGTTGTTCTTGCCATGAATAGCTTCTATGCCACGTCTTCTTGATGGGTGTATGCTTAGTTTATCATGAGATGCTCTGTAGTGAGTGCATCAAGCTCACGAACATGCCTACTTGTTATCTGTTTTTGCCATGCCCAGTTTTTCTGCCAAGTCTGAGATCTGTAATAAAACTTGCTATGTTTACATGGGTGCCATCATATCCTCTAGTCCTTTTTGGCTTATGGTCAGTAAGGGACTATTGATATATGCTTTGAGTAGATTCATGTAATGCCTTGTTTTGCTATTATAAGTTCCTATAGCTTGTTGTTTGCTTGCTCTAAACATGCCTTCCTGATGTTAATTCCTGGCATGTTAGTATTTTCACCAAGTCTGTGAACCTGATATTTTTTGCACTTTCACCATGCTTGTTTGAACATGTTATGATGTGATTTAGCCGTAGCTCAGTGTTCCTCTTTTGTTAAGCATCTCCTGTAGATCACTGCCATATGCTTTGTTTTTATGTTGGGGTGCTGTAGCATAGTTTCTTGTTGCATGCTAAGTAGCATCGTGCTGTTAAACGCAGATTTGTGCCATAATTGTTTTGCTTGCCATTTGCAACCCGTGCATCCTATTCCGGTGATCTTTATATCAATTTCAACCGAAATCATCTCACCTTCCAGCGGCATACTTGGTTTGCCAAGTTGATGCCCGGTTCATCATTTTCCTTCCGGAGCACACATATGCATTGCATATCACATCTCGCATAGCATGTCATGTATTGCATCATATTGCTTGTGCATTGTTCCTTGTTTGATTGTGGTTCCGTTGCTTGTGTTCTTGTTTTGGGTAGAGCCGGGAGATGAGTACGTGAACGAGGAACCTGTTGAGAACGCCTACGAGGATCAAGCCTTCGACAACTCTGAGAACCTTGCAGGCAAGATGACCATACCTTCGAAATCACTTCTATCTTTGCTTGCTAGATGCTCGCTCTTTTGCTATGCCTATGCTGCGATACCTACCACTTGCTATATCATGCCACTCATATTGCCATGTCAAACCTCTAACCATCCTTGTCCTAGCAAACCGTTGATTGGCTATGTTACCGCTTTGCTCAGCCCCTCTTATAGCATTGCTAGTTGCAGGTGAAGATGAAGTTTGTTCCTTGTTGGAACACGGATATTTTGGGATATCACAATATCTATTGTTTTAATTAATGCATCTATATACTTGGTAAAGGGTGGAAGGCTCGGCCTTATGCCTGGTGTTTTGTTCCACTCTTGCCTCCCTAGTTTCCGTCATACCGGTGCTATGTTCCTTGATTTTGCGTTCCTTACGCGGTCGGGTGATTTATGGGACCCCTTGATAGTTCGCTTTGAATAAAACTCTTCCAGCAAGGACCAACCTTGGTTTTACCATTTGCCACCTAAGCCTTTTTCCCTTGGGTTTTCGCGAGCCCAAGGGTCATCTTTATTTAACCCCCGGGGCCAATGCTCCTCTGAGTGTTGGTCCAAACTAGAGCCCTTTGCAGCGCCCCCTCAAGGAAACTTGAGGTCTGGTTTTAGTTGTACGGATTGCTCATCCGTTGTGCCCTGAGAACGAGATATGTGTAGCTCCTATCGGGATTGTCGGCACAGTCGGGTGGTCTTGCTGGTCTTGTTTTACCATTGTCGAAATGTCTTGATGTACCGGGATACCGAGTCTGATCGGAGTGTCTCGGGTGAAGGCCTATTCCTTCGTTGATCGCGAGAGCTTGTTATGGGCTGAGTTGGGACACCCCGCGGTTATGAGGCAGATGGGAATTTGTGAATGTCCGGTTGTAGAAAACCCGAAGTTGACCTTAATTAAAATACATGAACCGTGTATGTAACCGTGATGGTCTCTTCTCGGCGGAGTTCGGGAAGTGAACACGGTGTTGGAGTTATGTTTGACGCAGGTTGCTCTAGGATCACTTCTTGATCACTACTAGCTTCACGACCGTGCCTTGCTTATCTTCTCGCTCTCTTTTGCGATTGTAGCCACCATATATGCTAGTCGCTTACAGCAGCTCCACCTCATGACACCAGCCTTCCTTTAAGCTTAAATAGTCTTGATCTCGCGGGTGTGAGATTGCTGAGTCCCCGTGACTCACAGATTCTACCAAAACAGATGCAGGTACCGATGATACTAGCGCAGAGGGCGCAACTGAGCTGAAGTGGGAATTTGATGAGGCCCTTGGTCGTTACTATGTTTCCTTTCCAGATGATCAGTAGTGGAGCCCAGTTGGGGCGATCGGGGATCTGTGTTGCATTTGGGGTAGTCTTCTTTTATTTTGGTTCCGTTAGCCGGACCTTGAGTGTAAACTGCATGATGGATGTTTATTTATGTATTGTGTGAAGTGGCGACTGTAAGCCAACTATGTATCTCTTTCCCTTATGTATTACATGGATTGTGTGAAGATTACCTCACTTGCGACATTGCTTTCAATGCGGTTATGCCTCTAAGTCGTGCTTCGACACGTGGGAGATATAGCCGCATCGAGGGCGTAACATGCATTCCTTGACAACTTTCAGGGCACATATGTGCGACCACCAGACGCTGATGACCTGGGCCACATTACTCAACAGCCCGGAGAGTCATCCCGAAAATTCTGGACTCGGTTCCTCACTAAAAGGAACCAAATAGTCGACTGTCCGGACGCCGATGCCCTGGCGGCTTTTAAGCATAATATGCGTGACGATTGGCTCGCTCGACACATCGTCCAGGAAAAACCCAAGTCTATGGCAGCTCTCACAGCCCCAATGACCCGTTTTTGTGCGGGTGAGGATAGCTGGTTGGCTCGTAGCGGCACCGCGCCACATTCCGGCACTTCGGACGGCCGCGATGCTAATGGCAAGCCACGGCACAATAGACATAAGAGAAGGAACAACGGCGACAACCCGGAAGACACGGCAGTCAATGCCGGATTCAGCGGACCTAAATCCAGACAGCGGAAAAAGTCGTTCAAAAGAAATAATCAGGGACCGTCCAGTCTAGGCCGCATACTAGAGCGCTCGTGCCAAATTCATGGCACATCAGACAAACCAGCTAACCACACCAATAGAGACTGCTGGGTGTTCAAACAGGCCGGCAAGATAAACGCCGAAAACAAGGACAAGGGGCTGCACAGCGACGATGACGATGAGCCCCGGCATCCGAATACGGGGGGAGGCGAAGAAATCCCCGCTTGAAAACGGTCAATATGATCTACGCCACACACATCCCCAAGCGGGAACAGAAGCGGGCACTATGGGACGTCTATGCGATGGAGCCAGTCGCCCCCAAGTTCAACCCATGGTCAGCTTGTCCGATCACCTTTGACCGTAGGGATCACCCTACCAGCATCCGTCACGGTGGCTCAGCCGCATTGGTCTTAGACCCAATCATCGACGGATTCCACCTCACGCGTGTCCTTATGGATGGTGGCAGCAGCCTGAACCTGCTTTATCAGGACACAGTGCGCAAGATGGGCATTGATCCTTCAAGGATCAAGCCCACCAAAACCACCTTTAAAGGTGTTATTCCTAGAGTAGAGGCCCGCTGCATGGGTTCTATAACATTGGAAGTGATCTTCGGATCCCCAGACAACTTCAGGAGCAAAGAGCTGATCTTCGACATCGTCCCTTTCCGCAGTGGCTACCACGCACTACTAAGGCGGACCGCATTCGCAAGATTCAATGCGGTTCCACACTACGCATATCTCAAGCTCAAGATGCCGGGACCACGCGGGGTCATCACTGTCAACGGAAATATGGACCGCTCCCTTTGAACAGAAGAGCATACGGCAGCCCTCGCGGCAGAAGTACAATGCGGCTTCCTCCGACAAACCAATCCGGCGACAACTTCGAGCACTGTCAAACGAGTCCGGCGTACCCCGCAACAGGATCAACACAAATGTCAAGATCATGATTAGCAGTCCGGCCTCCGCTCAAGCCCCTTCAAAGCAGCATTCGTGCCACGCGTACACAATTACGCACTCAAGATACCTTGGGCATAGGCGGAGGCGCATCAATGACTCAGTCGATAATGTGGGTAACCGCTAAATACCTTCATACTCTTTCCCTTTTACCTTTCAGGACACCGCGTTAGTGCAACATCCTCAGAAGAGCCGAATTGCCGGACTCATATGGAAGAGACACCCAAGGAGGCAACAGACGTTGTGCGCAGAAGGAAATACCCAAGTAGAATGTATTTACAATCATTATACCTGCTTCATCTATCCACACACGGCTTGCCCCTGGATAGGACATGTCAAATAGTCATATTTTTATCTCTGCCTAATGCATCCATTGTAAACATACACTTAAACGTATTTTTCGTCAAATGGTGATTATATATAGCGTCAGCTTATTATCCTTATTTGAGTATTTTTCTCTTATAAATGTTCATTTGGTATTACATCCGTACACCTTGGTACGGCCAGTTTGCCAGGGGCTTCTTATGACGCCCCGTAATATGGCAACTAAAAGTCCGAACACTTTCAATAGTGCGGCACCCTGAACTTATAACACTATATGCATCAGCTCCGAATCATGTCTTGGGTCTACAGCTGGGATAGCCCGGCTCCCTTGTTTTGGTGCCTTACGTTCCGTTATATCGGCTAAGGTAGCGCAGGGAGAACTACTGCGATTGTGTCCCGGTTCTTCCGGACGAGCACCTCAGTAGAGAAAGCCGAAAACTGACCGACATGATTTGGCGAGAGCTGGTCACTGTTCGAGAGGTACTAAAATCCTTAAAGATTTTCCGCTTTAGGCGATAAATCGGCTTTGTCCGACCAAGGCGTATATAGCGCCCCAATTCGGCCTTCCGGATTCTAGGGGCTTCGCCGAAATTTAAAATTGTAGACTTCTATGGCTAAGTAAAAGTTATAAAACCGCATAGTCCGATTGCCTCGTTCGCTGCGCTGGACACCTCCTTAAGGGACCAAACATTTGGATGAAGAGTGTTCGGGTTTTCCACGAATGCCCCAATGCTAGTCACGCGGGGGCGGAAGCCGGCGACTGGCCTACTTTCAGGATTTTATAAACAGCCGCACAGAAGGTAATATTTTAAATAACAAAAGCGCTACATAGCGCAAGTAACTTCGTCCTTAAAATACAAACATGACAGAAGCGAATTCATTCAAAAATGGTGTCCTTGGTACATTCGTCAGCCACAAGACGAGCACCCTTCATAACGCCATCATAGTACAGCTCGGGATGGCGATGCGCCTTGCCCTCCGGTGGTCCGTCCTTGACCAGCTTCTTCGCATCCATCTTGCCCCAATGCACTTTGACGCGGGCAAGGGCCTGGCGGGCACCCTTGATGCACACGGATCGCTTGATCACCTCAAGCCGCGGGCAGGCATCCACCATCCGCTTGATCAGGCCGAAGTAGCTACTGGGCACGAGCTCACCAGGCCACATCCAGACTATGAACCCTTTCATAGCCAGTTCGGCCGCCACCAGGAGTTCGACCAACTGTTTGATTGGTCACCAGAGGCATCGGTGTTCGCCCCAAAGATCTTTGGGACCAGAGAAGCTTCTCCGTTGAGTTCCCCTCCTACGCACGGTAGAACTCTGCAGCGTCTGATACGCTGCATGGCAGGTCGGCGAATGCCCCTGGAGAGCTCTGAATTCGAGTAATTAATAGAAACGCCTCCTCCACATGTTTGCTTTGCATAAAGAACTTCTTACCCGCTGCTATCTTCTTGGCCTCCTGGATCTCCTGCTGTGCTTTCTCGGCTTCGGCCTTGGCGTCTTGTAAGCTCATAAGGGCCTTTGCAAGCTCGGCCTCTTTGGCCTTCAGATCATGCTCCACGGACTCGCACTTCTGCCGAGGTCACTGAGCTCTCTTATACCTCACCTACCCTAGCACTTTGCTTTTCGCGCTCCTTACATTCCAAGGCCGCCTTGTCTTCGGCCTTGGACAACGCCTTCTTCAGGGCCGCCACTTCGGCGGGGGCCCCTGTTACACGGTCACAACACTTAGTTGTTAGACCCACCGATTCTGCATATCACTACTAGGGAAAAGGCTACTAGCAGCGTGGATAAATTGGCTACTAGTAGCGCGGGTACCCGCGCTACTAGTATCGCGCTACAGCTAAAAGTTAGTAGTAGCGTGGGTGCAACCCGCGCTACTACTAAAAAGTTAGTAGTAGCGCGGATGCCACGCACGCTACTACTATTTGAAACCCGCGCTACTAATAACAGAATAGTAGTAGCGCACCTATTATACCACACGCTACTAGTATCTTAAATACTAGTAGCACACATTTTCCCCCCATGCTACTACTAACAAATTAACAAATTAAAAAATAAAAATTAGATGCAGCATTCTTGGATGAAGATCAGAGACACGTCCAGTGCAAAATAAATTAAGGTCATAGGACCATCTTAACACTTGCACCATTCATGGATGCAACATTGAACATCTCAACTGCAAGAGATCACGTGATTCCATTTAACAGTAAACGCACACAACCAAAGGTGGGTACCTTTCCTAGTGTTCCACCAGCAGCCTAAACATACCACTCCTCTAGATGTATCTACCAACGCTCGGAGTGCAGATGCTAGTGGACCCCAATCCTCCCCCCCCCAAACGATGGTATCGAGGTCTTCCACCTCGGCGACCTCCGGCGTCGCGATCACCTGGACGATCATCTGTGCGACGCGGTCGCCAGGCTTCACGACGAAGTCCACCTCCGAGTTGTTGAAGAGCACGACGCCCACCAGGCAGCGGTAGTCCGCGTCGATCACCCCTGTGGCCACGTCGGAAAAGTGAAAACTTGTTAGTGCTCGTCAGTGTCCAAATCCAGTAGGGTATTTTCTTACTTTTTAGCACATGCACACAAATCAATAGTAATAGCCAGAGGCTGGTCCTTACTTGTTGCACAAGACGTGAAGAAGGGTGGGTCCCCTCCTTGTTGCACGAATGATGGGAGACATTGCCGCGAGCCGTGAAGAAGCCTGGGTCCCCTCCTTCTGTAAATAGCTCAGGTGCCTAAAGTTGTAAGGAATCTTAATACAATGAACACATAGTAATGCATAATAACAAGAAAAAGAAAAAATAACCATGAATCCTAAATAAAAAGATCATTCTATGAGTCAGGTTGATAGTTTCAAGACAACATAAGCATCCTAGATGAAAGAATTACCAGGATTTGTTTATTCTTTAGTGCCGATCTCCACGGGCAGCTAGCAGTGTTTGTTGATGCACAATGTACACATCGAACCCCCCAAAACCAAAAACATTTTTGAGTGAGCCACAAACCAACTAACTGCTCGACCCTAAAAACTAACATTTTTTGTGACTTTCCCTCTCCATTAGTACAAAAGGCAGAGAAACAAACATTTCTTTTGTGATTTTCATTTTCTTTTACTACAAAAGGCAGTAAAATAAACTAGAATTTTTTTGTGTTTTTCCCCGCGCTTCTAAAGACAATACATAGAGCAAACAAACGGAATCCCATACGTGGAGATACACGGCTAGCTTAGCTCAATCAGAATACTATGGTTTCTACAAAACTGTAGTTTTGGAAACTGTGAGGTATTTGGCTAAACCAACAACAGTAGTTTCATAAACACTTGTATTCCTGATACAGTGTTTTTTTTTCTAAAATCCTACGACCATCGACGGAAAATATATTCAATTAAAAATTAGGTCTCGCTGGGAAGGGCCCTATGAGACAGGCATTGTAAGTACACAGATATTTCACTTACAAAAAGATATTCAGTTAAAAAGTGACAAATAACTGAATGAAACTCAGACTATATATTTCAGTTACAAAAAATATTTTAGCTTTAAATTCAGGCAACCAAAAAGAGAAGGAATACACATTACTGGGCAAAAATGCACATTAAATTATAGTGCATATTTTCAGTCTAAATAAATGCTAGTTCTTATTACTAACAGAGTGGCTTTCTGGATTGAATTGCATAGAAATTTTGATTAGAACAAAGTATGCTACTATTAGCAGCCTGCACACAAGTACTAGCAGTTATTTTCAAATCCTAGAAAATGACTTACAGGTATTGTGTCACATTAACCCTATCAAATTTGATTAGAATAAAGTACATGCCTGATAAGTGTAGCACATTAACCCTATCAAATCCTAGAAAATGACCTAGGGGGAGTGTGTCACATTAACCCTATCAAATCCTAGAAAATGACCTACAGAGGTCGATCGTCGCAGCAGGCGGCGGCCGAGCCAACGGTTCGTTTGACCCAAAGCGACGATGTCGTCTCACCTCCCATTTAATCGTTAGACTCGCATTAGTACATTACAAAGAGAAACAAAAACACCAAGTAGTACTAGAACTATGAAAGCCACTCTTACCTTACTTGGTCATTTTGTCAAACACCTTCCGTGCGATAGCAGCTTGCACCGCCCGCATAGCACGTTCTTTAGTTGGTTGTGCCTCTTCTTCTGCTCACACAGGATACAAACAAGTCAATGTTGTCATGTCCAGCAATCATACAGTCAAGATAAACAAATCGTCACTTTAGAATTTCATTTCCTAGTGCAGACACTACATCAGCCATCAGGTGTCATTTGGCATCAATTTTCCTTTGCCGACAATGACAAAGCGAAAGGAAGCACACTGTGTCATGTTAGTCCATGCTATGATAAGCAGAATGTTCTTAAGGGCATTATTCGCGTCTGTGCTCTTTTCTCGGACTTTGAACCGGATACGAGGCTGCGCAAAAATAATTACAGAACCATGGTCAAGCTCACATCCCAAATAGTTTTATTGAATATGCGCATATGCTACTGTACTTGGCATTTGGCAAGTCCTCAAGCACTCAATTTTTTGTGGGCGAAATTAAAGGAACCCCCAATTTGAATTTCATTATGAAAATGAGGTAGACCTCAAATGTGCAGTGGACCTGAAAAATGCACAACACAGTAGAGCTTCCATTGCTGAAGCGTGCAAACTAATCACCCTACTAAGCTGACTGTGATGATGATCCCGGGCAGTAAATATTCCTCTTTTATAGCCTAGCCAGCTCTCCTAGCCTATCTAGTATAGCAATCCTAATGGGATTTGGAGAGCAAGAAATAACTCGATGCGTGGATCGAATTGATTCGTCATCAGGCAAAAAGAAAGAGGGAGAAAGAGATGGATGGGGAAAGTCAGGGTGGGCACACCGTGGATTTTGAGAGCGCCGCGGTGGTGGAGTGGATGGACGCCGACGCTGTCGTGGCCGCTGCCACGCCCTTCCTTGCAGCTACTTGCATCCCGGGAGAAGAGGATGGGAGCGGGAGTGTGTGTGTTGGGGTCATCTTCTTTGCCACGGCCCTCCGCTTCTCCTTGCAGTGGCGGCGCCTCTCGACGTCCTCCTCTGGCACGAGCGTGCGGGTGCCCTCCCCAGGTACACGTCGCCCCACGTCGATGCCGCAGGGCCAACCCCATCTGCCAGAGGAGACGGCGAGGGGGACAGGGCGCTGGCGGAGGCGGCGCACGTGCGGGCGGAGAGGAAGAGGGAGGTGGTGGCGGTGGCTGACGGGTGGGTGCTTGGTGGGGACGGCGGGTGGCGGCGCCGGGGACTTGGGAAAAAGGAGAGGAAGAGCGGGCGGAGTGGTCAGGAGGGGAATTCGGGATTTGGCCTCCGTGAGCTATGTGTGTATACATGCGTCGGTGGTTCTATAGTAGTAGCGCTCGGTTTATTCCCCATGCTGCTACTACGGCATGTCGCGGGAGGCACGATGAAGACCACATAGTAGTAGCGCGGGGCTTACAAATCGCGCTACTACTATCAACTTAGTAGTAGCGTGGGTTTATACCCCGCGCTACTACTACTACTTGTCCCGGCGGGCGTGGTGGAGAACACTTAGTAGTAGCGTGGGTTCATAGCCCGCGCTACTACTAAATTTAGTAGTAGCATGGGTTTACAACCCGCGCTACTACTAATTAGCAGTAGCGCCTCTTTTTGTGCCACGCTGCTGCTAAGATTCTGTGTATAAGGTTTTCCCTAGCAATGTATCCTCAAATACATAAGAACGGGAATTACTTACCTTTGTTCTCTTCGAGCTGCCTCTTTGTGAGGTTGAGCTCTCCCTGCGCCTGCTCCAGGTCCCACTTCAGACCGGCAACCTCGGCAGTACGGGCAGCAGTAGCAAGCAGCACAACCTGCTTATTCAAAATAATACTTATGATTAGACTCTTGCAGATTTTAATTTACCCTCTGTTCGGCTTTTCCTTCTGAACGCCAAACAGAGTATCAGGGGCTACTACCTATGGGGTGGTAATTTTACACATATTTATTACTTACCTCGAAGCCTGTTAGGAGGCTGGTGCAAGGTTCGGTTAGTTCGTTCTTGGCGGACGAAACCTTCTGAATCACCGTACTCATAAGAGTACGGTGCCCTTCATCCAGGGAAGCGCTTCAAAGCGCTTCCAGCAGACCATCCAGCGCTTCATGCGCAACGGAAGTCCACGACACAGACGGCTCGCCCTCCTTAGCGAGGGGTCGCCTGCCTGAGTCCGGAACCATCGAAGGTTCCGATATTGTGTCGGCTCAGAGCCCGGCTGGCCGTGGGTCTCGTCGACACGATCCGCGGGGATCTTGAACCCCGCGTGTCCGACGTCTGAGACCCCGCCTCGGGGCGTCTCCAGAGTCACCTCCCCCCTCTCTAGGAGCCTTTGGGGCAACACCTCCTTGTCGTCCGTAGGTTGAGGTGTAGTGGCCGTCGGAAGCGAATTCATCTCCGAATTGCTCAGGGACCTGGAGGAGGATACCTCGGGATTGTTGGGGAACGTTGCATAAAATAAAAAATTTCTACGTTCACCAAGATCAACCTATGAGTTCATCTAGCAACGAGAGAGGGGAGTGCATCTACATACCCTTGTAGACCGCGAGCGGAAGCGTTCAAGAGAAAGGGGTTGAGGGAGTCGTACTCGTCGTGATCCAAATCACCGGAGATCCTAGCGCCGAACGGACGGCACCTCCGCGTTCAACACACATACGGTCAGCATGACGTCTCCTCATTCTCGATCCAGCAAGGGGGAAGGAGAGGTTGATGAAGATCCAGCAGCACGACGGCGTGGTGGTGGATGCAGCAGGGTTCCGGCAGGGCTTCGCAAAGCATTTGCGGGAGGAGGAGGTGTAGCAAGGGGGGAGGGAGGGGCCAGGTGTCAGGGTGCGGCTGCCCTCCCATCCCCTCTTTATATAGGGACCCCAGGGGGGCACCGGCCCTAGGAGATGGGATCTCCTTGGGGGCGGCGGCCAAGGGGGGAAACTTGCCCCCCAAGGCAAGTTTAGGCGCCCCCTCCCCTAGGGTTCCCAACCCTAGGCGTAGAGGGTGCCCAGGGGGGTGCACCAGCCCACCAGGGGCTTCCCCTCCCACTTCAGGCCATGGGGCCCTCCGGGATGGGTGGCCCCACTAGGTGGACCACCCGGACCCTTCTGATGGTCCCGGTACAATACTGGTGACCCCCGAAACTTTCCCGATGGCCGAAACTCGACTTCCCATATATAATTCTTTACCTCCGGACCATTCCGGAACTCCTCGTGACGTCCGGAATCTCATCCGGGACTCCGAACAACTTTCGGTTTGCTGCATACTAATATATACAACCCTAGCATCACCGAACCTTAAGTGTGTAGACCCTACGGGTTCGGGAGACATGTAGACATGACCGAGACGGCTCTCCAGTCAATAACCAACAGCGGGATCTGGATACCCATGCTGGCTCCCACATGCTCCTTGATGATCTTATCTGATGAACCATGATGTCGAGGATTCAAGCAACCCCGTATACAATTCCCTTTGTCAATCGGTATGTTACTTTCCCGAGACTCGATCGTTGGTATCCCAATACCTCGTTCAATCTCGTTACCGACAAGTCACTTTACTCGTATCGTAATGCATGATCCCGTGACCAGACACTTGGTCACTTTGATCTCATTATGATGATGCATTACCGAGTGGGCCCAGAGATACCTCTCCGTCATACGGAGTGACAAATCCCAGTCTCGATCTGTGTCAACCCAAGAGACACTTTCGGAGATGCCTGCAGTATACCTTTATAATCACCCAATTACGTTGTGATGTTTGATACACCCAAAGCACTCCTACGGTATCCGGGAGTTACACGATCTCATGGTCTAAGAAAAAGATACTTCACATTGGAAAAGCTCTAGCAAACGAACTACACGATCTTGTGCTATGCTTAGGATTGGGTCTTGTCCATCACATCATTCTCCTAATGATGTGATCCCGTTATCAATGACATCTAATGTCCATAGTTAGACAACCATGACTATCTGTTGATCAACAAGTGTCACGCCCAAGATGCGACCCTATCCTAAAGGAACTCGAAGGTCCCACCAAGGATAGAAGCGCATCTTGAAGATGCTTTTGCAAGGTGGATATCATTACATCAACATTACATAATAGTGGGGATATATCCAATACATACAATGTCACATGAATACAACAATACAACATACAAGAACAACATCCGACTACGGATGAATCATAAACAGAAACTCAAACAATATCCACCCTGCTAGCCCAGGCTGCCGACTTGGAACCTATCCCCTGATCGAAGAAGCAGAAGAAGAAACTCCAAAACAAGCAACATCGCTCTTGCATCATGATCATCGCATAATCTGTACCTGCAACTGTTGGTGTAGTAATATGTGAGCCACGAGGACTCAGCAATCCCATTACCATGGGTATCAAGACTAGCAAAGCTTAATGGGAAAGAAAGGGGTAAAGTGGTGAGGTTGCAGCAGTGACTAAGCAAGTATGGTGGCTAACACACGCAAATGAGAGCGAGAAGAGAAACAAAGGAACGGTCGTGAAGCTAGCAATGATCAAGAGGTGATCCTGAGCTCCTACTTACGTCAATCATAACACAGAAACCTTGTCCATTTCCCGGAATTCGCCGAAAAGAGACCATCACGGCTACACACGCAGTTGATGCGTTTTAATTCGGATCAAGTGTCAAGTTATCTACAACTGGACATTAACAAATTCCCATCTGCCACATAACCGCGGGCACGGCTTTCGAAAGATAATACCCTGCAGGGGTGTACCAACTTAGCCCATGATAAGCTCTCGCGATCAACGAAGGATATTCCTTCTCCCCGGGAAGACCCGATCAGTCTCGGAATCCCGGCTACAAGACATTTCAACAGTAATAAAACAAGACCAGCAAGACCTCCCGGCGTGCCGACATCCTGATAGTAGCCGCGCGTATCTCGTCTTAGGCCACGACCGGATGAGCACTATGTACAACTAGAACCAGCCCTCAAGTTTCCCCGAGGTGGCGCTGCAAGTGGCTCTAGTTTGGACCAACATTTAGACAAGCATTGGCCCGGGGGGGCTAAAATAAAGATGACCCTTGGGATGCGCGACTCCAAAGGGAAAAAGGTAATAGGTGAGGCAAATGGTAAAACCAATGTTGGGCCTTGCTGGAGGAGTCTTATCCAAACGAACTGTCAAGGGGGTCCCATAAATCACCCGACCGCGTTAGGAACGCAAAATCCGGGAACATAACACCGGTATGACGGAAACTAGGGCGGCAAGAGTGGAACAAAACACCAGGCATAAGGCCGAGCCTTCCACCCTTTACCAAATATATGGATGCATTAAAAATATAAGAGATATTGTGATATCCCAACATAACCCTGTCCACCATGGAGCAATCTTCAACTTCACCTGCAACTAGCAACACTATAAGAGGGGCTGAGCAAAGCGGTAACATAGCCAAGCAATGGTTTGCTAGGAAGGGTGACAAAGGTTAGAGGTCCATGGCAATTTGGGGAGGCTTGAAGAGCAAAAGATAGATAGCGCAACAAAGCGATAGAACGAAGTAACTAGCATAGCAATGATAGTAGTGAGATCCAGGGTAACGGTCATCTTGCCTGAGATCCCGCAAGGAAGAAGAATGAGTCCATGAAGAAGACGAACGGGAGTAGTCGAACGAATCCTCACAATCGCAGCATTACCGGAACTAAGAAGCAACATCGGAAAGAAACAAACAACATGGTAAACACACAAGAATAAACATGGCATGATGCACAATCAGGTATGATGCATGTCCGGTTTAATGACGCATGGCATGGCAAAGTGCAACAAACAAAACAACAAGTTAAGTGGAGCTCAATATGCAACGAGTTGCATATTGAAGAAACACCACATTCGAGTTATTTAGTTCACTCTCGTTTAGGTACACAACAATATTAAATGTTGTTAAACATGGCAAAAGGTGAAACATAATTGAGCTAACTATTTAGGCAAGTTTAAGTGAGGCCGGAAACAAGAAACAACAATCCCGGTAAATCCCCACATGTTATTTAGCAATATAACGCAAACATCAATTTTAAACATTATAAATGTTGTTATCATGATGCGGATGGCATGCACAAGTTTTAATCAATTTTTATGAAAATGTTGACATGAGCATGTTATGAAGCTTTCGTCACCATGGCGGAACGAAAAGGGTGCCACTGCGGTGAAACGGAAATGGTGCCACAGCAACATTCCGGTTCTGGTGACTTGCGGAGATACCGATGCAAACGAGAAGTGTGCGGATGTGCGGAACATGGTGGGGTGATCCCGGTTACGGGGTTCCCATGGGTCGACAGCATGGCAAACAAGGAGGAATATGCATGAAGCAAACGGGCATGGTGCAAACACGAGCATCTCATACAACATGCATTCGTTCACGGGCGACGTCTCGAGGTTATACCTTCGAAGCGTGCATTTCCGGAGCGGGTCGAGTTTGTAGTGGAAGTAGACGTTCTCGCAATGATCGTAGTGGAAGTAGTTGTACACGTTCATTTTGGAGAGGTACTTGACGAATCCAACGCCTTCGGGGTGACGGTAGTGGAAGTAGTGGTACATGGCGACGATAGTCGTACACGTTCGTAGATGTTCGGGTCGACAGTAGTGGTACACGTTTCGGAGAGGAACTTGTCGTATCCATGTGGTCGTTCACGTGTCACCGTGGTGTAGTCGTACTTAGCGTCCGCAGCAACATCTCCATGATGGCCAAACAAACCAATAGGGACCAAAAACAACAGGGTGCGAGTCAAGGCTTGAGCGGTGAGATGCCATGGGCGTGCAACAGAGCAAAGGGGGCGTCGGGGCTCATGGGCGGCATGGACGGGCAGAAGGCGCTCGGGATCGATCTCCTCTCGATCCAGAGCATGGTTGCAGGCGCGGGACGGAGGTGGAGGCCCAGCGAGGTCGGGGGACGAGACTGGACGCTGACGCGGATCTCAAGGACGTCGTTGGACCTGGAGGTTGAGGCGACAGGTGGCGGAGCTTGGGGTGGCGGCGCCATGGAGGTTCGGGCACGGGGAGGAGGCCAGGGCCATGGGGGTCGGGGACGACCCGATCTGAACGGCGTCGGTGGATGGCGATGCAGAGAACGCAATCTCCGGCGAGAAGGTGAAGCAGAGGAGGCTGGGCACGCGCCGGAGTTGACGAGCTCCTGGTCGAGCAGAGGGCTCGGGCGAGGCAGTGGCACCATGGACGAAGGGAGCAGGAGCTCGGGGAGGAGGCCGAGTGCTGGTGAGGGGCCTCGCTGGTGGCCGGCTGGCGAGCAGGTTGCGTGGGATCAGGAGGAAGGGGTCGAGGGGGCTCGCGACGGAGGAGGACGAGGGGATCGTGTCGAAGGAGCGCTCGCTCTCTGCGCTAGCTGTGAGCGTGCGGCGGCGCTGGAGGGAGTAGAGGGAGAGGCACGGGATCGAGAGAGAGAGGGCTAGCGAGCGAGGGATTAAGGGGATTGATTGGGCTAGGGTTAGGAAGGATTGGGCCTCACGGGGATTGGTGGGCCGACCTGGCCTAGTGGCACAAGGTTGAGGGCTTCTTCTCTCCCTTCTTCAAATTTCTTCCAAAAACAGAAAAGCAAAGAAAGAAAGGGAGAGAAAAGAAATGAGTGGGCAAGAATTTGGGCATGGGGATAATTTTTCCGGACTCACAAAAATGCGCTTGTTCCAAGAAAAATGGTGTGGACAAGATTGTAGGAATTAAATTCAAAGTCATTTGAATTTAATTCAAATGGTTTGAACAAGGGTAGGATTTAGAAGTGTTCAAAAATGTTGAGAATTTAGGAGGAGCCTCGATAAAAGAGGTAAGAATTGAGAGAGAAAATGCATGGAACTTAAACTGTAAGTGTGTTATGATTTATTCCTAAAGAATGGAATATTTATCATAGCTCCCTAATAATATTGGGACGGTAATTGTTATAAAGAGAAATCACCATGTGAAATTCCCTCGTTTTAAATGGACCGAAGATCCATGCAATTTATTTAGCTGAGTTTTAAAATTAATGACATGATGGCATGATGACATGATGCAATACAAGAGATGGCATGATGAATGCACAAACAAAACAAATCACACGATAAAACTCAAAATAGCTGGAAGTCTTCTGGAGCGTCGGTCTCGGGGCGTTACAACACTGCACCACTACAAGAGGATCTCGTCCCGAGATCTAGGATGGCACCGGAGAGAAACGGAAGAGGAAGAGAGGAGGTAGAACTAAGTTGCTTCTTCGACAAAATAGTGAAACCAAAGAACCTTGAGAGGTTGAAAAGTTGAAAGAAAGAACACAACGAAGTTGAACACAATTGAGAGCACTGCGGTAGAAAATAGAAACAAGGAACACCATGTGTACCTTGGAGGTTGCAAAGCTATGAATGACGAGTACAATGGACAAGAAGGAATTGGAACCACTCTGGTTGAAACGAGAGGCAAAACTTGATAAGATGAAAGAACTTGAATGAGAACACAACACTCCGGTTAAATGGATAAGCAAGAAAATGACATGATCTTGACAAAACGAGGTGATGGGTGAAGAGCACAACATCACAATGCCTTCGGAATGAAAGAATAGGAGCTAGACCGTTGGGATAAAGGGACGGAGAAGAAAATGACAACTTCTACCACAATTGAATTTGGAAGGCATCCTTGCAAGAAGGTTAGAATAGAGTTGTTGGAAGACCAACAACGAAAAGAATAAGTTTGTAGTGGGCTTATGGAAACATCTCAACATTATGAGGTGACAACCGACCACTAAAGGAAACAATTGCTAGCTTTAGATCGACGAAGAGATGAAAACTTCTTCCACCAAGATGATAAAGAGATAACTTGGATCATTGATAAGCACCACAAAAGCAACATTCCTTAGGGGACGCTTTAGGTGAAATATGACACAAGATAACTCCAACAATGAGGTTGATGGTTGAAAAGATCTCTTGAACAAAGAGAAAATGATGGATTCAAATATCTCATTCTTAACAACTTGCGAATCATGAAACACGAAGTGAAATTGTCAAGAATGACATAAGACCACCTCAAAAGGTAGAAAGAATTGCACTTCGGGATGCACGATGAAGAATGCTTGAACTCCTCAAAATAGAACATGTGTTGAGCACCATGTTTAATTTTGAGTATAGCTTGGCTGATCTTAACTTCAAGAGAAATCTTGAAGAACAATTGAAGAATGAAAAGAATCCTTGACGAACCACCATGTAGAGCCTCCATGAAGAACTCCGATAATAAAAGGATGTTAAAAAGAAAGGGAAGTTGAAAACACAAGGTGAAGCCTTGCCATGATTTAGATGGAGCTTCGCGATGATATAACCGAGAGAACTTGGAACTCCGAAAAAAGAATAGATGAAACACTAGAACCGAGAATTACTTCATCATGAACAATCTCCGGATGAAAAGAATTGAATCACCTCGAGGAAATAAGAATAAGATTTATTGTATGCTTATCCTTCATCAAATTAAATTGATGGAAAGCAATGGATTTGGCATACTACTTATTCTCGTAGAAAGGATTAAGATAGATATGGCGCAAACTTGGGAAGGTCTTCAACGAACCACCGGTAGGATTGGAAAGAACGAATGAATCCATATGATAACAAAGGAAGAGAACTCTTGAATGAACCGCCGTAAGAATTGAAAATGAAAGTAGCAAAGGCACAATTCACCGGGAAGAATTGGAAAATGAATGAAGATACTTGAGGGGATTTGGATACATGAGAACGAAGAGATCATGAACTGATTAGAGGATATTTGAACGATGCACCGGTAAGATTTAGAGAACGATAGCTACACGCTGAGAATGAAGAATTATGACATAATGGCCTTCGGAGGAAAGAAATGGAAACAACTCATGAAATGCTCCGGATGGGTGAAAAGAATAGTCACAATCAAAAACAATTATGAGGATGGCATGAAGCTAGAACCATGAATCTTCAAGAGAATGGACCAAGATTTAGAGTAAACACTTCTTCGGTCTTCACATGTTGAGAATGATGACGAGAACCACCAAAATTGTTGAGGCACTCCGGGAGAATGAAAAAAAAAGGTTGTTGAGCCAACAATGAAAAATACTTTGAAAGATCTTGGAGAAGGCATGTGACTGATGAAAATTCATTCTTACATCAAACTTGGAAAAGATTTTGGGATAGCTCCGGAATAATTAGAAGAGTCAGGTAAGATCCTGGAAAAAGACCTGTGGGTTAGGACCCACTGAAAAGGAACACTGTTGAAATGATTTTAAAGAGAGATTGCACCGGTTGAATTAAATGGCTTGAATGAGATAACAATCTCCAAATAGCTTGAGCGGATTGAGAATGAAAACACAAGTCTTGTGAGATATCTTCGGCACTCCACAACAAATGAATAGGAAGAGGTGAATGATTAAGAGGTGCATCGGCATGAGAAAGCATTAGAAACGAGGAAAGGATTATGATGAATATCCAAAGCTTGAATTGGATCCACTGGAGAAGCAAAAAAAAAGAACGGAGGATGATGAACTTGAAATTGTTGAGCATCTTCATGGGAAATCACCGGATAAGAACATTGAAGGAAAAGAGTGAAGAGACTTCTCACAAATAAAAGGATACATGATTAAGAAATCTGAGTCCTTGAAAAAAATGGTGGGAGGGCGGGAAAACAAAGGCAATTTGGGGACGGATGAAACAAACACCGTTGGGAAAACTTAGAATTGATCTTGCGGATGGGGAAAATGATGGGATCATCTCGAAGAGAAGCGCACCGGTTGAAAAAGGATTAACATGACAACCTCAATGATCAAAAAGGATTAGTATTCACATAGAAATATGAGAACACCGGTTAAGAAAAGGTATGGAATCAACACTTGACTTCGAAGCAACTTGAATACCACAAATAAAACAAAACAAAGGATTTGGTTTGCAGAATAAGCCCAAACAAATACATTTGATAGAGATTTACCCAATCCCATATCATGCATCTGTCGGAAAGATATTCTAGGAGCTACTTGAATTCCCACCTATAAACTCCCGAAACTTTCTGGTTATGCAATCTGGTGTTGGGGATACAGGGGAAGCAATATATCTCACCCAAACTAACAATCCCTACATCCAGCTATATCCATCCGTCAACACATAACCAAGAAAACTCCAGAAATCGTGTACCTCAACCTTCGAAAAGCATCCGTTATACGAGATATGGCAATACTCCCGAACTCCTCAGTACTGGGTGACGTCGAGGTTATCTCACCAACAACTGCATAAAAGAGATTTTCGATGTCGGCAAAACTCAGGTATTCCAGAACTGCAACGATAAAATTATGACGACAACACCTCGGAGCTCAACTCCTCGGGACACTGCCACAACCCCTAAATGACAGGAGGCACCAAGAACAATGTTCTCGTCATAAGAATGTCGGAACGATTCCAAGATACCCGCGTGATCCTAAATTTTTTTTAGTGAAATTTGAGGAGAGGAAAGACAAAACATCTACGTCAGGAGTCCTCACCAGAGCGACGAAGGGGGCTGAGGAGTAAAAAGAATCCTACTCTCCGATATATATAATCCTAAGACTCAAAATAGTTTTCTTCTAGACTCAACAACGGCCAACAATCAAGGGGGCTCCTATGGTCGGTCGAGGCTCTGATACCAACTTGTCACGCCCAAGATGCGACCCTATCCTAAAGGAACTCGAAGGTCCCACCAAGGATAGAAGCACATCTTGAAGACGGTTTTGCAAGGTGGATATCATTACATCAACATTACATAATAGTGGGGATACATCCAATACATACAATGTCACATGAATACAACAATACAACATACAAGAACAACATCCGACTACGGATGAATCATAAACAGAAACTCAAACAATATCCACCCTGCTAGCCCAGGCTGCCGACCTGGAACCTATCCCTTGATCAAAGAAGCAGAAGAAGAAACTCCAAAACAAGCAACATCGCTCTCGCGTCATGATCATTGCATAATCTGTACTTGCAACTGTTGGTGTAGTAATCTGTGAGCCACGAGGACTCAGCAATCCCATTACCATGGGTATCAAGACTAGCAAAGCTTAATGGGAAAGGAAGGGGTAAAGTGGTGAGGTTGCAGCAGCGACTAAGCAAGTATGGTGGCTAACATACACAAATGAGAGTGAGAAGAGAAACAAAGGAACGGTCGTGAAGCTAGCAATGATCAAGAGGTGATCCTGAGCTCCTACTTACGTCAATCATAACACAGAAACCGTGTTCACTTCCCGGACTTCGCCGAAAAGAGACCATCACGGCTACACACGCGGTTGATGCGTTTTAATTCGGATCAAGTGTCAAGTTATCTACAACTGGACATTACCAAATTCCCATCTGCCACATAACCGCGGGCACGGCTTTCGAAAGATAATACCCTGCAGGGGTGTCCCAACTTAGACCATGATAAGCTCTCGCAATCAACGAAGGATATTCCTTCTCCCCGGGAAGACCCGATCATTCTCGGAATCCCGGCTACAAGACATTTCGACAGTAATAAAACAAGACCAGCACGACCTCCCGGCGTGCCGACATCCTGATAGTAGCCGCGCGTATCTCGTCTCAGGCCCCCTCGACCCCTTCACTATGTACAACTAGAACCAGCCCTCAAGTTTCCCCGAGGTGGCACTGCAAGTGGCTCTAGTTTGGACCAACACTTAAACAAGCATTGGCCCGGGGGGGCTAAAAAAAGATGACCCTTGGGATGCACGACTCCCAAGGGAAGAAGGTAATAGGTGAGGCAAATGGTAAAACCAATGTTGGGCCTTGCTGGAGGAGTCTTATTCAAAGCGAACTGTCAAGGGGGTCCCATAAAACACCGGTATGACGGAAACTAGGGCGGCAAGAGTGGAACAAAACACCAGGCATAAGGCCGAGCCTTCCACCCTTTACCAAATATATAGATGCGTTAATAATATAAGAGATATTGTGATATCCCAACATAACCCTGTCCACCATGGACCAATCTTCAACTTCACCTGCAACTAGCAACGCTATAAGAGGGGCTGAGCAAAGCGGTAACATATCCAAGCAATGGTTTGCTAGGAAGGGTGACAAAGGTTAGAGGTCCATGGCAATTTGGGGAGGCTTGAAGAGCAAAAGATAGATAGCGCAGCAAAGCGATAGAACGAAGTAACTAGCATAGCAATGATAGTAGTGAGATCCAGGGTAACGGTCATCTTGCCTGAGATCCCGCAAGGAAGAAGAACGAGTCCATGAAGAAGACGAACGGGAGTAGTCGAACGAATCCTCACAATCGCAGCATTACTGGAACTAAGAACCAACGCCGGAAAGAAACAAACAACATGGTAAACACACAAGAATAAACATGGCATGATGCACAATCAGGTATGATGCATGTCCGGTTTAATGAGGCATGGCATGGCAAAGTGCAACAAACAAAACTACAAGTTAAGTGGAGCTCAACATGCAACGAGTTGCATATTGACGAAACACCACATTCGAGTTATTTAGTTCGCTCTCGTTTAGGTACACAACAATATTAAATGCTGTTAATCATGGCAAAAGGTGAAACATAATTGAGCTAACTATTTAGGCAAGTTTAAGTGAGGCCAGAAACAAGAAACAACAATCCCGGTAAATCCCCACATGTTATTTAGCAATATAACGCAAACATCAATTTTAAACATTTTAAATGTTGTTATCATGATGCGGATGACATGCACAAGTTTTAATCAATTTTTATGAAAATGTTGACATGAGCATGTTATGAAGCATTTGTCACCATGGCGGAACGAAAAGGGTGCCATGGCGGTGAAACAGAAATGGTGCCACGGCAACATTCCGGTTCCGGTAACTTGAGGAGATACCGATGCAAACGAGAAGTGTGCGGATGTGCGGAACATGGTGGGGTGATCCCGGTTACGGGGTTCCCACGGGTCGACGGCATGGCAAACAAGGAGGAACGTGCATGAAGCAAACGAGCACGGTACAAACACGAGCATCTCATACAACATGCATTCGTTGACGGGCGACGTCTCGAGGTTATACCTTTGAAGTGTGCATTTCCGGAGCGGGTCAAGTTTGTAGTGGAAGTAGACGTTCTCGCAATGATTGTAGTGGAAGTAGTTGTACACGTTCGTTTCGGAGAGGTACTTGACGAATCCAACGCCTTCGTTGCGACGGTAGTGGAAGTAGTGGTACACGGCGACGATAGTCGTACACGTTCGTAGATGTTCGGGTCGACGGTAGTGGTACACATTTCGGAGAGGAACTTGTCGTATCCATGTGGTCGTTCACGTGTCATCATGGTCTAGTCGTACTTGGCGTCCGCAACAACATCTCCATGATGGCCAAACAAACCAATAGCGACCGAAAACAACAGGGTGCGAGGCAAGGCTTCAGCGGTGAGATGCCATGGGTGTGCAACAGAGGAAAGGGGGCGCCGGGGCTCATGGGCGGCATGGACGGGCAGAAGGCGCTCGGGATCGAGCTCCTCTCGATCCAGAGCATGGTTGCAGGTGCGGGACGGAGGTGGAGGCCCAGCGAGGTCGGGGGACGAGACTGGACGCCGACGCGGATCTCAAGGACGTCGTTGGACCTGGAGGTTCAGGCAACAGGTGGCGGAGCTTGGGGTGGCGGCGCCATGGAGGTTCGGGCACGGGGAGGAGGCCAGGGCCATGGGGGTCGGGGACGACCCGATCTGAACGGCGTTGGTGGCTGGCGATGCAGAGGATGCAATCTCCGGCGAGAAGGCGAAGCAGAGGAGGCTGGGCACGCGCCGGAGTTGACGAGCTCGTGGTCGAGCAGAGGGCTCGGCCGAGGCAGCGGCACCATGGACGAAGGGAGCAGGAGCTCGGGGAGGAGTCCGAGTGCTGGTGAGGGGCCTCGCTGGTGGCCGGCTGGCGAGCAGGTTGCGTGGGATCAGGAGGAAGGGGTCGAGGGGGCTCGTGACGGAGGAGGACGAGGGGATCGGGTCGAAGGAGCTCTCGCTCTCTGCACTGGCTGTGAGCGTGCGGCGGCGCTGGAGGGAGTCGAGGGAGAGGCACGGGATCGAGAGAGAGAGAGAGCTAGCGAGCGAGGGATTAAGGGGATCGATTGGGCTAGGGTTAGGAAGGATTGGGCCTCACGGGGATTGGTGGGCCGACCTGGCCTAGTGGCACGAGGTTGAGGGCTTCTTCTCTCCCTTCTTCAAATCTCTTCCAAAAACAGAAAAGCAAAGAAAGAAAGGGAGAGAAAAGAAATGAGTGAGCAAGAATTTGGGCATGGGGATAATTTTTCCGGACTCACAAAAATGCCCTTGTTCTAAGAAAAATGGTGTGGACAAGATTGCAGGAATTAAATTCAAAGTCATTTGTATTTAATTCAAATGGTTTGAACAAGGGCTAGGATTTAGAAGTGTTCAAAAATGTTGAGAATTTAGGAGGAGCCTCGATAAAAGAGGTAAGAATTGAGATAGAAAATGCATGGAACTTAAACTGTAAGTGTGTTATGATTTATTCCTAAAGAATGGAATATTTATCATAGCTCCCTAATAATATTGGGAGGGTAATTGTTATAAAGAGAAATCCCCATGTGAAATTCCCTCGTTTTAAATGGACCGAGGATGATGGCATGATGACATGATGCAATACAAGAGATGGCATGATGAATGCACAAACAAAACAAATCACACGATAAAACTCAAAATAGCTGGAAGTCTTCTGGAGCGTCGGTCTCGGGGCGTTACAACGAGCTAGTCAACTAGAGGCTCACTAGGGACATATTGTGGTCTATGTATTCACACGTGTATTACGATTTCCGGATAATACAATTATAGCATGAATAAAAGACAATTATCATGAACAAGGAAATATAATAATAATCCTTTTATTATAGCCTCTAGGGCATATTTCCAACAGTGTCCCATTTGCACTAGAGTCAATAATCTAGTTACATTGTGATGAATCGAACACCCATAGCGTTCTGGTGTTGATCATGTTTTGCTCGCGGAAGAGGTTTAATCAACGGATCTGCGACATTCAGATCCGTATGTACTTTGCAAATATCTATGTCTCCATCTTGAACATTTTCATGGATGGAGTTGAAACGACGCTTGATGTGCCTGGTCTTCTTGTGAAACCTGGGCTCCTTGGCAAGGGCAATAGCTCCAGTGTTGTCACAGAAGAGAGTGATCGGCCCCGACGCATTGGGTATGACTCCTAGGTCGGTGATGAACTCCTTCATCCATATAGCTTCATGCGCTGCCTCCGAGGCTGCCATGTACTCCGCTTCACATGTAGATCCCGCCACGACGCTCTGCTTGCAACTGCGCCAGCTTACTGCTCCACGATTCAACATATACACGTATCCGGTTTGTGACTTAGAGTCATCCAGATCTGTGTCGAAGCTAGCGTCGACGTAACCCTTTACGACGAGCTCTTCGTCACCTCCATAGACGAGAAACATGTCCTTTGTCCTTTTCAGGTACTTCAGGATATTCTTGACCGCTGTCCAGTGTTCCTTGCCAGGATTACTTTGGTACCTTCCTACCAAACTTACGGCAAGGTTTACATTAGGTCTGGTACACAGCATGGCATACATAATAGATCCTATTGCTGAGGCATAGGGGATGACACTCATCTCTTCCTTATCTTCTGCCGTGGTCGGGCATTGAGCCGAGCTCAATCTCACACCTTGCAATACAGGCAAGAACCCTTTCTTGGACTGATCCATATTGAACTTCTTCAATATCTTATCAAGGTATGTGCTTTGTGAAAGACCTATGAGGCGTCTCGATCTATCCCTATAGATCTTGATGCCTAATATGTAAGCAGTCTCCAAGGTCCTTCATTGAAAAACACTTATTCAAGTAGGCCTTAATGCTGTCCAAAAGTTCGATATCATTTCCCATCAAAAGTATGTCATCTACAAATAATATGAGAAATGCTACAGAGCTCGCACTCACTTTCTTGTAAACACAGGCTTCTCCATAAGTCTGCATAAACCCAAACGCTTTGATCATCTCATCAAAGCGAATGTTCCAACTCCGAGATGCTTGCACCAACCCATAAATGGATCGCTGGAGCTTGCATACCTTGTGAGCATTCTTAGGGTCGACAAAACCTTTCGGCTGCATCATATACAGTTCTTCCTTAAGATAACCGTTAAGGAATGCCGTTTTGATGTCCACCTGCCATATCTCATAATCATAGTATGTGGCTATTGCTAACATGATTCGGACGGACTTCAGCTTCGCTACGGGAGAGAAAGTCTCATCGTAGTCAACCCCTTGAACTTGCCGATAACCCTTAGCGACAAGTCGAGCTTTCTAGATGGTAACATTACCATCCGCATCCGTCTTCTTCTTGAAGATCCATTTGTTTTCTATCGCTCGCCGATCATCGGGCAAGTCTGTCAAAGTCCATACTTTGTTTTCATACATGGATTCTATCTCGGATTGCATGGCTTCAAGCCATTTGTTGGAATCTGGGCCCGCCATCGCTTCTTCATAGTTCGAAGGTTCACAGTTGTCTAACAACATGATTTCCAGGACAGGGTTGCCATACCACTCTGGTGTGGAATGTGTCCTTGTGGACCTACGAAGTTCGGTAGCAACTTGATCCGAAGTACCTTGATCATAAGCATTAATTTCCTCTCCAGTCGGTGCAGGCACCACAGGAACATTTTCCTGAGCTGCACTACTTTCCGGTTCAAGAGGTAGTACTTCATCGAGTTCTACTTTCCTCCCACTTACTCCTTTCGAGAGAAAATCTTTTTCCAGAAAGGATCCGTTCTTGGCAAAAAAGATCTTGCCCTCGGATCTTAAGTAGAAGGTATACCCAATGGTTTCCTTAGGGTATCCTATGAAGACGCATTTTTCCGACTTGGGTTCGAGCTTTTCAGGTTGAAGTTTCTTGACATAAGCATCGCATCCCCAAACTTTTATAAACGACAGCTTAGGTTTCTTCCCAAACCATAATTCATACGGTGTCGTCTCAACGGATTTAGACGGAGCCCTATTTAGAGTGAATGTAGCTGTCTCTAGAGCGTATCCCCAAAATGATAACGGTAAATCGGTAAGAGACATCATAGATCACACCATATCCAATAGAGAGTGATTACGACGTTCGGACACACCATTACGCTGAGGTCTACCAGGCAGCTTGAGTTGTGAAACGATTCCACAATTTCTTAAGTGCGTACAAAATTCGTGACTTAAATATTCTCCTCCACGATCTGATCGTAAGAATTTTATCTTTCGGCCACGTTGATTCTCTACTTCATTCTGAAATTCCTTGAACTTTTCAAAGGTCTCAGACTTGTGTTTCATCAAGTAGACATACCCATATCTACTTATGTCATCAGTGAGAGTGAGAACATAACGATATCCTCTGCGAGCCTCAACGCTCATTGGACCACACACATCAGTATGTATGATCTCCAATAAGTTGGTTGCTCGCTCCATTGTTCCGGAGAACGGAGTCTTGGTCATTTTGCCCATGAGGCATGGTTCGCATGTGTCAAATGATTCATAATCGAGCGACTCTAAAAGTCCATCAGCATGGAGTTTCTTCATGCGCTTGACACCAATGTGACCAAGGCGGTAGTGCCACAAGTATGTGGGACTATCGTTATCAACTTTACATCTTTTGGTATTCACACTATGAATATGTGTAGCATTACATTCGAGATTCATTAAGAATAAACCATTGACCATCGGGGCATGACCATAAAACATATCTCTCATATAAATAGAACAGCCATTATTCTCATATTTAAATGAGTAGCCATCTCGTATTAAACAAGATCTAGATACAATGTTCATGCTCAAACTTGGCACTAAATAACAATTATTGAGGTTTAAAACTAATACCGTGGGTAAATGTAGAAGCAGCGTGCCGACGGCGATCACATCGACCTTGGAACCATTCCCGACGCGGATCATCACCTCGTCCTTTGCCAGTCTCCGCTTATTCCACAGCTCCTGCTGTGAGTTACAAATATGAGCAACGACACCGGTATCAAATACCCCGGAGTTACTGCAAGTACTGGTAAGGTACACATCAATTACATGTATATCACATATACCTTTAGTGTTGCCGGCCTTCTTGTCTGCTAAGTATTTGGGGCAGTTCCGCTTCCAGTGACCCTTCCCTTTGCAATAAAAGCACTCAGTCTCAGGCTTGGTTCCATTCTTTGACTTCTTCCCGGCAACTGGCCTACCGGGTGCGGCAACATCCTTGCCGTCCTTCTTGAAGTTCTTCTTACCCTTGCCCTTCTTGAACTTAGTGGTTTTATTGACCATCAACACTTGATGTTCCTTTTTGATTTCTACCTCCGCTGACTTCAGCATTGAAAATGCTTCAGGAATAGTTTTCACCATCCCCTGCATATTGTAGTTCATCACAAAGCTCTTGTAGCTCGGTGGGAGCGACTGAAGGATTCTGTCAATGACTGCCTCGTCCGGGAGGTTAATGTCCAGCTAGGACAGGCGGTTGTGCAACCCAGACATTTTGAGTATGTGCTCACTGACAGAACTATTTTCCTCCATCTTACAACTATAGAACTTGTCAGAGACTTCATATCTCTCGACCCGGGCGTGAGCTTGGAAAACCATTTTTAGCTCTTCGAACATCTCATATGCTCCGTGTTGCTCAAAATGCTTTTGGAGCCCCGGTTCTAAGCTGTAAAGCATGCCGCACTGAACGAGGGATTAATCATCAGCACGTGACTGCCAAGCGCAAATAACATCTTGGTTCTCTGGGATGGGTGCTTCACCTAGCGGTCCTTCTAGGACATATGCTTTCTTGGCAGCTATGAGGATGATCCTCAGGTTCCGGACCCAGTCGGTATAGTTGCTGCCATCATCTTTCAGCTTGGTTTTCTCTAGGAACGCATTGAAGTTCATGTTCACATGAGCGTTGGCCATTTGATCTACAAGACATTTTTGCAAATGTTTTAGACTAAGTTCATGATAATTAAGTTCATCTAATCAAATTATTTAATGAACTCCCACTCAGATTTGACATCCCTCTAGTCATCTAAGTGTTACATGATCCGAGTCGACTAGGCCGTGTTCGATCATCACGTGAGACGGACTAGTCATCATCGGTGAACATCTCCATGTTGATCGTATCTTCCATATGACTCATGTTCGACCTTTCGGTCTCTGTGTTCCGAGGCCATGTCTGTACGTGCTAGGCTCGTCAAGTTAACCTAAGTGTTTTTGCATGTGTAAAACTGTCTTACACCCGTTGTATGTGAACGTAGGATTCTATCACACCCGATCATCACGTGGTGCTTCGAAACGACGAACTTTAGCGACGGCGCATAGTTAGGGGGAACACTTTCTTGAAATTATTATGAGGGATCATCTTATTTCTACCGTCGTTCTAAGTAAACAAGATGCATAAACATAATAAACATCACATGCAATTAAATAGTAGTGACATGATATGGCCAATATCATAAAGCTCCTTCGATCTCCATCTTTGGGGCTCCATGATCATCTTTGTCACTGGCATGACACCATGATCTCCATCATCGTGTCTCCATGAAGTTGCTCACCAACTATTACTTCTACTACTATGGCTAACGGTTTAGCAATAAAGTAAAGTAATTACATGGCGTTAAATCATTGACACGCAGGTCATACAATAATTAAGACAACTCCTATGGCTCCTACCGGTTGTCATACTCATCGACATGCAAGTCGTGATTCCTATTACAAGAACATGATCTCATACATCACAATATATCATTCATCATTCATCACAACTTTTGGCCATATCACATCACAAAGCAGTTGCTGCCAAAACAAGTTAGACGTCCTCTAATTGTTGTTGCATCTTTTACGTGGCTGCAATAGGGTTCTAGCAAGAACGTTTTCTTACCTACGAATAACCACAACGTGATTTGTCAACTTCTATTTACCCTTCATAAGGACCCTTTTCATCGAATCCGCTCCAACTAAAGTGGGAGAGACAGACACCCGCTAGCCACCTTATGCAACTAGTGCATGTCAGTCGGTGGAACCTGTCTCACGTAAGCGTACGTGTAAGGTCGGTCCGGGCCACTTCATCCCACAATACAGCTGAAGCAAAATAAGACTAGTAGTGGCAAGAAAGTTGACAACATCTATGCCCACAACAGATTTGTGTTCTACTCGTGCAATACAGAACTACGCATAGACCTAGCTCATGATGCCACTGTTGGGGAACGTTGCATAAGGCGTCATGGGGAAGCGGAGTCGCCCCCGACCAATCGACCGCCACGCGGCGCCCAAGGCCGCAGGCTGTTAGGGCCCGCGACGCTTCACACTTGCCCTTTCGCCTCTCTGCTTGGCCAACTTCGGGCGCGCCGTGGGCCCGGGGGCTACTGTTGGCGTTCTGGGAACGGGGGTCCCCAGACTTGCCTACCTGCAGCCTGCGGCGTGGCTCCAAGGAGGCCCAGCATAGCCCATCTTCATCAACACAGGCACAAGACCCTCGCGAGGGGCCAAGCCTCGCGGGGCGGACGGCAAGAAGCTTCCTCAGGCACGGCCTCGTCAGGCACGCTCATGAGGAGGTGGAGAGTTCAAGACGGGGTACCTCGCGAGGTGCCCATGACGCAAGCCATGACGACCAGGGGCGCCGATCGAGGCGCCCACCAAGCAGATGTCCTCCTTTCCTCTTTGGTGCAAAGGGAGCAAGCGCAGGCGAGAGCATCAAGCAAAGGCGTCCATTTCGGTGCATCAAGACCAAGACGAGCCCAACGCCCAGAAGGAAGTCATTGTGGAGCCCGAGCCGGCGTCGCCACCAGAGCCTTTGACAGGTGAGGACCAGCTTTAGTCAGGATAAGTGTACCCGCTGTTCCCCTTCAAAATGGCCAATTATTGGCGCCCTTCCCGCTCAATATTTGGGAAGAGGCCCAGGGCCTTTGCCTATAAATAGGACTAGCCACCCGCAAGGTAGAGGCATCGAGAAAACAAGGATAGAGAGACACGGAAAGAGAGAGAGAGACGACTGAACTCCCCCTAGCAGTTCATCGCACCAGCCAAGAACAGACCCTCGTGAGGCTGTTCTCCCTTTGTATTGTTCATCATCAAGCCCAAGAGGCAATCCACCGCACCACACACTGGAGTAGGGTATTACACCACAATGGTGGCCTGAACCAGTATAAATCTTGTGTCTCTTGTGCTATTCAGTTTGGTAATTTAGGTCCTAGCGATTCCGCGAGGAGCGAGACGGTAGAGGGTTGAATCTCCGCGCGCACCCCAGTGTTTGTGAAAGTGCGTTATATCGACTAGAGGGGGGGTGAATAGGCGATTTTTATGAATTCTTCACTGAGGAATTTGCTGGTGAGGAAATTCCTTAGCGAAGAACTACATGCAGCGGAATAAGTACTCAGAAGTAAACATAACAGGATACAAACATAGTCATCATGAAGAAATGAAAACTAGCACAGAGTACAGAAAGCGTAAACACAGGATAATAAGATGAAGACAGACGGATCAAGAAATTGGGCGAGGAATTTGTGAAAGTCTTCATCAAAGTCTTCAAGCACAGATATGAACAACATACAACACAAGAATGAGGAAATGAAAGAGTTGAGGAAATAGAACCAGCTTAGTTGGTGAAGACAATGATTTGGTAAACCAGTTCCAACTGCTGTCTCGGTTATGCGCCTAGTTGGAGCGTCTGAGTAATTAAACTCGAGGACACGCAGTCCGGACACCCAGTCTCGAGCCGCAACCCAGACAACCAGTCCTCACCGTATTCTCCTTGAACTAAGACCACGCAGGCCTCATCCGATCACTCGTGGTAAGTCTTCAGTGACTTCCAAACCTTCACAGACTTGGTCACTCGGCGATCCACAATTCCTCTTGATGTTTCTAGACCTTGACGCCTAACCGTGCGGAAGAAGCACAGTCTTCAAAGGTAACAAGCGCCGGATCCACGAGGATCAATTTCTTGATGATGCTCAATCACTTTGGGTTTGTGGGGGTTTGGTTTTGGGATTTTCCTCACTTGATGATTTTCGCTCAAAGTCCTCTGAGGATGGGTTGCTCTCAAATGACAAGTGTCAAGTTCTCTCGGAGCAGCCAACCAACTAGTGGTTGTAGGGGCGGCTATTTATAGCCTAGGGAGCAGCCCGACATGATAAGACATAAATGCCCTTCAATGATATGACCGTTAGGTGGATAAGATATTTTGGACAGCCAAGAAGACAAGAATTGTCGGAAATTTGACTCTCAAATTCCTCGGGGCTATCATGTTCCTCCTTTGTGTAGGCAATTCGCACTAGCGAATTCCTAACTCCTCGATTAGAGCAAAGTCCTCAATGACGGAAGAACTGCGTCTACATCCATCAAGAAATTGACTGAATCAGACGATTTCCAATGGCTTCACTCGAAGGGATTGGTAGGTGTAGGATTTTGAGTTGAGCATCACATGGAAATTTTTCCTTAGTATTTCCTCGACCCTTTTAACGAGACGGTGTTTCCTATGACTCAAGAAAGAGAAAATGAAACTACGAAAACAAAAGTCTTCATGCTTCATATTCCTCGAATGAATACCAAGTCTTGAACGTCACACCAATTTCTTCACTTTCAAAGTCTTGTAAAGTCTTGAATATCAAAGTCTTGATCGAAGAACTTCATTTTAGGGTCGAATTTCTCTGTAAATATGAAACTCCTCATGGACTTATAGACCTGTGTATACTCACAAACGCATCAGTCATTTAACCTATAAGTCTTCAATACACCAAAATCACTAAGGGGCACTAGGTGCACTTACAATCTCCCCCTTTTTGGTGATTGATGACAACATAGGTTAAGTTTTCAACGGGGATAAACATATGAAGTGTAAATACTGATATTGAGGAATTTGATTGCAAGATATAGAAGAACTCCCCCTGAATGTGTGCATAGTGAGGAATTTGCTTTTGAGGCAATGCACATTTGAAGAATTGAATCATGGAGATCTGTAACGCCCCAAGACCGGAGCTTCAGTTGCCTTCCATATATTCCGGGTTTCGCCGTGTGTTTCGTTTGTGCCTGCCTTTTATTTTTGCATTGCATCATGTCATCATGCCATCATCTCATAAATCTTTTGCAACTCAACTAAATAAATGGCATGGATCTTTGATCCATTTAAATCGAGGGAATTCACATGGTGATTCTCTTTAAAACATATCCTCTCGATATTTAGAGAGCTATAGTAAATATTCCATTTATTTGGAATTAACCATAACACACTTGCAAATATCCCAGGCCTTTTTCCTTCTCAACTTTTGGTCTCTAACTTTGTCATATTTTGCTTCTTGCATCATGTTCATCATTTGATTATATTGCACTGCCATGCCCATCTTTGTCATGTTGCATCTGTGCCTCTTGTCATTTATTGCATCATAATCATCATGTGGGTTGCATTCTTCATATTGGTGTATTGTTGTGTGTGCATCAGTCCTTGTTGTCTCTTCTCTCAAGCCATGCACCATCACCTTCTCCTTCCTCTTCTTTTACTCCTTTACGCAAGTGCCATTTCTCCCTTCTCCATTAATGTTCAATCTTTGCCAATAAATCATGCACCATGCCTTATACCTCTCTGTCAAGTATCATCCATTTTGGAGTTGTTTTGGTTGGGTTCAAAAATACCTCAAGTTTGAATTATATTCAAACTTGTTTTATTTTTCTACCTCTAAAAATACCCAAACCAATTATTTCGAATGCTGCAAAACTCCAGGAGATTGAGGATATTTTTATATCTGAAAAACTCTTCTCCTAGCCCCCCTGTACATTTTTCTTTTCTTTTGCTGTTTATTTAAATAAACACAAACTTAAAGGAAATGGAAAAGGCCGCAGCTCGGCCCAGCCACCCACGCAGCCAGACCGGCCCAAGGCCTAGGCCCAGCCGCGCCCCCCTCTAACCCTAGCCCATCACCACGCTCCTGCCCGATCCCCATCCATCTCTCCCTCGTCCTCCCTTGCGGCAACTCCGGCGCCTCTACATCTTCCAGCCGAACGCCCGTCTCCCTTGCGCGTGCGCTCCTCCGCCATGACGCAGCCTCGACCCGGCGTCATCCATCCTCTAGCAACCGCGTATGCGCAGCACCACCAAGTTTTTCCTCTGTACATTTGTGTGGGGTTGACCGTGGTCGTGTGTCTGGTGCCACTTGGAGACTGCCAAGTACATGGATACGCCAAGTTCCGTTCCGAACATGTACGACTACACCTGCTGATGCGTCAAGTACCTTGGAACGTCTACGACTACGCAGACTCGCCAAGTACCACGACGAATGTGTACCACTACCGTCGACCCGAGAAGACCCCGTGGACTCAAGTTCCTTGTGGTCACCCCAAACATCTACGGATCATGAACAACTACTTCATCTAAGAAACGTGTACAACTACCGCCGCCGCCGTATACCAGTACTTCCCACTACGACACGAGTACAACTACTTCCATGATGTACCGTGAACGCCTACTTCCTCTATGAAACGCGTTCCGCCCCGAATGCACGCTTCGAAGGTATAACCGCCGAGAACGACCGCCATGGAACGAATGCATGTGTTGAATGAGTTGCACCGTTTGCATCGTGTCCGGATTGTCACTCATTTCCATGCCACTAACCCGTGGGAACCCGGTAGTCGGGAGCACCCCACCATCTCTAGCTTGTTCCGCACATCCACACGCTTCCTTTTGCACCAGTATCTCCGTGAGCTACCGGGACCGGAATATTGCCATGGCATCACTTTCGGATATGTTGCCGTGGCACCATTTTTGTTTCGCCGCCGTGGCACCCTTTTCCTTCCGCCATGGCGACAAAGGCTCTTTATCATGCTCATGCTAACGTTTTCATAAAAATGGCATAATGCTTGCATATGTCATCCGCATCATGATAACAACATTTAAAATGTTTAAAACTTGTTGTTGCATTAAATTTCTAAATGTCATGAGGATTTTCCGGAAGTGTTGTTTGTTGTTCCGGCCTCATTTAAACTTGCCTTAATAGTTAGTTTATTTATGCTTCACCTCTTGCCATGCTTAACAACATTTAATCTTGTCTTGTTCATAACCGAGAGAGAACTAAATAATTGATGTGGTGTTCCGTCAATATGCAACTCCGTTGCATATTGAGCTCCACTTAATTTGTAAGATAGTTTATTGCATTTTGCCATGCCATGCCTCTTTAAACCGGACATGCATCATACTTGTTTGTGCATCATGCCATGTTTATGTGATGGTTGTTTACCATGCTGTTTGCTTCTTTCCGGGTTGCTTCTCTCGTTAGCTTCGGTTTCCTTCCGGAGTTGTGAGGATTCGTGCGACTACGTCCGTTTGCTTTCTTCTTGGACTCGTTCTTCTTCCTTGCGGGATTTCAGGCAAGATGATCATACCCTCGAAATCACTACTATCTTTGCTATGCTAGTTTGCTCACTCTTTTGCTATGCCAATGCTACGATGCCTACCTTTTGCTTGTCAGCCTCCCAAATTGCCATGTCAAACCTCTAACCTTTGACACCATTCCTAGCAAACCACTGTTAGGCTATGTTACCGCTTTGCTCAGCCCCTCTTCGAAACGCGAACCGTCCCGTTTGAACGCTTCGAAGGTATAACCCGAAACGACCGCCGTGGACCGAATGCATGTGTTGTTTGAGATGCACCCGATGTTTGCACCGTGCCCGTTTGCTTCATGCACGTCCCTCCTCGTTGCCATGCCATCGTCCCGTGGGAACCCGGTAACCGGGATCATCCCACCATCCTTTGCTTCCGCACACTTGCTCTTTTGCACCGGTATCTTCGTGAGCTACCGGAACCGATATGTTGCCGTGGCATCATTTTCGGATATGTTGCCGTGGCATCATTTTCCGATACGTTGCCGTGGCACCATTTCCTTTTCGTCGCCATGGCACCCTTTTCGTTTCGCCGCCGTGGCACCCTTTTTGTTCCGCCATGGCGAAAAATGCTTCATAACATGCTCTTGTCAACGTTTTCATAATAATTGCATAAAACTTGCATATGTCATCCGCATCATGATAACAACATTTAAATGCTTAAAATTGTTGTTTGCTTTAATTGCTAAATGCATATGGGGATTTACCGGATTTGTTGTTTTTATATCCGGCCCCATTTAAATTGTTTAGATGGTATAGTTTTTGTTATGCTTCACCACTTGCCATGTTAACCAATATTTAATATTGTTGGGTACATAACGGGAGTGAACTAAATAACTCGAATATGGTGTTTCATCAATATGCAACTCGTTGCATATTGAGCTCCACTTAATTTGTAGTGTTGTTTGTTTGCACTTTGCCATGCCATGCCTCATTAAACCGGACATGCATCATACTTGTTTGTGCATCATGCCATGATTATGCTTGTGTGTTTACCATGTTGTTTGTTTCTTTCCGGGTTGCTTCTCTCGATAGCTTCGGTTCCATTCCGGAGTTGTGAGGTTACGTTCGACTACTCCCGTTCGTCTTCTTCATGGACACGTTCTTCTTCCTTGCGGGATTTCAGGCAAGATGACCGCTACCCTGGATCTCACTACTATCATTGCTATGCTAGTTGCCTCGTTCTTTCGCTATGCTGCGCTACCTATTACCTGTTTGTCAAGCCATCCCATATTGCCATGAACCTCTAACCTTTGACACCATTCCTAGCAAACCGTTGTTTGGCTATGTTACCGCTTTGCTCAGCCCCTCTTATAGCGTTGCTAGTTGCAGGTGAAGTTGAAGATTTCTCCATGGTGGACAGGATTTTGGTTGGGATATCACAATATCTCTTATATTATTAATGCATCTATATACTTGGTAAAGGGTGGAAGGCTCGGCCTTATGCCGGGTGTTTTGTTCCACTCTTGCCGCCTTAGTTTCCGTCATACCGGTGTTATGTTCCCGGATTTTGCGTCCCTTACGCGGTCGGGTGATTTATGGGACCCCCCTGACAGTTCGCTTTGAATAAAACTTGTCCAGCAAGGCCCAACCTTGGTTTTACCATTTGCCTCACCACCACCTACCTTTTCGCTTCGGAGTAAATAACCCAAGGGTCATCTTTATTATAGCCCCCGGGCGGTGCTTGTCTATGTGTTGGTCCGAACCGAGCCACTCATGGGCCCCTCGGGCAACTCGAGGTCTGGTTTTACTCAGAGCCTGTCTCATCCGGTGTTTCCTCGAGAATGAGATATGTGCAGCTCCTATCGGGATTGTCAAGATCAGGCGGTCTTGCTGGTCTTGTTTTACCATTGTCGAAATGTCTTGATGTACCGGATACCGAGTCTGATCGGAGTGTCTCGGGTGAAGGTCTATTCCTTCGATGATCGCGAGAGCTTGTCATGGGCTAAGTTGGGACACCCCTGCAGGGTATAAACTTTCGAGAGCCGTGCCCGCGGTTATGTGGCAGATGGGAATTTGTTAATGTCCGGCTGTAGATAACTTGACACCAGATCCGAATTAAAATGCATCAACCGAGTGTGTAGCCGTGATGGTCTCTTCTCAGCGGAGTCCGGGAAGTGAACACGGTTTCTGGGTTATGTTTGACGTAAGTAGGTGTTCAGGATCACCTCTTGATCATTGCTAGCTTCACGACCGTTCCTTTGTTTCTCTTCTCGCTCTCATTTGCGTATGTTAGCCACCACACTGTGCTTAGCCGCTGCTGCAACCTCACCACTTTACCCCTCCTTTCCCATTAAGCTTTGCTAGTCTTGATACCCATGGTAATGGGATTGCTGAGTCCTCATGGCTCACTAGATACTTCCAAAACCAGTTTGCAGGTGCCTATGTTACCGAGCAGGTGACGCAACCAAGCTCAAGGAGGAGCTCGATGAAGATCTTGCCTTTTGTGTTGTTTCGTTCTAGTTGGTCAGTAGTGGAGCCCAGTTGGGGTCGATTGGGGACCTTTTGTCGCTTTTGGGGTTCTTCTTTTATTTTGGTTCCGTAGTCGTACCTTGATTGTATCTGGATGATGTAATGCTTATTCATGTAATTGTGTGAAGTGGCGATTGTAAGCCAACTATGTATCTTTTCCCCTTATGTATTAAATGGGTTGTGTGAAGATTACCTCACTTGCGACATTGCTTTCAATGCGGTTATGCCTCTAAGTCGTGCTTCGACACGTGGGAGATATAGCCACATCGAGGGCGTTACAGTGGATGAGTTGGTTGTCGCTGAGGATTTTGATCAGCATTTTCTTCAGCACCATTTTCCTCATCTTGTTCTTCAGGTGCATCAGCTTGACGTTCTTCATGAACAGGAATGAATTCTTCAGCAGATTCCTCGGTCGGAATGACATCCTCGGTTGTTTTGAGCTTGATAGCATCCTCGGTGCTAGTTCATCTAACATGTAGGTAGGTGCTCTCTTTGCGAGCCATTAGTTTCATCGAACCGCACATCTACAGTGTCAACAATCTTGTGAAGAACAATGTTGAAGACTCTGTAGGTGTGCGAGTCCTTTCCGTAACCAAGCATAAACCTTCATGTGCTTTCGGTGCAAATTTAGAGTTGTGATGAGGATCTCTAATCCAACATTTAGCACCGAAGACTTTGAAATAACTCACATTGGGTTTCTTGTCAGTGAGGAGGTCATAGGCAATCTTCTTGAAGAATTTGTGAAGATATACTCTGTTGATGATGTGGCAAGCAGTATCAATTGCATCAATCCAAAAACGCTGAGGCGTTTTGTATTCATCAAGCATAGTGCGAGCCATCTCAACAAGAGTTCTGTTCTTGCGCTCCACAACGCCATTCTCACGAGGAGTATAGGGAGCAGATAACTCATGAGTAATACCAAGTTCATCAAGATATGCATCAAGACCGGAATTCTTGAACTCAGTTCCATTGTCACTTCTGATGTGCTTGATCTTCACACCATAGTTGGTTGAAGCCCTCGAGGAAAATCGTTTGAAGACTTCCTGCACTTCATGTTTGTAAGTAACAATGTGTACCCATGTATATCGAGAATAATCATCAACAATGACAAAACCATATAAAGATGCTTCATTAGTGACTGCTGAATAATGATTAGGTCCGAAGAGGTCCGTGTGAAGCAATTCGAATGGACGTGTAGTGGTCATGATAGTCTTCACTGGATGCTTGGCCTTGGTCATTTTTCCGGCTTCACATGCTCCGTATAGGTGATCCTTGAGGAATTTGACATTCTCAATGCCAATGACATGCTTCTTCTTCGCAAGCGTGATCAGATTCCTCATGCCTGCATGACCAAGTCGTCGATGCCATAGCCAGCCTTCTCAAGCTTTTGCAAGTAGACACACGGCTGGTTGTGGTCCTGTAGAGAAATCAACAATATACAGATCTCCTCTCCTAAAGCCTTCGAAGACTTTGGAATTATCAGCTTCCATAATCACAACACAGTGATATTTGCCAAAGACAACAACCATATCAAGATCACAAAGCATTGAGACTGACATGAGATTGTATCCTAAGGACTCAACAAACATGACTTTGTCCATGTGCTTATCCTTAGAGATAGCAACCGTACCAAGACCCAATACCTGACTTTTGCCTTTGTCAGCAAAGATGATATGCTTCAGAGGTGACGGTGATAAGGGAGCATCCATCAATAGATTCTTGTCACCAGTCATGTGTTTTGTACATCCACTATCGAGGACCCATTCAGTGGTTTTGGGTTGATCATCCTGCAGATGAATTAGTGTAGCTTACAATCTCATATGCTTCATCAGTGAAGAATATGATATCAAGTTCATCAGATGAATTTCATCAAGCAGTAAACAGATATAGCAGTATGAGGACGTGTGAAATGAATGTTCATTTCATCATGATTTTCCTGCGTCCTTTCAGGCATTTTTGTCAAGTCCCCAGCAAATTCTTCAAACGTTAAGGCACGTCTGGAGACCTGACCCTGCAGAAGAAATTAGTTCCTTTTCTTCACCACCCACATCTGGAGGGGTGGCAAAGAGTTCATCATTCTGCGAGCACCATATGAGAAAGGTGGCAAAGATGCCAAACCATTTCGTTTCACATAAGTGCGTTTAGGGTAAGCATATGAATAAGCAGAGTAATTCTTCGAGGACTTATGAACATAATGGTTTGAAGAGTAATGCACATATTCATAGCCCTTAGCTCTACCATGTGAGACAGAGTTGTTAGCACAATGATAATCATATGAGGACTTTGATCCATGTGAAGAATTCGGTCCATATGAGGACTTGGATCCATATGAAGAATTTGGTCCATATGAAGAATTTGATCTGGGGTTCCTGTTCTTCACAGGTGGTGTCATGAGGACATTCACCTGAAGACTTTCAACACAACTTTTGGGAACCCAGATTTTCTTCATAGGGGAACCGTTCTGCCAGTTAGTGCCAACATATCTAGCAAATACTTCACCATTCTGATTTTTGAACAGTTTATAGTTGGAGTCAAATGACTCATCAGAGGAATGAGGAGATTCACATGTAAAGCGAGATAACTTAGATGGATCAACTCGAGGTCCCTTTGCAGCAACCCATGAGGTTTTGGGATACTGCTCAGGCTTCCAATATGTTCCATCGGCATTGAGTTTCCTCTCAAAGGCAATACCCTCTTTCCTAGGGTTTTTGTTGAGGATCTGCTTTTTGAGCACATCACAAAGCGTCTGATGCCCTTTGAGGGTTTTGTACATGCCTGTTATCTACAATTCCTTCAGCCCTGCATTGTCAGTGATACTAGCAATGTCCTCAGATGAGGAATTAGTGATAGCAGGGGCAGATGAAGAATTTGTAACATTTGAAGCATTTGAACATTCAGGTGAAGAATTAGCAGATTCACGTTCAATGCACATTAAGCATGGGGGAACAAATTCTTCCCGAGAAGCACTGATTTGTTGAGCTAGTAATGAATCACGCTCCTTCTGAAGATCTTCATAAAACACTCTTAGCTTTTCAAGATCTTCCTTTCTTTGAAGAGATTCAAGAGAAAGCTTCTCGTGATCTTGCTTTTCTTGAAGAAATTCATAAGAAAGTTTCTCATGATCAGACAAGAGAGAGTTATGATGACCTTGAAGGTTATCAAACCTGGACTGAAGTCTCTGAAGATTTTCAGTCAAGGCTTTAGTGCGATCCATTTCTTCACCCAACATATCGTCACTTTTATCTAGCATGTTTTGAACCTTGTCAAGAGCTCGTTGTTGTTTCACAGCAATCTTAGCAAGTTTAGAGTAGCTGGGCTTGAGATCCTCATCAGATTCATTTTCACTAGAGTCAAAGGAGTTGTATTTCAGTACTTTAGCACCTTTTGCCATGAAGCAATAGGTGGGAGCGTAGCCATCATTATCTTCATCAAGCTTGTTGGTGGAGTCAGTTTCTTCAGTGTTGAAGATGGACTTTGACGAAGGCGAGAAAAACGCCGACTCGCCACACGGACTCAGATTCTTGAGACGCCTCCTCTTCATCATTTTCCTCAGATTCAGCTTCAGAGTCCATCTCCTTGCCAATGAATGCCCGAGCCTTCTTGGAGCTACTCTTCTTGTGAGATGAAGACTTCAAAGATTTTGATGACGACGATTTTGACGATTTCTTCTTATTCTTCGCATCATCAGAACTGTAATCCTTGTATTTCTTCTTCTTCATTTCCTTTTCCCACTGAGGACAATCTTGAATATAGTGACCAGGCTTCTTGCATTTGTGGCAAAGTCTTCTATTATAGTCACTGGATGAGGAATCACTGCCTCTTGAGGATTTTCCAAAGCGACCACGTCTTGTGAACTTCGAATTTCTTCACAAGCGGTGCTAGATCCTCGCTCAATTCTTCAGGATCACCAAGGCTACTACCGTAATCCTCATATTCAGATTCGCATACGCCTTGGCCTTGTGGCACGTGGTTTGCCATAGTTTGAACCATAGAGATCTCTCTTTTCAGCAAGTGGAACTTCGTGAGTGTTTAGCCTTTCGAGGATATCAGCAGGATCAAGCGACTTGTAGTTAGCACGTTCTTGTATCATCAGTCCCAGAGTATCAAATTAGGAATCAAGCGATCTCAACAGTTTCTTCACAACTTCATGATCAGTGATGTCAGTGGCACCGAGGGCTTGAAGCTCATTTGAGATGTCAGTGAGGCGATCAAAGGTTTGTTGGACGTTCTCATTGTCGAGTCTTTTGAAGCGGTTGAATAGTTCCGAAGAACATCGACTCGAGAGTCATGCTGAGTTGAAACTCCTTCATTTACTTTGGACAACCTATCCCAGATAAGCTTAGAAGTGTCCAAAGCACTCACTCTTCCATACTGTCCTTTGCTCACATGACCACATATGATATTCTTCGCTTGAGAATCGAGTTATTTGAATCTCTTCACATCGGTAGTGTTCAGTGAGGGAGTGACAGAGGGGACACCATTTTCCACAACATACCAGAGATCGTTATCAATTGCCTCAAGATGCATTCGCATCTTGTTCTTCCAGTAGGGGTAGTCCGTTCCATCAAAGGTAGGACACCCAGCCGAGACCTTGATCATACCTGCGGTTGACATAACTAAAACTCCAGGCGGTTAAACCAAAATCACACAGAACAAGGGAGTACCTTGCTCTGATACCAATTGAAAGTGCGTTATATCGACTAGAGGGGGGGTGAATAGGCGATTTTTATGAATTCTTCACTGAGGAATTTGCTGGTGAGGAAATTCCTTAGCGAAGAACTACTTGCAGCGGAATAAGTACTCAGAAGTAAACATAACAGGATACAAACATAGTCATCATGAAGAAATGAAAACTAGCACAGAGTACAGAAAGCGTAAACACAGGATAACAAGATGAAGACAGACGGAGTGAAGAAATTGAACTAAGGAATTTGTGAAAGTCTTCAGTCAAAGTCTTCAAGCACAGATATGAACAACATACAACACAGTAATGAGGAAATGAAAGAGTTGAGGAAATAGAACCAGTTAGTTGGTGAAGACAATGATTTGGTAAACCAGTTCCAACTGCTGTCTCAGTTGTACGTCTGGTTTGAGCGGCCGAGTATTTAAACTCGAGGACACGCAGTCCCGGACACCAGCCTCTACGAGCCGCAACTCAGACACCCAGTCCTCACCGTATTCTCCTTGAACGAAGACCACGCAGGCCTCGTCCAATCACTCGTGGTAAGTCTTGGTGACTTCAAACCTTCACAGACTTGGTCACTCGGCGATCCACAATTCCTCTTGGATGCTCTAGACCTTGACGCCTAACCGTCTGGAAGAAGCACAGTCTTCAAAGGTAACAAGCGTCGGATCCATGCAGGATCAATTTCTTCAGTGATGCTCAATCACTTTGGGTTTGTGGGGGTTTGGTTTTGGGATTTTCCTCACTTGATGATTTTCGCTCAAAGTCCTCGGAGGATGGGTTGCTCTCAAATGACAAGTGTCAAGTTCTCTCGGAGCAGCCAACCAACTAGTGGTTGTAGGGGGCGGCTATTTATAGCCTAGGGAGCAGCCCGACATGATAAGACATAAATGCCCTTCAATGATATGACCGTTAGGTGGATAAGATATTTTTGGACAGCGCCAAGAAGACAACAACGGTCGGAAATTTGACTCCAAATTCCTCAGGGCTATCATGTTCCTCAATGTGTAGGCACCAGACTGGCGAATTCCTAACTCCTCGATTAGAGCAAAGTCCTCATGACTGGAAGAACTGCGTCTCATCCATCAAGAAATTGACTGAACTGTATGAGATTTCCAATGGCTTCACTCGAAGGGATTGGTAGGTGTAGGATTTTGAGTTGAGCATCACATGGAAATTTTTCCTTAGTATTACCTCGACCCCCTTTAACAGTACGGTGTTTCCTATGACACAAGAAAGAGAAAATGAAACTATGAAAACAAAAGTCTTCATGCTTCATATTCCTCGAATGAATACCAAGTCTTCAAGGTCACACCAATTTCTTCACTTTCAAAGTCTTCAGAAAGTCTTCAGAATATCAAAGTCTTCAGTCGAAGAACTTCATTTTTAGGGTCGACTTTCTCTCAGAATATCAAACTCCTCATAGACTTATAGACCTGTGTACACTCACAAACGCATCAGTCACTTAACCTATAAGTCTTCAATACACAAAAATCACTAAGGGGCACTAGATGCACTTACAGTTCGAACCTCAAGGGTCTGCCGGAACCCGAAATCCGACACATACATTTGGAATTATAAATACAAAAACTATGAAGTCATGATAGAATGCAAACACTTACAATCGCACTAGGTGCTTCCCCCTAGGCCGCCACCCCTCCTCGCTGAGAGCGGCCATGGCGGAGTAGTCTGGAAGGGGCCCCTTCCCCTTCTTGGACGGTCCAGCCTCCCCTCCTGGGGTGGCTTTTCTCTTCTTCTCCCCCGGTGGGGGAAGGTAGGATCTCTTCCTGATTCCCCCCGCCTCCGCAGGAGGAATCCGACTCATCGTCATCGGACGACAGGGGAATGACGGCCCTGCGCCGAGGACCTTTTCCGGCCCCCGGGTCCGCCTCCCCGGACCCCTCATCCTTTCCGGATGGGGCGTCCTCTTCTTTTTCCTCCCCTCTTCATGGGAGGAGTCCGCCTCGTCATCTTCGGACGAGGCTTCCGGCACAACCTTGCACCGGAGACCCTTTCGGATCCCCGGGGCCTTCTTCTCAGCCTTCTTCTCTGGCACCTTGTACGGCGCCGGGACCAGAATCTCCGTCAGGAGAACATCTGCTGGGTCTTATGGCAGTGGAGCCGGGCATTAAACCTGCTCCGCTGGCTCCACGTAATCCTGAAATAAATATACACAACTACTTGAGGCACTCCCGTGAATATACTGGGAAGAACTGGGTACGGCGTCAAGCCCGCAGTCTTCGGTTGTCGGAGGAGGCACTTCGGAGGCCTTGAACAGCTCCTTACATGCGCCTTTGTGCGTCATGTCGTAGAGCATCTGGAGCGTCCGGTGCTCGATGGGGACGAACTCCCATAGATTGACTGCCCGCCTCTGGCAGGGCAAGATTCGGCGAATGAGCATGACCTGGATCACATTGACAAGCTTGATGTTCTTGTCCTTCATGCTTTGGACGCATGTTTGGAGTCCGGCCAGCTCCGCGAAATCGCCCTAGGACAGGCCCTTCCTCTCCCAGGAGGTAAGCCACATGGGGGCTCCGGATCGGAACTCGGGGGCCGCTGCCCAGTTGGCGCCGCACGGCTCGGTGATGTAGAACCACCCCGATTGCCATCCTTTTACGGTCTCCGCAAAGGAGCTGTCGAGCCATGTGACGTTGGGCATTCTGCCCACCATGGCCCCTCTGCACTCCGCCTGTTGGCCTCTTACCACCTTCGGCTTCACGCAGAAAGTTTGCAGCCATAGGCCGAAGTGAGGCCGGATGCAGAGGAAAGCCTCACACACGACGATGAACGCCGAGATGTTGAGGACGAAATTCAGGGCTAGTTCGTGGAAATCTAGCCCGTAGTAGAACATAAGCCCGCAGACAAAGGGATGGAGTGGAAATCCCAGTACATGGATGAAGCGGGCCACGAATACGACCCTCTCGTGGGGTCCTGGGTCAGAATGACCTGCCTGGCGTCTGGTAGACAGTGCGCTATGTCCGCGGCCAAGTATCTGGCCGCCCGAAGATTGGTGATGTGCTTCTCCTTGACAGTGGAAGCCACCCACTTGCCTCCTGCTCCGGACATGTTTAGCTGTGCGGGGAAGACTTGGGCTTGGGCGCTGGACCTCAAGGGGGCAAGAGTGGGCAAAGGAGGAAGAAGGCGTGGGTGAAAATGGGGGAACCTTATCCCTTTATAGAGGCGCCGAAAGCGGTGCGCCTCCCCACTTGCCAGTTGGGAATCGCTTATTTCCCAAGCGCCACGGTTAATGGCGTGGTGAGATTACCCATGCCCGTATTGATGAGCATCTCGTAATAAGGGGACACGATCTCTGCTTTGACAAGACGTGTCACCGAAACCGCCTCATGATATACGTTGTAGCTGGTTGTGTGGAAACGGTTCGAATAATGGATCCGATCATAATAACGTGTCACGTCGTCAGGAAAAGTTGTCAGCAGATTGCATTTGTGAAATATCATTCTCTCTACGGTGGTATGCGAAGATCATTTTTAAGATCTGGACACGATTTGAGTGTTCGATAATTACTTTCGAGTATTCGGAGGAGAAACCCGCCTTGCAATGCCGAAGACAATACTGGCGCCGGACTCATCGTCATTGAAGCCAGGTTCAGGGGCTACTGAGGGAGTCCTGGAATAGGGGGTGTCCGGACAGCCGGACTATGTACAACGTCCGAACTATTGATGTAACGTCCCGATTTTGATGCGCCAGTTGTCTGCCAGTTATTCGCCGTCGTTGCCATGCCATTTGCTTGCGTGTTGCACTTTGCCATGTCATCATCTGCATTTCATATCATGTCATCATGTGCATTTCTTTTTGCATACATGTCCGTCTCATGCATCCGAGCTTTTTCCCCGTTGTCCGTTTTGCGATCCGGCACTCCTATGTCCCCCGGCGTCCCCTATTGTCTCCTGTTGTGAGTGCGTGTTAAACTTTCTCGGAATGGCCCGAGGTTTTCCAAGCGGCCTTGGTATAGCACCGGTAGACCGCCTGTCAAGTTTCGTGTCATTTGGAGGCCGTTTGATACTCCAACGGTTAACCGGGTAACCGCAAAAGCCTCTTTTGTTTGTAGCCCAACACCCCTTCCAAAGTGGCCCAAAACCCAGCAAACTCCCATCCATGCACTCAGTCGTTCGATCGCGATCGCGTGGCCGAAAACCGCTCCTCATTTGGACTCTCCTAGCTCCCTCTACCTATATAAACACCCCCCCCCCCTCCAAAAAATAACGGTCCAAACCCTAGCCCCGCTCCTCCCCGCGCCGCCGAACATGTCCGGACGGAGCCGGACACGTCCGCCGCCGCCGACCGCCAATCCGCGGCCGCCACGTGCATCGCCGCTGCCCCTCGCCGCCGCCCGCGCGGTGCCCATTGCGGGCCCTGCGGGTTTACTGCCCTCGTCGCCGCCCGGCCCGGCCGGCGGAGTTGCGCGCCGCCGGCTTCGCTCGCCCGCCTTCGGCCCCGCCGCTGGCGCTGTCCTCGCCAGCGTGTTTCGCCGCCTCGCCGCCGCCGCCGCCCTTCCGTCGCCGCGCCCCACTGTCGCCGACCCGCTGCCTCGCTCCTCCGCCTCCGCGCCGCCCCGCCGCAGCTCCTCCCGCGCGCCGCCGCCTCCTCCGCCGCCGCGCCTCTCTGCCGCCTCGTCGCCGCCGTCGTCGCGCCCGCCGACACGCCGCCCAGCCTAAACACGCCCGCCCCATCGCAGAGCACGCCCCCGCGCCGGTCACCGCCCCGCAGCGGCCCTACCTCGCCGTCGCCCGCCGTCTCCACTCCGGCGAGCTCGCCGCCGCTCGTCCTGGAGCTCGCCGGAGCTCCTTCGCCCGGATCCATCGATGGGTGGATCAGATCCAAACGCTTCCCCGTGCCCGGATCCGCTCCGTCCCGGGATCTCCTCGTCCCGGGTTGACTTTTCGCGAGGGTAAAAATCTGCTAAGTCCCAGATTTTATTGCATAACCATGCCATGTTTGACGTGCTGTATCTCTGCATCCGTAGCTCCGTTTCATGTGTGTAATATGTCAAATTGTTCGTCTCGACGAGTACTTCATTTCATTCCATTGCATCATTTTCATTTGAGCTTATATTGATGCCCGAAATGCTGTTGGAAGAGTGCATGTTGATGTTAATCTGCTGAAACTCTTATAACTTGCTCATTTATCATTTTTGCCATGATTGATGTGTGCATCCTATGAGGTTCATGTCTAAATGTATGTTGATCTATGCCATGCCATCTTTCCAGTGGTGTTACCCATGTATTTTTGTGAGTTGTGTGCTGAGTGCATCAAGCTTGTTAAGGAGGGTACTTGCTGTTGTTGTTTTCCTGACAGATTCTGTTACATTTTGTTGCTATGTTAACATGCTTCTACTAATTATTCTATGCATAATCTGGAGATGTTCTATAAACATGTTTTGTACATGTCATGCTCTATCCATTGATGCCCTTGGTTGCAATTATAGCCTGCTGGAACATGTTCATATCTTGCTCCAAAGTTGCTTGAAAATGTTGCTGTCAACCTGTTAACATTAAATTCACTTGTTCCCATGTGTTTTGCTAGTGATCCATGCACCCTATGAACTTGTTCTTGCCATGCTTAGCTTCATAAACATGTCTTCTTACTGTTGGTTGCCTTGCCATGCCATGTATTGCTCTGTGGTGAGTGGTTCAAGCTCACCAACATGCCTACTCATTGTCGTTCCTGCCATGTATGAATCTGTAATATAACTTGCCATGTTTACATGGGTGCCATCATATTTTCTGTGCCTTTTTGGCTCGTGGTCAGTAAGGGACTTTTGATCTATGCTTTTAGTAGATTCATGCCATGCCTTTGTTTGCGATGGTATGTTCCCGTAACATGATGTTTGATAGCTCTAAACATTGCAACCTGATGTTATTTCCTGAAAAGTCTGAAACTGTTATTATTTGGAATCTCTCCATGTCTTTTTGAGCATGTTGTAGTGATTTCTGGAGATAGCTCAGTGTTCATGTTTTGTTATGCTTTACCTGTACTTCATGTCCATGCCTTTTGTTATTATGTTGGGGTGCTGTAGCATATTGATTTGATGCTTGCAATATGCCTAGTTGCTGTTTTGGACAGATTGTTGCTATGACTTGTATAGAGTGTGTGTGTTGACCCGTTGCTCCGTTTTGAGTGTGCTCTATATGAAACTTGCTTGTTTTTGCATGTAGCTTCATATTATCATGTTGCATCCTTGTTTTGAGGTGTCTGCTTGATGTTTGGGTGCATTTTGCATCAATGCCATGCTTAACTTGTTGTACTCATATCTTCTAGGCCGTAGCTCCGAATCTAATGAACTTTATATGTAACTTGACTAGAATTTCGTGTAGATCATCTTGGTGCATCTTAACGTGCTGTTTAACAACTTGAAAATAAGGTTTACTCAGTTCTGGACCAATTTCGAAATATGCATATGAGGACTTACCGGAGTTGTTATATGTTGTTTCCGGCCTCATTTAAACTTGCCTTGATGTGTTGTTCTTGTTTGCATCATCTCTTGCCATGAGTAGCCTCATATAGCTTTGTCATGCATCATGCTTGTTATGCATCATGTCTTGTTCATGTGCGGTGTGTTTACTATGTTGTGTGCTTCTTCTCGATAGTTCCTGTTTTCGTTGCGATCGTGAGGATTCGTTCGTCTACGCTTGGTTCGGCTTCGTGGCTTCATCTTCTTCATGGACTCGTTCTTCTTCCTTGCGGGATTTCAGGCAAGATGACCGCTACTCTGGATCTCACTACTATCATTGCTATGCTAGTTGCTTTGTTCTATCGCTTTGCTTCGTTACCTATCTTTTGCTCTTCAAGCCTCCCAAATTGCCATGAACCTCTAACCTTTGACACCATTCCTAGCAAACCGTTGCTTGGCTATGTTACCGCTTTGCTCAGCCCCTCTTATAGCGTTGCTAGCTGCAGGTGAAGTTGAAGATTTATCCATGGTGGACAGGGTTTTGTTGGGATATCACACTATCTCTTATATTATTAATGCATCTATATATTTGGTAAAGGGTGGAAGGCTCGGCCTTATGCCTGGTGTTTTGTTCCACTCTTGCCGCCCTAGTTTCCGTCATACCGGTGTTATGTTCCCAGATTTTGCGTTCCTTACGCGGTCGGGTGATTTATGGGACCCCCCTGACAGTTCGCTTTGAATAAAACTTGTCCAGCAAGGCCCAACCTTGGTTTTACCATTTGCCTCACCACCACCTACCTTTCCCTTGGGAGTAATTAACCGAAGGGTCATCTTTATTTTAGCCCCCCCGGCCAGTGCTTGTCTAAGTGTTGGTCCGAACCGAGCCGCCTGCAGGGCCACCTCGGGGAAACTCGAAGTCTGGTTTTACTCGTAGCCTATCTCATCCGGTGTTGCCCTGAGAACGAGATATGTGCAGCTCCTATAGGGATTGTCGGTGCATCGGGCGGCTTTGCTGGTCTTGTTTTACTATTGTCGAAATGTCTTGTAAACCAGGATTCCGAGACTGATCGGGTCTTCCTGGGAGAAGGTCTATTCCTTCGTTGATCACGAGAGCTTGTCATGGGCTAAGTTGGGACACCCTTGCAGGGTATAAACTTTCGAGATCCGTGCCCGCGGTTATGTGGCAGATGGGAATTTGTTAATGTCCGGTTGTAGATAACTTGACACCATATCCGAATTAAAACGCATCAACCGCGTGTGTAGCCATGATGATCTCTTCTCGGCGGAGTCCGGGAAATGAACACGGTTTCTGTGTTATGTTTGACGTAAGTAGGAGTTCAGGATCAGCTCTTGATCATTGCTAGCTTCACGACCGTTCCGCTTGTTCTCTTCTCGCTCTTATTTGCGTATGTTAGCCACCATATCATGCTTAGTCGCTGCTGCAACCTCACCACTTTACCCCTTCCTTTCCCATTAAGCTTTGCTAGTCTTGATACCCATGGTAATGGGATTGATGAGTCCTCGTGGCTCACAGATTACTACAACAACAGTTGCAGGTACAGGTTAAACGATGATCTTGACACGAGAGCGAAGTTTGCTTGTTTTGGCGTTCTTCTGCTTCTTCTTCGATCAGGGGATGGGTTCCAGGTCGGCAGCCTGGGCTAGCAGGGTGGATGTCGTTTGAGTTTCTGTTTGTGTTTCATCCGTAGTCAGATGGTGCTCTTATGTAAGATGATGTTGTATTCGTGTGGTATTGTCTGCCTTATGTATGTATCTCCATCTATTTATGTAATGTTGATGTAATGATATCCACCTTGCAAAAGCGTTTCAATATGCGGGTCTATCCTTGGTGGGACCTTCGAGTTCCTTTTGGATAGGGTCGCATATTGGGCGTGACAAGTTGGTATTAGAGCCTCGACCGACCTTAGGAGCCCCCCTTGATTGATCGTGTAGTTTGGCCGTTGTGGAGTCTAGAAAAAAAACTGTTTCAGAGTCTAGTTATATCGGAGAGTAGGAATTCTTTTTACTCCTCAGCCCCTTCGTCGCTCTGGTGAGGAATCTTGACGTAGGTGTTTTGAATTACTCCTCTTCCCCTTCAAATTTTCTTTAGGTTCACGCAGTTGGTTTTCCGGTAGTTGTTCCTCAGCTCTTTGCATCCGGTGCATTTCTCGTCAAGTTGACTCGAACCTCTTCATCTTTGAGTTCAATCCTCAGTTGTTTTCTTTTCCCACCCGCCCACCCTTTTTCTCTTTGGAGCTGGAGTCCGTAATCTAGTATCCATCCTACTCATGCGAAGTCTTTGCTTTCTTTCCTCAATGATTTCAATCGGTGTTTTCTCTTCAAGATATTCGTTGGTTCTCCCTTCCAGTTGCCTGTGTTTTTCCCGCCCTCCCACCCACCTCTTCCCGGAGTTTGAGTCTCTTTCGACCATCAATTCGTTTCGTGTGGAGTCTCTTCAGTTTTCCCTAAATCATCTCAACCGGTGAATTCTCATATCATTTGGCGTTCTTCATCTCTTTTCTTTTCCGGTGGATTCAATTCAAGTTTTTTTCGGGTTGATCATATTCTTTTCCTCGGATCAAATATTTTCCTTTGCTCGTTTTCCTCTCGCCATTCAATCATTCCGGAGTTCAGAAGACATCTCAAGAGATTAGTCTGTGTTCGTATTAATTCGAGGTTGTCACCTCATTCGAATATTTCAATCATTCCGGTGCATCATATATCTGTTCAACAATCCTTTTCAACGGTGTTTTCTTTTAGTGGGCCCTAACCCACAGGTCTTTTTCCAGGATCTTACCTGACTCTTCTAAATTCCTCGGAGTTATTCTCAATTCTTTTCAAGGGTGACGTAAGTATGAATTTCATCAGTCACATGCCTTCTCTAAGTTCTCATTCAAATTCTTTTCATTGTTGGCTCAACCTTTTCGCTTTTCTTTCTCCCGGAGTATCTCAGTAATTTTGGTGGTTTTTCTCGTCGTCAGTTGAAGATTGAAGAAGAATTCTGTTAAATCTTGCCCGTTCTCCCGGAGATTCGCGGTGCTAGCTCGATGTTATCCTATCAAATTGTTTTCCAGTCGTGCTAATTCTTTTCATCCATCCGGAGTATTTCAGGAGTTGTTTTTCCATTTATTTTCACCGGAGGCCATCATTCCAGTTATCGTTCTCTAATTATCCCGGTGCTTCGTTCAAGTGTTCTTTAATCAGCTCATGATCTCTTTATTCTTTTGCATCTAAATCCCCTCAATCATATTTGTTCTTCTAATTCTTCCCGGTGATTCAGTCTCTTTCGATAGTCATTTTCGAATTCCTATGGTGGTTTCAAGATTCTTTTCCTTGACTATCAGTTAATTCATTCGTTCTTTTCAATCCTACCGGTGGTTCTTGAAGACCTTCTCAAGTTTGAGATATGTCACTTCTCAATTCTCTTTCAAGAAGGATAAGTTGGATGCAATCCATTGCTTGTCATCAATTTAATTTGATGAAGGATAAGCATACAATAAATCTTATTCTAATATCCTCCAAGCGAGTAATGCCTTCCTTCAGAGTGTGATCTTGAGGAATAAATTCTAGTTCCAAGTGTTCTCATTTTTTCTTTTCCGGAGTTCAAATTCCCCCGGCCATCTCATCGGAAACCCCATCTAAATCATCGCAAGGCTCATCTTATTCTTTCTTCCTTCATTCTATCTCATCATCCTTTTCGTCACCGGAGTTCTTCATGGGGGTTTTTCATGATTCAATTCATTCTTCAAGTGTTCATCAAGGTTCTTTTGGAATAGCTCAAGAATCTTTCTTTCTTGCGTCTCAAAGTGCATTTAATTCTCCGTATTCTTTTGAAATGGAGTTTTGCTTTCCTTCGTTCCTCTCAGCTATTCAATCTTTTCCGTTTGTGGCCGGTTATCACCTTATGATCTTGAGATGTTACCTATAAAACCACAACAAGCTTATTCTTTTCGTTGTTGATTTTCTCAAGAACTCCGTTCAATCCTTCCTTCTAAGTTCCTTTCATTCAATTCTTTCAATTCTTCCGGAGGCATTGCTTTGTTCATCTCGTCGAGTGCCATCCCTTTGGGTGAAGTTCATGTCTCCATTCCTTCCATTTTAGCCGGAGTGCTACCTAAATCCTTTCAGTCTTATTCATTTCTTTTCTCATTCTAACCACTCTGGCTAGAACGAGTCGTTTCTTAGCCTATCTTATTCTATGAGCTTTCGATTCTCGTCATTCTCGTTGTTCCTCTCTTTTCTCGAGTGCTCTCGATTCTTTGTTTCCTCTCTTGCGTTCTTGTTTCACCTCATCCCTTTTCCCTTCCGTCTCGGTCCTAAGATCTCGGGACGAGATCTCTTGTTAGTGGAGGAGTGTTGTAACGCCCCGATTTCAATGCGCCAGTTGTCTGCCACTTATTCGCCATCGTTGCCATGCCATTTGCTTGCGTGTTGCACTTTGCCATGTCATCATCTGCATTTCATATCATGTCATCATGTGCATTTCTTTTTGCATACATGTCCGTCTCATGCATCCGAGCTTTTTCCCTATTGTCCGTTTTGCGATCCGGCACTCCTATGTCCCCCGGCATCCCCTTTTGTCTCCTGTTGTGAGTGGGTGTTAAACTTTCTCGGAATGGCCCGAGGTTTGCCAAGCGGCCTTGGTATAGCACCGGTAGACCGCCTGTCAAGTTTCGTGTCATTTGGAGGTCGTTTGATACTCCAACGGTTAACCGGCTAACCGCAAAAGCCTCTTTTGTTTGCAGCCCAACACCCCTTCCAAAGTGACCCAAAACCCAGCAAACTCCCATCCATGCTCTCGGCCGTTTGATCACGATCGTGTGGCCGAAAACCGCTCCTCATTTGGACTCTCCTAGCTCCCTCTACCTATATAAACACCTCTCTCTCCAAAAAATCCCGGTCCAAACCCTAGCCCCGCTCCTCCCCGCGCCGCCGGACATGTCCGGACGGAGCCGGACACGTCGCCGCCGCCGCCCGGCCAATCCGCGGCCGCCACGTGCAGCGCCGCCGCGCCCTCGCCGCCCGCCCACGGAGGCCATCGCGGGCCCTTGCTGGCCCTCGCCGCCGCCGCCCGCCCGGCCCGTCGAGCCGCGCGCCCGCCGGCCTCCTCGCCCGCCGCAGTTTCGGCCCCGCCGCGCCGCCGTCGCTCGCCGGCGTGCCCCTCCGCCTTCGCCGCCGCCGCCACGCCCGTCGCCCGCTCCCACTCGCCGAGCCGCCTCGCTCCTCCCCCTCCGCCGCCCCTCGCCGGAGCTCCTCCTGGCGAAGCGCCTCCTCCGCCCGCGCGCTGTCTCCGCCGCCTCGGCCGCCGCCGTCCGCACCGCCCGGCGCGCCGCCAGCTCGGGGCGCCCGCCCGTCGCCGGGCGCGCCCAGCGCCGATCGCTGCCCCGCAGCGGCCCTACCTCGCCGTCGCCCGCCGTCTCCACTCTGGCGAGCTCGCCGCCGCTCGTCCTGGAGCTTGCCGGAGCTCCTTCGGCCGGATCCATAGATGGGTGGATCAGATCCACCCATCCCACCATCCAAACGCTTCCCCGTGCCCGGATCCGCTCCGTCCCGGGATCTCCTCGTCCCGGGTTGACTTTTCGCGAGGGTAAAAATCTGCTAAGTCCCAGATTTTATTGCATAATCATGCCATGTTTGACCTGCTGTATCTCTATATCCGTAGCTCCGTTTGATGCATGTAATATGTCAAATTGTTCGCCTCGACGAGTACTTCATTTAATTACATTGCATCATTTTCATTTGAGCTTATATTGATGCCCGAAATGTTGTTGGAAGAGTGCATGTTGATGTTAATCTGCTGAAACTGTTATAACTTGCTCATTTATCATTTTTGCCATGATTGATGTGTGCATCCTATGAGGTTGATGTGTACATGTATGTTGATCTATTCCTTGCCATCTTTCCAGTGATGTTACCCATGTATTTTTGTGAGTTGTGTGCTGAGTGCATCAAGCTTGTTAAGGAGGGTACCTGCTGTTGCTGTTTTCCTGAAAGATTCTGTTATATTTTGTTGCTATGTTAACATGCTTCTACTAATCATTCTATGCATAATCTGGAGATGTTCTATAAACATGTTTTGATGTACATGTCATGGTCTATCCATTGATACCCTTGGTTGCAATTATAGCCTGCTGGAACATGTTCATATCTTGCTCCAAAGTTGCTTGAAAATGTTAATGTCAACCTGTTAACATTAAGTTCACTTGTTCCCATGTGTTTTGCTAGTGATCCATGCACCCTATGAACTTGTTCTTGCCATGCTTAGCTTCATAAACATGTCTTCTTACTGTTGGTTGCCTTGCCATGCCATGTGTTGCTCTGTGGTGAGTGGCGCAAGCTCACCAACATGCCTACTCATTGTTGTTCCTGCCATGTATGAATCTGTAATATAACTTGCCATGTTTACATGGGTGCCATCATATTTTCTGTGCCTTCTTGGCTCATGGTCAGTAAGGGAGTTTTGATCTATGCTTTTAGTAGATTAATGACATGCCTTTGTTTGTCATGGTATGTTCCTGTAACATGATGTTTGATAGCTCTAAACATTGCAACCTGATGTTATTTCCTGAAAAGTCTGAAACTGTTATTATTTGCAATCTCTCCATGTCTTTTTGAGCATGTTCTAGTGATTTCTGGAGATAGCTTACTGTTCATGTTTTGTTATGCTTTACCTGTACTTCATGTCCATGCCTTTTGTTATTATGTTGGGGTGCTGTAGCATATTGATTTGATGCTTGCAATATGCCTAGTTGCTGTTTTGGGCAGATTGTTGCTATGACTTGTATAGAGTGTGTGTTGAACCGTTGCTCCGTTTTGAGTGTGCTCTATATGAAACTTGCTTGTTTTTGCATGTAGCTTCATATTATCATGTTGCATCCTTGTTTTGAGGTGTTTGCTTGATATTTGGGTGCATTTTGCATCAATGCCATGCCTAACTTGTTTTGCTCATATCTTCTGGGTCGTAGCTCCGAATCTAATGAACTTTATATGTAACTTGACTAGAATTTCGTGTAGATCATCTTGGTGCATCTTAACGTGCTGTTTAACAACTTGAACATAAGGTTTACTCAGTTCTGGACCAATTTCGAAATATGCATATGAGGACTTACCGGAGTTGTTATATGTTGTTTCCGGCCTCATTTAAACTTGCCTTGATGCGTTGTTCTTGTTTGCATCATATCTTGCCATGAGTAGCCTCATATAGCTTTGTCATGCATCATGCTTGTTATGCATCATGTCTTGTTCATGTGTGGTGTGTTTACTATGTTGTGTGCTTCTTCTAGATAGTTCCTATTTTCGTTGCGATCGTGAGGATTCGTTCGTCTACGCTTGGTTCGGCTTCGTGGCTTCATCTTCTTCATGGACTCGTTCTTCTTCCTTGCGGGATTTCAGGCAAGATGACCGCTACCCTGGATCTCACTACTATCATTGCTATGCTAGTTGCTTCGTTCTATCGCTTTGCTTCGTTACCTATCTTTTGCTCTTCAAGCCTCCCAAATTGCCATGAACCTCCAACCTTTGACACCATTCCTAGAAAACCGTTGCTTGGCTATGTTACCGCTTTGCTCAGCCCCTCTTATAGCGTTGCTAGCTGTAGGTGAAGTTGAAGATTTATCCATGGTGGACAGGGTTTTGTTGGGATATCACAATATCTCTTATATTATTAATGCATCTATATATTTGGTAAAGGGTGGAAGGCTCGACCTTATGCCTGGTGTTTTGATCCACTCTTGCCGCCCTAGTTTCCGTCATACCGGTGTTATGTTCCCGGATTTTGCGTTCCTTACGCGGTTGGGTGATTTATGGGACCCCCCTGACTGTTCGCTTTGAATGAAACTTGTCCAGCAAGGCCCAACCTTGGTTTTACCATTTGCCTCACCACCACCTACCTTTCCCTTGCGAGTAATTAACCCAAGGGTCATCTTTATTTTAGCCCCCCCGGGCCAGTGCTTGTCTAAGTGTTGGTCCGAACCAAGCCGCAAGCGGGGCCACCTCAGGGAAACTCGAAGTCTGGTTTTACTCGTAGCCTGTCTCATCCGGTGTTTCCCTGAGAACGAGATATGTGCAGCTCCTATCGGGATTGTCGGCGCATCGGGCGGCTTTGTTGGTCTTGTTTTACCATTGTCGAAGTGTCTTGTAAACCAGGATTCCGAGACTGATCGGGTCTTCCTGGGAGAAGGTCTATTCCTTCGTTGATCCCGAGAGCTTGTCATGGGCTAAGTTGGGACACCCCTGCAGGGTATAAACTTTCGAGAGCCGTGCCGCGGTTATGTGGCAGATGGGAATTTGTTAATGTCCGGTTGTAGATAACTTGACACCATATCCGAATTAAAACGCATCAACCGCGTGTGTAGCCGTGATGGTCTCTTCTCGGCGGAGTCCGGGAAGTGAACACGGTTTCGGTGTTATGTTTGACGTAAGTAGGAGTTCAGGATCACCTCTTGATCATTGCTAGCTTCACAACCGTTCCGCTTGTTCTCTTCTCGCTCTTATTTGCGTATGTTAGCCACCATATCATGCTTATTCGCTGCTGCAACCTCACCAGTTTACCCCTTCCTTTCCCATTAAGCTTTGCTAGTCTTGATACCCATGGTAATGGGATTGCTGAGTCCTCGTGGCTCACAGATTACTACAACAACAGTTGCAGGTACAGGTTATATGATGATCTTGATGTGAGAGCAAAGTTTGCTTGTTTTGGAGTTCTTCTTCTGCTTCTTCTTCGATCAGGGGATGGGTTCCAGGTCGGCAGCCTGGGCTAGCAGGGTGGATGTCGTTTGAGTTTCTGTTTGTGTTTCATCCGTAGTCGGATGGTGCTCTTATGTAAGATGATGTTGTATTCGTGTGGCATTGTCTGCCTTATGTATGTATCTCCATCTATTTATGTAATGTTGATGTAATGATATCCACCTTGCAAAAGCGTTTCAATATGCGGGTCTATCCTTGGTGGGACCTTCGAGTTCCTTTTGGATAGGGTCACATATTGGGCGTGACAATTGAAGCGTGAAGATACAAGACTCAAGACTTCGGCCCGTGTTCGGATGGGACTATCCTTGGCGTGGAAGGCAACCTTGGCGATCCGGATATTATATTTCCTTCTTTGTAACCGTCTCCATGTAAACCCTAGCCCTCTGTCGGGGTTGGGTGCGACATATGCCAAAGGATGGATTATCATGGTGGGGGCGAGTAGACACTACTACAGGATTGGTCTCTTGTAACACGTTGATGTGCTACTACAGCTTAGATATTGTGTTACTGAAGCGCGCAGTAACACGTTTTTGTATGTGTTCCTGTAGGCTATGTTACTAGGTGGTGTCTATTGTAGCACATAAACATTGTTCCTATATGTATTTACAGGTGTTACAGTTGTATTGCTGCAACACAAGCCATATGTGTTACCGAAGGCCTTGGTAACACCTTTTTAGAACTATAGGCACACACTTTGTAACATGTTTTTCCTGGCGTAGCAACATGGTTAGTAACACGTTTTAACATAAGCTGCAACACAATTAGTAATCATTGGCAGTAATTACAATAGGGCTTTATAGCATTTTGATATTCCACAACACGATTTCTTTACTATAGCAACACAGTAGTAACATAATTTTGTACATATTTGTAACATCTCTAGTGGTGATTGGTAGCAAACACAGTAACACCTTTTCCTAACTATAGTAACACGGCATAATTAGTCCAATGTGGTACTGCAAAAATTTTGTATGAAATATTGTATAAATACAGTTTTTTGTTTTTATACTTTCTCATAGTGAAAATCGATAAGCAATATGACACAGATACACAGTGTATACTATATAAAAGGACCATGGACATAAAGCTAGCATATGCACAAGAAAAATGATATAAAATATCAATAAGGTTCTTGCCATTCCATAGCATTTATAACAATGAACATATAGAAGATCCATATTGTAGCAAAAATAAAATACATTTCTCAACCCATTAATGTAAACTGTAGTACGCGAAAGATTTCCTATAATTGGAACCATGTGACACCCCTATTCATGTTCACTAGAATGTGCCCCTCAGATCTTTCTTGCATGAGTATGTCATATTTGCATCTTGATTCCTCATGAGCAGAAGCATCCGAATCAACTCAACCATTGAACCTCTCAATCTGGGAGAAAAACAGTCACAACTACATTAAGTATATTGCAAATATAATTTAACAAAACTCAAGAAGTTAAATATTGACATACACATGCTGAAGGCCAAGCAATTGTTAATCCAGAGGTGAAAGCATCGCCAATTGTCATACAATTTTCCCTTTCCCTTACCAAGCGCTCACACTCCTCAATAGGTTGATCAACTTGCACTTCTATGAACTGCCGACCTAGCTCAACGCCACCAACCATTTTTTTTGAATTGCAACCCAAAATGCTAGCATGTGCCACATGCCTTTTGTTTGGATATATTGAAGACTTCAGAATCACTTTTGTGCCAACCTAAAAATGTTCAAATTATAATTTGCATTAATAAAAATCAATTTTATGAACACGAATCTAGTATAAACACACTATTTTTTACCTCCATGGAAGGACTACGTTTATGCTTAGAGGACACATGGACTACAGACTTGTCTTGAGTGCTTTGTTTGTGTACTCTAGTCAAATTTCCATCCATATTCTCCCTACTCTTTCTCATCTACAGAGAAACATAAGAGGAAAAAATGATTTATCATTGTGATTTTGCAATGTAAAGTTCACAGTGCATTTTATTCATCAAATATTACATGTGCCGACATCATTTTCTAACATCAGGATAGTCCATTACATGCAAATCAAACTTAAAATGCAGAAACTCATTCATCATTCCTCGAAAAATGTTTCCTATCAATGCTTAGCAAGCATATTTCTTAAGAGATAACCATTACCTCTCTATCAAAAACAGCATGGGCTGGTGGCGATGGTACTTGATATGAGAATTTATTGCAACCCTCATTTTCAATATGATGCTTCTATACAACAATGTAAATAAATTAATAAGTTATAGTGTATCCTTTATACCATGAGTAACGAGAAGATTCTAACCTGTTTGCCCGACGAGAATGTCATTATCTTCGTGTGTGCCATGTTGATGTGGGTTAGTTTTATTCTGCATTTTACATGAAGAGGCATTCGTTTATAGAAAGTTATAAAGTGTAGTAATAAATAAACAAATTTACCATTGTTGTATCTCTAGGATTGACCACTATGTGTTCGCATCAGGTCCATTGGCATGAACTCTCGCAAAATGAAATATTTATAAAGAGAGATGAAAATGAACCAAAACATGTTGAATATATTGACAGTACCTTTCTTTTATTATTATGTATTACTTCGGATGAGATTCACCATTACCTACGGTTTGGAAATTTTCCTACAATAGAAATTAAACTTGTTTCATAAAATACTTGTATGAATGCAACAAAAAGATATTTACCGTTGCCATTTCGTTCGTCCCACACACTTCATCTTTGTTTCTTAATGCATCAATGATTTGGTCTTGTTGTTCTATCGTTGCTTCAGCTTTGCTATTTCCTCCTAGCATCAGCCTCTTCATCATGTGATGAACCATTTGTTGTGGTCATATTGATGTTCTTGAGATAACGAGGTTTTCGACCATAAACTTGGTTAGGAGCAGGAAGCAAGCCCATTCCATGTACTTGTCCAGGCTTTTCATTCCCCAAAACTTTGTGCAAGGCATCACCTTTCCATGCAACTCTTCCTGGTCACTTTGTGCCAACTCTGGTTGTTCATCAATTACCTTTTCCAACTCAACTTTGAAGAGAAGAATAAAGCATATTGTACTTGTTGGATTCAGTGTTGACTTGATTGTGTAAAAATTGAATGTATAACGTACCACAAGCTTATTTTTATCTTTGGCCTTTTTGGTTTTCTATGAGTCGCTAAGTAAACCTTCGCTCTATGTGGTTGTTTCTTTTCGGGGTCCTCTTGACGCTGCAAAACCAGAAATACGCTGATATGTAAAGAAAAGGCTGTGAAAACTTAGAAAAATATATTACTCACAAGGTCCTCAGCCCAACGAGCAAAACTTTTTGTCCTCTTGTATGAGTTGTCTTCACCTTTGTACGACTTATTTTGTTCTTCTCACTTACGCCTATTATAATTAAAATATAATGTCAATGCACTACTTAACACATCGCATATAGTCCAACTAAATGACAGAGAGCTTACCCTTCCTTCCTTAGACTTCCAAAATTTGACAAGTTCACGCCATTGGTCACTATCCACATATTCGGACAAAGCTTATACAAAGATTTTCTTTTCTTGTTTGCATTAAAGAAATTTTCTTGAGACCAGCCTTGAATCTTCTCCAATCTCGCCCGATAGTTTTTAGTATCCACTTGTCACACTTAGCAGGTACAAGAACTTTATCGCATTTAGGAAATAATGAATAAGCGTAAACAACAAATGTACAAAGGCAAACTAATAATATGCTAGCTAATATAACTGATTTTCTTCTTCATCAGATAAGACTACTGTACACACTGAAGTATTGTGTCAGCCCCACCATCCTTCTTGACATTACGCCAGTCCTTTTTGTCAAGTGGACAATAACCCCAAGTCTAGCTATTGTGCCAAGAAATTTCCCCAGGACTCCACCTTCGTCCCCAATAGGCTGGCCAAGATGATTGCATTTACAACTATCCGCGCACCATCGGCATGTTCCAAACAGCCGGTAAGGATGTTCCCCACGCTTACCGTCACTGTGGAATTTGTTTACGACAATACTAATTAATTGAAGGCCACATATATTACATTATGTGCTTGCAAAGCATTAGTGAATAAGGAAAGTAAGGCTACTAATGGAATGACCAAGAACAAAGGCCAATAATAGCAAAGTACATTTTAAATTTGACATGCATGTATTGTCGGATTAATAAAGAAAATTGGGTAAGTATATATATGGAGCTTGTTTGTTAAGTAAGTGCAAGCCAACTTAAAATTGTTGATCCTTCTTAATTAATATCATACCAGAAATATTGTTGTGCGATCATCTCGACAACCAACTTGATCCTCATTATCCTCCAATTCTTGTGTTTGGGACATTGAATCACGTGTGACATAGAATGCTCACTATTGTCACAATCCCCATTGGTGTACTCAGCGACTCTGAACCACATTCAACCTTTTGATTTACGCACCGTTCGACAATCAATTCATGCACCATTTAATCTGTTAATTACAAGGATAGATAGTAATTTATTTGACCAAGTAGGCTAAGCATGACATGTTCCTACAAAACTGAAATCGTTATTGAGCTTACGGTTGCTATTACTTTGTGGCGTCGCCGCCCTAGTTTTTGCTGCTCCTTTATCGAAGACAACCTCCTCCTCTAAGCTGGTAATCGGTCCATCATCCTCGCGTTGAGGGTGCGATGGAGCAACATCAATGTTGCCTCCTCGTTGAACACATACAACTGGACCTTCTTCTCATTGGTATGTTACGATATCATTACGCTCACATGAATGTCATTATCAATGCGAACCAGATAGCCTCTACCACGCTGGTATTTCTTCCTGTAATCAGAAATCATATGCCGGTGAGAAGCCAACTTCTTCGATCAATTTGATTAGCTCATAATAGGAGATATTTGTTCTGTCCATTAATCCTCAAGAACTTTATCTTGATGATTCTCATCTTCATAGGACAGGCTAATTTTCCATTTTCCACAGCCATCTACAATGACATGAATGTAAGAAGTATCAGCACCAAACCAACTTTATAATGCCATTAAAGTGAATAAAAGCTTGACATATATCAGCACGAAATCAACTTTACAGTGGATTGAAAGTGAATAGAAGGTTGACATATTGTTGTTAAAATCTAGGATTTATTCATACGAAATGGAGGAAATTACATGATAATGGAAGTGTTTTACATGATGGAGGATCTGATGCCGGTCAAGCCACTCGCCAAGGTTGTTATTGCTCGACCAAGCTTAGTTCTAGTAGGCGGTGCACATACTAACTTCCTAAATCAAGGGTATAAACTGAATCTTGTTGTGTAACATGTACTATGAATTTCGGGGTACATAAATTTTAAAAATCAGTACTAATCGAGTTGAGTACAAGATCGTTGGCCCCAATTTTGGATAAATCTGCATATATCAAGTACTAATCGAGTTCGAGTATAAGATCTTTGGTCCCAATTTTTGTCTAAGTCTGCATATATCAAGTACTAATCTGAGTACTATTAATTTGAGTACTATCGATCTTGTACAAGATATACTATGAATTTCAGAGTACAAGATCGGGGCCCCAGTTTTGTATAACTACTGCATATATCGATTACTAATCGGGATTATAGCCTACAAAATCAGGGGTTAAAGACTGAAACCTTAAACGCAAAGAAGGGGAAAAGGCAGCCAACATCTCACGTATAGATGCTAAGGTCGATGGTAGCACACAAAGCTGCAGAGGAATAAAAATATTGAGAGAACATGGTACTACTTCTGCGATTGCGAAAACCAGACTATAAATCGTATCTCGGTTTAACATAGTGACTAATGATTACAGCCCACCCTCCATTCTTATCCTAAATTAACCTTTGGTTGATTTACTTCTGGTATGCACAAACCTAACACCAGATTCAGAGAGGAAAACAAAGGGAGGAGGAAAGAGACTCCGTCGAGCGTAGAAGGAGAAATCAGCGAAATGGGAGTTTAGATGGATACCAGCCGCGAGAATGGTGTAGTCCTTCGGATTTAGTTCGGAGTTGAGGATCGGCGATGTCGTTGCCTGAACGATGCAAACCCCTGAGGCAGATCTGGGCAGCGATGGTTTCAATCGGGCGTTGGCGTCTGAGCGGTAGCGTGGGTGGCGGCTGAAAAGCGGCGTTGGATGAGATGTAGCAGGCGTTGGAGGCGGCGGCGGAGGCCGCCGAGTTGAGGCTTTGAGGGCGGCGCGAATGATGCAGATGGGATTAGCGATCTAATTTATTTAGCGCTTCATTAGTGTTTTTTTTTTGCGGTTAGCGCTTTGTTAGTTAACCCGAGGGAAAATTAAGCGGGACTACATTGGGAGCTTTGGAGGGAAATCGAGATGTGGAGGAATTTTTTGCGGGAATAATCCGGAGACTGTTTGACTAATTTTTTATTTGGAGAAAAATATATTAGATCTATAAATAATTTGAGAAATGTTTATAATGGAAAAATAGAGCATATTTTGTATTTATTTCATTACTGAGAAGGAAATAATATATAGTTATAAATAGTAATTTCTTTATGAAATGAATATATAATAATATAATTTTGTGATTTTGTATTGCAAAACATGGTAAAAAACAATTACTTCATTCGTACTACCACCTCCAGGTCCGGCGACTCGGAGACTCACTCGCCCGTCGCGGGGTCCACCAAGTCTCGGCCTTCTGAGGCGATAGGAGGCGATCGTCGAGGCGACCGCGTTCTCGCTAGGGTTAGGGTTTCAAGCTTTGGGTGGTTGGAATCTGGCAAGCTAGGCGGCGGCGTCTCCCTTGTGTTAGGCAGTCTACGATCCTCCGCGGTGGTGGGCGGCGCTCATGGCGGGGGGAGAAGGAGGAAAGGATGCAGCTGCGGCGAAAAAACATACACCGATCCCATCTGGGGCGACGGCTACGCCGGCGCGGAGGGATTGCAGAGAGATAGTGGGAAAGCTTCAGAGCAGGAACATGGATCTATCAGTGCTGGGACCGATCATAGAGGAAGTGAAGCTGCTGTTCGCATCGAGGGTGAGCTGGAAGGTGGCATGGGTTAGGCGTGAGGCTAATAAAGCAGCTCATTTGGTAGCTAGGGAAGCTGTAGCAAGTAAATTAGATTTTGTTTGGCGTCATACGCCCCCAGATTTTATCTTGCCTGTAGTGTCGGACGAGATCCCCATGTGGGACGATTGATTGAATAAAGTTTGTTGAGTTTCAAAAAAAAAAAATTCCGGCGACTCGGACGGTGAGAGAACAAGGAACCTCCGGACCGAAGATTGGTTTATATTTACCAAGTTGTGTTTGTGATTCAATTTGCAAGATGTGTTTTTACCTCTAATATAATTTGTTGTTCAATCTTTCTGTTCTTCAATTATGTTTTGTGCATTCTTTCTTTTATGTTGGGTTGACACTTTCATATCATATATGAAATTTAGTGATAAAAGTAGCACAAAATGTCTCTTCTATTTTCTTATTCGTGTTTTGAATTATTTTGGCTGCATGCTCTGAGTTCAGACTGCATGCTACATGGAGGCATGGAGGGGTGGTCGGCTGTGTGCTTTGTGTTAGTACAAAACAGCCTACTCTTTTACGCTTCTGGCTTTCTGCTGACTACTTGACCAACTTGCTTGGTGATATCTTGCTGTGTGAGACCATGTGTTGGTCAAAACATAGTATACTCTTATATTCATGCTTGGTAATTTGGTCATTTGCGACACCACATGCTTGTTTGGAACATCATTTTGTACTTTGGTCAACAACAGTTCAGAATTGAGATACACGCAGCTTCTTTGGAACTTTATTTTTGTATACATTGGTTAACAGTTCAAAATTGGCACTCTTGCGGTGTTCAAAAATCTTGTTTTGCGATCACATGTTGCCATTTTTTTAAAGTCTGAATCTATCCTGAAGCGGTATATATGTTTTAGTTTCTCTACATATAATTCTTTGGCTCATGATTAGATTAGATGGTTAAAAGACTAGACTCTCATGTGCAAGATGAAAGTTCAATGTTGATTGAAGTCTTTTTCTCCGAAAAGGTGAAGGCAGATTCTGTACCAAGTAGAAAGTTCGGTGTTCTACCAAGGACACTCAGCTTTCTCATGATTTTTGCTCTATGAACCCAGCTATCAAAATGCATTCAAATTTAGGTTTTCATTATTCCAATTACGAAATAGTATCTATTGAATATGTCTCCCTATCTGGGCCAATTAGCACGAATTCGGATCGGGTGGTCCAACTAATAAAAAGTCACAGATATAACATGTCAACATACGGTATACCTTTGATCAAAAACCGCTTCCCAAATACAACACGTCAACATACTTTTATACTTTGTAATAAAAATACGGATCAATAAATCTTCAAAGCATATTAAATTAATTAAGTCCAAAATTACTTAAAAGTAGCTAGCACACCTTTTAATTTTAACAAATTTTGGTAGCGAAAACTTTTTTTCCAATACCCAAAAGAGTTGCACATCTTTTATATTAAGATAAGAGAAAAATATTTAAAGATTACAAACACACACACAGTACAAAGCACAAAACTTTGAGTTTGCACTCTCATCCGATCTTAGAAAATAGGGTCATACGTACTCCACGTAAAGGAAATAATCTTTTTAGAATTTTGTGCAGGAAATATCTTTTTAGAAGAACTTACAGGAAAAAGTCAGCTGCTATAGTTTGAGTCCTACCTTCTCTGGGCTTTGGTAGGTGGGCTCGCCAATTGTTTTATCCTAATATATCCCACCAGTAATCAAACACGCATCCTCTAAACTTCTATCGTAGCTAACATGTGAATGACACAAGCCCATAACTATTACCTCGGAGGCCACGTGCTTTCTGACGGAATCGACCTAATAATTGATCGCATGCATCTTGCAACAAGTCTTCTCATGACAAGAAAGAAAAATTCAATCCAATATTATTACGTGTGTAACATTTACCTCGTAGATCACCTATGTGTTACAAACTTGTAACACAACATTGCATATCATGTATGTGTTACAATATTGTAACACTCTCTCAACCGGCTTAAATAATGTGTTACAGCACTGTAACACATTCGACATATGTGGAATATGTGTTACAACATCGTAACACTTCCCACAGAATGTGTTACAACTTAGGTGTGGACACAAATTTTGTTTGACCCGGATTTCAACCAGTAACACATTTTTTCTTGTGTTACCGGGATGTGTTACCAAAGCTAATTCCTGTAGTAGTGAGAACATCGCCGGTGCCTGGAAACGGGACGAGGCGAAGACATGCACGCCGGCGGATCTTACCCAGCTTCAGGGCTCTCCAAGGAGATAACACCCCTACTGCTGCTCTGCGGGGTCTCCGCATGGTCACTAAGGCAAAGTGAGTACAAGGTTGCTCCTTGAGCTGTTTCTGGAGGTAGGAGAAGGCAAGGCTAGCTCTCTCCTTCCTATATGATCTGGTCTAGTGCTAATGGATCCGAACCCTTTGCATGGGTACCCTGGGGGGTTTATATAGGCCTACCCCCCAGGGGTACAATGGTAAAACCGGCTGGGCACGGGTCCCAACCGTCTGTCTCTCAGGCCGCCGTCTTCTCCGCCGACTAGTGGGGCCCGCCGACTGGCCTGGTACGGGGGCATCAGCCCTTGTCCTCCGCGTGTGGGTCTTGCCGGCCGCGGATCACTGTACCCGTGCTTCTAATGACGCGAGCTTGGTCATGGGGTCATGGCAACTGTGCCACTGCCTGACAGGCGATCACTGTTGCCATTACCCGTCGTGTCTGGTTAATGGCATGTGGGACCCATGGGAGGGGCCAGCCGACTCTGGGGGGCCGACTCCCATCGGGTCCATCTTGGGCGCTCTTGCCGTCTTCTGTACCCCCGCTGGCTGGGGGGACCCGCCGTCTCTGGGTCGTACAGACAGGCTGTCGTGGGCACAGGGCTCCGCCCACAAGGGCTGATGTCAGGGCCGACATGGCAAGAGTGCCGCGTCCGATGGAGATCTCCGTCGGTACGGCGCACTGTGGCCATGCCTGCCCTCAGTAAACGGGGTGGTTGGAGTTACGGGCCGACTCCCTATAGCCGGCTTCTTCGGAAGTCGCCGGCCAGGATTCGGCTTATCTTGGAGTCACCTCTGGGACTTGGCTTATCTTGGAGCCGCCTCTGGGACTCGGCTTATTTTGGAGTCGCCTCTGGGACTCGGCTTAACTTGGAGTCGCCTCTGGGACTCAGCTTATCTTGGAGTCGCCTCTGGACTCGAGGGGCACAGCCTGCCCCGATGTCTTGAAAGGTTCTGGGACTCGGGTTAGCCTACCCGTGGCCCATTACTCCGACAGTAGTCCCCGAAGCTGGTGAGGCTCCAAGGATGATACGTCGTGGGGCCTCAACAGTTTCATTCTTCTGGTGGTGGAATCTGGGCCTTGCTCGCCGTCTTCCTTCAGGCCGACTATCTGGAGTCGGGCTTGCAGAGGGTCGTCTTGCCCCCTAAGGAGTTTGAAAGTCGCGGCGGGAACCAGGCGGCGTGCCTAATACGCTTGCCGCGGTCGCCTGCCACGGACCCGTCACGCGGCGCCATGCTGCAGGGTCAGTCTGCCCACCCACGCGCGCGACGGGACAGGCCGTCAGGCGGGGCCCGCCACTACCGCGCCTCGGCAAGTGAATGGATCCGTTGCGGCCAAGCGGACGGTTGGGGTTCCCACGTCGTTACTGCGCACAGTAACTTCATGGGGTAAATCGTGGGGGGGGGGTGGGGTCCTGCGTGCAGTTAATCCTACGCCCGCCCCATCGGCTTCTCAGCCCATGAGGCTATAAGTAGACGGGGGGAGAGGAGCGGCAAAGCACGCACGCCCATCTTCCCTGCTCCCCCGCCTCCTCTTGCTCCTTCTTCCTCTTGCCGTCGCCACACCAAACCACACCGCGCCCACAGCGATGAGCTCTTCCTCCGCCGCCGTGGCTCCTGCCGTGCGTTCCGGCGTGTGGGACGACTCCGAGGTGGACGACGACCTCATCGAGCTCCTCCGTAAGACGCGTCGGCTCCCCGGTGCGAACTTGGTGCGAGCCCACGCCGCGCCGGCGAGGGAGATAAGGCCGGCACCGGAGGAGGGCGAGCGGGTCATATTCCGCTCGCACCTCATGCACAGCCTGGGGCTACCGGCGAGCGGTTTCTTCCTCTCCTTCTTGGAGTTCAACAGCCTCCAGCCGCACCACCTTACTCCGAACACGGTGGTGCTGCTGGCCGCCTTCGCCACCCTGTGCGAAGGCTTCCTCAGCGTTCTCCCCACCATCGAGCTGTGGGGAGAATTCTTCAATCAAGCTCGCACGCTGCGTCGTCGGCGTGCCAGCTCGATCTTGGCGCCTTCATCGCGATGCGAAGGTCGACAGCCGACAATCCATTCCCCTCCATCCCGCTGATTATGTCGGTGGAGATGTGGCAGCAGTCTTACTTCTACGTGAAGAACGTCGCCCCAGAAGGCGACTGGGTCAATCTGCCGCCCTACAAAGCCGGCGCGCCGGCTGGAAGGCTCCCCAGCTGGTCCCACCGGGTCAAGACGTTGACTCCCCGCAGGTGCCGCCGCCATCGCGCGACTCCGAGTGCTGACGCAGTCGGAGGGCTTGGTCGGGGCCGACTTGCTGGCCGCCTTCGTGGCGCACCGAGTCCTCCCTCTCCAAGGCCGACCTCATCTGATTAGTCAGATGAGCGACCACTGGGACCCGAGTCGGATGTGCACCAGGGACATGCCCCACGCGGAGGTGGCGAACATGGTGAACCACATCACGAACTGCGAGCTCGCGGTGGATTGGATGTTCGGCAAAGAGCCGTACTCGCGCGCCAACCCCCCGCCTGTGGTAAGTCGTATCTTTTGTTCCTCTGTTTTTTTGCTGCCGAATCCGACTTCTGATCTTCTTAGTTTCTTCGAGTCTGAACCCCCTCATTCAGCCTGCAGCCGGCGCCTCGGGACCGCCCCGTGTGTTCGTCCCCGACCGAGTGGAGAGCAATGTCGACGACCCCGACTTGGGGGCGGCGGCGATGGAGGCCGACGCTGAAGGCAGAGGAGGAGGAGCAGGAGACGGCTTCAGGCCCTCGGCCACCTTCGCCGACTGTCCTGACGATGGCGCCGAAGGGGAAGTCGCCACGCGCCACCAACTGAAGGTCGGCCAGCCAGGCGCGAGTTCCTCTGCCGGCTTGGCCGGTCAAGTCGGCGCGAAGAAGTGCCGGGCCGGGGGGAGTTCGCTCGGCGGCCGGCCGAAGAAGTTCAAGGGGGCGGCCGCCGCGACCAAGCGGGAAGAGGCGGTCGCGAAGGCCAACCGCTTCCGCAAGGAAGTAAAAAGGCCACCACTCGTCTTTGCGTAAGTGCTCCGTCTTTAACTTGCTTTCTTCTGTGGATTCTTGTTATAATTTCTTACATGCCTTCTCTGCTTCAGGGCCCCTCTTTCCCTTGAGAGAGTCGCCGTCCCCTCCGTCATGGGGTCGGCTGAGACGTCCGCCAATACTCGGCGGATTGACCCTGCCGCCGACCTCCGAGAGGCGACGGAGCAAAACGCGCGGGAGCAGCGCGACGAGGAGGAGGCCGACCGTTTGGAGAAGGCGGAGGCCGAGAAGGCGGCGGCCTCCGCCTAGAAGAAACTGGAAGAGGCCGAAGCCGCCGTCGCAGCGAGACAGCGGGATGAGGAGACCACGCACCACCAATCGGCGTTGCTCGTCATCCCACTGAACTCCGCACCGCCGCCCCCGGAGTTCATGGGACAGACTAGAGAAGCCGGCGGGGAGAAACCCATCGTGAAGAAGGACGGCGGCGAGGCCTCCACGTCGGACATGGCCGCGCCGCCACCGCCGCCTCCGCCGCCGTCAGGGAGCGCGCATAGCAAGCAGCCGGCGGGCCGCCCGGTGCCGCCGGCGAAGAAAGGCCGTGGCGGCTGCTCCTTCAAATCGCCTCGCCAGCCGCGCCGCCGCATTGAGAAAGCGATTTGGCGCCACGCCCTTGAGGCCGGGCGCCACCAGCTCGGCCATCGAGCGCCCGGCGACAAGCGCCCGCGCTGTTGGGTGGAGTGCGAGGCGGCGCGAGCCCGCTGAACCAGCGCTCTGGGCGTCGAGCGAAGCTGCGAGCTGGCGGCGCCATCGAGCTGCACCAAAGCGCATCTGGTGTCGCAAGCAACCGTCCGGGTATGTTTTCTTCTTTTAACTGTTTTTTCTCGTGGGCGTGCGGCGCACCACCGGGTGTAATCCCGAGTTTCAGGCCAGCTGCTGAGCAGGCGGCCCGGAACTCCATCTGGGGAGTTCCAAATATTTATCTTTGTCTAAAATGTTTATTACAAGAGTACCATAACCTCCGTGTCACTGCCTTCAACCGCAACATTGAGGAGCTGGGGAAGTGGACTGCCGACTTGTCGGAGAGCCGGAATGAGTCCTTCTTCTTTTATGCGGGGGCGCGCAGGCGCACCCGCGGGCTGTAGTCCCAGAGATTTGGGCCGACTACTAAGCAGTCGGGGCGGATCTTCTCAGCGACCTTCTTTGTTGATGACTTAACATCTTTTCCTTTTTCATTCTTCAGAGGCCAACGCCACTCTTCAGCAGCGGCTGGGCGAGGCCAAAACCGCCTTGCATGCCAAGGGGGAGGAGTGCAGCAAGCTCACCATAGAGCGCGACCTGCTGGCCGCGCAGCTGGCAGAGCAGAAGGAGCTGCTCAAAAAGGCGCAGGACGAGGCGGAGAAGAGAGAGACCACTCTCCTGGCCGAGTTCGAAAGCGAGCGCTCCTCCTGGTCCGACAAGGAGGCGATGCTGACCTCCGGCTTCCATGAGATCGAAGACATCGTCGACGGTGAGTTTCTTTGCTTTCTTTCTCTGAGCCGCTGACTGTAAGTCAGGCCGACTCCTGATTCTTTGTCTTGCTTCTTTTTGGCAGACTTCTTCCCTGGCCACTTGCAGGCGGTTACTCGAGCCATCGAGGCTGATCGCGAGGCGTGGAGGGCAAATGGCGCGGAGATCGCCGCCAACGCCCCGCTGACCATCGATGAGCAGCTTTTGAGCATCGAGACTCATCTGCGGCCAGCCCATCAGCTGCTGCGCCGGCTTCAGCGTGCCGGTGCTCAGGCGATTGCCGCCCTGCTCCAACTGGGTCCCCGGGCCGGGTTCTGAAGTCCCCAGGCCGGCTTCGACTGTGGTGCTCTTGGAGCTACTCGTAAGGATTCTTGTGCTGCCTGCTGGGGCTCTTGAGTCGGATCCGACTTCTTCGGGTGGAGCCGGCACAAAGATGGAGTCTGATTCTGGTGAAGGCTTGATAGGCGGCTTGAGGAGGCGCTAAAGGGCGTCGCCGTTTGGGATTGCTTGGCGGGTGGAGCCGATTCATGCCAGGGAGTCTGCTTGGTCGTTGTCATTTCTTGGCACGTGATTGAACTCGCACCCTTCGAAATATCTGCTGAGTTGCTGCACCAGGAAGCGGTAGCTCGCCATGTTTGCGTCTTTGGCGTCCCAGTCGCCAGATGACTGCTGGACCACCAAATCAGAGTCGCCATAACATAGGATCCAGCGAATGCCGAGTTCTTTTGCAAGCCGGAGCCCGTGAATGAGCGCCTCATATTCGGCGACATTGTTGGAGGCGGCGAAATGGATCTGCAGCGCGTACTTGAGCTTGTCGCCTTTAGGGAAACTGAGGACAACGTTGGCTCCCAAGCCGGTGCGCATCTTGGAGCCGTTGAAATGCATCCGCCAATGGGTGGAGTCGGTATTTGGCGGCGGTGCTGGTCTCGGCCCGGTCGACAAGAAATCGGCGGTGCTTGCGACTTGATGTCGGTGCGGGGCTGGTAGTAGATGGTGTAGGGAGCCAGCTCTATGGCCCATTTGGCCACTCGGCCAGAAGCATCTCGACTTCCGATGATCTCGGCCAGTGGGTCTGTGCAAACCACAGTGATTGGATGCTCTTGAAAGTAAGGCTTCAACTTCTTGGCGGCAAAGTGCACGACGTAGCACATCTTCTGGTAGTGGGGGTAGATCTGCTTGGAGGTCGTGATGCCGCTTCGGGTAATACACGGTCTCGGGACAGGTGGCGCCTTGCCTTCCTCCTTGCGCTCCACTACAATGGTGTCTTGACTACACGGTGGTGGCGGCAATGTCACGAGAGCATGGGCTCTTTAGGAGTCGGAGCCGCCCGGCCACAGGGGAATAGTCAACATCTTCTTCAAGCGGAGAATGCTTCGTTAGCCTTGTGGTTCCACTTTCGAAAAGGTGGTCTTCTTCATCAGTTGGTACAAAGGAGGGCCTTCTCGCCCGGCCGGTGATGAATCGGCTCGTGGCGTAAGCGGCGGTGAACCGCACATCATGCAGTCGGCTCGGTACCTCCATCCTCTCGATGGCCTTGATCTTCATAGGGTTGCACTCTATGCGCGTTCGAAGACTAGGAAGCCAAGGAGTTGGCGGCTGGTACTCGAAGCGCACTTCTCAGGGTTGAGCTTGATCTGGAATCGGTGCAGGTTCTCAAAGGTTTCCTTGAGGTCTTCCAGCAACGTTCCATGCCTTTCCGTCTTCACCACCACATCGTCTACGTAGACGTGGGCGTTTCTGCCGAGTTGCTTGAGGAGGCACTTCTGCATGCAACACTGAAAGGTGGCGCCGGCATTCCTCAAGCTGAACGTCATGGTCAGGTAGCAGAAGGCCCTGAACGGTGTGATGAAGGCGGTCTTCAGTCTGTCTGCCGGGTTCAGCTTGATCTGGTGATATCCTGAATATGCATCTAAGAAGCTCAACAGCTCGCATCCGGCTGTGGAGTCTATCACCTAATCAATTCTCGGCAGAGCAAATGGGTCCTTGGGGCAAGCTTTGCTGAGGCTTGTGTAGTCAATACACATCCGCCATTGCTTGTTCATCTTCAGCACCAGGACCGGGTTTGCTAACCACTCTGGAAAAAACACTTCCATAATGAAGCCGACTGCCAGGAGCCGGGCTATCTCTTCTCCAACAACTCTTCTCTTATCTTCTGATAGGCGGCGCAAGGGCTGCCTAACGGGCTTCACATCAGGTCGGACGTGTAACTTGTGCTCGGTGAATTCCGTCGGTACACCTGGCATGTCTTTAGGGGACCATACAAAGATGTCTCAATTCTCACGGAGGAAATCGACGAGCTCGCCTTCCTATTTGCTGTCAAGGTTTGCACCTATCATAGCGTACCTCTCTGGGTGCTCCGGGTCCAAGGGTATCTTCTTTGTTTCTTTGGTCGGCTTGAACGAACCCTCGGCTTCCAACTCCTTGGGGTCGGGCGACATCTCTGGCTGCTTGCCGGCCATCGCCACAACCCGATCAAGGAGCCGCTTCTCAGCTGCGATTACCAGGGACTCGGCTAGCCGACTGCTCTCAGCCGCGCAAGCGGACGACTTTCTGTAGTCGCTGTCTATGGTCCGAATCCCCTTGGAACTCGGCATCTTCATCTTGAGGTAGGCGTAGTGGGGGACCGCCATGAACTTGGCCAAAGCTGGCCGGCCGAGCAGTGCATGGTACGGGCTTTCGAGGTCCACCACTTCAAACCAAACTGGCTCTCGGTGGAAATGATCTTTGTCTCCGAAGACGACGTCTATCAGGATCTTGCTGATTGGTGAGCAGGAAAGGCCAGGCACAATGCCATGGAACACAGTCCGGCTGCTCTGCAGCTGTCTTTGCTTGATTCCTAACTTCTCGATGGTATCCTTGTACAGGATGTTGATGCTACTACATCCGTCTATCAGTACTCGCCAGAAGCGAGCAGCCCGCCTATCTGTGGCCAAGGTGGCACTCAAAACCAGGCGTGGGAGCACGGATTGGCATCACCTCGGGTGATCAGCTCTGCTCAAGCGATAGGCTTCTCGGACCAATGCATAAATGCGGAGTATCGATGCTCTGCATTTACTTCTTCTTCTTGCTGCAACCGCTTCTTGCGTCGATCATCAACCACACCGGTGAACACCACATAGGCTCCATGCTCTTAGGGTACTTATCTCGTCTTGGGCGATTGTCTGGCGATCGGCTCTTTGAAAGCGATGGTGGGCGGTGGCCCAGCGGCGAGGAGGGAGGCCGTCTCCTTGGCGATTACGGTGAGCGTGGCACTTTCGGGTGGTATGGTTTGACAACCGCGCGCATGTGGAACTGCGGGGACCATATAGATTCTACTCATAAGAAGGCGGCAACCAGTTGGACTTGCCGCCTTTCTGTCGCTTAGTCGGGGCTGCCCCTCCGGCTGTTGGTCTTCCAACATCGCAACTTTGCCATTCTTTGGAAGTCGGCTGTGAGCCTTGCGCTTGTTGTCGTTACTGTTGTTGTCGCCCGTGGCGTCTCGGCGGAGTTACGGGATCTGAGGGCCACTTTGCGGTCGCGTGCTTGAATCTCCGTCTTCATGGAGGAGTCGGCTGTGGCGTGCTTATGCGCTATGATCGGCTGACTCGTCGAGGTCTCGGCTCGTCGCGAGAGGAGCTTGTGCTTTAGGAGGGTACCTTCTCTGCACCCGGCGGTGAAGTATTCGATAGCCTGCACCTCGTGCACACCCTCGCAGGAGTTCCGAAGCTCGGCCCAGCGCGTGAGGTAGTCGCGTGTTGACTCGTCAGGGCCTTGCACGCACAAGGAAAGCTGGTGAGGCTTGGGAGGTCGCTTTTACGTGCTCGTGAAGTTGTGGATGAAGGCCTCGGTGAAGTTGACCCAGCTGTTGATGCTGCGGGGCTTCAGGCTGTTAAACCATGTCCGGGCTGTGCCCTAGAGCATGAGTGGAACATACTTCACGGCAACACGCTTGTTGCCGTTCGCTATGCTGACGGCCGTGGACTAGTCAACTAGCCAGTCCTCCGGCTTCACGGAACCGGTATACTTGGGCGTGTCTCGGGGGAGCGTGAACCATTTGGGAAAGGGCTCGTCTCGGATGCGGGGTCCGAAGCAAGGCAGACCCAACTCGTCCTCTTCTTCCAGTGCCAGGGATCGGTGGAGACGGTCGATCCGGTGGCGGGCGTCATTTTCTCCGACTCCCTCTCGGCGGCCAAGGCGGCCACCGAGAGTCGGATGCTCAACGGGTGGCGGGGAGACTCGCCTTTCTCTTCGCGGTGGGGGAGGCAGATAGTCGCCCTGCCGTTCCACTGCTCTTGGGCGGCCGTCTTGGTCGCGCTCGATGGTGACGCGAGTCCGACTGTGGCCGATAGCCGGCTCTTTGTCTTTTCTTCCGCGAACTCCGCCAGTCGGCGTCCGAGACGTCGCGCCTTTATCTCGGCGGGGAGGCAGGTCGTCGTTTGGTTGCTGCGGCGCCTCCGTGCGGCACCGGCTGCATTCTGTGCGACAGCCGCGTCGAGGAGATGCTGGACTCGCTCCGTCATCACGCGGCGCTCTTCGCCTTCAAAGTTTTTCAGCTCGTCAGTCGCTGCCTGGGCGGCGCAGATGTTCTCCGCAGGCGTGGCATATACGGGGCGATTGGCCCCGAACAGGTTGGCGATGGTCATGCCGCGCTGCCTGACCGCGCCTAGGCGGCTAGGCACAGTCGGAGCCGGCGAGCCGCCCACAGCGCGATCCATCTCACGCTGGTAGGCTTCTGACAAGCACCTCATGCTTGCCAGCTTCTTCACGCCTTAGATGATCTGAAGGTGGCGCGCCTCCAGCGTCTCGGCATCTGCGTCTTGCGAAATAGGCGCGGTCAGGTCTTGTAGAGCTGCGTTGAGTGGGTCATGAGCTCCCTCACCGGAACGCTCGTCATGACTGATGACGAGCACCTCCGTGACGGCGCTTCCTCCGCTCTCCTCGTGAGGGAGCGGCTCGTCGTAAACCACCACGTTGGTGGGGAACGCATCGAGCGACGCGGCATCGGAGTCGACCAGCATCGGGTCGGTGGAGCCTACGGACTCCAAGTCCACGGCAGGCTCGCCGGTGACGTGGAGTAGGTCGAGGATCAACGCGAGGAGGCTCTCGGGGCCGCCCGTGCCTGTGTCGGATGTAGGCTCGTCGGAGATGCAAACCTCGCCAAGAAGATCGGCGAGGCAGCTCGCTGCGCAAGCGTCGTCGACGCTTCGATCTTGTCGAAACAAGCGCCATCAGGCGTGCGGGCTGGCTCGCTTCATTTGGGGAGGAAAGGGTTCCGTCGAGCACGTCTCTGAACAACGGTGCACCTCGCCCCACGTTGGGCGCCAAATATCGGGGGTTGGGTGCGATATATGCCAAAGGATGGCTTATCATGGTGGGGGCGAGTAGAACGTCACCGGTGCCTGGAAACGGGATGAGGCGAAAACATGCACGCCGGCGGATCATACCCAGCTTCAGGGCTCTCCGAGGAGATAACACCCCTACTGCTGCTCTGCGGGGTCTCCACATGGTCACTATGGCAAAGTGAGTGCAAGGTTGCTCCTTGAGCTATTTCTGGAGGTAGGAGAAGGCAAGGCTAGCTCTCTCCTTCCTATATGATCTGGTCTAGTGCTAATGGATTCGAACCCTTTGCATGGGTGCCCTGGGGGGTTTATATAGGCCTACCCCCAGGGGTACAATGGTAAAACCGGCTGGGCGCGGGTCCCAGCCGTCTGTCTCTCAGGCCGCCGTCTTCTCCGCCGACTAGTGGGTCCCGCCGACTGGTGGGTCCCACCGACTGGCCTGGTATGGGGGCGTCATCCCTTGTCCTCCGCGGGCAGGTCTTGCCGGCCGCAGATCACTGTAGTCGTGCTTCTAATGACGCGGGCTTGGTCATGGGGTCATGGCAACAGTGCCGCCGCCTGACGGGCAATCACTGTTGCAATTCCCCTTCATGTCTGGTTAATGGCATGTGGGACCCGTGGGAGGGGACAGCCGACTCCGGGGTGCCGACTCCCATCGGGTCCGTCTTGGGGCGCTCTTGTCGTCTTCTGTACCCCCGCTGGCTGGCGGGACCCGCCGTCTCTGGGTCGTACAGACAGGCCGTCATGGGCACAGGGCTCCGCCCCCAAGGGCTGATGTCAGGGCCGGCATGGCAACAGTGCCGCGCCGGATGGAGATCTCTGTCGGTACGGCGCACTGTGGCCATGCCTGCCCTCAGTAAACGGGGTGGTTGGAGTTGCGGGCCGACTCCCTATAGCCGGCCTCTTCGGAAGTCACCGGCCAGGAGTCGGCTTATCTCGGAGTCGCCTTTGGGACTCGACTTAACTTGGAGTCACCTCTGGGACTAGGCTTATCTTGGAGTCGCCTCTGGACTCGAGGGGCGCAGCCTGCCCCGATATCTTGAAAGGTTCTGGGACTCGGGTGAGCCTACCCGTGGCCCATTACTCCGACACCCTCTCCGGTGTCTATATAAACCGGAGAGGTTGGTCCTTAGAAGGCCGATCACAATTACAATCATACCATCTAGGCTAGCTCCTAGGGTTTAGCCTCTACGATCTCGTGGTAGATCTACTCTTGTACTACCCATATCATCAATTTGAATCATGCAGGAAGTAGGGTTTTACCTCCATCGAGAGGGCCCGAACCTGGGTAAACATCTGTGTCCCTTACTTCTTGGTACCATCAGCCTTGTAGATTTGCTTCTCTGTGGAACGCAAGCATGGCAATTCAGATATGTAGATTTGCTTCTCTGTAACCGACTCTGTGTAACCCTATCCCCCTCCGATGTCTATATAAACCGGATGGTTTAGTCCGTAGGACAAGAACAATCCTAATCATAGGCTAGCTTTTAGGGTTTAGCCTCTACGATCTCACGGTAGATCAACTCTTGTAATACTCATATCATCAAGATCAATCAAGCAGGAAGTAGGGTCTTACCTCCATAGAGAGGGCCCGAACCTGGGTAAACATTGTGTCCCCCGCCTCCTGTTGCCATTAGCCTTAGACGCACACTTTGGGACCCCTACCGGAGATCCGCCGGTTTTGACACCGACAGTGGGCACAACCTGCACCTGCGCCTAGGTCCTGTACTACGTGCCCGTCTTCGATCCCATGAGTCCAGCCGCCGGCAAGAGGGCGATGCAGGAATGGGCGGTCGTCGTCGTCGTCCGAGGAGGGGAGGCCTCTCTGCCCCAAGTGGGAGGACCGTGGGGACAGAGGGGACCAATCCTCGATGCGGTCGATGTGCACCAGGATGTCCGACCTGGGCATGGCCGGCGGCGGCACAACGACGCAGCTCGGCGGAGAGAAGCCATGCATCTCCTCCACCCGGCCTGCGCCCCGCGCGTGTGCTATGTCTTGAGCTTGCGTTGGTTTTCCTTGAAGAGGAAAGGGTGATGCAGCAATAGTAGCGTAAGTATTTCCCTCAGTTTTTGAGAACAAGGTATCAATCCAGTAGGAGGCTCCTCAAAAGTACCACGCACCTACACAAACAAACAAAGAACTCGCAACCAACGCAATAAAGGGGTTGTCAATCCCTTCATGGCCACTTGCGAAAGTGAGATCTGATAGAGATAGTATGATAAGATAAATATATTTTTGGTATTTTATAATATAGATGGGAAAAGTAAAGATGCAAATAAAAGTAGATTGAAAGCTTATATGATAAAAGATAGACCCAGGGGCCATAGGTTTCACTACTGGCTTCTCTCAAGATAGCATAAGTATTACGGTGGGTGAACAAATTACTGTCGAGCAATTGATAGAAAAGCGAATAATTATGAGATTATCTAGGCATGATCATGTATATAGGCATCACGTCCGTGTCAAGTAGACCGACACCTGCCTGCATCTACTACTATTACTCCACACATCAACCGCTATCCAGCATGCATCTAGAGTATGCAGTTCATAAGAACAGAGTAATGCATTAAGAAAGATGACATGATGTAGAGGGACAAACTCAAGCAATATGATATAAACCCCACAATTTTATCCTCGATGGCAACAATACAATACGTGCCTTGCAACCCATGTTGTCACTGGGTAAGGACACCGCAAGATTGAACCGAAAGCTAAGCACTTCTCCCATGGCAAGAAAGATCAATCTAGTAGGCCAAACCAAACTGATAATTTGAAGAGACTTGCATAGATAACTCAATCATACATAAAAGAATTCAGAGGAGATTTAAATATTTCTCATAGATAAACTTGATCATAAACCCACAATTCATCGGATCTCGACAAACACACCATAAAAGAGTTACATCAAATAGATCTCCACAAGAGGGGAGAACATGGTATTGAGATCCAAAAGGAGAAGAAGCCATCTAGCTAATAACTATGGACCGAAGGTCTGTGGTAAACTACTCACAACTCATCGGAGGGGCTATGGTGTTGGTGTAAAGCCCTCCATGGTTGATTCCCCTCCGTGGGCGCCGCCTAAGGCTCAAGATGGGATCTCGCGGATCTGAGAAGAATCTGGCGGTGGAAATTGTTTTTCGTTGGCTCCCTGGATGTTTTCGGGGGATGTGGGTATATATAGGAGGAAGAAGTAGGTCGGTGGCATCCCGAGGGGCCCACGAGACAGGGGGTGCGCCCTGCAGGGGTGGGTGCTGCCGGTGTCAAAACCGGCGGATCTTGGGTAGGGGGTCCCGATCTGTGCGTCTAAGGCTGATGGTAACAGGAGGCAAGGGACACAATGTTTTACCCAGGTTCGGGCCCTCTTGATGGAGGTAAAACCCTACTTCCTGCTTGATTGATATTGATGATATGAGTATTACAAGAGTTGATCTACCACGAGATCGTAGGGGCTAAACCCTAGGAGCTAGCCTATGATGATTATGATTGTCTTGATCGTCCCTATACAAACAAAACCCTTCGGTTTATATAGACACCGGAGGGGGCTAGGGTTTACACAGAGTCGGTTACAAATAAGGAAATCTAATATCCGGATCGCCAAGCTTGTCTTCCATGCAAAGGAGAGTCCCATCCGGACACAGGATGAAGTCTTGAGTCTTGTATCTTCGTGGTCCAATAGTCCGGCCAAAGTATATAGTCCGGCTGTCCGGATACCCCCTAATCCAAGACTCCCTCAGTAGACCCTGAACCAGGCTTCCATTACAATGAGTCCGGCGCGTAGTTTGTCTTCGGCATTGCAAGGCGGGTTCCATCTCCGAATACTCAAAAGTAATTATCGAACACTTAAATTGCGTCCGGATCCACAAGATGATCTTAACCTACCACCGTAGAGAGAACAATATTCCACAAATGTAATCTTCGGACAACTTCAGACAACGTGACATGACACTACGGTCAAGTCATTATTCGAACCGTTTTCCCACAACCAGCCACAGCGCATATTGCGAGGCGGTTTCCTCGGCACGTCTTGTTGAAGCAGAGATCATGTCCCCTGATCACGGGATTCCCATCAATATGGGTATGGGTTACCCAACCATGCCATCTATCGTGGCGCTTGGGAAATAAGCGATCTTCAACGGGCAAGTTAGGAGGCACAACGTTTTCGTTGCCTCGATAAAGGGATAAGGATTTCCTCATTTTCACCCACGCCTTATTCCTCCTCTGCTTATCCATTCTCGCACGCTCGAGCTCCAGCGCCCTAATTCACACCTTCTCCGTACAGACAAACATGTCCGGAGCAGGAGGCAAGTGGGTGGCCGGATACTTGGCGGCAGATATCGCGCACCAGCTGCCGGACGCAGGGCAGATCGTGCCGAATCCGGGACCCCACGAGAGGGTCGTGTTCCTCGCCCACTTCATCCATGGACTAGGATTCCCACTTCATCCCTTCGTCCGCGGGCTTATGTTTTACTATGGGCTGGCCTTCCATGATCTAGCCCCAAACTTCGTCCTCAACATCTCGGCGTTCATCGTCGTGTGCGAGGCCTTCCTTCGCATCAAGCCTCACTTTGGCTTGTGGCTACGAATCTTCGGCGTGAGCCGAAGATCGTGAGCGGCCAGCAAGCAGAGTGCGGAGGCGCTATGGTGGGCAGGATGCCCAACGTCACCTGGCTTGATGGCTCCTTCGCGGAGACCATGAAAGGGTGGCAAGCAGGGTGGTTCTACATCACCAAGCCGCGCAATGCCAAATGGGCGGCGGCCTCCAAATTCCGACCCGGAATCCCCATGCGGCTATCCTCCTGGGAAAAGAAGGGCCTGGCCTGGGGCGAGCCTACGGAGCTGACCGGACTCTAGAACTGCATCAAGAATATGATGGACAAGAAAATCAAGCTTGTCAATGTGGTCCAGGTCATGCTCGTCCGCCGAATTCTTCCGTGCCAAAGACGGGCATTTAATCTGTGGGATTTCGTCCCGGCCGAACACCAGACACTTCGAGAGCTCTACGGCATGACACACAAGGACGCGTGGAAGGCATTGTTCAAGGCAGCCGAAATTCCTCCTCCCACCTCCGAGGACCATAGACTTCACGCCATGCGGCTCCCCCGTCCGGTGAGTTTTCTGACTATCACCAGAGGTAGGTTTTCCCAGCGTACTCATGGGAGGATCTTAAGTCACCGTGTGTACTTAATCCGGAGTACGTGGAGATGGCGGAGCGGATCGACTGTCCGGCTCCACTGCAAGAAGGTCCAGTAGACACTCTCCTGACGGAGATACTAGTCCCGGCGCCCTACAAGGCGCCGAAAAAGAAGGCCAAAAAGAAGGCCCCGGTGACCAGGGAGGGTCTCCGGTGTAAGGTCGTTCCGGCCACCTCGTCCGAAGACGACGAGGCACACTCCTCCCCCGAAGGAGAGGACGAAAGGTCCGCCCCATCCAGGAAGGCCGAGGGCCCTAAGAAGGCGGCCCAGAGGACCAGGAAGGCTCCCCGGCGCAAGGCCGTCATAAACTCGTCGTCCGAAGATGACAAGGTAGATTCCTCCCACGGAGGCGAGGGAAAACACGAGGAAACTCCGCATCCCCGCACTGGGGAGGAGAATAAAAGGAAGGCCGACCCAGAGGGGGAGGCCAGGATGCCCAAGAAGGGAAAGGCGTCCCTTACGGATTACTTCACCACGGCCACCTACAGCGAGGAGGAGTGGCTGCCCAAGGGGAAGACCCTAGTAAGATCGTAAGTATCCGCACTTCTGTTATTCTTCATAGTCTTTTATAACGCCGAACACGCATATGCAGTCCGACCAGGGTCCATCCCAAGGTATCTTCTTCGGATGGGTCCTTGAGCGATTCGGCGATGAAATCTCTCCCAACGGCCACTTCCCCTCGGCCTGCGGAAGATACGGAGGTGTTGTCCCAAAGGCTCCCAAAGCAGGGGGAGGCGACTCTGGAGATGGCTCAAGGCGAAATTCCAGACGCCGGGCACACGGGGTGTAAGATCCCCACGGATTGTGCCGAAGGGAGCTGCAGCACGCCGGGCTCCCAGCCGGACACTAAGCCGGAACCCCCAAAGGTTTCGGATTCGGGCAGGCAGCCCCTCGCCAAGAACGGTAAGCTGTCCGTGCCGATAACTTCCGTTACGCCAGAGGCGTCGGATGGTCTGCTGGAAGCGCTTCGCGGTGCTTCGATGGATGAAGAGCACCGTACTCTTATGAGTTTGGTGATTTAGAGGGTTCGGTCCGTCAAAAGCGGATTGACCGAAGCCTGCACCAGCCTCCTAACAGGCTTTGAGGTAAGTAATCGAAAGTGTGTGAAATTATCACCCGATAGAAAGTAGCCCCTGATACTCCATTTGCTGTTTGGAAAGAAAAGCCAAATGGAGGGTCAATTCTAATCCGCAGGAGTTTAATATTAGGTGTCTATGTGAATAAGCAGGCGGTGCTGCTTGCCACTGTTGCCCGCACAGCGGAGGTCTCCGGACTCAAAAGGGGCCTGGAGCAGGCCGAAGGAGAGCTCAGCCTCACAAAGAGGCAGCTCAAAGATAACAAAGGTGAGAGATAACCCTTTCTCATATTACAAATTATAGGCAAAATTGGTGATGCTAACGAAAAGTGTCATGATTGTGTAATAGGGGCCACGACTGAAGTGGCGTCCCTGAAGAAAGCGCTGTCCGAGGCCGAAAACAAGGCGGCCATGGAGCGCGTTGAGTGTGAAAAGCAAAATGCTAGGGTGGGCGAGGTATAACAAGAGCTCCAGGAGCTCGGCAAGAAGTTCGAGTCCTTGGAGCGTGACCACAAGACGAAGGAGTCTGAGCTTGCGAAGGCCCTTTTGAGCATGAAAGACGCCAAGGCCGAAGCCGAAAAGGCCCAGTAGGAAATCCAGGCGGCCAAGAAGATAGCGGCGGGTAAGACATTCTTTATGCAAAGCAAGCATGTGGAGGAGGCGTTTCTTTTACTTACCCGAATTTGGAGCTCTCCAAGGGCATTCGCAAATCTGCCATGCAGCATATCAGATGTTGCGGAGTTCTACCATGCCGAGGAGGGGAGCTCAACGGAGAAGCTATTCTGGTCCCAGTATGCTGGAGCCGAGCACCCGATGCCTCTGAGTGACCAATTGAAGCAATTGGTTGAACTCCACCGGGCGGCCGAAGTGGGTATGAAAGATTTCATAGTCCGGATGTGGCCTGGTGAGCCCCGGCCCGCCAACTACTTCGGCCTGATAAAGCAGATGGTAGATGGTTGTCCGCGGCTTGAAGTGATCAAGCGATCCGTTTGCATTGAGGGTGCCCGCCAAGCCTTTGCCCGTGCGAAGGTGCATTGGGGCAAGCTGGATGCAGAGAAGCTGGTGAAGGATGGACCGCCGAAGGGCAAGGCGCATTGCTGTCCCAAAAAATATTATGATGGCGTTATGAAAGGCGCTCGTCTTGTGGCCGATGAATGTACGAAGGACATGATCTTTGAGTGAATGTACTTCTGTCGTTTTTGTAATATAAAGACGAAGTTATTTGTGCTATATAGCGCTTTGTTGATTTAAATATTACCTTCTGTGCGGCTCTTTATAAAATCCTGGAAGTAGGCCAGTCGTCGGCTTCGGCCCAACGTAACTAGTACTGGGGTGTTTGTGGAAAACCCAGACACTCTTTATCCAAACATTTGTTCCCTAAATGAGGTGTTTGGCGCAGCGAACAAGGCAATCGGACTATGCGGCTTTATAAGTTTCACTTAGCCATAGAAGTCTCCAATTTAAATTTTGGCGAAGCCCCTGGAATTTGGAAAGCCGAATTGGGGCGCTATATACGCCTAAATCGGACGAGGCCGATTCCTCGCCTAAAGCGGAAAAAAATCTTTAGGGATTTTAAGACCTCTCGAATAGTGACCAGCTCTCGCCACATCACGCCGATCAGTTTCGACTTTCTCTAGTGAGGTGCTCGTCCGAGAGAACCGGGACACAATCACAGTAGTCTTCCCTATACTACCTTAGCCGATATAATGGAACGTAAGGTACCAAAACAAGGGAGCCGGGCTAACCCAACTATTGACCCAAGACATGATTCGGAGCTGATGCATATAATGCTATAAGTTCGGGGTGCCGCACTGTCGAAAGTGTTTGGACTTATCTTGCCGTATTAAGGGGCGCCGTAAGAAGCCCCTGGCAAAATGAACGTACCAAGGTGTACGGATGCAATATTAAACAAACATTTATAGGAAAAATGTATAGATAGGAATAATAAGCTGACGCTATATATTATCTCCCATTTATGAATAATACGTCTAGGCGTATGTTTACAATGAATGCGTTAAGTAGAAGTAAGTAGGACTATTTAACATGTCCTATCCAAGGGTGGGCCGCATGTAGGTATATAAAACAGGTATAACGATTGGGAACAGATTCCACCTGGATATTCCCTTTGTGCGCAAAGCCTTTTGCCTCGGTTTTCTCTCCTGTGCAAGTCCGACAATCCGGCTCTTCAGAAGAGGCTGCCCGAAAGCAGTGCCCTAAAAATTAAGGGGGGTTATTAAAATATGTTGCGGCCGTACCGCACTATTGACTGAGTCACTATTTGCACCTCGTCCTATTCCCATGGTATTTTGAGTGCGTAATTGTGTACGCGCGGCACGAATGCTGCCTTGATGGGGCTGGAGTAGAGGCCGGACTGCTAGTCGCGCTCTTGACGTGCCTGGCGATCCTGTTGCGGGGTACTCTAGGCTCGCTTGACGGTGCTCGGGGTTGTTGTTGCCGGATTGGTGGTTTGCCAGAGAAGGCTGCATTGTACTTCTGCCGTGAGGGCTGCAGTATGCTCTTCTGTACGGAGAGAGCGGTCCATGTTTCCGTTGACTGTTATGACCCCGTTAGGTCCTGGCATCTTGAGCTTGACGTATGCATAGTGTGGTACCGCGTTGAATCGAGTGAATGCGGTTTGTCCAAGCAGTGTGTGATAACCACTACAGAAAGGGACGATATTGAAGATTAACTCCTCGCTTCGGAAGTTATCTAGAGATCCAAAGACCACTTCCAGTGTTATGGAGCCCGTGCAACGGGCCTCTACTCCTGGAATTACACCTTTGAAGGTGGTTTTGGTGGGCTTGATCCTTGAAGGGTCGATGCCCATGTTGTGCACTGTGTCCTGATGAAGTAGGTTCAGGCTGCTGCCGCCATCCATGAGGACTCGTGTAAGGTGAAATCGATCGATGATTGGGTCTAGGACCAATGCGGCTGAACTGCCGTGACAGATGCTGGTAGGGTGATCCCTACGATCAAAGGTGATTGGACAGGCTGACCATGGGTTAAATTTTGGGGCGACTGGCTCCATGGCATAGACGTCTCGTAGTGCTCGCTTCCGTTCCTGTTTGGGGATGTGGGTGGCGTAGATCATATTGACCGTTTTCAGCTAAGGAGGAAATTTCTTGTATCCCCCCGTGTTCGCACGCCAGGGATCCTCATCATCATCGTTGTGCAGCCCCTTGTCTTTGTTTTCGGCATTTATTTTTCTGGCCTGTTTGAACACCCAGAAGTCTTTATTAGTGCGGTTTGCTGGCTTATCCGGGGTGCCATGAATTTGGCACGAGCGATCAAGTATGCGGTCCAGACTGGTCGGTCCCTGATTGTTTCTCTTGAATGGCTTTTTCCGCTGACCGGATCTCGAGCCACTGAATCCGACATTGACTGTCGTGTCTTCAGTGTTGTCGTCGTTGTTCTGTCGCTTATGTTTGTTGTGCCGAGGCTTGCCTTATTGTCGCGGACATCTGAAGTGCCGTAGTCTATTGGCTTGGTGCTACTGCGAGCCAACCAGCTGTCCTCGCCCGCGCAGAAGCGGATCAGGAGTGTCGTGAGGGCCGCCATGGACTTTGGTTTTTCTTGGCCGAGGTGTCGGGCGAGCCACTCGTCGCGGATATTATGCTTAAAGCCACCAGGGCTTCGGCGTCCGGCCAGTCGACTATTTGGTTCTTTTTTGTTAGGAACCGAGTCCAGAATTTCTGACTCTCCGGGCTGTTGGGTAATGTGACTCAAGTCATCGGCATCCGGTAGTCGCACGTACGTGCCCTGGAAGTTGTCGAGGAACGCGTCCTCCAGGTTTTCCCAACTACCGATGGAATTTGCCGGCAGGCTGTTTAGCCAGTGCTGGGCCGGTCCTTTGAGCTTAAGGGGAAGGTACTTGATGGCGTGTAGATCATCACCGCGGGCCATGTGAATGTGGAGAAGGAAATCTTCGATCCATACTGCGGGGTCTATTGTGCCATCGTATGATTCGATGTTTACGGGTTTAAACCCTTCTGGGAATTCATGATCCATCACTTCGATCGAAAAGCGAGAGGGGTGTGCGGCACCACTGTGCCAGGCTATGTGGCTACGCAGCTCGAATTGGTCTGGGTTGCTGTGTTCGGCCCGGCCGGACTTGTTGATGATGTATCCGGCGCGACGATCATCGTCGTGCGCCCCCCCCCGATCCGTAGATCGATCTTGGTTGTCCTGCTTTGTTTTCCAGAATATCCTGCAGGTCTTACCTGTTGCCTTGGGCTGTAGTGTATCGGCGTGCGGGTGTAGGCTGGTATTCGGGCTGATATGCCATTTTATCCCGGCCATGGGGTGGCCGGTCAGCCGTTTGGCGCTCGAGTCCATATTGCTCGGCTGCCAGGATTTCAGTCCATCTATCTGTGAGTAGGTCTTGATCAGCTTGGAGTTACTGATGCATCTTCTTCAGGCTCCTTGCACTGGCTATAAGCCTATGCTTGAAGTGTTCCTGCTCCACGAGATCCTCAGGTACGCCGAATTCGTTGTCGCCAAGGCTAAGCTCGTCTTCGGAGGGGGGCATGTTGTCCTCCTCCGGGTATCCGTCCGTGGCCTGTTCTTCTGGGCTGACATGCTCATCTTCCTGTTTGGCCTGCTCGTAGGCGGGCTGATCAGGGTCATATTCTTCTTCGGCGCCATCCAGATTATTTTCATCTCCGGGACCGGTATTGCTGTGGCGGGGCTTGGAGCGGCGCCGACGACGCCCATGCTTTGTTTTTCTTCCCGAGGGGTTATCCTCCGTTGCCTCATCGCCATTGGTTTCCTTCGGAGTGTCCACCATATATATATCGTATGAGGAGGTGGCCGTCCACCGCCCTGTGAGCGGTGGCTCCTGTAATGCTCCTACATCGTCGTCCATACCGTCGATGTCTTCGGAGTCGAAGTCAAGCACGTCAGTTAGGTCATTGATCGTGGCAATGAAGTGGGTGGTGGGTGGGCAACGAATTCTGTCGTCTTCTGCTTCCCACTCAAGCCGGACAAAGAGAGAGACTTCAATAAGTTCAGCATGTCGCCAAAGGGTGAGTGCTGAAAGACGTCCGCCACGGTGAACTCCATCACCGGAGCCCAACCAGGCTCGGCGGGCTCGGGGATGCGCGGACTGGAACCTGCTACCGGATATGAATCCGGGGGTCCAGAGTCACAGGTTCCCTCAGAAGTGAGGCATGTGTTCGGCTCCAATGCCGATGAGGGTACGGCCTGTGGGGCGGGGTCCAGCCCTTCGTCCTTAGGCAACGCAACCTGCCTCGGATTTAGATCCGAGGCTTCAGCCGGGGTGATATCCCGAGCATCGTCTGGTAGCAGGTCTAAGCCGTGCTCATCGTGACTGTTCGGCGCTCCTGACACTGGCCCGAATCCATCGAAGATCAAGTCCCCGCGAATATCCGCCGTGTAGTTAAAGTTTCCGAACCTGACCTAGTGGCCGGAGGCATAGCTATCGATCTGCTCCAGGTGGCCAAGCGAATTAGCCCGCAGTGCGAAGCCGCCAAACACGAAGATCTGTCCGGGGAGGAAAGTCTCGCCCTGGACCGCGTCGTTGATGATGATTGAAGGAGCCATCGAGCCCGACAGTGACGACACAGAGGAACTCTCAATGAAAGCACCAATGTCGGTGTCAAAACCGGCGGATCTCGGGTAGGGGGTCCCGATCTGTGCATCAAGGCTAATGGTAACAGGAAGCAAGGGACACAGATGTTTACCCAGGTTCGGGCCCTCTCGATGGAGGTAAAACCCTACTTCCTGCTTGATTAATATTGATGATATGGGTAGTACAAGACTAGATCTACCACGAGATCGTAAAGGCTAAACCTTAAGAGCTAGCCTATGATGGTATGATTGTAATTGTGATCGGCCTTCTAAGGACCAACCTCTCCGGTTTATATAGACACCGGAGAGGGCTAGGGTTTACATGGAGTCAGTTACAAGGAAGGAAACATAATATCCGGATCGCCAAGCTTGCTTTCCACGCAAAGGACAGTCCCATCCGGACACGGGCCAAAGTCTTGAGTCTTGTATCTTCACGCTTCAATAGTCCGGACGTTGTACACAGTCCGGCTGTCCGGATACCCCCTAATCCAGGACTCCCTCAGCTACCTACAAGCAGTCGGCTCTGATACCAACTTGTGACGCCCTCGATTCAATCTTACACTAATCATACACGCAAATGTGTACGATCAAGATCAAGGAGTCACGAGAAGATATCACAACACAACTCTAGACACAAAATAAAATAAATCAAGCTTTATATTACAAGCCAGGGGCCTCGAGGGCTCGAATACATAAGCTCGAATACTCAAGAGTCAGCGGAAGCAATAATATCTGTGTACAGACATAAGTTAAACAAGTTTGCCTTAAGAAGGCCAACACAAAAGCATCTACGATCGAAAAGGCAAGGGCTCCTGCCTGGGAGCCTCCTAACTACTCCTGGTCATCGGCGGTCTCCACCTAGTTGTAGGCATTGATGATGGCAGCTAGCTCCTGGGCTCGGACATCTGGTTGCACCAACCGAAAATAAAAAGAAAGGGTGAAAAGGGGGAGCAAAGCAACAGTGGGTACTCATCCAAAGTACTCGCAAGCAAGGATCTACACTACATATGCAACATTATCAAAGGAAGGTTGTATAAGTGGATTCGGCTGCAAAAATGCCAGAATAGAGAGAAGGCCTAGTCCTATCGAAGACTAGCATCTTCTGGAAACCACCATCTTGCAGCAAACAGGAGGGAGTAGAGTAGCATAAAGTAAAGTAGTAGTAGTGTTATCAACCTCGGCCAGAGATCCTTTCTTGACTCCCTGCGAGAATGTAATCCCAGAGCCATACTATCCATTTCTCATCACAATCCAATTCTCATCACAAGTATCCAGTTCTAGTTGTATCGATCGGGATACAACTCCAAGTGTCCGTTACCGTAGGACAAGATATCGATAGATGTTTTCTTCCCTGCAGGGGTGCACCAACTTACCCACCACGCTCGATTAACTCCGGCCGAACACACTTTCCTGGGCCATGCCCGGCCTTGGCCAAACAATACACCGTAACCCGACCTAGGCTTAATAGAGAGGCCAGCACGCCGGACTAAACCTATGCCCCCAGGGGTCATGGGCCATCTCCCCGGGAACTCTTGCACGTTGCGAGGGCGGCTGGTGAGCAGACCTAGCTACCTCCTTCAAAAAGGCAGGTGCTTACGCAGTCCAACCCGGCGCGTGCTGCTGAGTCGCTGCCGTCTATTAAGCTCCGGCTGATGTGTACAACGCAGAATGCCCATACTATGCCCATGTGATGGTTAGTGCTATCAGGCCAGAGGCCCCTCGGATCAAACATCCAGATCATAGTGGATTAGGAATGCGCGATAACAAGCAGAGACTCACGAAAGATGTGACCCTATTGCCCCGTCTCGAGGACTTGCCACAAGGGCTAGGAATGCCCGGCCACACCTCATAATTATCTCGCGGGCACCCTCCAGGTCAACCCGTCTCCACATCACTCGCGGGTAGCCCTCAGGGTCGGCCCGCCTTTTCAAGTAACAGTGGTAAAGTCCAAGTACCTGTGTGTCCAAACATCAAGGTGAAAACCCGAGGAATCACCCCGGGTGAATTCCACTCGATGTAATCATCAAGGTGAACGTAAGAGGAACCACCCTTGTGGAGGATATAACTACTGAGTGTAAACCGCCCAGGAGGGGCCGGTTCACGCTCATCTATATTGAAAGCCCATGACGACAAAGAAGATGGCGCTTTACTGTTAAAGCTTAGAGGCCCAGCGCCCAAAGGCGGATTAGGGCCCACAGTTGTAAACCGCCATAGTTGTATAACTTGTATTGTGAGTTAGGGAAAGGGAGAGACCGTGCCGGACACTTGTATGAGCCGGCCTCGGGACTCTGTAAACCGGCCGGGCGTCAACCTGTGTATATAAATGGACGACCCGGCGGCGGTTCAAGGACAAGAAACAACAACTCGAGACTCAGGCAAAGTATGTTCGCTCCCTGGTCATTGAAACCCCAGTAATTCCATCACAACTAGACATAGGCTTTTACCTTCATCATAAGGGGCCGAACTAGTATAAAACTCTCGTGTCCCTTGTCCGGTTTAACCCCTTTAAGCTAATCTAGTCGTGATGGCTCCATGACTAAGTCCTTCGGCTAGGACATCTGACGTGTTAATTCCACGACAGTTGGCGCCCACCGTGGGTCTATCGCACGATGGTTTCGAGTTCTTAAAGGGCAGCTTTGAAAGACTCAAAGGGTACGTGGTTGGCCGGATGACCAAGAGTCGTCGCGGCAAGCTCTACATCGACGACGTAGGCTAGGGCCCCGAGGCCGGCTCAATTGAGTACGGGTACCGGGTCCCCTTTGGCGGAATTCACGTTTTCATCGGCAAGATCGGTGAACCGGGCCCTGAGCCGGACATCTCCACCAACCCCGTCGAAATGGCCAGCTTGCGAGTCCTGCCCGGGTTCAGCCTGCCAGGAAGCGTGCGTTCGTAGGGTTCATCCATGGTGCGGAATCTGAACCGGTGTCCAACGGTGAGACGAATCATCCACTGGCGAAACCGAGTCGCTATACCAATTGCAAGATCGCTGGATTGGGGGATATTCCGTTGGCGATAGTATTCCGGGCCCCTTTGAACCGCTAAACCAGGTTGCAATCTCCATGGCCGGTACGCAGCCCACCGTGCAATCTTCATCTACAATAGCAATGATCTCCGGATCGGCAGCCATGGCAGGAGGCCCGGCGCGCCAGCCGGCTCAAGTTCTTGCTAGTTTGCTGGACACTTTGACGACATTGTTGACCACGGCTGTCACCCCAGAGACTGAAGATCAACATAATGCAGATGTTATCAAAATAAAGGATCAGATAACTGAGGCCATGGCGGACTCGGCGGCTGAGGAGGCCAGGATGGCTGAAGAGCGGGTCGCTTTAGATGCCCAATCACAGCAGATCCAGGCGGAGAATTACCGGCTTATGTTGGATCAAAACGCATCAAACAAAGTAATGAGGAGGAAGTACCGGTCTCGTCTGCCGCCGGTTTACGAAGGAATGAATCTCTTCAATACGCCAGGAGCCGGGCCTAGTAATCCGGCAGCGTTAAACCGAACCGAAGCACCTGGGGCGGTGCCGGATTAGCCACGGGGGAAGGACCCGCCTCGATGGACGGACAACCCGCCGCAATACGTAACAACGCCACCAGGTCACTTCTCTAGCCCTTTGGATAACATGATTGTTGCAGCGTCGCGTTTGGCGGCTATTCGGATGGAGGGTGATTCACTGGCGGCAGTTGAGACACGACGGGCCAGGGATCTTCTTCAAATCGATGTTGTGCAACAATAGGCTTATTCTTACAGCCGAGACAGAATACATTCGACCCCCCGTCCGAGCAAGAGTTATAGCAGGCACATGGACGAACCGACCGTGTCAAGCAGTGCGCGGCGTCGTGATGCCCCTCAAGGGCCTAATCCGGCGCACGACGGTTTGAATGCTCAGGATGTGGTGAACAATGGCAGAGCACGGTGCGAAGTAGAGTTAGCAGCACAGTTGGCAACACAGTACCAGAATCAACCCGCTCCGGTTCAGCCAGCGACATCAGTTAAACGTGGTTTGGCCTTTAGCTCTTGGGGAGTACCATGCCTCACCCCGACTTTGCGTAATGTGCCGCTGCTCAAGCATTTCAAGGGTCCGCGTAAAGTGCCTAATTATACCGCCGATCAGCCCCCAGAGGCGTGGGTTGAAAGTTATGAGATGGCAATGGAGATGCTAGATGTGGATGAAGCGGCGTGTGCAAAATACTTCACCGTGATGTTAGAAGGAACAACTCAAACCTGGCTGAAGAGCCTGCCTGTTAACTCGATCAGTTCGTGGGATGAGTTGAAGGCCAAGTTTATAGCGAACTTCAAGGATACCTGCAAGCAACCCATGTCCATTGTGGATCTGGCGGCTTGTGTCCAAGGCGAAAACAAATCAACAACTTATTGGGTGCGCCCGGGTTTTAGAAATCTTGCACTCGTCAGGCCGCATCAATCCTGACACGGCAATCGTGCCTTGGAAGGTAATTGCTGGTTTAAGTCATTGAAGATGAAGTTGTGATGGCTCAAGCATCACTGCAATGATATGGGAATGCTCATGGCAACTCTGGTTAAGTATGTTGATTCTGATAATACCAAGGACCCCGATTCTGATGAGGAAAGGCAGGAGAAGGGAAAGAAGAATGCCGGTACAAAAGGACAGCTATCACACCCTGATTTTCATGGCACAGCACTTAAGCTAATAAATCATGATAAATTAAGGTTTGACAAAAACTTTTGTGTGTTTTGGTCTTTGCTTGATTTGATTTTTGTCTGCTGTTTGCAAGTGCTCTAAAAATCAAATAAATCCTCCAACTCTTATACTCCTTATCCTTGATCCAAAAACCTTGCCCAATGATCATGCCATGTGTATAGGACATAAAAATAATTTCTTACAAAAATAATTTGGCCAAATAGTATTTTCAAAAATTAGTTTTTCCAAAAACCCCTGAATTGAGATTTGCACTGCAAGTACTTAATTAAGGGCAGTAAAAATCTTTCCAAAAATATAGTTGACTCCTATTAGATATAGGATACCCAGAAACCATAAAAATATAATTTTAAAAACTATTTTTCCTATTTTATTTAAAGGCTTTTTCTTAAGGCCAGAAATGGTCTTTAATAGGTTAAAATTATTTTAAAGCTTTAAAAATATTTGGGAAAAATCTAGGGAAACTCAGTGGACATATATTGTCCATATATAGGAGTTTCAACACATGGTCATGTTCAAAATGTTGGTCAAATCCCTCAAAAACCCTTTCTTCATATTTCAAGCTTTTGAAGTATTTACAAAGTAAATATTCTCCAAAAATTCCAAGAAAATTCTAGCATGTCACATATGACATGTTTGATGATCTTAATAAGTATCATGTCATGGAGAATAGTATAACCCCATGAAATCCCCTCAAAACCATTTCTGTCCATTTTGAAGTTTGAGAAACTTTAGATTGCCAAACATGTCCAAATGTTCTCAAACCTTGTGAACATGCTCAAATGCTCTAATAATTCATCTAGACCAAATGGCACAAGTTGGAGAACAAGTTACCTTGATCAAAGTGCCCCAAAACCCTTCCTGTCCAGAACCAAATTTGAACAACTCTACATTGGAAACTTTCTCCTTTTGATCTCAACTTCTGTGGACATGTTAAGAACCTCAATTGATGACGCTACACCAAGTGGTCCATCAAGGAGAATACGTTTGCATGACTAAATCTTGGGAAGTCCATTTCTGTTGATTTCTAGGGTTTACAAAAGTTGCATTGGCAACTTTGCCCAAATAATCTCCAAATTGGTGGAAGGCCCTAATTATATGTGTCATTTCACCCTATGGAGTCTCATGGCATATGGAAATCATATACTTGCCCAAACCAGCATCAAACACCTTCTGCCACTTTACCAAAATCCCATTTTTGGCCTCTTCCACTAATCTCCATGGACTCTACTTTTTGCCACAACCTCTCCTAGTCCCCCTCTAGCACCTGGACGCTTTTATGCCCAAGAAAGCAATGATGGAGGGGGAAGAACTCCACTTTTCTACTCTGGGCAGCAGCATTTCCACTCTCTCTCAACTCCCTCTCCCCTCCAGTGGATCCCCAGGGCATCCAATGCCATTTCCGCATTGTTTACTCCCCCTTGGAGCAGCCAGACACAAGTGGGCACGTGAGGACGCGAGAAAAATCCGCGAGTGTCGGCCATTTGCGCGCTCTGGAGCACGTCAGCGTGCTCCCGACCGTTGACGCCGCATCCCCCGACCACCTCGAGCCTCTCCCTCGCGCCAGTCGAGGTGCCTCGATGTCCGCAACAAGCCACCGTGTTGTCCCCCTCCTTTCCCTCTCTCTCTCACCCCCTAAGGCGCGCGCCAGACGTCGCCCAGCTCGGCCAATGCATGCGCCCACGCCAGGGACCCCCTCGAGCTCGCTCCTCTCTCACTCTCTCTTTCCCTGGTTATAGACCACGCCCACGAAGACCCATGACTTGAATCCAAGCCCTCCCGCGGCCTCCAGCGACGGCCACGGCCTCACTAGCACATGGCGCTGCGGTGCTCCTCGCCCCATTCCATTTAAGGCCACCCCTGAGCCCCCTCTCTACTCCTTTGGCCCTCTCTTCCTCCCAGCAACTGTCTGGACCAACTCATTCTTCCTCCCATGCCCTCCATCCACCACCATGGCCGGATCCTTGCCGTCGGCCCGCGCTCAAAATCGAGCCCTATGGCCTCTTCCTCTCCATCTTGACCACACCAGAGCATCACCCACCTCCCCACGACCATCACCCGAGCTCCATTTCTTCCTCTCCGCGGCTGCAGCTTCGTGCCTTGTCCTCACCATTGCCACCGTCCGCCACGGGAGATGCGCTGCTCGCGTCCGACCCCCCGAGAGATCGTGGCACACCTCAGCGGATGCAGCACTCGCTCCTGAGCACACCGGTGTGTTGGGCATCGACGGAGGTGGCCGGTGCCGCCGGGGAGAGCGCCGGTGCTGCTCGGCCTCGCCTCCTCTGTTTCCTGTCAAGCCGCATGGGAGGTTGAAGGCGACGACCTGAGCGCTGGGGCCCGCGTGTCAGCGACCCAGCGGCTGGGCCCCGCCCGTTTAAGTGGAGACGGCTTTGGTCGGATCCGCTTTCCTCGCGTTTTGGCACACTCCATGAACCCGCCTCTGACGTCATCTCCTCTGCCCGTCCAGCCGAGCCACTGGGCCGACCCACTGCTAAATTGCGCCCAGTGCACTGGATAAGGGTAAAACCCTTTCCCTTTCCTTTTTCTTTTTCTGTAAATTTGTAAAATCCACAAATAAATCAAATGAACTGCAAATTTGATGATTCAAATTTCCAGTAACTCCATAAATCACGATCTACCAGTTGGTGCAACATGCACATTTTTCTAGAGACTTTTTCTTCAAAAACATTTATCAAATCTTGTTTTTCCATTTCTGTACTGAACTTTAGAAAATCACAGAGAGCCCATTTTTGATCCAAATTCCATGGTTCAAACTCCTAGATGTCTATAAGTTGAGAACTTAGTTTTTGAACATTTTTACTAATACTTTCTGTATCACCTCAAATAATGGTCTATTTCTTCATGTATAGCCAACTTTGCAAAATCATAGGATATTCGTTTGAACTCCAAATCCAGAGAAACCAACTCCTAGGTGCTTCTAAAATCATGCTTTGTCAAATGGGTGCCTCTGCTCATATTTGAAAATAATGTTTATGTACACTTCTTGCAAATCCATTAATCCCTTGACTCCATCATATTGAAATGTTCAGAGATGTCCATTGATCAAACCACTTTGGTCATCCCTCATATGACCAGAGGTATCCTAGAAAAGTCCAACTCACATTTTTAGAGCACTTCTATTTTTGCCTTGTTGTGTTGCTTATTATGATTGTTTCCGACGTTAGTTGACGAAGTAGACGGAGTATTTGGAGAAGGACCAGAAGATTTCAAGACTCTGATGAATCAGGCAAGCAGCCCTTTGACCATGACGAACCCTTTTTATCATTGTAACATGTCTTTCCGTTATTGTTGAATGCATGATATCTTGAATGGTAACCTTGCCAGGTTTGCCTTCGTTGCACAACCCGTTGATACTTGCATTGTCCATAACTCTATCGTTGTTTAGAGTTGTGTTGTTGGATTGTAGAAATACGCTATAGTTGTTGGCTGAGCAAAATGGGTCGGAGTTATGCATGGTAAGGAACAAGTGTGGTTTGACATACTTGCAAATAGCCCCAGTGGGTGCCACTAATGCCCCTGGGAGATGATGATGATCTAGGTCACTACATGGTGGAGAGGTAGTGTACCGATGCTTGATGAAAGTGTTGTTTACAGAGACGGATTAGATTTAAGATTTGTCGACTGTCCCAACCTTACATGCGCAACCACTCTACCCTTATATGGGAAAGGGCATTATTGATTACCTAGGCCGATACTAGCTTGGAGCCCGCATTCCTAGTGACGGGAGAGTTGTTGGTGCGCTCTCTCGGGATGGGGTCGTGCCAGGTAGGGCGGCCAAGAACATTTTTATGGGGCACCGGACACACCGTTGGTACCCCGTGCCAGTGGTATGTGATAAATATGGGAGCGAGGCTCCACAATTTTAAGATGTGAAATGTTGGGCACGGGGGTTACTACCAATTGAGTGGACTCCATGTTAGTATTTTCTAGGGAAAGATAGTGATCGGGTGCTTACCCCGTGTACTTGAGGCACCGCGGGTCGTGGATGACACGGAAGTTCCCAAATCTTGTGGGTAAAGTGTGCAACCTCTATAGAGTGTAAAACTATTCAAATAGCTGTGTCCACGGTCAAGGACAGTTGGGCGGTGCTGCTTAGACTATGTCCATATGTTTCTAAGAAACAACACGATTTGGCAATATTGTTGAGATGATTCGTGAGGAAGTCACGATGAGCTGAGCATGAGTTGTTCATAACTCTTTTTCGATGTTGGTGTCTGTAACCTCCTGATACTTGTTGCAGGCGCATCCATGTACTTGATAAATGTTGATCATACTTGCATGAGAAAAACTAGCTTTCCGCAAAAATGCCAAATTAGTAGTAGAGCCTTGCATAATTACGCTGTTATCACTCTTGGGTTGCTTGCGAGTACATTCAAAGTAGTCATCGGCTTGCCACTGGTTATTTTATTGGCCAGGCATGAAAGAACAGGATATGACGAAGAATAGTTCGGTGATGAACATGCGAGCTAGGATGCTTCCCAGTCATAATGCCTGTAGGGTTAAGGCAGATGGCATGGGTCCAAGTTATCGACGAAGATTTCCGCTGCGATGTTATACTCAAGACTCGACCATAATGGTCCTACTTGTGTAATACGGTATGTATGGATGTAAGACTCTTGTTATTCAGCTTCTGTGTGTTCAGTGAGCATTGATCTCTGGGATCACTATACACGTGCATTCGGTGATCACGACTTATGAGTCAGGGTACCCACAACAGCATAACCAGTCGAGCCATGGGAACAATGGTAAGTGTAAAGCGGACAATTCAGATTTTGTGGCTAACACAAATATGCAGGGCAATATGCAGCGCCGTAAGGGTAAACCACCCCAACACGGTGGAGGCATGAATCTGGAACACTTGTGAAACCAGCCCTGCCCAAAGCACGGGACAAAGGAGGTTCGGGCCACGCACCTCTGGAAGGATTGTCACATCATGAGGGAATTCAAAAACTCTGATCTCTTCCGATATGATCAGGGTCCCTCCGGTGGTTCCGGTCTAGGGTTTCACGGGCCAGGTTACGGTGGTGGTGGTTCAAACTCAGGATTTCAGAATAATTAGGGCAATCTGAACAACCAAGGTGGTCACAATCAGCAGAGTAATCAGGGGAATCAGCAGTAGTCGGGTTATCAGAGCAACCCGAAGCAGCTAAATGGTGGGCAGTACTATGTCTTCACTACTAGTTTGTGCAAGCGTGATCAGAAGCTCCATAAAAGGGCAGTAAATTCTATTGAACCGGCAGTGCCCCGTTATCCACGCTGGTCTGAGCAGCCTATTGTTTGGAGTCGGGAGGATCATCCGCCCCGGGTTGACAATCCGGGCCACCTAGCTTTGGTGGTTGCACCGTAGGTTGAAGGTTATAAGTTCACCAAGGTGCTCATGGACGGAGGGAGCAGTATCAATATCTTGTATTATGAAACCTTCCGGCGTATGGGGTTGACAGATAAGAATTTTAGACCGCCAAACACCGTTTTTCACAGTGTGGTGCCTGGTAAATCGGCTTACCCAGTTGGTAAGATAGCTTTGGAGGTGGTTTTTGGAGACGATCATGATTCAAGATCCGAGACGGTGACCTTCGAGGTAGTCAAAATCAGAAGTCCGTACCATGCCTTGTTTGGACGGCCGGTTTATGCTAAAGTCATGGCAAGGCCGTGTTATGTTTATCTCCAGATAAAGATGCCGGGTCATAAGGGGACCATCACGGTTCATGGTAGCCATAGGATTGCACTGGAGTGCGAGGAAGGTGATGCGGCTTATGCTGAATTGTTTGTGCAACGGAGGAGTTGATGTTCTATAAGGACAATGTTGATCCGACAGATATGACTTCTCTAAAGAAGCCCACTACAGAGCATGATCCGGCTTTGAAGTTTAAATCGGCTGATGAGACTAAATTGGTTGATTTTGTTCCTGGCGATTCATCCAAGCAGTTCAGCATCAGCGTCAACTTGGATCCGAAATAGGAAAGCGCGCTCATCGAGTTCATCTGTGAGAACCGGGACATCTTTGCATGGAAGCCTGGCGACATGCCGTGTGTCCGAGGAACTCGCTGAGCACACTCTTAATATTGATCCGAAGTTCAAACCGTCAAACAGTTTCTTCATTGTTTTAATGAAGAAGCGGTGCAAGGCCATTGGTGAAGAGGTATCCGGCTGTTGGCGAGGGTTTATTGTGGAGTGTTTCACCAGTGGTTTGCCAATCCGGTCTTTGGTACTTAAGAAAAAGCGGCACTTGGCGCATCGTGTGGATTACAGATTTGAACAAAAGCTTGTCCGGTGATCCCTTTGCCCTCCTCGTATTGATCAAATCATTGATGCTACGGCGGGTTGCGAGCGTTTGAGTTTCTTGGATGCTTATTCTGGTTATCATGAGATCAAGATGGCAGTTAAGGACCAGGAGAAGACAGCCTTCATCACTCCCTTTGGAGCCTTCTGTTATGTATCTATGGCCTTTGGGCTCAAGAGTGCCCAGGCAACTTTTCAGCGCTGTGTGCAGAATTGTCTTCGTTCTCAGATTGGGCGCAATGTTCATGCTTATGTGGATGATATTTTGGTAAAATCTAGGAAATAGGAGACACTGATAGATGACCTCAAGGAGACTTTTGATAATCTGAGAGTTTATAAAATGATGCTCAATCCGGCTAAGTGTGTCTTTGGTGTACCGGCTGGCAAATTCTTTGGTTTTCTGGTGTCCAACCGGGGCATTGAAGCTAATCCGAACAAAATAAAGGCTATTACATCCTTGGCTAAACCGGCATGTATCAATGATGTTCAACGTTTGACGGGTCGTATCGCGGCTTTGAGCTGGTTTATCAGCAAGTTGGGAGAAAAGGCGATCCCTCTGTATCAGATGTTGAAGAAGACAGACAGTTTTGTCTGGAATGACGCTGCTGATGTGGCGTTTGAGGACTTGAAGAAGCAGTTGGCTGAACCGCCGGTTCTTCTGCTCCAGTTGATAAGGAGCCACTATTATTATACGTGGCTGCTAATGACCGGGCTGTCAGTGTAGCTATTGTGGTGGAGCGCAAGGAGGCTAAGAAGGAGTACCCAGTTCAAAGGCCGGTTTATTATATTAGCGAAGTGCTCATTGAGTCAAAGAAAAGATATCCGCATTGGCAGAAACTGGTGTATGGGATTTTCATGGCAAGTCGGAAACTTAAACAGTACTTTCAAGGTCATCCCATCACGGTTTTCAGTTCTGCTCCTCTGGGGGATATAATCCAGAACAGGGAGGCAATTGGCCATGTTGCTAAGTGGGCTATTGAGCTTGGACCACACGGTTTGAAGTATATGCTTCGAACAACTATCAAGTCCCAGGCTCTTGTGGATTTCATCAATGATTGGACAGAGTTGCAGACACTGGAAGATAAACCGGGCAGCACATACTAGACTATCCATTTTGATGGGTCCAAGCAATTGGAGGGCTCGGGGGTTGGAGTTGTCCGTACTTCCCCTCGAGGTGATAAAATTCATTATGTTCTTCACTTAATGTTCCCTTGTACTAACAATGCAGCTGAGTATGAAGCCTTACTCCATGGTCTTCGAGTGGCTAAGGAGACGAACTTAAGCCGGTTACGATGCTTTGGAGACTCGGATCTGGTAGCCCATCAAGTTTCAGGTACTTGGGATTCCAAGGATCCACTCATGGCGGCTTACCGACGAGAGGTGGATATTGTCGCTGGTCACTTCAAGGGTTATCAAGTCGAGCACATTGATCGGCGCAGAAATGAGGCAGCTAATGCTTTAAGCCAGCTGTGATCTCAGCATAAACCGGTGACACCCAATAGCTTTCTGGATGTCTTACACAACCCGTCAGTTCGGTTGCCTACAGAGGAGGACCTCTCTATTCCTGATCCGGAGGCACAGTTGGTGGCCGCTTTACATATTATTCCGGATTGGACGGTTCCATACTTGGCGTATATGAACCGGGGCGAGTTGCCAGAGGATGCAGTTTTGGCCAGACAGATAGTCCGGCGATCCAAGTCCATGGTGGTTCACAATGGCGAGTTACACCGTTGCAGTGTCTCTGGTGTGTTTCGGCACTGTGTTTCTCCTGAAGAAGGCCGTTAGATTCTATGAAAGATCCAGGAAGGAAACTGTGGTCATCATGTCGGTTCAAAATCCTTTGTCGCTAAAGCTTTTCGTCATGGTTTGTATTGGCTGACGGCTCATGCAGATGTTGAGGACTTTGTGAGGTGGTGTGACGGTTGTTAGAAATTTTCACGATGAGCTCATGTTCCGGCGTAGGAGCTACGGATGATTCCCATCACCTGGTCGTTTGCTACTTGGGGGCTTGACATGGTAGGGCCTTTCAAGCGATCCAAAGATAAGAAGACCCACCTGTTGGTGGCGGTTGACAAGTTTACTAAATGTGTTTAAGCGGAGCCAGTAAGCAAGTGTGATGCAGCCACGGTGGTTCAATTCATCAAAAAGGTGATCTTCTGTTTCGGTTTTCCACACAGCATTATCACAGATAATGGCACGAAGCTCTCCAAAGGCGAGATGGAGGTCTTTTGTCAACGAGAGCATATCCGGCTTGATGTGTCATCTGTGGCTCACCCCTAATCTAATGGTCAAGCTGAGAGAGCCAATCAGGAAATCTTGAAGGGTATCAAGCCCCGTCTTATGGTTCCTTTCAAGAGGATGGCGGGTTGTTAGATGGAGGAGCTACCATCTGTGTTATGGAGCATAAACACCACCCCAAACCGATCTACAGGTTATACACCTTCATTGTCTACGGGGCAGAGGCGGTACTCCCATGTGATATTCATCATGACTTGCCCCGGGTTGCCAATTATGTTGAAGAGGACAATGAGCAAGCACGTCAAGAAGCATTGGACCTGTTAGATGAAAAACGGGACATGGCGTTGGCTCGTTCGGCGGTTTATCAGCAAGACCTGCGGCGTTATCACAGCCGCCGGGTTAAAACAAGAACCTTTCAAGAAGGCGATTTAGTGCTCCGGCACATCCAGGACCAGACCGATATGCACAAGTTATCCCCACCTTGGGAAGGCCCCTTTGTGGTCATCAAGAATCTGCATAACGAATCATACTACCTCATTTACGTTCGCGAGCACAAAGACTCAAGCAAATCGGAGGAGGAGACCCGTCGGCCGTGGAATATCGCTCTTCTGCGGCCTTACTACACCTGAGCCATAAGCTCTCGTTATGTACATATTTTGACAATGTATATATTATGATCAATATAATAAACCGGCATCCTTGCTACAAGCAGGGCCTCTGCCGTTCTTCCAATATTTCTTGGTTACAAGGGGGCTTCTGCTTACAATGCGACGTCCTGTTTGTCCATTAAACCGGCTATCATGCCACAATAAAGCTTGTGAGCATCACACCCAAGGGGCTAAAGAGAGGTATTGTTGCTAAAAGCACAACTCAAACATAGGCACCCATTGTGCACAACTCACAAAGTTACTTGGTGGCTCTTTGTGCAAAGCAACAAAGAGTTTGAAAGGACCCTTGTAATTGGCTATTGAGCCACGGCTTGGAAGCCTGGTGTATTCACCTAAAACCCCGGGTTAACCTTCCTTCATCAAGTAAGCTACTCCTATCCAGGTAATCCTGGCATGACCCGCCGAACGTTTGACAACTCAATCTTATACAGACCCTGAACTTGTCAAAGTTAAAACGACGATTGGTTAGTTGGAGGCCCATCTTAAAAGGCTTTGTCAAATGGTTTAACTCAGTGGCCTGGCAGCCCTTGAAAATCCTCGAATTTGGGCCTGGCAGCCCTTGAAAAGCCTCGACTACAGGTTTTATTTTATTGTTTTTGCAAAGTTTCATCTCTTCTGATAAAGTTCTAAGTTAAACCGGTGTCTATTGACCTAGCCAGACTATATGTCATTACATCAACCCGGTGTTTCTTAAACCCGGCGTGGCTTACAGTTATCAGCTATTAGCACATAATCAATGGTGAACCGTCATCTCTTAATCCGGTCTGGCATGCATTGACTATAAGTCGCCAGGATGATCATCCGGTGTTTATCATAACCCGACATGGCTTATTATGCACCAGCATAGCATGGTGGGAGTTTTCAAATACTCAAAATTGGGTTATCACCCATACTACACAAGTTGGTAAACCAACAAACGTGATTTAATATCACAGGTATGATATATTTCATATTTCATTATTCTATCACCTTGGTTATGTGAAATCTGGTTCTGTATTGGGTATCATAACCCGTCCGACGGTAAACCGCCAAGACATGTCTAAGTTCTTCAAATGCAGAAGGCAGGATTTTATAAGAAACACTAAGGCAAATAAAGCAAGCATAGCAACAATCATGCCGGATTACAATATCAGGTAGCAGTGCACGATGGCAGAAGATCAAAGTATTTCAACTAGCCTATTACAAGGTGCTTTGATGCCCAAAAGAATAATTGTTTATTGCCCACAACGCTATCTGTGAAAATCAAACCAGCTGCCGGATTATGATTCATCACCAGGCTGACGTGAAGTTGAAGGAGCATCTCGCGTCGGTTCAACTTCTTCCTCCTCACCCAGTGGCTGGAAGTCAAGGGTGGTCCAATCAATCCTGGTTAAGGCTTGGAAGACAGCTTCATTGCTTATAAGATTTGACGGTTCAACGTCAGGGGCATAGGTGTGCTTACGGATTAGAGGGATAAGATTTTGTGCTTCTTTCACAGCTGTGTGAACCCGCTTGTTGTCTGCATCATAGCTGGACCAATAGACAGACAAGTCAACTTCTTCAGCCAATTGGCTTGCCAGTGGGCGCATCTCTTTTGTCAGGGCTTTGAGGGCTTCATTATCAAAGTCTGATCCCTCTTCTTGTTGATGGGGATAGCCCTTTGCGATATCATCCGGATGAAGATGAGCAATCCAAGCTTTGGCCCGAGTCAGGGCTGTTAAAGCGCCAGCTCTTGCGGCAGACCACTTTACCTCTTCCATCTGGGCCGGGGTCATAGATAATTTGGCCAATGTATCCTTGATCAAAGATGGTGCTGGTTTGTTGAAGGAGGCCGCACAGATGACTCGTTGAGCACCAGTATACAATTATTCTATCAACTTATAGGTTGCTTTCAACTTCATCCGCATATCCGAGCCCAGATGAGCAATACGACTACCTGCAACGGTTTAAGAGTTTGTTGTTAAATCAGCAACTTCAAAGATGTTTAAGCAAGGTTCTTACAAAGAGTACTTACCAAATATACCTGAAGTCATAGCATTGACTTGATGCTTTAGCCCAGTTAGCTCCTCTGCCACCGATTTAAGAGCTACTTTGGCATCTTCAACCCGCTTTAATAGAGCAGCTTTCTCTGTTTCCCAATCCGCCCACTCACTTTTGAAACCATCCTTTAATTGCCTCATGGCAGTCAAAGCGCCCTTTAGTTCATCTTTGGCCTTGGAGGTTTCTGCTTGCTGGGACGTAATGTTTTCTTGAAGATCAGCAATCTAGGAATCTTTGTTGCCAAAGTCAGCCTGCAAAAGACAGATGATGAAGATATTAAGATATTTTCTCAAAGTCCCAAGCACATAAAAAGTTATACACTTAGCACTTGGGGGCTAATGTGTACTTGATCAACCAAATCAAAGGTGAAGGAATTCACCAAGGACAGGTTTTGAACAGAAAGTTCCGGTTCATCTTGCAGAGGTAAACCGGCCCTTGGGGGCTACACAGTTGAAGTCCTTTTTATCCAAAGTCCCGGTTCATCTTGAAGAGATAAACCGGCCCTTGGGGGCTACAGTGGAATTGACATACAGTACAAGAAAATTTAAAGTGTTTGGGAGTTACCTCATAGCACTCCTTCATCATGTTGACTAAACCGGCCTCATAGTCACGGCTTGTATATAGGCTGTTTAGGTATCTAGAGTGAAGTTCTTGAGCGAGAAGATGAGCATAGCTTGACAGATCAGTCTTCCATTTGCCTTTCTCTTCAGCAGCAGATTCCACCTTGGCACTGTGCTTTGACAAAGCGACAGGATTACCAGGAGAAGTATGACCAAACCCAGTAATCACAACATCATTAGTTGATTTGTTTGGGCTTGCTGGATTATCCAAGGCTATGACTGGGCTCGATGGATCAACAGCTGGACATGGAGGAGTGGCAGTTGGGCTTGGTGGATCAACATGAGGACTAGCCGGGTTAACTTCTGGCGGATCAACATCAGTGCTCTGACCTTGTGGGACAGGATCATCCATAGCGATATCAGCATCTCCACCAGCCCCTTCTGAGGCCCTCTCCGATTCAATCTCATCAGTGGGGGCATTGGTTTTTGCTTTCTTGCTGAGTCGGGCTTTGGCTATACAAAAAGGCAAACAGAGGTTAATATGGTAAACCGGCGCAACAAGGCAAAGCTAAAATTATTATACTTACCTAGGGACGTTCTTGAGGGGAGGCATTTGCGTGGTTGATGAATCGACAGAGGATGAATTGGAAGTTACTTGATAATTTGAGTCAGACGGATTAAGAGGGTATCAGAAGTAACCCGCCAAGGGATAAGACTTGTTAGAATTACAAGAGACCTCCGCACGGCGCTTCCGGATTGGGGTGTCTGGTAAACCGGAGGAAGTGACTTGCTGGTCACTATGCCGGGTTGTGCGACGAGCTTCAGGATGCTGTGGATCCAAATGAGTGAAAGGATTTAACATTTCACTTTCCGGACTACACGACGGATTTTTCTTACTGGCACAAGATCGGAATTGGAGGAAAGAGAGATTACCTCTACATGGTCAGCACGGCTAGCTTCCACATCATCCTGGTAATGGTCATTGTCAAGAAGATGTATGAAAAATGTCCTGAGGAGCCCTCTTGTTCTACCTCTTGTTCCGAATCATCAAAATCTCCGGGCAGATCAGAGGACTCGGCGGTTTTCTTCTTGGCTGGCCTCTTTGTGGCCTTGCTCTTGCCACGAGGAGCCCTTGCCGGTTTGTCTTGAGCTTTTGCCAGTTTGTCTTGAGTTTTCCTCTTCCAGAAAGGATCTTTGGCCTGTAAGAATAAACAAAAGGTTATCAGACAAAATGTTAAAGCGGAGACGGATTAAAAGGCAGAAAGATAAAGTCTTACAGTTGGCGGTTTGTTGGAGGCATGAAAGGGACGCAGCCAAGTCTTGCTGCACTCAGCAATCAGTTCGTCTAGCATTTTCTTTACAGACTCAGTGACTTCATCATCATTCATATGTATTTTAGTGTGCCGTTGAGGGTCCTTGGCATCCCCGGTATACTTATGCATCAACCTGGTGCGGCGGCTTAAGGGCAGGATACCCCATGAAACCCCGCAACGGACGAGGTTAATACCGGTTAAGCCGTTTGCTAGAAGAGCCCGGAGTTTAGCAAGTTGTGGTGCATATGTTTGTCATTCTTTAGCAGTGAGCCGCTGAGGTAGTGGATGGCCATTGCTGAGACGGTGAGCATGGTAACCCGACAAAGGGTTTTCATTAGCAGGAGCGGTGTTCTGACAGTAGAACCATGTTTGATTCCAATCCTTGGGGTGGCTGTGATGTTTGGCATGAGGAAAATCGACTTCTTTCCTTTTCTGAATCGGCACTCCGCCAAGTTCAGTATTGGGGCCGTCAGAAAATTTAGTACAACGGTTTAAGTGGAAGAAGTCTCTGAAGAGTTCAACAGTCGGTTCTTTTTGTAAATACACTTCGCAGAATACTTGGAAATTGCAGATGTTGGACATAGAGTTCGGTCAATGTCTTGAAGATGGAGTTGGAAGCTGGCAAGTACATCATGGAAAATTTTTGAACCGGGAGGGCTAAACCCTCAGTCCAGATGCTGCATAAACACAACCACTTCTCCATCTTGAGGTTCAGGAGGGTTTTCGGCACCAGGGACTCTCCAATGAATGACTTCCTTCTTTGCCAAAGCGCCAGTTAGAACATATCCATTGAGTTGTGTTTTTGTGATCCGGGAAGGAACCCAATTGCAAGAGGAGAATTGCTTGGCCATTTTGGAGGACAAACTGTAAAGGAAGTGCAAACGCCGGTTCATGGTTCAAGATTGATATGCACAAACTGGTATCAAACTGGAGAATTTAACCAAAGCGTGTGTGTACATTAAACCGGAGATGGATGTTCAAGTACAGATGGCGGTTTACGAGAGGGCTAATGATACCTGCCAGATTACTGTTTTCTACAGGTTAAACCGCCTACAGTGGCACGAAGGGTAACAGATTTGAAAATTACTAAGTACTATATAAACAGGTTTCACAAGATAAGGATTGTTATTTTGGATCTAACACAGTTCTGGAAAAGGAAAAGAATCAAAGCCCTAAAATGGTGACAGCAGAATAGAAAGGATACAGATGGGATCTGTTCGTGGTTCTAAAGATACTATGGTGAGGCAAAATAAGTTATAGCTTCGGCCGCAGAAGGAAAAGGTCAAATTGATCTAGATTCAGTGAGATAGTAAAGGCAAAGCAATGAGCATGGATGAACACTGATGAACACCGACGAGCACCGAAACCCTAAGGCAGATCTAGGGTTGAGGGAAGAAGATTTAACGGATTCACAGGAGTAGCGGAGGAGAACCACGGATCTCTGGTGCATTCAGGTTGATGCAGCGGCCAGGGATGATGCAGAAGCTTGAAGGTCGACGGCGGCGGCGGGGCTGTCGGGCTTGAGCATTGAGAGGAAGAAGAACTGCGGAAGGGGAAAAGTGAAGGACCCCTGAGCCTATTTATAAGGTGAATGGATAAAGTAGGCAAGCGCGAGAATCGAGGAGCCGAAGCGGTAAAATGGGGCGCAGCTGTCACCTCGATCTTCGGAAGTTAATTAATGAATGAAATCTTTATAACCTTTTTATACAGAGATGACATCATGATGATTTACTGCAATTTCAGAAGATGACGTCATGGCGGATTACCAAAGTTTACAGGGAGAAGACATCATGGCGGTTTACGAGGATCGTAAGAAGATGTTCACGGAATTTTTCTAAGTATTGAAGATTGACATGAACAGGTTCAAATCAATCTGGGGCCTAATGTTGAGGATATAACTACTGAGTGTAAACCGCCCAGGAGGGGCCGGTTCATGCTCATCTATATTGAAAGCCCATGACGACAAAGAAGATGGCGCTTTACTGTTAAAGCTTAGAGACCTAGAGCCCAAAGGCGGATTAGGGCCCATAGTTGTAAACCGCCATAGTTGTATAACTTGTATTGTAAGTTAGGGAAAGGGAGAGACCGAGCCAGACACTTGTATGAGCCGGCCTCGGGACTCTGTAAACCGGCTATGCGTCAACCTGTGTATATAAAGGGATGACCCGGCGGTGGTTCAAGGACAAGAAACAACAACTCGAGACTCAGGCAAAGCGTATTCGCTCCCTAGTCATCGAAACCCCAGTAATTCCATCACAACTAGACGTAGGCTTTTACCTTCATCGTAAGGGGTCGAACTAGTATAAAACTCTCGTGTCCCTTGTCCGGTTTAACCCCTTTAAGCTAATCTCGTTGTGATGGCTCCACGACTAAGTCCTTCTTCTAGGACATCAGACGTGTTAACTCCACGACAACCCCCGAGGTTCACACTTGAGGGGTTGCACGATAGAGTCGTATCGGAAGTGGTTAAGGCGGAATCACCCTCTGTCGGATTTAGGGTTCCGGTAGACCCTTGAGGTTCGAAAACTGGGGTGCGCGCGGAGATTTCGCCCTCTACCTTCCTGCTCCTCGCCGACTCGATAGGATCTAAACTACGAAAGGAACAACACAAGAGACAAAGAGTTTATACTGGTTCAGGCCACCATTGAGGTGTAATACCCTATCCAGTGTGTGGGGTGGTGGATTGCCTCTTGGGCTGATGATGAACAATACAAGGAAGAACAGCCACGCGAGGGTCTGTTCTTGGTTGAGACGATGAACTGCTAGGAGGGGTTCAGTTGCTCTCTCTACTGGTTTCTTGGCTAGGATCCAGATGCCTCTATCTCTCTCTCTCTCTCTGCGTGTCTTTCAGATGGTAGGTCAATGCCTCTACCCTGGGGGTGGCTAGTCCTATTTATAGGCAAAGGCCCTGGGCCTCTTCCCAAATATTGAGCGGGAAGGGCGCCAACAATTGGCCATTTGAAGGGAACAATGGTACACTTATCCTGACTAAAGTTGGTCCTCGCCTGTCAAAGGCTCTGGTGGTGACGCCGGCTTGGGCTCCACAATTACTTCCTTCTTGCCATTGGGCTGGTCCTGGTCTTGTTGCACCGAAATGGACGCCTTTGCTTGATACTCTCGCCTGCGCTTGCTCCCTTTGCACCAAAGAGGAAAGGAGGACACTGCGTGGGCTGGCGTCCGACTGGCGCCCTTGGTCGTCATGGCTTGCGTCATGGGCACCTCGCGAGGTACCCCGCCTTGAAATCTCCGCCTCCTCGTGAGCCAGCCTGATGAGCCAACCTCATCTACGAGGAAACTCTTAAAAAAATGGAAATAGACTGGAGCCGTATTGAGCGAAGCAGCACAACCTTCAGAGGAATAATCCCTAGCCGGGAAGCGCGCTGCACCGGAAAAATCACACTCGATGTGGTGTTCGGCTCGCCCGACAACTACAGATCCGAAGAAGTCACGTTCCAAGTGGCCCCGTTCAATAGCGGATATCACGCTATCTTAGGACGAGAGGCGTTCACAATTTTTCAAGCCATACCACATTACGGGTACATGAAGCTCAAAATGCCCGGGACCGGTGGAATAATCACTCTCTCTAGTGATCCGGACATAGCACTCCGCGCCGAAAACAAAACAGCCGCACTAGTCCTAGTGGCACTATCCGAAGCCTTAGCGGCAGAAGAACTCACCGTGCTGTGCTCTACGGTGAATAGGGATGATGTGATACTTGATAAAAGATCCAAGTCCACATCCTTCAAACCAGCAGATGAAATAATAAAATTCCAGGTCCTTCCAACGGACCCAACAATGACGGCCTCCATTGGGGCACAATTGAACCCCGAGGTAGACGCCGCACTGCGAGAATTCCTTCGGGAAAATTGGGACATTTTTGCCTGGCATCCTTCGGACATGCCCGGAATCCCACGCAGATTGGCAGAACATAGCCTAAATATCCTAAAAGGATTCAAGCCGGTCAATCAGGCTCTTCGATGATTTTCCGAACCCAAGAGACAGGCAATGGGAGAAGAGCTAGCCAAACTATTGGAAGCGAATTCGCCGGAGATATCAAACATCCGGATTGGCTAGCAAATCTGGTAATGGTACCAAAAAGGACAAATCTGGCGCTGTCGTCGATTTTAAAGACCTCAATAAGGCTTGCCCAAAGGATCCCTTCCTCCCTCGCATCGACCAAATTATCGATGCTACCGCGAACACGATTCGTTGTGCTTCCTCGGCGCATACTCTGGCTACCATCAAATCAAGATGGCGGAAGCGAACCAAGCGCAGCGGCATTCATCACTCCATACGGACCATTACATTCAACACGATGCCCTTCGGACTTAAAAGCGTCGGCGCAACATATCAGCGCATGATTCAAACATGTCGGCTACCCGGATCGGCAAAACAATCGAGGCATCGTGAGCGGCGTGGTCGTCAAAACAAAACACGTCGAAACTCTAGTAGACGATTTGAGACTCACATTCGACAACCTCAGAGCATATGACATCAAGCTGAATCCGGAAAAATGCGTTTTCGGCGTACCAGCCGGAAAGCTGTTGGTCTTCATTGCATCCGGTAGAGGAATTGAAGCAAACCCGGCTAAGATCCGAGCTCTGTCACAATTGGATATTCCAAAAGACCTCAAACAGATACAAAAATTGACAGGATGCGTGGCAGCCCTAAGCCGTTTTATCTCCTGCTTGGGAGAAAAGGCACTGCCCCTTTATCACTTCCTTAGCCACACCGAACACTTCGAGTGGACGGATGCTGCCACTGCCGGACTCGAAGAAATAAAGGCCATATTGGCAACAAATCCGGTCCTAGCTGCGCCAAACCTAGGCGAACCTATGTTGTTATACATCGCAGCAACACATCAAGTTGTAAGTGCGGTACTCGTCGTTGAACAAGAGAGAAGGGCATAAATTCCCTCTTCAAAAGCAGTGTACTACGTATCCTTTGTGTTAACCCCTGCAAGTCCGTTACCGCACTATCAAAAGATAGCGTCGCGGTGTTCATGGCATCCGGAAGCTCGACACTACTTTCAAGAGTTTTCGATAACTTGATGGCCTCAAGTACCACTCAATGACATTATAAACAACATGACATAGCGGGCAGGATTGCAAAATGGGCCATTGAGCTCCTACCATTCGATATAACCTACTAGCCTCGGCGAGCTATAAAGTCACAAGTTTTAGCTGACTTCGTCGCTGAATGGAGAGAAGGCGAACTCCCTAAAGAGTACGGCGCATACTCCAATTGGACTATGCACTTCGACGGATCCAAAATGTTGGCCGGACTGGGGGCTGGCGTGGTCTTGACATCCCCAACTGGGGACACAGTCCAATATGTACTTCAAATAATGTACATAGACTCCAACAACGCAGCCGAATATGAGGCCCTTCTACATGGCCTCCGGATGGCAATCTCCATGGGCATTCAACGCCTAGAGGTGCGCGGGGATTCAAACCTTGCAATATCCCGAATAAACGGAGACTTTGACGCCAAGGATCCGAAAATAGCAGCATATCGCAACGCTGTCCTAAAAATATCGGCTCGGTTTGAAGGACTCGAATTCCATCACATAGCCAGAGAAAATAACCAAGCAGCCGACGTACTGGCACGCATCGGCGCAAAATGTGACGCTGTTCCTCCAAACATCTTCCTGGAACGGCTCTTCAAGCCGTCCGTACTATGGGAAGGGGAGTCCAGAAATGACAAACCGGAAACAACCGCGCCAACCGGCGATTCAGCCGATGACATAGCACCTTCAGCCCACGACATAATGGCCGTAATCGCCCCGTGGACAGAACCATTCCTAGCCTATTTGCTTAGACAGGAACTTCCCGAAGACCAAAATGAGGCCCGCTGCATAGTCCGGCGATCGAAAGCCTACAAGGTCCATGAGGGAGAACTTTATAAGAAAAGTACAACCGGAGTCCTTCAAAGGTGTATCTCCGAAGAGGAAGGGCGAAACCTCCTTGCTGAAATTCATGCTGGACTAGGCGGACACCACGCAGCAGCCCGGGCCCTTGTAGGAAAGGCATTCCGTACAGGATTTTATTGGCAGACGGCCCAGGCAGATGCCCAGGACTTGGTCCAGAGATGCGTCGGTTGTCAGCTCTTTGCTAATCGAGCCATATGCCACCCACCGCCCTCAAAACCATACCCATTACCTGGCCATTCGCGGTCTAGGGGCTTGACATGGTTGGACCCCTTAAAGGGGGAACCCACAAGCAAAGGTACCTATTGGTCATGGTGGATAAATTCACCAAATGGATAGAGGCCAAACCGGTCAAAAGCGGCGAGTCCGGACCAATGATAGACTTTATATCGGGGTGCATTACATCGTTACGGTGTCCCCCACAGCATCATCACCGACAACGGCACCAACTTCACGGCCGACGAGGTTAAATCATGGTGCAAAATATGGGCATTAAGCTCGACCACGCTTCAGTCTATAACCCTCAAACCAACGGTCAAGTGGAACGAGCAAATGGTCTAATAATGAGCGGCATTAAACCCAGACTAGTGCGGTCACTTACAAAATCCGACACGCACTGGGTAGAGGAGCTCGACTCCGTACTCTGGGGGCTGCGGACAATGCCTAACCATACTACCGGATTCACACCATTTTTTATGGTATACGGCGCAGAGACGGTTTTGCCCTGCGACATCATTCATGACTCACCTCGAGTGCGCATGTACGAAGAACGAAGCCGAGCTGGATCGGCGGGACAGCTTGGGCGCATTGGAAGAGGCAGCGGCGTCGCCAAGGCTCGTTCCGCATTTTATCGACAACAGGCTCAAAGATAACAAAGCGAGAAATGCGGGCCAAGACTTATAACGTTGGCGAACTAGTTCTCGCTGCCGGACAAGAAAAAGGACAAGCTCAAGCCCAAATGGGAGGCCCCTTCATCATCGACCAAGTCGACGACGGTAGGCGTCACCGCCGCGAAATGCATCGGACAACCGACTCGAGCCGAACCCATGGAATGCAGCCCGCCTCCGAAGATTCTACGCCTAGCGCCGGACTAAGAGTTCGTCCCCTTCCCCAGACCAAATTTTTTTACACTAAAGCTGCACTTTGTTTCTCTTTCTTCCCTTAACCTTTTTTTTCACACAAAGCCCTTAAAGGCCTAATTGCGCATTGTTCGCACACACTTGATGTGCTATCTGCACTCATTATACCTGGGGGCTTCTTTTCCAGAAGCTCAACTATAAGGGCTTCATGCCCAACACATGTGTCATGCTTCCACATGTACCTTTTACTCACCATTATATGCATCGATATGACTTAAGTTTTGGCCAAGCTGGGTTGCTGGCTCTGTCTTGACCCCTCGTTCCCGATTGTTCGGCTAGGAGGTAAAGGAGCACCTCTATGATTATTCTTGCGGGTCAGCCGGATGTGTACCTCAGACTGGGTGAAGCCGAAAGCTAGCGTTCTTAAGGGAATATTCGGTCGGTGACTCAAAAGATGATTTTTCTCTTACCAATCTATCTATCTGCCCCCAGATGTTTTTCAGCTTTTTTTTGCAGTCTGGACATGCACTTTAGGGCATGCCTCCCAGGGAAAGGAACCCTTAACGGAACTATTCTCCCTGGAAGATGTTTCTTACTAACCATGTAATATAACATAACTAGTTGGGCACTTATGCGATAAGCGATAATGACCCCTCGCTGGTCTCCATGCATACCCGGTTGTTTCTTAACCAAAAGGTATTCGGACACACTCCGGACTCTAGGGTCCCGAGGTTGAAGCGAAAAGGTCGGCAAAGACAATCGATCTACAATCGGCTAGAAGGCATTTCACATGTCATTTTAAAATACATTGTCAAATTCTTGATTGTATTCCTCCTCAATCCCGTCTAACGGCTGTCTAATTCTGATCCGTTGGGAAAATTTAGCAGCCAACTCTACTTGGCTGTACACTAAACTCACGAGGATCTCCTTCCCATCGAGGCGCCACCGGTCCAACTTGGCCATGTGGTTGGGATCCGCCTTCTTGTACAGCGTCTTCACCATGGCCCAAGCCTCCACAGCACCTGGCGGCGGGCGAAATCTTCCATAAGCAGGAAGCTGCTGCACTCCTAGAGTTTCTCTGCATGCCCCCAAGGCCCTCGGGTAGGGAGGCAGTGGCCATAATGCACGGGCGGCCGCTCATCGCTGCCGAACTCGTTCGAGCAGCTGCAACAGCTCGGGAAGTTGATCACCCGTCGATACGGGCATCTCCTCCGCAGGGCGACCTGTGACTGCACCTACAAGACAGATTCTGTCAATCGACCTCCTCGCCGAACTCTTCTTTTCAAAGGAGTTTGCTCAAGCACTTACTATAGATGCCGCGACGAAGCCGCTGATTCTCCTTAACGGAGCCGGACAGCTCAACCCGAATGCCTTTCAGCTCTTCTCCAAGCTGGGCGTGGGCATCTTGAAGCTTGTTCCTCTCCCGCGGTACTCTATTCAGCACCCTCTCGCCAGCCTTCAGCTAGCGCAGCAGTTCCTGCCTGTCCTGATCTTGTCCGGCAACACCTGCAATGTCATTATTAGACTCGCGCGCACGCCACACAATGCTTATATTTAACAAAAAATGTGTTACCAGGAGGAGCCTCGGTGTTTCCTCCTGCGGCTGACAAATCTTGACCTCAAGTTGGGCCTTGCATTCTTGCAGCTCCTGAGACAGCTGGGCATTCTTCTCGGTAAGGGCCTGGGTTTCAAATGATCCTTAAATCAGTTAACATAACTACTTTAAGTCTCGGGGGCTACTGGCATATATAACCATTAAGTTCCCTTACCCGTATGTCTTTTACATACTGCTCCGTGGCTCTGGTAAAACCATCTTGAGCAGCACGGAGGTGCATGTCCCCTGCGTTAAAGGCGTTCAGCGCCTCAGGGGAAAAGCACGTTTCATGAAACACTGTCCGACGGCGCCTATGGTTCATGGCGCTCTCCACCTCAGACTTGGTGGCGGACAGTCTGTCGGTATCCTCCGTTGGAGGAGGATCCGGCCCGCGTCTTGCGCTTGCCTCCCCCTCCAGGTCGGGCGCTAGAGCCTGGCCGGTATAGGTTGGATCGGCAACTTCCGCGCCCGCAGTCCGGCGAGCACTTTTTCTCCTACAAATATCATGAGCACTCAGACGCTCCCTAGGAACGTTGCTCTGAATATTAAAAAACAAACTATACCTTTGCGGCGACATTCCGATGCATGCGCGCTCCTTTTCCGCCTGCTGGTCCGGACTGGCCTTTGTTGGTCAGCCGCCGCGGGCTCGGCTTCCCGCCTCAAAGGCGCCTCCTGTAAAACACCATCGTTCGCGAAGCTTAGAAAGGGGCAAGGAAGAGATAATGGTGTCCGGACCTCGGTCACAATCACCTGGGAAGCCGGATATAATCCGGGGTAGTCGCCGTAATGGCGGAAAGCGTTATCTATCTTTGAGCTGGTGGAACACCCGTCGATCAGCTCCACCATGATATCCGGATCCTCTTGGAGGCGGATCTGAGGATCTCTCGGGTCCTCGGGTTGTGGAGCTGGACTTACCATATCCTCCACAATCCGGCGTAGTTCTGCGTCGAATCGTAATATAAAGCTTAAACTTGAAAACATGGGTCGGGAACTGAGGAGTCTGGACTAGGGGTGTCCGGACAGCGGACTATCATCGTCGCCGGACTCGGGGCAGCGAAGATACAAGATTGAAGACTCCGCCCGTGTCGGATGGGACTTTCCTTGGCGTGGAAGGCAAGCTTGCAATCGGATATGTAGATCTCCTACCATTGTAACCGACTCTGTGTAACCCTAGCCTCCTCCGGTGTCTATATAAACCGGAGGGCTTTTGTCCGTAGGACACAACATACATCACAACAATCATACCATAGGCTAGCTTTAGGGTTTAGCCTCCTTGATCTCGTGGTAGATCCACTCTTGTACTACCCATATCATCAATATTAATCAAGCAGGACGTAGGGTTTTACCTCCATCAAGAGGGCCCGAGCCTGGGTAAAACATCGTGTCCCTCGTCTCCTGTTACCATCCGCCTAGACGCACAGTTCGGGACCCCCTACCCAAGATCCGCCGATTTTGACACCGACATGGGTGCTTTCATTGAGAGTTCCTCTGTGTCGTCACCGATAGGAAGGATGCCTCCACCTGTCTTCAAAGACGGTATTTTCGCCAAAGGGGCCTTGGTCGCCGGCCAAACTATCCGGCTAGGCGGTTTTCTTATGACCGCCTGTCCGGCCACTGCTTCGACAATGACTTCCCAAGTCGTCAAAAGCAATCTCCGCGTCATCTCGGAATTCGCCGAGCGGCTGGATCCAATAGAGCTCTCGTCATCAGCGAGCTCTTGGATCGCATCGCCGCTCTGAGTCGCTTCTGAGACTACAATCAGATTGGGTTTAAAACCGATCGAGAGATTAACTCTCCCGGGCCACCCCCACGTCGCGGTGGTAGAGGAACAATCTGGCGACTCTTCGCCTATATTGAAAACTAGTCACGACCGGATTCCCGAACCCTCCATGCAGATTTCGCGGAGGGGCGGACTTGATCGAGCATTGAACTTAAATCATGCATCATTCCGGACTCGTTGGATCGTGTCCAGCAATCCAAGCTTCGAATTCGGAAACTCCTCGGCCTTTAAGCCCCAATATGGGCAGGGATCGAATTTTAGTCCACCCACCCGCCCGGACATATCGATCTATCTCTAATCGGCAAGAGCCCGCTGAAGCGATACATCACTCTTGGGCGATTCCTCCTGGTTATGGACAGGATAAAGGACTGCCGAGAGGAAAAGCATAATCAAAATATTTTGCAATAATTGCACGGACAAGGAATATAGAAGCGCCATCGGCCGTCGTAAAATTATCGCTTCACCGATCTGGCGTCCATAATGCGAAAATCTTGTGCGATGGAGAGTTTCGGAAAACCGAAAACCAATTTTGGGATAATCCAGCCCGAATACAACCCGATCGGCAACAAAAGGGTGCATCACCTCGGGCCCCACATGCAAAACCAAAAAGCAAAAACCCCATAAAGACGCGGAACCGTCTTTGGAGGGATGGCTCAGCGGACCTGTAAACTTCATAATCTGAGAGAGCCGTCCCAACACATAGCCTTCGAGCATGTTGGATATTAGGGCAGGTGGCCAAAAGTGGCGAGGAGCTTTTAGCCCCGGAAAACCACTCCAACAATACCGGTACGGTATCAACAGTCTTCGAGACCTTCGCATCAAATAATATGCAAAAACAAACAATCCGCGGCCTCGCCGAAATCTACCAAGTAGCAATAGCAAATCCATGGAGCGACACAGCTATCACCTTCAATGCCAGTGACGAACCTAAATTCTGAACAGCCCGAGCACCAGCCACACTGGTGCTTAGTCCCATAGTGGACGACTTTTGACTTACAAAGGTCCTCATGGATGGCGGCAGCGGACTAAACCTCATCTATGAGGAAACTCTTCAAAAATGGAAATAGATTGGAGCCGTATTGAGCGAAGCAGCACAACCTTCAGAGGAATAATCCCTAGCCGGGAAGCGCGCTGCACCGGAAAAATCACACTCGATGAGGTGTTCGGCTCGCCGGACAATTACAGATCCGAAGAAGTCACGTTCCAAGTGGCCCCGTTCAACAGCGGATACCACGCTATATTAGGACGAGAGGCATTCATAATTTTTCAAGCCGTACCCCATTACGGGTATATGAAGCTCAAAATTCCTGGGCCCGGCGGAATAATCACTCTCGCTAGTGATCCGGACATAGCACTCCGCGCCAAAAACAAGACAGCCGCACTAGCCCTGGAGGCACTATCCGAGGCCCTAGCGGCAGAAGAACTCACGCAGCTGCGCTCTCGATGTGAGGGACGATGTGATACTTGATAAAAGATCCAAGTCCACCTCCTTCAAACCAGCAGATGAAATAGTGAAATTCGAGGTCCATCCAACGGACCCAACAAAGCCGGCCTCCATTGGGGCACAATTAAACCCCAAGGTAGATGCCGCCTTCTGCGAATTCCCGGGAAAATTGGGACATTTTACTTTGGCATCCTTCGGACATGCGGAATCCCACGCAGCTGGCGAACATAGCCTAAACATCCTAAAACATTCAAGCGGTCAAACAGGCTCTTGACGATTTTCGAACCCAAAAGATAGGCAATGGGAGAAGAGCTAGCCAAACTATTGGAAGCGGATTCATTAGAGATATCAAACATCCGGATTGGCTAGAAAATCTGGTAATGGTACCAAGAAGGACAAATCTGGCGCCTATCGTCGATTTTAAAGACCTCAATAAGGCTTGCCCAAAGGATCCCTTCCCCTCCCGCATCGACCAAATTATCGATGCTACCGCGAACACGATTCATTATGCTTCCTCGGCGCATACTCTAGCTACCATCAAATCAAGATGGCGGAAGCGAACCAAGCCGCAGCGGCATTCATCACTCCATACGGACCATTCGCTTCAACACGATGCCCTTGAGACTTAAACATGCGGCGCAACATATCAGCGCATGATTCAAACATGTCGGCTACGGATCGGCAAAGCGATCGAGGCATATGTAGACGACGTAGTCGTCAAAACAAAACACGTCGAAACTCTAGTAGACGATTTGAGGCTCACATTCGACAACCTCAGAGCATATGACATCAAGCTGAATCCGGACAAATGCGTTTTCGGCGTACCAGCCGGAAAGCTGCTGGGCTTCATTGTATCCGGTAGAGGAATTGAAGCAAACCCGGCTAAAATCCGAGCTCTGTCACAGTTGGATATCCCAAAAGACCTCAAACAGATACAAAAATTAACAGGATGCGTGGCAGCTTTGAGCCGCTTTATCTCCCGTCTAGGAGAAAAGGCATTGCCCCTCTATCGCCTCCTAAGGCGCACCGAACACTTCGAGTGGACGGATGCTGCCACTACCGGACTTGAAGAAATAAAGGCCATATTGGCAACAAATCCGGTCCTGGCTGCGCCCAATCTAGGCGAACCAATGTTGTTATACATCGCAGCAACGCATCAAGTTGTAAGCGCGGTACTCGTCGTCGAACGAGAGACAGAAGGGCATAAATTCCCTCTTCAAAAACCAGTGTATTATGCATCCACTGTGTTAACTCCTTGCAAGTCCCATTACCCACACTACCAGAAGATAGCGTATGCGGTGTTCATGGCATCCCGGAAGCTCCGACACTACTTTCAAGAGTGTTCGATAACAGTGGCTTCCGAAGTACCACTCAATGACATCATAATTAACCGCGATGCAACTGGCAGGATTTCAAAATGGGCCATTGAGCTCTTACCATTCGATATAACTTACAAACCTCGGCGAGCTATAAAGTCACAAGTTTTGGCTGACTTCGTGGCGAATGAATGACGAACTCCCTAAAATGCGGCGCATACTAATTGGACTATGCACTTGACGGCTCCAAAATGTTGGCGGATGGGGGTGGCGTCGTCTTGACATCCCCAACCGGGGACACAGTCCATCGTACTTCAAATAATGTACGGACTCCAACAAAACAGCGAATCTGAGGCCCTCCTACATGGTCTCCGGATGGCAATCTCCATGGGCATTCAACGCCTAGAGGTGCTGAGGATTCAAACCTTGCAATATCCCAAATAAACGGAGACTTTGACGCCAAGGATCCAAAAATGGCAGCATATCGCAACGCCGTCCTAAAAATGTCGGCTCGGTTTGAAGGACTTGAATTCCATCACGTAGCCCGAGAAAATAACCAAGCAGCCGACGTACTGGCACGCATCGGCACAAAACGTGACGCCGTCCCTCCAAATATCTTCTTGGAACGGCTCTTCAAGCCATCCGTACAATGGGAAGGGGAATCCGGAAATGACAAACCGGAAACAACCGCGCCAACCGGCGATTCAGCCGATGACATAACACCTTCAGCCCATGACATAATGGAAATAATTGCCCCGTGGACGGAACCATTCCTAGCCTATCTGCTTAGACAGGACCTTCCCGAAGACCAAAATGTTGCCCACTGCATAGTCCGGCGATCGAAAGCCTACAAGGTCCATGAGGGAGAACTTTATAAGAAAAGTACAACGGAGTCCTTCAAAGGTGTATCTCCGAAGAGGAAGGGCGAAACCTCTGGCTGAAATTCATGCGGACTAAGCGGACACCATGCAGCAGCCGGGCCCTTGTAGGAAAGGCATTCCGTAGAGGATTTTATTGGCCGACGGCCAGGCGGATGCCGAGGACTTAATCCAGAGATCGTCGGTTGTCGACTCTTTGCTAATCGAGCCATATGCCACCCACCGCCCTCAAAACTATACCCATTACGGCGTTCGCGATGCAGGGGCTTGATATGGTTGGACCCCTTAAAGGGGGAACCCACAAGCAAAGGTACCTATTGGTCATGGTGGATAAATTCACCAAATGGATAGAGGCCAAACCGGTCAAAACGGCAGAGTTCGGACCAGTGATAGACTTTATATTAGGGGTGGTACACCGTTACGGAGTCCCCCACAGCATCATCACCGACAATGGCACGAACTTCACGGCTGACGAGGTTAAGTCATGGTGCAAAAATATGGGCATCAAGCTCGACTATGCTTGATCTATCAGCCTCAAACCAGCGGTCAAGTGGAGCGAGCAAATGGTCTAATAATGGCGGCATTAAACCCACACTAGTGCGGTCACTTACTAAATCGACACGAACTGGGTTGAGAGCTCGACTCCATACTGGGGCTGCGGACAACGCCTAACCGTACTACGGATTCACACCATTTTTATGGTATCTGGCGCAGAGGCAGTCCTGCCTGCGACATTATTCGTGACTCACCTCGAGTGCGCATGTGCGAAGAAATAGAGGCCGAGCTGGATCGGCAGGACAGATTGGATACATTGGAGGAAAAGAGCGGCGTCGCCAAGGCTCGTTCCGCATTCTATCGCAGCAGGCCGAAGATATCAAAAGCAGAATGCGGGCCAAGACTTACAACGTTGGCGAACTAGTTCTCGCTGCCGGACAAGAAAAGGACAAGCTCAAGCCCAAATGGGAGGGCCCTTCATTGTCGATCAAGTCTGACCGGCGGGGCGTACTGATCTAAATCGTCGGATAACCGACTCGAGCCGAACCCATGGAACGCAGCCCGCCTCCGAAGATTCTATGCCTAGCGCCGGACTAAGAGTTCGTCCCCTTCCTCCGTTCAAATTTTTACACTTCAGCTGTCTTTTGTTTCTCTTTCTTCCCCTAACCTTTTTACTGAAAAGCCCCTATGGGCCTACTTCCGCATTGTTCGTGTACACTTGATGTGCCATCCGCACTCATTATACCTGGGGGCTTCTTTTCCAGAAGCTCAATTATAAGGGCTTCATGCCCAGCACATGTGTCAAGCTTCCACATGTACCTTTTACTCACCATTATATGCATCAATATGACTTCATTTTTGGCCAAGATGGGTTACCTGGCTCCTGTGCTTACCCCTACGTTCCCGATTGTTCGGCTAGGAGGTAAAGGGAGCACCTCTGCGATTGTTACTGCCGGGTCATCCGAATGTGTACCTCGGTGGGTGAAGAAAGCTAAGCGTTCTTAAGGGAATATTGATTCGGTGACTTGAAAGATGATTTTTACCTACTTATTTATCTGCCCCGGATGTTTTTTTACGCCTTTTTACACTCTGGACATGCACTTTAGGGCATGCCTCGAGAAAAGAACCCTTAACGGAACTATTCTCCTGGAAGATGTTTCTTACTAGCCATGTAATATAACATAACTAGTTGGGCACTTATGCGATAAAGCACTAATGACCCCTCGCTGGTCTCCATGCATACCCGGTTCTTTCTTAACCAAAAGGTATTCGGACACACTCGGACTCTAGGGTCGAGGTTGAAGCGAAAAGGTCGGCAAAGACAAGCGATCTACAATCCGGCTAGAAGGCATTTCACATGTCAAATTCTTGATTGTATTCCTCCTCAATCCCGTCTAACAGGCTGTCTAACTTACAGTCCGTTGGGAAAATTTAGCAGCCAACTCTACTGGCTGTATACTAAACTCACAGGATCTCCTTCCCATTGGGCCCCTTGGTCCAACCGGCCATGTGGTTGGGATCCGCCTTCTTATGTAGCGTCTTCACCATGCCCCAAGCCTCCTGGCACCTTGACGGCAAGCGAAATCTTCCTCAAGCAAGCGCTGCCGCACTCCCGAAGCTTCTCTGCAAGCTCCCCAAGGCCCTCGGGTAGGGAGAGGGCTGGCCATAAAGCACAGGCGGCCGCTCATTGCTGCCGAACTTCGTTCGAGCAGTTGCAACAACTTCGGGAAGTTGATCGCCCGTTGATATGGGCATCTCCTCCATAAAGGCGACACTGTGAGTATACCTACAAGACACATTATGTCAATTTACTTCTTCGCGAACTCTTCTTTTTAAAGGAGTCCGCTCAAGCACTTACTATAAATGCGCGACAAGCCGCTGATTCTCCTTAAGCGAGCCGGACAGCTTGGCTCGGCGCCTTCAGCTTCTCCGAGCTTGGCGTTGGCATCCTGGAGCTTGTTCCTTTCTTGCTACACCTATTCAGCACCATCTCGCCGGCCTTTAGCTGGCGCGATAAGTCTTGCGGTCCGGATCTTGTCCGCGGCACTGCAATGTCATTATCAGACTTGCGCGCATGCCGCCGCCACAGTGCTTATATTTATTAATAAAATGTGTTACCGGGAGGGGTCTCTGCGCTTCCTCCTGCGGCAGCAAGTGCGGCCTCAAGCTGGGCCTTGCATTCTTGCAGCTCCTGAGACAGCTGGGCATTCTTCTCGATAAGAGCTTGGATTTCAAATGATCCTTAAATCAGTTAACATAACTACTTTAAGTCTCGGGGGCTACTGGTATATATATAACCATTAAAATTCTCTTACCCGTATGTCTTGTACATACTGCTCCGTGGCTCTGGTAAAACCGTCTTGAGCAGCACGGAGTCTTGGCCCCTGTGTTAAAGGCGTCCAATGCCTCGGGGAGAAGCATGCTTCACGAAATCTTGTCGTGGCGCTGTGGTTCATGGCGCTCTCCACCTCAGACTTGGTGGCGGACAGTCGGTCGGCATCCTCCGGTGGAGGAGTATCCGACCCGCGCCTTGCGCTTGCCTCCCCCTCGACCGGCGCTGGAGCACGGCGGTATAAACTGGATTGGCAACCTCTATGCCCATGATCCGTGGGCGCTTTTCTCCTATAAAGGATCATGAGCACTCGGATGCTTCCTAGGAGCGTTGCTCTGAATATTTAAAATCTGAGCTATACCTTTGCGGCGACGTTTGAGTCCATACCGCGCTCCTTTTACTTTGCTTTGATGCAGGTGACCTTTGTTGGTCAGCCGCCGCGGGCTCGGCTTCCCGCCTGGAAGGTGCTTCCTGTAAAACAACATCGTTCGCGAAGGTCATAAATGGGCAAGGAAGAGATAATGGTGTCCAAACCTCGGTCACAATCACCTGGGAAGCCGGATATAATCCGGGGTAGTTCGCCGTAATGGCGACCAAAGCATTGTCCATGCTCAGTTGGTGAAACACCCCGTCGATCAGCTCCACCTTGATATCCGGATCCTCTTCGGAGGTCGGATCCAGGGATCTTTCTGGATCCTCGGGCTGTGGAGTGGGACTTACCATGTCCTCCACAGTCCGGCGTAGTTCTGCGCCGAAGACATAATGTAAGCCTAAACTTGAAAGCATGGGTTGAGCCCTTAAAATGTTAAACACCCAGCATCTAGGGTTGTTCATGGAAACCCATTCAAGGGGTTCGTTGAAGAAATCCCCTTTTCCCCTTGTATAGGCGGACGGGATCGCACGAGTCCTCGGTCGAATCCGGTCCTTCTTGGCCGTGCGGTGGCGTCGTCCTCCCGTTGAAATCCCACATGGGGTGGCCTCGTATTGCAATGGCTGTACCCCCATAAGATTCATGTTGCCATGACTTCGATCATGGTCAACCCGGAATGGGCCAGTAATCTTATTCGCCCATCGGTAATGGGCGCTCTTGTCTTCCTCCAAGCGGGGGCTCAGCGGGTGCCGGTGAGGCGTTTCTTCAGAGGAGCAGCTTGAACTCCGGAGGCCAATTGGATTGGGTCCGGCAGCGGGCGTCTTCTATATAAAACCACTCACGAAGGCCGGTCTTGGAGGCCTTCTTAAAGTGCGGATGGGTATCCATCCGGCAATCGCCATATTTGGCGCCACCACATGATATATGGTTCCCTCGTGAGAGCGAAGTGCGAGGCGAACAGCCTCTTCCACGGTGCAAAATGGGGCTCGATGCCGAGAATAGCTCGCAAGAGCTCGTAGCCCATAATATGCAAGGCAGAGGTGGGCGAAGGTGATGGAGCGAGTCCGTAGAACTCGAGGCCAGCGGAGAAACGGGTGTATTGGAAATCCGAGTCCCCTTATCGGATAGGGAGGAAGCATACCGCTCCCCTTTGTTGGGACTTGGGGTAGCCTCCGCTTGCTTCCCACCTTGGTAGGTGGCCAGCCGGTTCGAACCAGGACCATGAAGGCGGAGGAGATATCCCCCGCTTGGAGCTTCACTAGCTCGTTGTGTGGAGCAGAGCACCTCCTCCAATCCTGGCGGTGGGCTAGGGCGCGAGAAGAGGAGCCGCGTCGACGGTCCATGATGGAATGGATTTTTAGGTCAAGGGCGCTCCGATGAAGTATTCGTGGAAGGAAGATGATGTGGTTTGGATCTGGATTTTTGCCTCTTTTGTAGGCGGATGACTCGCACGACTAGGGGGTAAAGCATAAAAGACACCCTGGCTTTTCGCATTCGTGCGACGCGTGGAAGAAGGCCATTATTGGGCGTAGAAGCCAAGAAGCACAGTATTTATGATGAAGGAAGACACTATTCGGCAGGTACATGGAACTTGAAGGGAGAACCCGCCTTGCAACGCCGAAGACTATATACGCGCTGGACTTATCGTCATTGAAGCCTGGTTCGGGGCTCTTGGGGAGTCTGGACTAGGGGTGTCCGGACAGCGGAATATCATCGTCGCGGACTCCAAGACTATGAAGATACAAGATTGAAGACTCCGCCCCGTGTACGGATGGGACTTTCCTTGGCGTGGAAGGCAAGCTTGGCAATACGGATATGTAGATCTCCTACCATTGTAACCGACTCTGTGTAACCCTAGCCTCCTCCGGTGTCTATATAAACCGAAGGGCTTTAGTCCGTAGGACACAACATACATCACAACAATCATACCATATGCTAGCTTTAGTGTTTAGCCTCCTTGATCTCGTGGTAGATCCACTCTTGTACAACCCATATCATCAATATTAATCAAGCAGGACATAGGGTTTTACCTCCATCAAGCGGGCCTGAACCTGGGTAAAACATCGTGTCCCTTGTCTCCTGTTACCATCCGCCTAGACGCACAGTTCGGGACCCCCTACCCGAGATCCGCCGGTTTTGACACCGACAGGGCCCTTAAAGTATCCGCTTTCCCAACGCCGAGGGTTATGCATGGAGAACCCGTTTAACGGGTTCGTCTAGAGAAAGTCCTCCTTCTCCCCCTTGTATAGGCCGGACAGGATCGTCACCATATCCTCGGCCGAATCCGGTCCTTTGCGGCCATGGCGGGTGGCGTCGTCTTCCCCGTTGAAATCCCACATGGGGTGGCCCCTATATTGTAGTGGCTGCACCCCCCGCATAATGCATGTTGCCATGACTCCAATCATGGTCAACTCGGAATGGGCCAGTAATCTTATCCGGCCCATCAGATAATGGACGCTCTTGTCTCCCTCCAGTTGGGGGCTCCGCGGGCGCCAACTAAAGCGCTTCTTCAAAGGAGCAGTGCTGAACTCCGGGAGGCCGATCCGAGCAGGTCCGCGGCGGGCGTCCTCTATGTAAACCATTCGAAGGCCGGTCTTGGATGCCTTCTTAGGGGTTGGGATGGATATCCGGTCCGGCGATGCGCCATATCTCGGCGCCGCCCACTTGGTATATGGACCCCTCGTAAGAGCGGGGTACGAGACAGAACAACCTCTTCCACAATGCAAAATGGGGCTCGATGCCCAGAAATAGCTCACAAAGAGCTATGTAACCCAAGATATGCAGGATAGAGGCGGGCATAAGGTGATGTAGCTGGAGTCCGTAGAACTCCAGGAGCCCACGGAGGAACAGATGTATAGGAAATCCGAGTCCCCTTATCAGATAGGGGACGAAGCATACCCGCTCCCCTTTGTTGGGACTGGGGGTAGCCTCCGCTTGCTTCCCACCTGGGTAGGTGGCCAACCCGGCTCGGACCGGGACCATGAAGGCCGGAGGGAGATATCCCCTTGCTTGAAGCGCCACCAGCTCGTTGTGCGTGACGGAACATCTCCTCCAATCTCCTGGCGGGGGGCTGGGAGCGCGAGAAGAGGAGCCGCGTTGACAGTCCATGATGGAATGGATTTTTGGTCAGAGGCGCTCCGATGAGGACTCGCGGAAGGAGCATGGTGTGATTTGGATCTGGATTCTTGCCTCTCTTATAGGCAGATTATTTGTGCGGCTAGGGGATAAAACATTAAAGATACCCTGGCTTTTCGCATTTGGGCAACGCGTGGAAGAAGGTCATTATTGGGCGTAGAAGTCAAGAAGCGCAACATTGATAAGGAAGCCGGAGACTGTTCGGCAGGAACATGGAGTTTAAAGGAGAACCCGCCTTGCAACGCCGAAGATTATATACGCGCTGGACTTATCGTCATTGAAGCCTGGTTAGAGGGCTCTTGAGGAGTCTGGACTAGGGGTGTCCGGACAACCGGACTATCATCGTCCGCCGGACTCCAAAACTCTGAAGATACAAGATTGAAGACTCCGTCCGTGTCCGGATGGGACTTTCCTTGGCGTGGAAGGCAAGCTTGGCAATCGGATATGTAGATCTCCTACCATTGTAACCGACTACGTATAGCGCTAGCCTTCTCCGGTGTCTATATAAACCGGAGGGCTTTAGTCCGTAGGACACAACATACATTACAACAATCATACCATAGGCTAGCTTTAGGGTTTAGCCTCCTTGATCTCGTGGTAGATCCGCTCTTGTACTACCCATATCATCAATATTAATCAAGCGGGGCGTGGGTTTTACCTCCATCAAGAGGCCCAAACTTGGGTAAAACATAGTGTCCCTTGTCTCTGTTACCATCCGCTTAGGCCTGCATTGGGACCCCCTACCGAGATCCACGGTTTGACACCGGCAATGACCATCCATGGCGATGGCGATTCTGGTCTTGAAAAAAGCGGCGAAGGAGGAGGAGGAGCGGAGCTCACCGCCTCGGTGCAAGGAGGCCTTCGAGGGGCTTAGGAGCGGTAGTGGCCGGACGGTGAGGGAGGAGACCGCTGGCAGCCCAAGGTTAACGAAGGGTTGATCCGGCACGCGTAGAGTTTCCCAGCTCCAACCGCAGGTCGAGGAGGAAGGGGCAGAGGCCGGCTGGCCTTCTAGACTCGTCGGAGGAACCAAAGAGCGCCGACAGCCGCGAGATTGACGGCGGTGCAACGTCGGCCACGCCTGAATAGAGAGGGAAGAAGGGAGCGGGTGCGTGAGGGAGAGGGAGGAGAGGGGAAGTGGATCTGGGAGAGGCAAGTGGGAGAGGTGGCAGGGGGAGGCTGAGGCGTCGCCCTTATCCTCTCCCGCGAGGCCGGCGAGGTGGTTGGGTGGCGCCGAGGCATGGCGTGGGCCGACCGCCTGCTCGGCCGTTTGGCCTAGTGGGGCAGGGGCTTTCTCTCTCTTCCCTCCGCTTTCCTTTCCTTTTCTTTTTTTGATTTATTCCTGTTTTGCAAATTGCTTAGCCACCATTAGAGTTTTGTAAAATATGTGACTTAGCTCAACAATTATAGTCCAATATCTATCACTGCCAAAAAACTGGTTTGGAGCCAAAATGATTTCATTTGAACTTTTAATAAATGATATGGCACCTTAAATTTCTGTTTTGATGTTGTTTCATGTTGTTTGAGTCACATAATGAATTTAGGTGGTGTTGTTTTTCTGAAGATAATTAGTTCTGAATTATTCTATATTTAGTGAACATTTTAGTTTGCATGTTTGTGAAATTTTGAATTTCACTCATAATTTGAATTTGAATTTGACTTTGATTTTTCATCAAGTGATAAATAGCTCAGTAAGCGTGGTGACCTGGGGGTGTTACAGTAGATTCATTTTGATGATCATGAGATGGATGAAACTAGAAGGCACAACCTTCTGTACTTTCTTTTTTACTTTTTGTTATTTAGAATAAATAAAGCAAAAAATAGTATTATCTGTCTGTTTTCTGAATTATCCGTGCAATATACAAATATCCTGAAAATAAAAATGCTCCAAATGCCCTGCAAATTTAGTATGATTTTTTATGGAATATTTGAGGATTTTAGGCACTGAAAACACTGCAGGAGGGGCAAGCACCAGGCCACGAGAGTGGAGGGCGCGCCCACACCCCCTGGGCGCGCCCCCCTGTCTCATGGCCCATGGTGGCCCCCCTCCACTTATTCCTCCACACACACTCCATCTTCCTCCCAAAAAAATCCTCATCCAGCTCAAGCACGAGTTCTAGCTCATTTTGCTGCGATTTTCGATCTCCTTGCTCAAAGCTCCATTCAAAACTGCTTTGGGAGATTGTTGCTTGGTATGTGACTCCTCCATTGGTCCAATTAGTTTTTGTTCTAGTTCTTTATTCATTGCAAATTTTTGCTGCATAGATGACCCAGTTCTTGAGCTTGCATGTCAAATTTATGAGGTCCCAAGTAATTCTAATGCATGATGTAGGCTCTAGGCACTTGTAGGAGTAGTCGCTACCAATCTTGTTTAGTTTTATTCACTTTTATTTTGAAGTTACTAAAATTTGAGAAATTTTTCAAAAAAAGAAATATGTCTAGGAGAATGTAACAAGGTGGTTCCTCAATAAATAAAGGACCCATGCTTGCTATGCGTGAGCAAGACGATGAACTACCGAGGGACGCAGAAGTGCGAGCTTGTGAGTGGCCATCAAACGATTTTATGGTCAATGCAAGCATTAAGGATGAATTTGACGCATATGTGCGTAATGCCGATCTTGAGGACTTCTTACAAGATAAGTGTCCTCAGTACTATCAATTGACTGATTCATTTGTGAGAAGGTTTAAATATAAATGTTCACGTAATTCTCAGAGTGTCCTGTTTGATATTTATGATAAATCTTATACCATGGACTTAGAGGATTTTACAACTTCTTGCAAACTTCCGCAGTGGGGCAATGTTAATGATCCCCACAAATCTGAATTTAGAGACTTTCTTTCTAGTATTACTATGGGGAATCTAGGGATATAGCACAAGCTACCATAGGGAGCATTCATTTTCCTGCTATACATTATTTTGCTCTCTTCATTGGTAGATGCATTAACGGTAAAGATGAAGCATGTCATATGTGTGTCCCTGATCTTTGTGTCCTCAAGAGCGTTGTGTTAGGTAATAAAGATTACAACTTGGGGGCAATAGTTGCACGTAGGTTGCATAATAATTGTAGGGCTGGAGATTTGTTTGGAGGAATTTATGCGACCCGTGTGGCTAATTATCTTAGTATAGCCCCACGAGAGGTGGATATGGTGTTGCCTCCTGCTTATTTAGATTATGACGCTATGGTCAAACATCGTTTCTTTTGAGGAAAGAACAATTCCTCCAGTATCGACTAATCTTTGACAGACATAGCTCTATCCATGTTACTCTCCCTGCTCCTTTCCTTTTTGATTACCAGGCAAAAGGAAGATATGTTGTTACCAGGGAGGAGGCAGCTGGACACGAGGGGAGAGCGAAGGCGGCACGCCAACATGCCGCAGCTCAGGAGGCATTTGCTGCTGCATCTCAGTACGACCCCAGTTACAACTACAGATATCAGCCAGGATACCCTTGGCCTTAGACCAACTTAGGCCAAAAGCCAAAGCTTGGGGGAATACGTATTTCTCACCGACTTTACATTCATCTTCACACACTATTCTAGTCGTCGGCGCTCATCCTCTTCCATTGTATTATACATGTTAGTTTAATTTTCCTTTTCTAGTTTTCTTCTTGTGTGTTTGATAAACCTTAATAAAAACCAAAAAAAATTAGTTAGTTTAATTTCCATGCTTGTAGTAGAAATTAAAATGAAAACCCAAAAAGATTTCTCGTTCTTCTTCTTGTTTGTTGGGAGCTTTCCCATGTAAATAGTTTTTTTTATTTCCTTTGGGGTCGAGAGTAGAGGACCATATTGAAAATGTTTAGTGGCTCTCATATGCATGATTGTTTATTTAACTTAGAGCCTGTATTACTTTGTCTTCTCTCACGAGTTGAATGCTTGCAGATTCCAGCTTAGTCCGACACACGTGCACTATTATTATTATACACATCATTCGGTCTTGCAAGTGAAAGGCAATAATGATGATATCTGATGGACTGATTCAGATGAGAAAAGCTGGTACGAACTCGACCTCTCTTGTTTTTGTAAATATGATGAGTTCATCGTTCCTAATTCAGCTTATTATGAACTAAACATATTTGCAATGACATTTAGAGATTATATTTGCTTGTGCCATGCTTGATTAGCTATGAGTTATAATGGTTTACCTTGCGTGCCAACATGTTACTAAAATGATTATGATGTGGTATGATGGGATGGTATCCTCCTTTAAATGAATTGAGTGACTCGACTTGGCACATGTTCACGCATGTAGTTGAAACAAATCAACATAGCCTTCATGATATTTATGTTCATGGTAGATTATATCCTACTCATGCTTGTACTCTGTGTGAATTATTTTTAATGCATGTTCATGACTGTTGTCGCTCTCTCAGTTGGTCGCTTCCCAGTCTTTTGCTAGCCTTCACATGTAATAAGCGGGAATATTGCTTGTGCATCCAAACTCCTTAAACCCCAAAGTTGTTCCATATGAGTCCACCATACCTTCCTATATGCGGTATTTACCTGCCGTTCCAAGTAAATTTGTATCTGCCAAACTCCAAATCTTCAAATGAAATTCTGTTTTGTATGCTCGAGTAGCTCATGTTTCAACTAGGGCTGTCTATATCTTCCATGCTAGGTGGGTTATTCTCAAGAGGAGTTGTCGCGCGCGATGATGGGGCGCGGCACCTATGGGGCCGGGGACGGCCCCTTCGTGAGTTCGGTACGAGGGCGGAGGCTGCGCGGAGAGCAGATCGAGGCGATCTTGTGAGGATTTTACCCAGCCGGACGCGATGGTCGCGTAAAACCCTCTGCTGCTTTGTGTTGTATTGTGCCGGGAGCTTGAAGAACTATAGTAGCGGCTGCCCGGCGTGAGAGTTGCAAATGAGTGAACCCCGGCGCTATAGTTGCCAGGATCCGGACCTCGAACCCCCTCGTTGTGCATGGGCCTCCTTTTATAGGGCAAGGGTCACCGACAGGTGTCAGCGTAGGGTAGAGGGTAAAAGCGTAAAAGAGGTGGTAGTTGTAGCAGTGCGGGAACAGTGCAGCTCTGATTAGCTTGAGCAGTGTATTCTACCTACTTTTGACAGAGGGGACAAGAGCATTAAATGCCGTCGCCGTCGCCCCAAAAGCTCCGCCTTTGCGTCTCCGTTTGCCACGGCGATGGAGCCACCACCGTGGAGTGCCACCGCACCCTCATGCAGCCTGACCACCCGCCACGCATCTCGGAGAAAGTTGAGGCGACGCGTGGCGGATGAGCTGGGCCTGAGGCACGCTGCTTCGCCCGGCAAGTACCTTGCGGGATCTGATCTTGCGGGCCGGGAGCTTGTCGGGCTCTGTGACTTGCCGCTCCGGGCCCTTGCCGGACGCGTATAAGCGCCCGGCGTGTCTTCGTGATGTAGTCTTCGGTCTCCCGGCGAGCTCCTCTCGCCGGAGCTTCATAGTGATGTAAACTTGGGCACAGGCGGCCTTCCGGCAAGCTCCTCTTGCCGGGTCTCGAGCTTTCATCTTATACACTTTGTTCTTGAATGGCTTGGTATGGAGCAGGAATGGTCTCCGGCAAGCATATGGTGGATCCAGCTACGGGAGCTGCGGCTGCCCGATGCACAAGTTTAAGTCTTGAGGTACCCCTACCTTAATACACCGGCAGAGCCCCGGGCTGGGCCACACAGTGCCGAGCGCTGTTGGGCCAGGCCCAAGGCAGTCTGCAGGCACACAGAAGCCCCTGGCGTGCGAATCTGCCTCTGCATCTGCCGCCTCCCCTCCCGTAACGGCACGCGTCGATTGCGGCGTCGTGGGAGACGTGGGCGGCGCATGCAGTTTTTAAGTCATCCACCCCGTGATCGTGTTGCAGAGCAACGTCGCTCCACCCGTCGCTTCAGTTCTGCTCTTTCGCCACGCGGCCCTCATGCACGGGGGTCGTGGGCGGCGAAGGTGGGAGACCGAGCCGTCACGGGCGGAGAAGGCGAGCCGGCCCCGTTCCTCTGGCCTCCTCGCCTCCTGATTGGATGAGCGGGGCGGTTGAGCCCCCACCTCGCCCCTTTTAAAAGGGGCGGAAGGAGAGCGTAATGGCCACACTCATCCTCCTCTTCCTTCGTCTTCATCTTCTGTTCTTCTTGCCTCCATGGAAGGAGGGAACCCTGGCTCTTCGACGGTGGCAGCGAGGGTCGCTTCTAGGCAGCGCACCACTCCCCATCCGCTCCCGTGGCGGTGGGGCCAGCCACGAGAGGAGAGGGAGAGGCGGGCATGACGAGGCAGGGCGTGGCGAGGCGGTCGGGAGAGGCGGCCGTGGTGACGCGCCTCCCGTCTCCTCCGGCGTCTCGACCACGGCGCGGTCCACACTGGAGATGACCCCGGGAGTTCTTCATCAAGCGCGCGGGCGCCTCGTCGCCGCCTCCGGCTACCGGCCCGTTCGCGGACGGTATGGGGCGGATCCACCCGGCGTGATGGAGTTACGCGATGAGGGCTGCGGGATCAGCGGCACTTTCGGGTGAGTGTCGTGTCCCCAGCCCGGCGTGATGTTCTTCGACCGAGGGTGGAAGGCGTTCGCCGGATCCATAGCAGCGGCGGGGTTCACCCTCCATTTCAAGTTCTTGGATGGTGACCTCCTCGCCGTCAAGGTCTTGGCGACTACGGGACCCGACGCGCTGCTGTGTGGACAGCTCCTCGGATAGCGAGGCTCCTCCCGGCGAGTGGCGAGGAGGAGAGCGGCAGCGGCGGCGAGGGGATGGCGGGCCCGACTAGGCGTCGGACACCGCTGCCTCGCGCCACCGGCGACCTCATCTTCTGGTCGCCGCCTTCGAACTCCGGGGCCGTCTTCTTGGCGGCTGGCGTGGGAGGCTGCGGAAGAGGAAGAGGGGAGTGGCGGCAAGGCCGCTCGTCCTGCATGAGGGCGCGAGCCCTCGGCAGCGTCTTGACGTCCCACTACCCGTCTTCAAGCTCTGCCTCCTCGCCTCCGACTCCGCCAAGCTCTGGCGGCCCCGGGTGTTCTCTTGGGGTCTTCTGGCGCCGTGGCTCTCCGGGGCTTGAGGACTTGTCATTTGGCGCCGTCGGCCTTCCCCATGCCCGTCACCTTGCGCAGCTCCTGTGGCACGGCGGCGTCACCGCCACGCCCTCCTAGGCGCTCCTTTCGCCCTTCCCCGACAAGCTCCTCTCGCCGGGGGCCTCCTTCCCCGGCAAGCTTATCTTGCCGGGGGCTCCTTGACCTACCTCCTGAACTCCTGAACAGAGAAACAGGAGAGGGATCACGGGCACCTTATCTTTTTAAATTGTAAGCCCTCGGGCATTAGCTGCATTTAAGAACTTGTAATCCTCTCTATCATGTTTTCATCCCCATGGACTTGTACTATGCTAGGATGTTTTTAATGAAAAGAGGGAAAGCTTGCGTCTTGAGTCTTTTACTTGTTGCGTGCCTTGTGTGTTCTTACGCTATCGGGGAGCTTGCGGGGCGGAACACGCTTGCAGTCTTGGGACAGCCCGCCGGCGGTGTTGCTTCGGTAAGCAACCTTGCCGGGCGATTCTGACGCTTAACTTGCGAGCAGGCTCGAAAGCAAGATAAGGGTGCAGCGGCACACTTGTGTTTGTTGGCGGACTCGGAAACAAACCAAATGCATAAGCTGGACCACGACTCGGTTCCTCCACGTCACGGGTTTTTGCAAGACACGCTCGTTCAAAGCGCAGCCCGCATCTCCGGTCCATAAGAGGATGCATGATGAGGGATGAAAAACTTATCGTCTGCAGCCCCAGCAACTCGGCTTGCGGGGCGAATCTTGGCGTCGCAGCCCAGTGAGGCTGGCTTGCCGAGGAAGAACCCTGGCACCCGCAGCCCCCGGCGACCCTGGCTTGCCGGGCCCCAGGCGCTGGTGTGATCCTTCGGTCCCTCCTTGTTGCTGCAAATTCAGTCATGAAAACAACTGAGGTAGACATGCAACTGTTTCATGTATATGTATATATAAACCTTGACTATGCAATACAATGCCGTGCCTTGCCCCTCGTATGTTTGTGCTCTACGCTTTCGGGGAGCTTGCCGGGGCGAACACGCTTGCCGAGCGCGGGGCAGCCCGCCGGCGGTGTTGCTTCCGGCAAGCAACCTTGTCGGGCCAGTTGCGACGCTTAACTTGCTGAGCAGGCTCGAAAGCAAGATAAGGGTGCAGCAGCACACTTGTGTTTGTTGAGCGGACTCGGAAACAAAACAAGTACGCAACTGGACCACGACTCGGCTCCTCTCGCGCCCAAGTTTCTCATCTGAAGGGCGCCTCCGTGAGGGCTTCGCCACGTTATACCCTCGCCCTACATCGCTGCGGCGCTTCCACCCTCGCTTCTAGGTAACTTGCGGTGCTTAACACGCTTCTTTGAGTGCGGAACATCAGCAGCCCGCTTGGCTGGTGTCGCTTCCGGCAAGCAACCTTGCAGCGTCGGTCGCGGCAACAACTTCTGAACAGGCTCGAAAGCGAAGCGAGGCGCGAAGCTGGTGGCGGCTCACTCTTAACTCGCTGGCGTGTTGAAGCGAGTAAGTGCGACCATTCACAGGCAGGCTCCTCCGCGCACAGGTTTCGCATACAAAGGACGAATGCACGAGGGATATAACATAAAAAGGCACGGAATTAAAGAGTGCTCTGCACGGAGGCTCGAGCAACTTAGCTTTTCTTTTTCTCGTTTCTTTGCACTTGCCGATGGAGCTCGATGGCGCGCTCTTGGCGGCACCGCAGCACTCCGGAGAGGTGCGTTAGCCGGAACGAGCACCTGAGCTATCTCCGCCGGGCTTAGAGCGTTCCGAGGAGCTGCGCTTGTCGGAGTAAGCACGAGCCGTCCTCGCCGGACTTAGAGCTCGATAAGCGCGTCCTCGGCGACAACATGGCGCTCAGGAGATCGCTTGCGGGCGTAGGGGAGGCGGGAAGCGGCGCGAGGTCTGTAACATGCTCGGACCCCTAGTAGCGATAGGAGGAGCAAAGTTCTCCTCGGCACTTCGCTTTGCCCATGCATGGACAGCGGTCCGGAGCATCCGCAAGCCCCGGCATATTCTTGTCGGTAGCCGCGAGTACCACGCCTTATGGCGCAGCGCTGCTGGGTCGTCGTGCGTTGAGGTGGGACGGGATCTCGGAGGCGGCGCGGTCATCCGCCCGTCCACAGATCTGGTGGCACCGCGAGTGCCCTCGCCGGTGTCCACCCTTCGCCGGCGTCTCCTCCGCCTACCGCTGGCTCCGGTAGCGGCGGGTGAAACGCAGAGCGGGTCTGCCACCACGAGGCCCTCGTCTTGAGCCATGCGCGATTGTCGATGAAATGGCTGATGAAACCGGAGATGTTGATGAAGAACGCGGTCGCGCGACGCCGGATCAGGTCCGCACAACCTCGGCGCCCCCTACGGGCGCGCCAAAGATGTCGTAGCGATGATGGGCGCGGCACCTATGGGGCCGGACGCCCTTCGTGAGTTGATGCGAGGCGGAGGCTGCGCGGAGAGCGGATCGAGGCGATCTTGCTGAGGATTTTACCCAGCCGGACGCGATGGTCGCGTAAAACCCTCTGCTGCTTTGTGTTGTATTGTGCCGGGAGCTTGAAGAACTCTGATGGCGGCTGCCCGGCGTGAGAGTTGCAAATGAGTGAACCCCGGCGCTATAGTTGCCAAGGATCCGGACCTCGAACCCCCTCGTTGTGCATGGGCCTCCTTTTATAGGGCAAGGGTCACCGACGGTGTCAGCGTAGGGTAGAGGGTAAAAGCGTAAAAGAGGTGGTAGTTGTAGCGGTCTTGGGAACAGTGCAGCTCTGATTGCTTGAACAGTGTATTCTACCTACTTTTGAGAGAGGGACAAGAGCATTAAATGCCCGTCGCCGTCGCCCCAAAAGCTCCGCCTTTGCGTCTCCGTTTGCCACGGCGATGGAGCCACCACCGTGGAGTGCCACCGCACCCTCATGCAGCCTGACCACCACCCGCATCTCGGAGAAAGTTGAGGCGACGCGTGGCGGATGAGCTGAGCTTGAGGGCACGCTGCTTCGCCCAACAAGTACCTTGCCGGGATCCTGATCTTGCGGGCCGGGAGCTTGTCGGCTCTGTGACTTGCCGCTCCCGGGCCCTTGCGGACGCGTATAAGCGCCGGCGTGTCTTACGTGATGTAGTCTTTGGTCTCCCGGCGAGCTCCTCTCGCGGGAGCTTCATAGTGATGTAAACTTGGGCTGGAGCGGCCTTCCGGCAAGCTCCTCTTGCGGGGTCTCGAGCTTTCATCTTATACACTTTGTTCTTGAATGGCTTGGTATGGAGCAGGAATGGTCTCCGGCAAGCATATGGTGGATCCAGCTACGGGGAGCTGCGGCTGCCCGTGCACAAGTTGGGGTACTGAGGTACCCCCTACCTTAGTACACCGACAGGAGTGGACTCCGCTCCTCATTCACGAGAAAGGGCCGGTAACCGGGATGCCCAGTCCCATGATCCAAAAAGATGAAAGCAAATCAAAAAAATTAAACAAAACTCCCCCAGGGCTGTTGTTAGTTGGAGGCACTCGTTGTTTCGAGCAAGCCATGGATTGATGCTTGTTGGTGGTGGGGGAGTATAAAGTTTTACCATTCTGTTTGGGAACCGCCTATAATGCATGTAGTATGGAAGATATCGCCATCTCATAGTTGTTGCGTTGACAGTGAAAGTATGCCGCTCAAAATGTTATTCATCTCTATTTTAAAATCGAGCTCTGGCACCTCTACAAATCCTTGCTTCCCTCTGCGAAGGGCCTATCTATTTACTTTTATGTTGAGTCATCATCCTCTGATTAAAAAGCACCCGCTTGAGAGCAGACTGTCATTTGCATTCATTACTATTGGTTTATATTGGGTATGACTTGGCTGGATCTCTTTTACCATGAATTACAATGTTTAGTCAGTCCTTGATCTTTAAAGGTGCTCTGCATTTATGTTTTGCAGTCTCAGAAATGGCTAGCGAGATACCATTTTGTTATATCATATTATGATTGTTTTGAGAAAGTGTTGTCATCCGAGTTTTATTATTATTGCTCACTAGCTGATTATGCCATTGATATGAGTAACTGTGAGACCTAAGTGTTATTGTTAGTATGGTTAGTTCGTAATACTTGCTGAAACTTGAATGCTGGCTTTACATGTTTACAACAACAAGAGCAAACCGAGTTTGTAAAAGTTTTTCTTTATCACTTTCAGTTTATCAACTGAATTGCTTGAGGACAAGCAAAGGTTTAAGCTTGGGGGAGTTGATACGTCTCCAACGTATCTACTTTTCCAAACACTTTTGCCCTTGTTTTGGACTCTAACTTGCATGATTTGAATGAAACTAACCCAGACTGACGTTGTTTTCAGCAGAACTGCCATGATGTTGTTTATTGTGCAGAAAACAAAAGTTCTCAGAATGACCTGAAAATCCACAGAGATAAGTTTTGGAAAATATAAAAAATACTGGCGAAAGAATCAAGGCTAGGGGCCCACACCCTGTCCATGAGGGTGGGGGCGCACCCTCCCCCTGGGCGCGCCCCCTGTTTCGTGGGCCCCCTGACACACCACCGACCTCAACTCCAACTCCATATATTCCGTTTCACGGAGAAAAAATTCAGAGAGAGAGTTTCATCGCGTTTTACGATACGGAGCCGCCGCCAAGCCCTAATCTCTCTCGGGAGGGCTGATCTGGAGCCCGTTCAGGGCTCCGGAGAGGGGGATTCGTCGCCGTCGTCATCATCAACCATCCTCCATCACCAATTTCATGATGCTCACCGCTGTGCGTGAGTAATTCCATCATAGGCTTGCCGGACGGTGATGGGTTGGATGAGATTTACCATGTAATCAAGTTAGTTTTGTTAGGGTTTGATCCCTAATATCCACTATGTTCTAAGATTGATGTTGCTATGACTTTGCTATGCTTAATGCTTGTCACTAGGGCCCGATTGCCATGATTTCAGATCTGAACCTATTATCTTTTCATGAATATATGTGTGTTCTTGATCCTATCTTGCAAGTCTATAATCACCTATTATGTGTTATGATCCGAGAACCCTGAAGTGACAATAATCGGGATACTTCTCGGTGATGACCATAGTTTAAGGAGTTCATGTATTCACTATGTGCTAATGCTTTGTTCCGGTTCTCTATTAAAAGGAGGCCTTAGTAAACCTTAGTTTCCACTAGGACCCCGCTGCCACGGGAGGGTAGGACAAAAGATGTCATGCAAGTTCTTTTCCATAAGCACGTATGACTATATTCGGAATACATGCCTACATTACATTGATGAACTGGAGCTAGTTCCGTGTCACCATATGTTATAGCTATTACACGAGGAATCGCATCCGACATAATTATCCATCAATGATCCAATGCCTACGAGCTTTTCACATATTGTGCTTCACTTATTTACTTTTCCGTTGTTATTGTTACAATCACTACAAAACTATCATCTTTACTTTTGCCACTCTTACCATTACTATCATACTACTTGATACGTCTCCGGCGTATCTACTTTTCCAAACACTTTTGCCCTTGTTTTGGACTCTAACTTGTATGATTTGAATGGAACTAACCCGAACTGACGTTGTTTTCAGCAGAATTGCCATGGTGTTGTTTTATGTGCAGAAAATAAAAGTTCTCGGAATGACCTAAAACTCCACGGAACACCTTAGAAAAAACAATAAAAAATCCTCGCCAAAGATGAAGACCAGGGGGCCCACACCCTGTCCACGAGGGTGCCCCCCCTGGGAGGCCCCCCTACCTCGTTGGCCCCCCGGTGGCCCTCCGACGCCAACTCCAACTCCATATATTGGCTTTTAGGGAAAAAAATCAGGGAGAAGAAATCATCGCGTTTTACGATACAGAGCCGCCGCCAAGCCCTAATCTCTCTCGGGAGGGCTGATCTGGAGTCCGTTTGGGGCTCCGGAGAGGGGGATTCGTCGCCGTCGTCATCATCAACCATCCTCCATAACCAATTTCATGATGCTCACCGCCGTGCGTGAGTAATTGCATCGTAGGCTTGCTGGACGGTGATGGGTTGGATGAGATTTATCATGTAATCGAGTTAGTTTTGTTAGGGTTTGATCCCTAGTATCCATTATGTTCTGAGATTGATGTTGCTATGACTTTGCTATGCTTAATGCTTGTCACTAGGGCCCGAGTGCCATGATTATAAGTTTTCATGAATATATGTGTGTTCTTGATCCTATTATGTTTTCATGTATATATGTGTGTTCTTGTCATTATGATCTGAAACTATTATGTTTTCATGAATATATGTGTGTTATTGATCCTATCTTGCAAGTCTATAGTCACCTAATATGTGTTATGATCCGGCAACCCCGAAGTGACAATAATCGGGACCACTCCCGGTGATGACCATAGTTTGAGGAGTTCATGTATTCACTATGTGCTAAAGCTTTGTTCTGGTTCTCTATTAAAAGGAGGCAATAATATCCCTTAGTTTCCAATAGGACCCCGCTGCCACAGGAGGGTAGGACAAAAGATGTCATGCAAGTTCTTTTCCATAAGCACGTTTGACTATATACGGAATACATGCCTACATTACATTGATGAACTCGAGCTAGTTCTGTGTCACACTATGTTATAACTGTTACATGATGAACCGCATCCGGCATAATTATCCATCGCTAATCCGGTGCCTACGAGTTTTCGATATACTGGTTCTCGCTTATTTACTTTTCCGTTGCTACTGTTACAATCACTACAAAATACCAAAAACATTACTTTTGCTGTCTTTACTTTTGTTACCGTTACCACCACTATCATATTACTTTGCTACTAAACACTTTGCTACAGATACTAAGTTTCCAGGTGTGGTTGAATTGACAACTCAGTTGCTAATACTTGAGAATATTCTTTGGCTCCCCTTGTGTCGAATCAATAAATTTGTGTTGAATACTCTACCCTCGAAAACTATTGCGATCCCCTATCCTTGTGGGTTATCAAGACCTTTTTCTATCGCCGTTGCCGGGGAGCATAGCTTTATTCTTTGAGTCACTTGGGATTTATATCTGCTGGACACTATGAAGAACTTGAAAGATGATCGAACTACTATTTTGCCCTCAACTACGAGGGGAGGTAAGGAACTGCCATCTAGCCTTGCACTAGATTCTCCTTCTGTTATAAGTAAGCTTGCGACACCTAAACTTGTTACTGCTATTCATTGATATGTCGCATGTTATTGATGATGCCACTTCTGCTATGCATGATACCTATGATGAAACTACTTCTATGCTTGATACTACTGTGCCCCTTGGTGAATTTCTTGATGAGCAAATTGCTAGGTCTAGAGAAAGAGAAATCATTGAACCTGAATACGATGGTGTTAGTGATGATGAGAATATGCGTCACATTCCTGAGGGTTATCTTTTTGATGCAGAGTCTTCTGCAGCTATCCTTGCTTGCCAGGATAGATATGAACTTAAGAGGTTGCTAGTTAAATGGAGTAAAGAATCTTTTAGAGATAGAATTAGACCCGACCCTGCTTTTGCCACTTCACCTATTTGTGTTCCTGATACGGATTATTATAATTTTTCTATTGATCCAGATATAATTACTTTGGTTGAATCTGATCCTTTTTATGGCTATGAATCTGAAACTGTTGTGGCACATGTTACTAAGTTAAATGATATAGCTGCCCTATTTACTAATAATGAGAGATCGCTCTACCTTTATTTACTCAAAATATTTCCATTCTCACTAAAGGGTGATTCTAAGATATGGTTTAATTCTCTTGATCCTGGTTGTGTGCAAAGTCCCCACGATATGATTTATTACTTCTCTGCTAAATATTTCCCTGCTCATAAGAAACAAGCTGCTTTGAGGGAAATATACAACTTTGTGCAAATTGAAGAAGAGAGTCTCCCACAAGCTTGGGGGAGGCTTCACAAGCTACTTAATTGTTTGCCTGATCATCCTCTTAAGAAACCTGAAATATTTGATATCTTTTATAATGGACTAACTGATGCTTCCAGAGATTACCTGGATAGTTGTGCTGGTTCGCTTTTCAGGAAAAGAACACCGGATGAAGCTGAAATTCTATTGAATAATATGTTGGCAAATGAAAATAATTGGGCACCTCCTGAGCCAGCTCCAGAGCCAATTATCGAGCCTATTCCTAAACCAACTCCGAATAAGAGAGGTGTTCTATTTCTCAGTCCCGAAGATATGTAAGAGGCAAAGAAATATATGAAAGAAAAAGGTATTAAAGCTGATGATGTTAAGAATTTACCTCCTATTGAAGAAATACATGGTCTTAATTTACCGCCCGTTGAAGAAGTATATGATCTCAATTAATTATTTACTGAAGAACCTCCCGATATCCCGACATAGGTAGTAAAGGTAAATTCTCTCTATAGATATGATAAAGCTGAAGTTCCTCCTACTAAAATTGCTAGTCAGTGCTTGGATGAGTTTGATGATTTTATGTTTAAGCAAGATGACTTTAATGCTTATTTTGGTAGACAATTAAAACAGAATACCTTTATGATTAAACGCTTGGATGATTATATGGCTAATATTAGAGGTGAACTTAAACTTGTTAGCAAACATGCTTCTATGGTCACCACTCAAGTAGAACAAGTACTTAAAGCTCAGAAAGAAGTGCTTGATGAAATGAATAGTAAGAAAAATGATTATGCTGTTAGAGTGGCCACTAGAACTAGTAGAATGACTCAGGAACCTTTGTATCCTGAAGGCCACCCTAAGTGAATCGAGCAAGATTCTCAGAGAAATAATATTGATGCACCTAGTTCTTCTAAGAAAAAGAAAAATGATAGGAACTTGCAAACTTCTAGTGAACCTATTGCTGAACCACCTGAGAATCCGAATGATATCTCTTTTTCTGATGCTGAAACACAACCAGGTGATGAACATGAACCTAGTGATAAGGTTAATGATAATGTTCATGTTGATGCTCAACCTAGTAATGATAATGATGTAGAAGTTGAACCTGCTGTTGATCTTGATAACCCCTAATCAAGGAATCAACGTTATGATAAAAGAGATTTTGTTGCTAGGAAACATGGTAAAGAAAGGGAACCATGGGTTCAGAAACCCATGCCTTTTCCTCCGAAACCATCCAAGAAAAAGGATGATGAGGATTTTGAGCGCTTTGCTGAAATAATTAGACCCATCTTTTTGCATATGCGATTAACTGATGTGCTCAAAACAAATCCTTAATGCTCAGTATATGAAGGATATCAATACTAATAAAAGAAAGATAACTGAAGCTGAAATTTCCACCATGCTTGCTAATTATACTTTTAAGGGTGGAATACCAAAGGAACTTGGAGATCCAAGAGTACCTACTGTACCATGCTCCATTAAGAGAAATTATGTTAAAACTGCTTTATGTGATCTTGGAGCCGGTGTCAGTGTTATGCCTCTCTTTTTCTATCATAGACTTGACTTGAATAAGTTGACACATACTAAAATATCTTTGCAAATGGCTGATAAATCAACTGCTCTACCTGTCGGTATTTGTGAGGATGTGCCTGTTGTGGTTGCAAACGTTGCTATTTTAATGGAGTTTGTTATTCTTGATATTCCCGAGGATGATAGTATGTCTATTATTCTTGGAAGACCTTTCCTTAATACTACAGGGGCTGTTATTGATTGCAACAAAGGCCATGTCACTTTTCATGTTAGTGGCAATGAGCACACAGTACACTTTCCGAGAAAACAACCTCAAGTTTATATTATCAACTCTATTGGAAAAATTCCATCGATTATATTTGGAAGTTTTGAATTTCCTCTCCCTACTGTCAAGAAAAAGTATGATATTCTTATTGTTGGGGATTTTCATATCCCCGTTGAGGTAACCTAGTGTAATTCAAAATTTCTCCGGTTCCGTGATTATTCGGAATGAGTTTGTTAACAAGACTTGATCAACCTTGTTAGTGGGTTCATTTTGATGATCACGAGATGGATGAAACGAGAAGCACAACCTTCTGTACCCCTTTTTATATTTCCTATTATTTAGTAGAAACAAAGTAAAATAATATTTTTCTGTCTGTCTCCTGACTTATCCGTGCAATATAAAAATATCCCGAACATAAAAGTCCTCAAAATGCCATGCCAATTTAATGTATGATTTTTTCGGGAATATTTGAGGATTTACTGTGCAAAAATTACCGTGGGGGGAGCTGCCACCTGGCCACGAGGGTGGAGGGTGCGCTCTACCCCCCTGGGCGAGCCCCCTGCCTCGTGGGCCCACGGTGGCCCTCCTCCACTTATTACTGCACCCATCTTCTCCCTCTGCTTCACACAAACATGAAAAACCAACTCAAGCATGAGTTCCAGCCCCCGTTGCTGTGATTTTTGATCTCCTTGCTCAAAGCACCTCTCGCAAAACTTCTTGGGGAGATTGTTCCTTGGTATGTGACTCCTCCATTGGTCCAATTAGTTTTTGTTCTAGTGCTTTATTCATTGCAAATTTGTGCTGCATAGGTGACCATATTCTTCAGCTTGCATGTCAAATTTATATGGTTCCAAGTAGTTCTAATGCTTGATATAGGCCCTAGGCACTTGTGGGAGTTGTTGTGATCAATTTTATTGAAGTTGGTTCACTTTTATTTGAAGTTACTAAAAATTTCAGATTGTTTCAGAAATAATGAAAAAAAATTTGAGGGGCTCGTCGAGCCGAAGCTCTAAGGAAAAACAAAAGGAAGAAGAGCAGAAGCCCAAATTTAATTTGCCTCGCTTTGGAGGTCCGGCGTGTGAATGGCCTTCCGATGACTTCTTGAGGAGGCCGGATTTATGAAGATTTCTATTTATTGATTGAGAATGCTGGCCTCACCGACTTCCTCCACGACCAACATCATCAGTATCTCTTACTCACAAATACTTTTGTGCAAAACTTCTACTTTTTCCCTAAGAAATCACCTCCAAAAGTAGAGTTTCATTTATATGACGTTGTTAAAGAGATGACATTAGCTGAATTCTGCGAGGTTTGCAGAATACCCTTTGAGGGCACCTTAGATGTACCCCACCGTAATGAAGTAGAAGCTTTTATTAACACCATCACGGTGGGAGAAACCAGGAAGGTTTCTGATGCAAGGATCACTAGCATACATTTTCCTGTTTGACACTACATTGCCTTATTTGCTAGTTGTTGCTTGATTGGACGCGGGAACTGTGGGAACCTTAGTATTCCTGATATTATTATTCTATTCCATGGCATATACCGCAATAACTCTGTTAGTATGGGTGGAATAGTTGCTAGACGGTTAAATCTGAACCGTGCTAAGGGCCCCATCTTTGGAGGCATTTATGGTTCAGGCCTTGCTGAACATTTTGAAATACCTATTAGGCATGAGGAGAAAGAAGAAACAGCGCTGCCCCATGCTTACTTAGATTATAAGAGTATGATAGCGCATGATTTTCTTGTTAAGAGTCGTGAAGGAGAGCTCAAATACAAATTATACTTTGATAAACATCACCCTGAGACTATTACTTTGCCTGCTCCTTCTTTGTTTAACTTGTCTGCAGGTTCTCACATCGTTTCGTGGTCGGCTGTTCAAGCCTATCAGAATCCCGCACCAGCCCCGGAACTGGAACCACAAGATGAGCCTCCACGACTATCTGTTTATTCTTGGGATCCAAAGGAGGCTGCCAGCCAGTGGCAGCCGGAGCCTTCTTCATCACAGTACGACCCCGGCTTCACCTACGGGTATCCTTAAGGCTATCCCTAGCACTAGACCAACTTAGGCCAAAAGCCTAAGCTTGGGGGAGTACGTATTTCGCACCGACATTACATTCATGTTCACACACACTCATTGCTAGATGTCGGTGCTCATACTCTTTCACTTTAATATCCATGCTAGTCTATTTCCTTTTTCCTGCTTTCTTTTTGTGTGATCAATAAACCTTAAGAAAAAACCAAAAAAAATAGTAGTAGTTTATTTCTTTGCAGTAGTAATTAAAAAGCAAACCCAAAAATATTTCATGTTCTTCTTTTGCTTGCTGGGAGCTTTCCCGTGTAAATAGTTTTATTTCTTTTCCTTTCTTTGGGGGTCGAGAAGACCATATTGAAAATGCTTAGTGGCTCTCATATGCATGATTGTTTATTTAACTTAGAGCCCATATTACTTGTCTTCTCTCTTGAGTTGAATGCTTGCATATTCCGGCTTAGTCCAATGCACGTGTACTCTTATTATTATTATACACATCATTCGGTCGTGCAAGTGAAAGGCAATAATGATGATATATGATGGACTTATTGGGATGAGAAAAGCTGGTATGAACTCGACCTCTCTTGTTTTTGTAAATATGATGATTCATCGTTCCTGAGTCAGCTATTATGAAGTAAACATATTTGCAATGACATTTAGAGATTATAGTCGCTTGTGCCATGCTTGATTAGCTATGAGTTATAATGGTTTACCTTGCGTGCCAACATGCTATTAGAATGATTATGATGTGGTATGATGGGATGGTATCCTCCGTTAAATGAATTGAGTGACTCGACTTACGCCCGGGTAATCAAGCTACAGTAAAACTTCGTTAATGATGCCAGGTCATCATGATTAAAATTTTGCTAAACCTCACGTGTTTCAAACTTAGTTCAAATACAAATCCAAATAACAAGTCAAATTATAGTTTCATAAAATAGTGAATTAAAAATGTTCAAAGGGTTATAAATATTCACTAACTAATTAGCAAATAACATCCAACACTATATAGAATGTTTAATTGCCCTAAAACAATTAAAACAATGACCAAAACAGCCTTATTAATCCATTATCATATATGCACAATTCAAATCCTCATCAAACCTTTTTGTGGCAGTGCCTAAAATGGCTATGCTAATTTAGGACAAGTCTCATACTTAACTAAGAGTCATTTGCTTTTGTAAATAAAAATAAAACAAGCAGAAAAGAAAAAGAAAACAGAATTGGAAAATGAAACAACTATACTATCATGCACTAAGCCCGATCTTGTGCACTAGGCCTGTAGCTAGCCCAGCCCACGGAGGTTTCCTCCTACCTCCTGTTCACGGGAGATCGTTGACGCGCCATGGCATCCATGGCCCGATCGGCCCACGCTGGCCATCCAGCTCCTCCCGTCGCCTACAAGTCCTCCCCGACCATCCGGTGGCAAACCCTAGCCACTATCCCCTCCTCCACCTCGCCTCGTTTCCCCTCGTCTGGAGCTCACTGTGAGGAGCCGGTGTCTTGCCGTCGTCAAATCCCGTGGCCACGTCGTTCCCCGCCCCTAGAGTTGCTCGGGAGCTCCGCCTCCGTCGTCTCGTCCTCTCGCGAACCATCTCGACCTCAACTCCGCCGCACCGTCGGGATCGAGTTCTTCTCCGCCTTGGCCACCGCCGCATCATCGCCGGATTCATCGCCGTCGGCTCCTCTCCGACCACCCTGCACCTCCCGAGCTTGCCCCGTCATCACTTGTGAGCACCACCATGTTTTCCCCATCTCCTTCTACCGCATGTGCCCGTAGCGAACAGCCACCGTAGCCATGCTCCGACCTCCGCTTCGGCCGCTGCCGCCGCCGTCACCGGCCGTAGGTTCTCGTGCTTCTTGCACCTTCGGACCTGGCGCGTCGCGCTCGTCATGTAGGACCAAACCCCGAGCCAAATGGCCACCGGATTGCCGATCTGTGCTTCTTTGTCACCGTGTTCGAAACTCTGCTCCTGCCGCCCTTGGCCCTCCGCCCGATCGTACCTGCGTCGGCCGAGCTACACAGCGTGCTCGCTGCGCCCGTAACCGTGCTCCCTCGAGCCTTTGCCGTCCCAGGCAGCGCTCGCGTATGACCGCGCGCCCTGCTACTTCTAGCTGCTGCTGCTCTGCGTGCTGCCTTGTCGCGGCTGCTACGCTCCTCGCCTGCCGCTGCGCTCCTTCCCTGCTATCTTTGCGTCGCTTTGCTGTTTGCCGATCTTGCTGCTGCCTCCCCTTTCCCTTGGCGCTGCGCACGCCTCGAGCCACTCTCGGGCGGCGGCCAAGCGCCAGCGCCTCCCAACGCGCTCCCGCCATCTGCATAGCCCGCGCCACACCATCGCCATTGCTCACTGTACTACTCCTACTAGCTATCTTTGAGGCATAAGCTAGCTTTTCACTTTCTACAATAACTAACCCTCTAGACAGCCCCTAAATAGCGCCTAAATGATCAAGTATTAACAGGAGCAAAAATATTATGTGAAGGTAGTATACTTGATAAACTCCATTTTATCCTTTGGACCAAATCCATTTGATGCATGTATTAAATACTAAGAAAATCACAAAATGCTATCTTTTGCTAATGAAAACAGTTTTAACCTCTAGCACCGTGTCTTGCGTCTTGTGTGTGTGCCGTGCGTGTGGCGGACCTTGTTAGTACTAGGTTTAGCTAGTAGTATTAATTAGTGCTAAGTTAGTCTAATAGTAGATGACATGTAGGCCCCAATTAAATAAGTTAGCTTTATTTAATTTTTAGGTAAATAGTCCATGACGTGTGGGTCACACCTCTCCTTTTGACTAGTCAAATTGACTTGGTCAATTCGAGTTAAAGGTAATTTAGAAAATCTAGAATATTGATAAAACTTTGAAAAATTATATAAAATAATCCGTGACTCGGATGGAAATATTTTGTACATGAAAATTGCTCAGAACGACGAGACGAATCCGGATACGCAGCCCGTTCGTCTGCCACACCTCCCTAGCATAGCAAACACGCAACTTTTCCCCTCCGGTTCATCTGTCTGAAAACGCGAAACACCGGGAATACTTTCCCGGATGTTTCCCCCCTTCGCCGGTATCACCTACCACTACGTTAGGTCACCCCTAGCACCGTATATTGCCGCGTCTTTCTTTGTGTTACATTTGATTGCTCTGTTATTTATTGTCTTCCCCCTGTTACTTCTTTCTGGTAGACTCTAAGACCGGTGCCGATGTCCGTGTGTTCGACTACACCGAAGACGACCCCTCCTTCTTGCCAGAGCAACCAGGCAAGCCCCCCCTTGATCACCAGATATCGCCTATTCTCCTCTATACTGCTTGCATTAGAGTAGTGTAGCATGTTACTGCTTTCCGTTAATCCTATTCTGATGCATAGCCTGACATTGTTGCTACATCTGTTGATACCTTACCTGCAATCCTAAATACTTAGTATAGGATGCTAGTTTATCATCATTGGCCCTACATTCTTGTCGATCGCCTTGCTATACTATCGGGCCGTGATCACTTGGGAGGTGATCACGGTATATACTATACATACATACATACTATACAGATGGTGACTAAAGTCGGGTCAGCTCGAGGAGTACCCATAAGTGATTACGATGAGGGGCTGAAAGGACGGTGGCTCCATCCCGGTAGAGGTGGGCCTGGGTTCCGACGGCCCCATTGTTACTTTGTGGCGGAGCGGCAGGCAGGTTGAGACCACCTAGGAGGCAGGTGGGCTGGCCTGTTCGGCGTTCAGCGGATACTTAACACGCTTAACGAGATCTTGGTATTTGATCCGAGTCCGGCCATTTGGTCTATCGCACTAACCATCTATGTGGGAGTAGTTATGGGTATCCCGACGTCGTGGTATCAGCGAAGCCTTCTTGACGTCGGCCGATCGAGTGGCGCGCGGATTGGAGCGTAAGCTGCGCTTGTATTAAGGGGCTAGTTACGCTTCGGCGCGTTATAACGTCTTGAGTGTGATCGAGGCGATGGGACCATACCCCTGCGCTTAGGTTTAGACCGGCGTCTTGACCTCTGTTGTGCCTAGGTGGGGCTGCGGCGTGTTGATCTTCCGAGGCGGGCATGACCCAGAAAGTGTGTCCGCCAAATGGGATCGAGCGTGTTGGGTTATGTTGTGCACCCTGCAGGAAGTTTATCTATTGAATAGCCGTGTCCCTCGGTAAAGGGCGACCGGAGTTGTACCTTGACCTTATGACAACTAGAACTGGATACTTAATAAAACACACCCTTCCAAGTGCCAGATACAACCCGGTGATCGCTCTCTAACAGGGCGACGAGGAGGGGATCGCCGGGTAGGATTATGCTATGCGATGCTACTGGAGATGCTACTTGGAGATGCTACTTGGAGGACTTTAATCTACTCTCTGCTACACGCTGCAAGGTGGAGGCTGCCAGAAGCGTAGTCTTCGACAGGATTAGCTATCCCCCTCTTATTCTGGCATTCTGCAGTTCAGTCCACCGATATGGCCCTTTACACATATACCCATGCATATGTAGTTTAGATCCTTGCTTGCGAGTACTTTGGATGAGTACTCACGGTTGCTTTCTCCCCCCTTTTCCCCCTTTCCTTTCTTTCTGGTTGTCGCAACCAGATGCTGGAGCCCAGGAGCCAGACGCCACCGTCGATGACGACTACTTCACCGGAGGTGCCTACTACTACGTGCAGCCTGCGGACGACGACCAGGAGTAGTTAGGAGGATCCCAGGCAGGAGGCCTGCGCCTCTTTCGATCTGTATCCCAGTTTGTGCTAGCCTTCTTAAGGCAATCTTGTATAACTTATGTCTGTACTCAGATTTTGTTGCTTCCGCTGACTCGTCTATGATCGAGCACTTGTATTCGAGCCCTCGAGGCCCCTGGCTTGTATTATGATGCTTGTATGACTTATTCATGTTTTTAGAGTTGTGTTGTGATATCTTCCCGTGAGTCCCTGATCTTGATCATACACGTTTGCATGCATGATTAGTGTACGATTGAATCGGGGGCGTCACAACTTGGCACATGTTCACGCATGTAGTTTAATCAAATCAACATAGCCTTCATGATATTTATGTTCATGGTGGATTATATCCTACTCATGCTTGTATTCGGTGTAAATTAATTTTAATGCATGTTTACGACTGTTGTCGCTCTCTCAGTTGGTCGCTTCCTAGCCTTTTGCTAGCCTTCACCTTTCCTAAGCGGGAATACTGCTTGTGCATCCAAACTCCTTAAACCCCAAAGTTGATCCATATGAGTCCACTATACCTACCTATATGCGGTATTTACCTGCCGTTCCAAGTAATTTTGTATGTGCCAAACTCTAAATCTTCAACTAAACATTCTATTTTGCATGCTTGAATAGCTCATATGTCAACTAGAGCTGCCCTTATCTTTCGTGTTAGGCGGGTTATTCTCAAGAGGAGTGGACTCCGCTCCTCATTCACGAGAAAATGGCTGGTATCCGGGATGCCCAGTCCCATGCATTATGCAAACTAAATCAAAATAACTGCAAACAAAACTCCCCCTGGGACCCGTTTAATGTTGGAGGCACTCGTTGTGAGGGGACCCCGAGTCATAAGTCGTGATCACCGAATGCACGTGTACAGTGATCCCAGAGATCAATGCTCACTGAACACACAGAAGCTGAATAACAAGAGTCATACATCCATACATACCGTCTTACACAAATTATGACCATTATGGTCGAGTCTTACATTGATAAAGCCTTAAGGGCTGAACATCAAATGAAACACAAGCAGCGGAAATCTTCATCGATAAATAGAACCCATGCCATCGCCTTAACCCTACGGGCATTACGACTAGGAAGCGTCCTAGTTAGCATGTTCGTCTCCAAAGAACTCTTCTTCGAACTCCGGTTCTTCCATGCCTGGTCAATTAAATAACCAGTGGCAAGCCAATGAGTACTTTGAATGTACTCGCAAGCAGCCCATGTTTTGGTTCAAGATACAACAGTGCATGATATAGGTAAATTTTTGCGGAAAGCTAGTTTTGAGTGCAATGACATGTTCAACAACTTGTAAGACGTGCATCAAGTAATCATGAGGGCATGTTACAGATATCAACATAAAGAGAGTGGGCACCAACCCAACATAAATAGAGTGGGCACCAACCCATCTCAAACATGTCAAGTCCCTTGACTTGACCCAATTCGTTTTATCAACACACACACACACACATACACACACACACAGTTGTGAAACTCTGGACGTAGTTTAAGCAGCACCGCCCAACTGTCCTTGACCGTGGACACGGCTATTCGAATAGTTTTACACTCTGCAGAGGTTGCACACTGTACCCACAAGATCCGGGGAACTTCCATGTCATCCACGACCCGCGGTACCTCAAGTACCCGGGGTAAGCACCCGATCACTACCTTTTCCTAGACGACACTAACATGGAGTCCACTCGATCGGTAGTAATCCCCGTGCCCAACCTTTCACATCATAAATTTGTGGAGCCTCGCTCCCATATTCATCACATACCACAAGCACGGGGTACCAACGGTGTGTCCGGTGCTGTAAAGACAGTCATGGCCGCCCTACCTGCCACGACCCCGTCCCGAGAGAGAGCACCAACTCTCCCCCGTCACTAGTAATGCGGGCTCCAAGCTAGTATCGGCCTAGGTAATCAATAATGCCCTTTCCCATATAAGGGTAGAGTGGTTGCGCATGTAAGGTTGGGACTGTCGACAAATCTTAAATCTAATCCGTTTTTGAAAACAACACACACACTTGCCTCGGTACACCACTTCGCCATCAAGTGGTTACCCATTTCATCATCTCCCTCGGGCATAAGTGGCACCTGTAACGCCCTCGATGCGGCTATATCTCCCACGTGTCGAAGCACGACTTAGAGGCATAACCGCATTGAAAGCAATGTCGCAAGTGAGGTAATCTTCACACAACCCAAGTAATACATAAGGGGAAAAGATACATAGTTGGCTTACAATCGCCACTTCACACAATTACATGAATAAAGCATTACATCATCCGGATACAATCAAGGTCCGACTACGGAACCAAAATAAAAGAAGAACCCCAAATCGATAAAGGTCCACGATCGACCCCAACTGGGCTCCACTACGATCAACTAGAACAAAACAACACAAAGGGCAAGATCTTCATCGTGCTCCTCCTTGAGCTTGGTTGCGTCACCTGCTCGGTATAATAGGCACCTGCAAAGTGGTTTTGGAAGTATCTGGTGAGCCACGGGGACTCAGCAATCTCGCACCCACGAGATCAAGACTATTTAAGCTTATGGGAAAGGTAAAGGCATGAGGTGGAGCTGCAGCAAGCGACTAGCATATATGGTGGTTAACATACGCAAATGAGAGCGAGAAGAGAAGGCAAAGCACGGTCGACAAAAGTATGATCAAGAAGTGATCCTATAGCAACCTTCGTCAAGCATAACTCCAACACCGTGTTCACTTCCGGACTCCACGGAAAGAGACCATCACGGTTACACACGCGGTTGATGTATTTTAATTAAGGTCAACTTGGTCTTCTACAATCGGACGTTAACAAATTCCCATCTGCCCATAACTGCGGGCACGGCTTTGAAAGATCAAATCCTGCGGGGTGTCCCAACTTAGCCCATGACAAGCTCTCACGGTCAGCGGAGGAATAGACCTCCACCCAAGACACTCCGATCGACTCGGTATCCGGTACAACAAGACATTTCGACAGGTAAAACTAAACCAGCAACACCGCCGAATGTGCCGACAAATCCCGATAGGAGCTGCACATATCTCTTTCTCGAGGCACACTCGGATGAGTCTAGCTACGAGTAAAACCAACCCTCAAGTTTCCCCGAGGTGGCCCCGCAGGCAGCTCGGTTCGGACCAACACTCAGAGGAGCACTGGCCGGGGGGTTAAAATAAAGATGACCCTTGAGTCTGCAGAACCCAAGGGAAAGAAAAGGGCTAGGTGAGGCAAATGGTAAAACCAATGTTGGGCATTGCTGGAGAAGCTTTACTTAAGGCGAACTGTCAAGGGGTTCCCATTATAGCCCAACCGTGTAAGGGACGCAAAATCCGGGAACATAACACCGATATGACGGAAACTAGGGCGGCAAGAGTGGAACAAAACACCAGGCATAAGGCCGAGCCTTCCACCCTTTACCAAGTATATAGATGCATTAATTAAATAAGATATATTGTGATATCCCAACAAGTAAACATGTTCCAACAAGGAACAACATCTTCATGTTCCCACAAGGAACAAACTTCATCTTCACCTGCAACTAACAACGCTATAAGAGGGGCTAAGCAAAGCGGTAACATAGCCAAACAACGGTTTGCTAGGAGTGGTGTCAAAGGTTAGGAGTTTGACATGGCAATTTGGGAGGCTGACAAGCAAATGATAGGCATCGTGGCATTGGCATAGCAAAAGAGCGAGCAAACTAGCAAGCAAAGATAGTAGTGATTTCGAGGGTATGATCATCTTGCCTGCAAGGTTCTCATAGTTGTCGAAGGCTTGATCCTCGTAGGCGTTCTCAACAGGTTCCTCGTACACGTACTCGTCTCCCGGCTCTACCCAAAGCAAGAACACAAGCAACGGAACCACAATCAAACAAGGAACAATGCACAAGCAATATGATGCAATACATGACATGCGATGCGAGATGTGATATGCAATGCATATGTATGCTCCGGAAGGAAAATGATGAACCGGGCATCAACTTGGCAAACCAAGTATGCCGCTGGAAAGATGAGATGATTTCGGTTGAAATCGATATAAAGATCACCGGAATCGGATGCACGGTTTGCAAATGACAAGCAAAACAAGAATGACGCAAATCTGCGTTTAACAGCCCGATGCTACTTAGCACGCAACACAAAACTATGCTACAGCACCCCAACATAAAAACAAAGCATATGGCAACGAACTACAGGAGATGCTTAACAATAGAGGAGCACTGAGCTACGGCTAAATCACATCATAACATGATCAAACAAGCATGGAGAAAGTGCTCAAAATATCAGGTTCACAGACTTAGTGAAATATCAGGACATGGCAAAAACAGTTAACGAGTAGGCATGTTCGTGAGCTCGATGCACTCACTACAGAGCAATACATGGCATGGCAAGGCAACCAACAGTAAGAAGGCATGATTATGAAGCTAAGCATGGCAAGAGCAAGGTCATAGCATACACGGATCAACTACAACGACCTCGTGAAAATTGAATCTCATGCAAACAATCTGCCAGGAAACATTTTCAAGCAAGTTTGGAGCAAGAAATGAACATGTTCCAGCAGTCTATAAATGCAACCAAGGGCATGAATGGATAGAGCAAGACATGTATATCAAATCATGTTTATAGAGCATCTCCAGATTATGCATAGAATGATTACTAGAAGCATGTTAACATGGCATCAAATTATAACAGAATCTGTCTAGCAAAACAACAACAGCAACTACCCTACTTTACAAGCTCAATGCACTCACTACAAGCATCAAAGAAATACAAGGCCAACACCTCTGGAAAGATGGCATGGCCTAGTCCAACATTCATGTAGAGCTCACACTCATAGGATGCACACATAAATCATGGCAAAAATGACAAAAGAGCTCGAACTGATAAAATTCTGAAACTAACGATCTGAAGCTATCTTCCAACAGCATTTCGGGCATCAAGATGAGCTCAAATGCAAATGATGCAATGGAATGAAATGATGTACTCTTCGAGGCGAACAATTTGACATATTATACGCCCAAAACGGAGCCACGGTTGCGGAGATGAGATGCGATGAAAATGCACGAAAATAACGGAAATCTGGGGACTTAGTGGATTTTCGGGGCAACCTCAGATCTGCACGGTTTCTGATGCACGCCGGAGTTTGCTTGGATCTCGCGGAGAAGAGAGGAGAGGCAGCGGAGGTCGGAGAAGTGGCGGAGGGGCGGATCCGGCGGAGGGGCGGGCGGATCCGGCGGCGTCAGCCGCGGCTGCCGGAGGAGGGCGCGGCGGGCGAATGGCGCCGCGCAAGCGGCAGGTGCCAGCCGGCGCACGGCCGGAGGCGAGGCGAGGTCGCTGGCGGGCGGCGGGGACCGAGGCGGCGCGGGCCATGTGGTCCGGCGAGGCGGCATGACATCTGGATGATCGCGGGCAGCGGGGCGGTGTTTGCTCTCGGCGTGGCGAGGCGGGCGAGGTGGCAGTAGAGGCGGCGGGCACGAACACGGCGGCGGCGAACGGCTGGCACAGACCTGAGCCGGCGGGCAGCATGGGATCCGGCCCGCTGGCTCGCGATGGGCTGGCGGGCGCGATGGCCGGCGGCGGCGCGGTGCCACGTGGCAGGACGGGAGTGGACGGGCGGCGATGGGGCGGACATGTCCGGCGGGGTCCGGACGTGTCCGGCTGCGGGATGAGGACGAAGCTAGGGTTAGGGGCGATTTGATCCGAAAATGGAATGAGGGGTGTATATATAGGCATAGAGGGAGCTAGGAGAGTCCAAATGAGGAGCGGTTTTCGGCCACGCGATCGTGATCGAACGACCGAGAGCATGGAGACGAGTTTGGTGGGTTTTGGGCCACTTTTAAAGGGGTGTTAGGCTGCAACTCAAAGGGGCTTTGCGGTTACCCGGTTAATCGTTGGAGTACCAAACGACCTCCAAATGGCACGAAACTTGACAGGCGGTCTACCGGTGCTATACCAAGGCCGCTTGGCAAACCTCGGCCATTCGAGAAAGTTTAATACCCGCTCACAACAGGAGAGAAGAAGGGGACGCCGGGGGACATATGAGCGCCGGATTGCAAAACGGACAACGGGGAAAAGGCTCGGATGCATGAGACGAACACGTATGCAAATGAAATGCACATGATGACATGATAAAATGCAGATGATGACATGGCAAAGTGCAACACGCAAGCAAATGACATGGCAACGACGGCGAATAACTGGCAGACATCTGACGCAACGGATCCGGGGCGTTACAACACTCCACCACTACGAGAGGATCTCGTCCCGAGATCTAGAATGGCACCGGAGAGAAACGGAAGAGGAAGAGAGGAGGGTAAAATAAGTTGCTTCTTTGATGAACGAGTGAAACCACGAACCTTGAGAGGTTGAGCAATTTAAAAGAAAGAGTACAACAGAGATGAACGAGATTGCAAACAATCCGTTAGAAAAGAGGAACAAGGAGTATTACGAGAATTTGAAGGTTGCAAAGACATGAATCAAGAGTTTCACGATCGAAAAGAATATGACCACATCGGTATAACGAGATAGCCAAGGAACAAGAATGACAGAATTTGGACAGCACGCCGGTAGAAAAGAGAAGAAAACTTGATGAGACGAAAAGATATTGAAGAGATGATACAACACTCCGGTTAAATGGATAAGCCAGAAAAGAAGACGATCCTCACAATCGAGATGATGAGTGAAAAGAGCAACATCACAATTCCTCCGTAACGAAAGAATAGAAGTTAGATCGTTGGGATAAAGGGACGGAGAAGAAAATGTCAACTTTGCCACAAGTGAACTTGGAAAGCATCCTTCCAAGAAGGTTAGAATGGAATTGTTGGAAAACCAACAACGAAAAGAACAAGCTTGCAGTGGGCTTATGGAAAACATCTCAAAATGATGAGGTGACAACCCGCCACTAATGGAAACAATTGATTGGTTGAGAACACCAAAGAGATGAAAAAAACTTCTTCACCGAGAGGATAGGAGAAAACTCGGATCATTGATATGCACCACAAATAGCAATATTCCTTAGGGAAGGCTTTAGGTGAAATCTATACCAAGATAACTCCAATGAAGAGACTGATGGATTTAACATACCTCATTCTTGACAACAATATGAATCAAGAAACAAGAAGGAAATTGTCAAGAGTGACGTAACACCATATCAAAAGATAAGATAGAAGGAATTGCACTCCGGATTACCAAATGAAGAAAGCTTGAGCTCCTTAGGAAAGAATCTCGATGAAAACTTTGAGAAGGGAAATAAATCCTTGATGAACCATCATGTAGAACCTCCATGAAGAAACTCCGGTAATAAAAGAATGATCAAACGAAAGGAAAGTTGAAAACACAATGTGAAGCCTTGCAATGATTTAGATGAAGCTTCGCGACGAGATAATGCGGAAAACCTGGAACTCCGGAAGAAAGATGAACAACAAGAAACCAAGAATTTATTCATCATGAATAATCTCCGGAAGAAAAGAATTAATCACTTGGATGAAACAAGAATAAGAATTATGTTATGCTTATCCTTCACCAATTAAATTGATGACAAACAATGGATTTGGCATACTACTTATTCCCGTAGAAAAGGATTAAAAGAGATATATCAAAACTTGAGAAGGTCTTCAACGAACCACCGGTAGGATTGGAAAGAACGAAAGAATCTGTATGATAACGAAGGAAGAGAACTCTTGAAAGAACCACCGTAAGCATTGAAAATGAACGTAGCAAATGCGCAATCACCAGGAAGAATTGCAAAATGAATGAAGATACTTGATGGTATTTAGATACAGATGAACGAATAGATCACGAGCTGATTAGAGAATACTTGAATGATGCACCGGTAAGATTTGGAGAACGAGAGCTGAAAGTTGAGAATGAATAATCCTGAATTGATGGACTCCGGATGACAAACTGAGAAGACTCTTGAATATCTCCTGATGGGTAAAAAAGATTCTCACAATCGAAAACAATTATGAGAGGATGGCGACAAGCTAGCACCATGAATCTTGAAGAGAATAGAGCAAGATTAAAGAGAAACTCTTCTTCGGTCTTCAAATGATGAGAATGACAACGAAAAACACCACCAAGAATTATTGAGGCACACCAGAAGAATCAAAAGCGAAGAGGTTGAACCAACTATGAAAAGAATATTAAAGATCTTGGAGAAAAGCATTTGACTGATGATAACTCATTCTTACGTCCAACTTGGAAAAGAATTTGAGAATGGCTCCGGAATAATTAGAAGAGTCAGGTAAGATCCTGGGAAAAGACATGTGGGTTAGGGCCCACTCAAAAGAACACCGTTGAGAATGATATTAAAGAGAGATTGCACCGGTTGAATTAAATGACTTGAATGAGATACCAATCTCGAAAGAGCTTGAACGAATGCAGAGTGGAAACACGAATCTTCGAGATATCTTGAGCACTCCGGAATAACAAATAGCGAGAAGTAGAATGATAATGAGGTACACCGGTAAGAGAAGACATTGAAATGAGGAAAAAGGTATGATCAACAAAACTTGACTTGAATCCACCGGAGAAGAGAAAGGAATGAGGAATGACGAACTAGAAACTGTTGAGCATCTTCATGGGAAATCACCGGATCAGAACACTGATTGAAAAGAACGAAGAGACTTCACATGAATAAATGGATACTTGATTAAGAAATCTGTGTCCTTGAAGAAAAAGTGTGGGTGGGCGGGAAAAACAAAGGCAACTTGGAGACGGATGAAACAAACACCGTTGAGAAGAAATGATAATTGGTCTTGCTGATGGGGAGAATGATGGGATCATCTCGAAGAGAAACGCACCGGTTGGAAAAGGATTAACATGACAACCTCAATGATCAAAAAGGATTAGTATTCACATAGCAATATGAGAACACCGTTTAGGAAAGGTATGGATTCAACACTTGACATTGAAGCAACTCGAATACCACAAATAAAACAAAACAAAGGATTTGGCTTGCAGAATAAGCCGGAACAAACATATGATAGAGATTTCGTCCAAGTTTTAGTGGTGGGGCCTACACGGCTCAATCGACAGCACCATCATGTACAAGGCAGTGCACATGACATCTGAAGTGTCCCAGTCGGCATAGCCAAGGACTCTTTAAGACACAACGAGACCTTTGTAAAACCAACCGTGAATAGGCGGACCACTAGACGTCGAACCCCAATTTCATATCATACATTCGTCGGAAAGATATCCTAAGAGCTACTTGAATTCCCACCTATAATACTCCGAAACTTTCGGTTATGCAATCGGTGTTGGGGATACAGGGAGCAATATATCTCACACAAACTAACAATCCCTACATCCATTTGTATCCATCCGTCAACACATAACCAAGAAACCTTCGAAATCGTCTACCTCAACCTTGAAAAGCATCCATTATACAAGTCATGGCAATACTCCGTACTCACCTCGAAGATTGGGTTAGCGGGTTATCTCACCAACAACTGCATAAAAGAGATTTTCGATGTCGCGTACTAAACTCGGTATTCGAACTGCAACGATAAAATTATGGCGACAACACCTCGGAGCTCAACTCCCGGGACACTGCCACAACCCCTAAATGTCGAGGCAACCAAGACAATGTTGTCATCATAAAACCATCGAACGATTCCAAGATACCAGCGTGATCCTAAAAAAAATTTAGTGAACTTTGAGAAGAGAAGAGTCAAAACTCTCGTCGGGATACCTCACCGGAAGGTCGAAGGGGTGGGGAGTAAAAGAATTCCTAAACTCTCCGATATATATAATCCTAAATGACTCAAAACATTTTCTAGACACAACTCGGCCACTAAAAGCGATCAGCGGTGGGGGCTCCTAAGGTCGGGGATGGCTCGATTACCAACTTGTGCGCCCTCGATGCGGCTATATCTCCCACGTGTCGAAGCACGACTTAGAGGCATAACCGCATTGAAAGCAATGTCGCAAGTGAGGTAATCTTCACACAACCCAAGTAATACATAAGGGGAAAAGATACATAGTTGGCTTACAATCGCCACTTCACACAATTACATGAATAAAGCATTACATCATCCGGATACAATCAAGGTCCGACTACGGAACCAAAATAAAAGAAGAACCCCAAATGCGACAAAGGTCCACGATCGACCCCAACTGGGCTCCACTACGATCAACTAGAACAAAACAACACAAAGGGCAAGATCTTCATCGTGCTCCTCCTTGAGCTTGGTTGCGTCACCTGCTCGGTATAATAGGCACCTGCAAACTGGTTTTGGAAGTATCTGGTGAGCCACGGGGACTCAGCAATCTCGCACCCACGAGATCAAGACTATTTAAGCTTATGGGAAAGGTAAAGGCATGAGGTGGAGCTGCAGCAAGCGACTAGCATATATGGTGGTTAACATACGCAAATGAGAGCGAGAAGAGAAGGCAAAGCACGGTCGACAAAAGTATGATCAAGAAGTGATCCTATAGCAACCTACGTCAAGCATAACTCCAACACCGTGTTCACTTCCCGGACTCCGCCGGAAAGAGACCATCACGGTTACACACGCGGTTGATGTATTTTAATTAAGGTCAACTTCAGGTCTTCTACAATCGGACGTTAACAAATTCCCATCTGCCCATAACCGCGGGCACGGCTTTCGAAAGATCAAATCCCTGCAGGGGTGTCCCAACTTAGCCCATGACAAGCTCTCACGGTCAACGGAGGAATAGACCTCCACCCAAGACACTCCGATCGGACTCGGTATCCGGTACAACAAGACATTTCGACAGGGTAAAACTAAACCAGCAACACCGCCCGAATGTGCCGACAATCCCGATAGGAGCTGCACATATCTCTTTCTCGAGGCACACTCGGTGAGTCTAGCTACGAGTAAAACCAACCCTCAAGTTTCCCGAGGTGGCCCCGCAGTAGCTCGGTTGGACCAACACTCGGAGGAGCACTTGGCCCGGGGGTTAAAATAAAGATGACCCTTGAGTCTGCAGAACCCAAGGGAAAGAAAAGGGCTAGGTGAGGCAAATGGTAAAACCAATGTTGGGCATTCTTTGGAGAAGCTTTACTTAAGGCGAACTGTCAAGGGGTTCCCATTATAGCCCAACCGTGTAAGGGACGCAAAATCCGGGAACATAACACCGATATGACGGAAACTAGGGCGGCAAGAGTGGAACAAAACACCAGGCATAAGGCCGAGCCTTCCACCCTTTACCAAGTATATAGATGCATTAATTAAATAAGATATATTGTGATATCCCAACAAGTAAACATGTTCCAACAAGGAACAACATCTTCATGTTCCCACAAGGAACAAACTTCATCTTCACCTGCAACTAACAACACTATAAGAGGGGCTAAGCAAAGCGGTAACATAGCCAAACAACGGTTTGCTAGGAGTGGTGTCAAAGGTTAGGAGTTTGACATGGCAATTTGGGAGGCTGACAAGCAAATGATAGGCATCGTGGCATTGGCATAGCAAAAAGCGAGCAAACTAGCAAGCAAAGATAGTAGTGATTTCGAGGTATGATCATCTTGCTCGCAAGGTTCTCGAGTTGTCGAAGGCTTGATCCTCGAGGCGTTCTCAACAGGTTCCTCGTACACGTACTCGTCTCCGGCTCTACCCAAAGCAAGAACACAAGCAACGGAACCACAATCAAACAAGGAACAATGCACAAGCAATATGATGCAATACATGACATGCGATCACGAGATGTGATATGCAATGCATATGTATGCTCGGAAGGAAAATGATGAACGGGCATCAACTTGGCAAACCAAGTATGCCGCTGGAAAGATGAGATGATTTCGGTTGAAATCGATATAAAGATCACGGAATCGGATGCACGGTTTGCAAATGACAAGCAAAACAAGAATGACGCAAATCTGCGTTTAACAGCCCGATGCTACTTAGCACGCAACACAAAACTATGCTACAGCACCCCAACATAAAAACAAAGCATATGGCAACGAACTACAGGAGATGCTTAACAATACAGGAGCACTGAGCTACGGCTAAATCACATCATAACATGATCAAACAAGCATGGAGAAAGTGCTCAAAATATCAGGTTCACAGACTTAGTGAAATATCAGGACATGGCAAAAACAGTTAACGAGTAGGCATGTTCGTGAGCTCGATGCACTCACTACAGAGCAATACATGGCATGGCAAGGCAACCAACAGTAAGAAGGCATGATTATAAAGCTAAGCATGGCAAGAACAAGGTCATAGCATACACGGATCAACTACAACGACCTCGTGAAAATTGAATCTCATGCAAACAATCTGCCAGGAAACATTTTCAAGCAAGTTTGGAGCAAGAAATGAACATGTTCCAGCAGTCTATAAATGCAACCAAGGGCATGAATGGATAGAGCAAGACATGTATATCAAATCATGTTTATAGAGCATCTCCAGATTATGCATAGAATGATTACTAGAAGCATGTTAACATGGCATCAAATTATAACAGAATCTGTCTAGCAAAACAACAACAGCAACTACCCTACTTTACAAGCTCAATGCACTCACTACAAGCATCACAAAAATACAAGGCCAACACCTATGGAAAGATGGCATGGCCTAGTCCAACATTCATGTAGAGCTCACACTCATAGGATGCACACATAAATCATGGCAAAAATGACAAAAGAGCTCGAACTGATAAAATTCTAAAACTAACGATCTGAAGCTATCTTCCAACAGCATTTGGGCATCAAGATGAGCTCAAATGCAAATGATGCAATGGAATGAAATGATGTACTCTTCGAGGCGAACAATTTGACAACGGATAACGAAATCTGGGGACTTAGTGGATTTTGGGCAACCTCAGATCTGCCGTTTCTGATGCCTTGGAGTTTGCTTGGATCTCACGGAGAAGAGAGGAGAGGCAGCCGGAGGTCGGAGAAGTGGGGCGGAGGGGCGGATCCGCGGAGGGCGGCGGATCCGGCCGGGCGGCGTCAGCTGGCTGCCGGAGGAGGCGCGGCGGGCGGCGGGCAAGGCATGGCCGAGGCGAGGCGGAGGCCGCGGGGCGGCGGAGCGAGGCGGCGCGGCGCGGCCATGGTGGTCCGGCGAGGGCGGGCACAGCGATGCGGGCGTGGGCGGTCGCCAGCGGAGGCGGCGCGATCCTCTCGCCGGCGGGGGTGGCCGGTGGCATGTGGCGGCAGGCAGGCGAGGCGGCGTGCACGCCTGGTGGCGGGGCACGCTGCCAAGGGCGCAACAGCTGACGACAGACGCCGGGCGGCGCTTGAGATCCGGCCCGCGCTGGCTCATGATGGGCTCTGGCGGGCTGGCGGTGGCGGCGGCGAGTGCGTGGCGGGGCAGGACGGGAGTGGGCCAGGCGGCGACAGGCGGACATGTCCGGCGGGGTCCGGACGTGTCCGGCTGCGGGATGAGGACGAAGCTAGGGTTAGGGGCGATTTGATCCGAAAATGGAATGAGGGGTGTATATATAGGCATAGAGGGAGCTAGGAGAGTCCAAATGAGGAGCGGTTTTCGGCCACGCGATCGTGATCGAACGACCAAGAGCATGGAGATGAGTTTAGTGGGTTTTGGGCCACTTTGAAAGGGGTGTTAGGCTGCAACTCAAAGGGGCTTTGCGGTTACCCGGTTAACCGTTGGAGTACCAAACGACCTCCAAATGGCACGAAACTTGACAGGCGGTCTACCGGTGCTATACCAAGGCCGCTTGGCAAACCTCGGGCCATTCCGAGAAAGTTTAATACCCGCTCACAACAGGAGAGAAGAAGGGGACGCCGGGGGACATATGAGCGCCGGATTGCAAAACGGACAACGGGGAAAAGGCTCGGATGCATGAGACGAACACGTATGCGAATGAAATGCACATGATGACATGATAAAATGCAGATGATGACATGGCAAAGTGCAACACGCAAGCAAATGACATGGCAACGACGGCGAATAATCGCGGACATCGGCGACGAACGGATCCGGGCGTTCTGACACCGACGGGTTTTGAAAAGTCTTTTAAAAAAAACTTTGCCTCCATCACCATGCATATACCCGTCCCTATTTGCGTAGCACTACTTTAGCATCCTATCAACTCCCACCGGCATAACCCTCATAAGGAGGTAGGGTCATGCACAATGCAAGTATCAATGAGGAAGTAACAGAGGCAACCAACCCACGTGGTTCACCATCTCATCATGATTCCGATGCAACAATAATAAAGAGCTATATGACATGCATAAAAAGGGTTTCTTAGACATGGTCAAAGGGCTGCTTGCCTGGCTCAACAAAGTCTTTGGGGTCTTCAAAGTCTTCTGGTCCAACTCCTTCGTCAGCAACGCAATCTATTGTCGCAAAATAACAACGAGAAAATAAGGCAAAAATAAAACAAAAAAACCAAAGTGCTCAGAAAAATGTCAACACACTTTTGTAAAATACTAGGTTGAAAACTAAGAAGGGAGGAATCCTTAGTTTTGGATTTGGAGTTATACAAGAGGGGATATGAATTTCCAAACAGAGATTAAACTGCTCAAATTTGAATTTAAATTTGAACAGTACATAAAAGTTGGTTGGATTTGAAAGAAAGCTCCACCATTAAATAGGATGCAATATTCTAGGAATTTAGGAATTGGGATTGTTGCATTTGGATTATTATTTAATCCTGTGGAATTTTAGGAATAATGACAGAAAAGAAAAAGGAAAAGTCTTGTGCCATGGGCGGTAACAGCCATGAGGCAGCAGGCCCAGCCAGTGAGCTGACCCTTGCCGTGCAGTGCTGCCGCCTGGTTTTTAAACCTAACGGAGGGGCCCAGCTGCCAGGTGAGAGAGAGGCGAGAGAGAGGTGAGGATGCGGTGGGGCCCGCCTGTCATCTCGACTCATGACTGTGAGGGCCGGCATGCTCACCGTCCGTGATCACGGCACTGGCTGGTCGAGCTGATAGCAGTTGGGCTCAGTGTGGAGTCGCCGTTCGGGTGGTGGTGGTGGACGTCGCCGGAGTTGCCTGGTTCGCCGGCGACGAGGAACTGCGGCGGAGGAGCTTCGGGAGGCGGTAGCTCCGGCCGTTTCCAGCAGCTATAGAGAGGGGAAATGAGGGGAAAAGGGTCAGGGGGATGCAGGGGTTCTAGATCGAGGCAAAGGAGGAGCGGGGGAGGCTTATACCTCGCGAACTCCGGCGTGCCGACGCGGCGGAGCTCGAGCTCGATCTCGAGCGCGGGCGGCTTTGGAGGCGAACTGGGGGTGCAGGGGGAGGTTTTGGTGGTGCAGAGAGCAAGGGGTGAAGGTGGAAGGGCTCGGGGAGGCCTTTATATAGGCGAACGGCGGTCCACCATGGGCTCGTGCGCCGGCGGGCTCGTGCTCGTCGCTACGGGCCTCGGGAGGGCGCTGCACCGTATCTAGGGTGCTTGTGGGGGTCAACTACGCCCAGGGAAGAAGAGAGAGAGGGAGCAGGGGCCGAGGCACAGCGTGTGGTGAGCACGCTCACCAGTGCGCCTGGGCGGCCCTTGTTCGCTTCATGTGAGGCGCTGGGAGGAGGAGAGAGGAGGGGCCGATTGCGTGGCGTGTCATGGACGCCGAGGCGCATCATCAGCGTGCTGAGGAAGGCCCAGGTGGCCGGAGCTGCTTGGCAGGGGGTGGCTACAGGGAGCTTGAGGCGCTTTGTATGCAGCTCGCCCAAATGGCTGCCATGGCATTGTTTAAAGGGCAGGGGTGTGCCCACTAGTGTCTAGAAGGTCTAGGAGGGAGTAAAGAAGTGGGGTGGTGCATTGGATGCCATGGATGGCCATTGGAGTGAGGAGGGAGGTGAGGAACAGGGAGAAGTGAGCTGTCCAGAGAGAGAAAGAGGGGGGTTTCACCCCTCAATTATTGAGCTGGGGACTTGCCATTGTTACTAGAGGTGAAAGGGGGCTAGGAGGAGCTGTGGTAAAAATTTGAGCTCTCCAAGAATAGTGGAAGGGGTCAAAATAGTGGTTTTTGCAAAATGTCAGAAGGTGTTTGATAATGTTTTGGGCAAGCAAATGAACTCCAAATGCCATGAGACTCCACAGGGTGACTCATATAAATATGGCCTTCCACCAATTTGGAGATTATTTGGGCAAAGTTGCCAATGCAACTTTTGTAAACCCTAGATATGAGCAGAAATAGACTTGAGTAGATCTAGTTGAGCATAACACTTCTCCTTGATGCACCACTTTGTGTAGTGGCCTCATCTGGTCATGTTAACATGCTCACAAACGTTGGGGTTAAGGGGAGAAAGTTGGTAGTACAAAGTTGCTCAAACTTGATTCTGGTCAGAGAGGGTTTTGGGGCCTTTTGGTGAACCAAAATGACTTTCATTGACATGAGGCTTTGCAAGATCATCACAATATGCATTTGTGACTTGCTGGAGTTTTCTTGGATTTATATGAAAATATTTCCTATAGAAATATCTCAAATCCTTGAAATAGGCAGGAATGGTTTTGGGAGGTTTTGTCCAATATTTTGATCATAACCATATGTTGAAACTCTTATATATGGAAAATATATGTCCACTGAGTTTCCCTGATTTTTGTCAAATATTTTTGAAACAATAAAATATATTTTTCCTATTAAAGACCATTTCTGGCCTTAAGAAAAAGCTTTTAAATAAAATAGAAAAATAGCTTTTAAAATTATATTTTTGTGGTTTCTGGGTATCCTATATCTAATAGGTTTCAAATATACCTTTTGAAAGATTTTTGACACCACAAATAAAGTACTTGCAGTGCAAATCTTGATTCAAGGGTTTTTGAAAAACTAATTTTAGAAAATACTTTTTGGCCAAATTATTTTTGTAAGAAAATACTATATTGCTCGATACACATGGCATGATCATTGGACAGAAGTTTGGGGCAAGGAGATGAAGTACAGAGGGTGGAGTAGTTGACTTTAAAGAGCACTTGAAAAAAAATCACAGAGAGAAAACCAACTCCAAATGAAAGCCAAATAAAGCAAAAGTTTTTGTTGGTCCAAATTCTCATGCTTTATTAATGCAAATGAAGTGTTACAAAATGGAGGGTGTGACAGACCTACCCCCCTTACAAGAATCTCATCCTCGAGATTCCTAAACTAGGCTTTAAAGAGATACGGAAACTCGGATCTAAGGTAGTCTTCACGCTCCCAAGTTATACCTTGGTGTGGTTGCTCCATTGGACCTCGAAGTACTTGATGGTGCGGCTTCGAGTGTGTCGCTCAGCCTCATCCAGAATGCAAATGGGCCTCTCACGGTAAGTCAAATCAGTGAAGGTCAATGGCTTGGTGGTTGGCGTCCTTGTAAAGATCGAGCTTATGCGGACCATGGAGACACTTCGGAGTTGTGACCGTGGAATCGTTGTGCACATCGGATAGTTTCGTGGCATTTCAACTGGTAAGCCACTTCTCCTCGTCGTGCGGTGATTTCGAAGGGACCGATAAACCTTGGTGCGAGCTTTCCCTTAACGTGGAAACGCTTTGTTCCCTTAAGAGGAGTTACTCGCAGGTATACATGGTCTCTGACTTGGAAGTCTACTAGTCGGCGACGAGTGTCAGCATAGCTCTTCTGCCTTGACTTGGCGGTCTTCAGTCGCTCTCAACTTGCTCTTCTGCTTCACGGAGGATATCGGGCCCAAAGACAAGTCCTTCTCCGGTCTCCGACCAGTTGAGGGGTGTGCGGCACTTCCGTCCATATAACACCTCAAACGGTGCCATCTGAAGGCTTGACTGATAACTGTTGTTGTAGGAGAATTCAGCAAAAGGGAGGCAATCTTCCCATTTAGATCCATATGCTAAGACACAGGCTCGGAGCATGTCTTCGAGTATCTGATTCACTCGTTACTGCTCGACCTCCGATGCGTGGGTGGAAGCGATCTTTGAAGGACAACTTGGTCCCCATGGCCTCTTGGAACTTCTTCCAGAACCTTGAGGTAAATTGGGTTCCTCGATCAGACACAATCTCCTTGGGGACACCATGAAGGCTTACGATTCTGTTGATGTATAGGGTTGCTAGCTGGTCGCCATCATAGGTAGTCTTAACAGGAATGAAATGGGCTAGTTTGGTCAAATGATCGATTATGACCCAGATGGAGTCATGTCCCTTGTTTGACCTAGGTAGTCCAGTGATGAAATCCATTCCGACTTTATCCCATTTCCACTCGGGAACCTTGAGTGGTTGGAGCAATCCAGCAGGTCGCTGATATTCAGCCTTGACTCTTTGGCATACATCACACTTCACAACATAGGTGGCAATCTCCCTTTTCATCCCGTGCCACCAAAATCTTTCCTTCAGGTCTTGATACATCTTGGTTCCTCCAGGATGGATGGAATACGGGGTTTCGTGAGCTTCTTGCAAGATCAGATTCTTGAGCTCAACCTTGTTGGGCACGCAAATGCGATTCCCAAACCACACAATTCCTTTCTCATCCTCCGAGAATCCCTGGGGCCTTGCCTGCCTTGATCTTCCTCTTGATGCCTTCAATAGATTCGTGTCCCTTCTGAGCTTCCTTAATATCATCCATCAAGGTAGGCCTAACTTCGAGGTTGGCCAAGAATCCTGGTGCAACCAGTTCCAACCCGAAGCTTTCAAGTTCTTCATACAAGGTGGGTATCTCGTCCTTAAGCATAGCATTCAAGGAACAAGCCTTCCTGCTTAATGCATCAGCTACCACATTAGCCTTCCCAGGGTGGTATTGAACACTGAGGTCATAATCCTTGATCAACTCTAGCCACCTTCTTTGCCTCATGTTCAATTCCTTTTGAGTGAAAATATACTTCAGACTTTTGTGATCCGTGTATATCTCACACCGCTTCCCTAAGAGGTAATGTCGCCATGTCTTCAGGGCATGAAGCACTGCTGCTAACTCAAGATCATGAGTAGCATAGTTCTCTTCATGAGGCCGTAGTTTCCTTGAAAGGTAAGCTACGACTCTGCCTTCTTGCATCAGAAAACTTCCCAGTCCGGTCCTTGACGCATCACAATATATCACAAACTCCTTTTGTATATCTGGTGTGGCCAGAACTGGGGCGGTGGTCAGTCTCTTCTTCAGCTCCTGGAAGCTCTCTTCGCACTTCGGCGTCCATTCAAACTTCTTGTCCTTCTCCAAGAGCTGAGTCATGGGTCAGGCAATGCTTGAGAATCCTTCAACGATCTTGCGGTAATATCCCGCGAGTCCGAGGAAGCTTCTGACTTCCTTTACATTGCCTGGGGATTGCCATTTAGTCACGGCTTCAATCTTAGCGGGATCGACTGATAATCCTTCTTCAGTTAAAACATGACCCAAGAATCCAACCTCACGCAGCCAAAATTCACACTTGCTGAACTTGGCATACAGTTGGTGCTCTCGAAGCTTGTCTAGGACGATCCTCAAGTGTTGCTCGTGCTCTTCTTCCGTCTTCGAGAAGACAAGAATGTCATCTATTAAGACAACAACAAACTTGTCCAAATATTCCATGAAGACCTTATTCATGAGATACATGAAGTAAGTGGGGCATTGGTCGATCAAAGGACATGACCGTGCACTCATCTGAGCCATATCTGGTTACAAATGCCGTCTTCGGAATATCTTGGGGTCTGATTTTCAGCTGGTAGTACCCAGATCTGAGATCGATCTTGGAGAACACCTTGGCCCCGTTGAGTTGATCAAACAGATCTTCAATCTTGGGAAGTGGATATTTGTTCTTGATTGTAACTTAATTGAGGGAGCGGTAGTCAATGCACAAGCGGATGGTACCGTCCTTCTTTGCCACAAACAGAACAGGCGATCCCCAAGGGGAGGCACTAGGGCGGATGAATCCATTCCTCAACTGTTCTTCCAGTTGCTTCTTCAGCTCTGCTACCTCTTCCGATCCCATTCTATAAGGCTTCTTATAGATGGGTCCTGCTCTGGGCATGAGCTCGATGATGAACTCAATGTCTCGGTCAGGAGGCATTCTCGGTAGCTCATCAGGAAAAACATCGGGGTATTCGCGTACTACCGGCACTTGCTCCAATCCAACTTGATCAGACGGTTGACTTGGTTGGCTTGAGCAGGGAGGGTTGGAGGCAAATTTAACTGACTCCTTGGTCATTGGTCACAGTGACATCCGGTTGGCGCAATCTATCAAGCCTTGGTGCTTGATGAGCCAATTCATTCCTAAGATCACATCCAAGCCTTGTGATCCTAAGATGATAAGGTCGCTAGGAAGTCTATCCCATTAATGACAATCCCGACTCCTTTACATCCTATCTTGGCTCTCATCTCTGCTCGGGGTTTGTACCACCATAGGGTTATCAGAGTGTAGGGGTCATGCCACTTTTTAATGCAAACTTTTGGGTGACAAATGAATCGTGGCTCGAGAATCAAACAAGGCGATTTGCAGTGCTGAATTGACAAAGGCATTACCCGGCCACGACGTCCGGGTCTTCGTGGGCTTCTTCTGCAGTGACATGATTCACAGGACCCTTGCCATTGTTGGGCAGGTTGCGGGGATCTTGGTTCCTTGGTGGCATTCCACGGCCTTGTCCTGGGTTCTACGCATTGGGGCACGAGGCATCGGGCTTCTTGTTGGGGCAATTCTTGGAGTAATGTCCTGGCTGTCCACATCCAAAGCAAGTGACTTGGTTGGGGTTGCTGCTCCTGCCAGCATTGTTATTGGGGTTGTTGTAAGCTGGCCTGGGGTTGGCATCTCGCTGAGGTGGATAGTTGGTGCGGGATCACGGGAGCTCTTGGCTGCTGATAGGTTGGCTTGACGGGGCTGGCTGCCACAGGCGAGGCTTCGTTCTTGGAGCTACCCTTGCCGATCATCTTGCGCTTGCGGGTATCATCAAAGCACGTCGCTTGTCCTCAAGCATGAGTGCCTTGTTCACCGGATCGGGAAAGGTCGGCGGTCACACACAACAAGCGAGTATCGCGAGTCTGGTTAAGGCCTTCCATGAAGCGCTCCTTTTGGCGAGCATCGGTCTTGACATCCTCGGGAGCATACCTTGAGAGAACACTGAACTTGCATGTACTCCTTGTGAGTGCTACTTCCTTGCTTGAGGATCGGAACTCGCGCTTCTTGATGGCCATGATTCGGAAGGAATGTGGGCCTTGCGAATTCTGCCTTGAAGTCATTCCAAGTGATGTTTTGCTCGGCATGCATGGCCTTGAATCCATCCCACCAAGCTCTGGCGGTTCCCCGAGGCGATGGGCAGCATATGCCACCCTCTCACGGTCTTGATGCAGCCGACTAGGTCCAACAAGTCCTCAATAGTGCGGACCAAGTAAATGCGCATCCGGGGTTCAGCGATCTCGATGAAGGTGGGTGGTGCATGCTTCTTGAACTCCACCAACGTGGACCGTCCATTGCCGTGTCCCTTGGTGGCGATTGACAGCTTGAGCAATCACCGAAGGGCTGCAGTGTTGGCTTGGCGTTCCTCTCGAAGGCTTGGAGAAGCTGAGCCATGCCCATGATTGGAGGAGGTGGTGGGGTGGAGTCGTCCTTGGGCTTGGTCTGGTGACTCTGCTTGAGCAGAACCTCGACTTCTTCTTCTTTGGGTAGAGGTACCGATCGTGTTACAACAGGCATCCTGTCGGAGTGGTCAAGGTCTCATGATTGGGAAAAGATGGGGAAAGCAATATAGATGGGACGCCTAGTAAGGGGGTTGGTATGACACTAATTTTTTTCATGCAAGGGCCAAAAGGGCCAAACACATTCATTAAAGTCCAAATGGGTGATGTAGTCGCTTACAAGTTCCTGAATGAAAGCACGACATCCATCAAACACAACAAAAGCAAACACAACACTACATGGTTTCATATGAACCATTACATGGACTCGACTTCCCATAGGGGTACACGACCTATCCTACCGTAGGGTTACTAACGGGCATATCCAAGTTGTGAATGATGCCTAAGTGGTGGAATGCTCGGTCGCGTAGTCCGGCTCTTCTGGGTCTTCCTCCTCATCATCAGTAGCACGGCTTCCTTCATTGCTTGAAGGGGTGGGGGAGTGGAGGAGCTCAACACGGCGTTGCTTTGCTGGTGGGGTGAAGAGCTTGCGGTAATCCCTTGCGCTCATGCGGTGTTGCTGTGGTAGTTCTCCATCTTCTGGGGGTCTTCCGCCTCTGTATGCGATTGCGGGTTGTCCAGGGGGAGCACCTTCCTTCTTGATCCTATCTGTCTTCTCTTGGGCTTGGCGAAGAAGTGCCTTGGTCTCATGAAGCTTCTTTCGGAGTTCCATTGATTCTGTGGCCAAGTGTTGTGCCAAACTATCGGCTCAAAGGCTGAAGTAGGTCTGGAATCGGAGTGGAAGTCCTTCTTCTAATGGTGGAGCTGGTGCACTGCTCTCATCCTCACCTTCCTTCCGATAAGGCAAGAAGCGGGTTGCCAACTCGTCTGCCATCTCTGTAAGAAGGTCTCGGAGGCGGGTGAGTGCCTTGAGGGTTTCCGTCTCGACGGCAAGAACTAGTGTTGCCATCTGGGGTCCCTCGAAGAACCAGCTTGTTGGAGAGTCATTGGCCTTCACGATCACTTCCACATGATACTCCGTCTCGGTGTCATTGATCCAATGCTCATGGTAGGTGAAAATGGGGGTTCGGTGGTACTGGCACTTCTTGAGGCTATCCTCGAGAAGCATGGGAAATCCGGTGGTCAGGAAGTCTTCGGGTACGGCAGCCATCTACAAAGGTTTAATTGGAGGGGTCAATAAGGGAAAATATATCTTGGGTTGGGTATGCTTCAGAAAAGAAGAGAAGTTTAGATGGTCTCAAGCTAGCTAACGCCCATGCTAACTAAGGCTTCCTACAGTCAGGATGGCTCTGATACCAGCTCTGTGGGGACCCCGACTCATAAGTCGTGATCACCGAATGCTGCGTGTCTGATGATCCGAGAGATCAATGCTCACTTGAACACTGAAGCTGAATAACAAGAGTCTTACATCCATACATACCGTCTTACACAAATTATGACCATTATGGTCGAGTCTTACATTGATAAAGCCTTAAGGGCTGAACATCAAATGAAACACAAGCAGCGGAAATCTTCGTCGATAAATAGAACCCATGCCATCTTCCTTAACCCTACGGGCATTACGGCGGGGAAGCGTCCTAGTTAGCATGTTCGTCTCCAAAGAACTCTTCTTGAACTCCGGTTCTTCCATGCCTGGTCAATTAAATAACCAGTGGCAAGCCAATGAGTACTTGGAATGTACTACTTAAGCAACCCATGTTTTGGTTCAAGATACAACGATTGCATGATATAGGTAAATTTTTGCGGAAAGCTAGTTTTGAGTGCAATGACATGTTCAACAACTTGTAAGACGTGCATCAAGTAATCATGAGGGCATGTTACAGATATCAACATAAAGAGAGTGGGCACCAATGTCGCGCGCGATGATGGGGCGCGGCACCTATGGGGCGAGGGGCGGCCTTCGTGAGTTCGATGCGAGGCGAGGCGGGCGGAGAGCGGATCGAGGCGATCTGGCTGAGGATTTTACCCAACCGGGCGCGATGGTCGCGTAAACCCTCTGCTGCTTTGTGTTGTATTGCGCCGGGAGCTTGAAGAGCTCTGATGAGTGGCTGCCCGGCGTGAGAGTTGCAAATGAGTCGAACCTCCTCTCACGTTGTGCATGGGCCTCCTTTTATAGGGCAAGGGGTCACCGGCAGGTGTCAGCGTAAGGTAGAGGGTAAAAGCGTAAAGAGGTGGTAGTTGTAGCGGTGCGAGAACGGTGCAGCTACGATTGCTTGAACAGTGGATTCTACCTACTTTTGACAGAGGGGGACAAGAGCATTAAATGCCCGTCGCCGTCGCCCCAAAAGCTCCCGCCTTTGCGTCTCCGTTTGCCACGGTGATGGAGCCACCACCGTGGAGTGCCACCGCACCCCTCATGCAGCACAGCCACCCGCCACGCGTCTCTGGAGAAGGTTGAGGGCGACGCGTGGGCGGATGAGCTGGAGCGCGGGGCATGCTTCGCTGCTCGCCCGGCAAGTACCTTGCCGGGATCCTGATCTTGCCGGGCCAGGAAGCTTGTCGGGCTCTGTGACTTGCCGCTCCCCGGGCCCTTGCCGGGACGCGTATAGCGCCGAGGCGTGTCTTCTGTGGCGTAGTCTTCCGGTCTCCCCGGCGAGCTCCTCTCGCCGGGAGCTTGCACGAGTGATGTAAACTTGGGCCTGGAACGGCCTTCCCGGCAAGCTCCTCTTGCCGGGGCCTTGATCTTCTACCTTGTACACTTTGTTCTTGAATGGCTTGGTATGGAGCAGGAATGGTCTCCGGCAAGCATTCGGTGGACCTAGTCGTGGGGAGCTGCGGCTGCCCGTGCACAAGTTGGGGTACTGAGGTACCCCCTACCTTAGTACACAAGCAGAGCCCGGGCCTGGGCCATACTAAGCCGAAGCGCTGTTGGGCGAGGCCCAAGGCGTCTGCAGCACGCGAAACCCATGGCGCGCCGAATCCACTTCAGCAACCGCCGCTTCCCCGGCAGCGCAGCGTCGATTCGGCGTAGTGGGGGCGTGGGGCGCATGCGATCTTTAAGGCATCCGCCCGTGATCGTGTCGCGAGCAGCGTCGCTCCACCGTCGCTTGATTCGCTCTTTCGCCACGCAGCCCTCATGCGCGGGGTCGTGGCGGCGAAGTGGGAGCCCGAGCCGTCCGGGCGGAGAAGGCGAGTCGGCCCGCTCCTCTGGCCTCCTCGTTTCCTGATTGGTGGAAGGCGGTTGAGCCCCACCTCGCCCCTTTAAAAGAAGCGAAGGGAGCACAATGGCGCACTCATCCTCTTCTCCCTTCGTCTTCATCTTCATTCTTCTTGCCGCCATGGAAGGAGGGACCCGGTTCCTCGGCGGTGGCGGCGAGGGTCAGCGTCTAGGCAGCGCACCACTCCCCATCCGCTTCCGTGGTGGCGGGCCGGCCACGAGAGGGAGAGGGAGGGCGTGGCATGAGCAGGCAGGGCGTGGCAGGCGGTCGGGGAGAGGCGGTCGTGGTGATGTGCCCCCCGTCTCCCGGCATCTCGACGACCGGTGCGGTCCACACGGAGATGACCCCTGGGAGTTCTTCATCAAGCTTCGCGGGCGCCTCGTCGTCGCCTCCGGCTGCCGACCCCGTTCGCGGACGCGATGGGGCGGATCCACGGCGTGATGGAGTTACGCGATGAGGGGCTGCGGGATCAGCGGCACTTTCGGGTGAGTGTCGTGTCCCCAGCCCGGCGTGATGTTCTTCGGCCGAGGGTGGAAGGCGTTCGCCGGATCCATAGCAGCGGCGGGGTTCACCCTCCATTTCAAGTTCTTGGATGGTGACCTCCTCGCCGTCAAGGTCTTGGCGATTATGGGACCCGGATGCGCTGCTGTGTGGACAGCTCCTCGGATAGTGGCTCCTCCCGGCGAGTGTGACGAGGAGGAGAGCGGCGGGCGGCGGCGAGGGATGGCGGGCCCGACTAGGCGTCGGACACGCTGCCTCAAGCGCCACCGGCGACCTCATCTTCTGAGTCGCGGCCTTTGAACTCCGGGGCCATCTTCTTGGCGGTGGCGTGGGAGGCTGCGGAAGAGGAAGAGGGGAGTGGCGGCAAGGCCGTTAAATCGAATCTGAGGCGAGGTGCCCTCGTGCGATGTCCCACCACCCGTCTTCAAGCTCGCCTCCCGCGCCCTCGTCTCCGCCAAGCTCTGGCGGCCCAGGTGTTCTCTTGGTGTCTTCTGGCGCCGTGGCTCTCCGTGGGCTTCAGGACTTGTCGCTGGCTCCGTCGGCCTTCCCCATGCCCGTCACCTTGCGCAGCTCTGAGGGCGGGCTGGCGTCACCGCCACGCTCTCCTAGGCGCTCCTTCGCCCTTCCCGACAAGCTCCTCTCGCCGGGGCCTCCTTCCCGGCAAGCTTATCTTCAGGGGGCTCCTTGACCTACCTCTGAACTCCTGAGCAGAGAAAGCAGGAGAGGATCACGGCACCTTATCTTTTTAAATTGTAAGCCCTCGGGCATTAGCTGCATTAAGAACTTGTAATCCTCTCTATCATGTTTTTCATCCCCATGGACTTGTACTATGCTAGGATGTTTTTAATGAAAAGAGGGAAAGCTTGCGGACTGAGTCTTTTACTTGGCTGCGTGCCTTGTGTGTTCTTCGCTATCGGGAGCTTGCAGGGGCGAACACGCTTGCGAGTCTTGGGACAGCCCGCTGGCGGTGTTGCTTCCGGCAAGCAACCTTGGCCGGGCGATTCGGCGCTTAACTTCTCGAAAGCAGGCTCGAAAGCAAGATAAAGGTGCAGCAGCACACTTGTGTTTGTTGAGCGGACTCGGAAACAAAACAAGTACGCAACTGGGCCACGACTCGGCTCCTCCGCGTACGGGTTTTACACAACACGCTCGTTCAAAGACACAGCCCCGCATTTCCCGGTCCATAGGGGGATGCATGACGAGGGATGAAAAAACTCATCTGATATTGCAGCCCCCAGCCACTCTGTCTTGCCGGAGACGAATCTTGGCTCTAGCAGCCCCCAGCGAGGCTGGCTCGCCGAGGAAGAACCTCGGCACCCGCAGCCCCCGGCGATTCGGACTTGCCGGACCTCAGGCGCTGGTGTGGTCTTTCGGTTCCTCCTTATTGCTGCAATTTCAGTCATGAAAATAGCTGAGGTAGATATGCGACAGCTTCATGCACATGTATGCGTATATAAATCTTGACTCGCATGTCTGATGCGAGCCTTGCCCTTCGTATGTTTGTACTCTCGCTCTTGGGGAGCTTGCGGGCGAACACGCTTGCAGCAGGACAGCCCGCTGGTGGCGTCGCTTCCGGCAAGCCACCTTGCCGGGCGATTCATGGCAACAACTTGCTGAGCGGGCTCGAAAGCAAGATAAGGGTGCAGCAGCACACTTGTGTTTGTTGGCGGACTCGGAAACAAAACAAATGCATAGCTGGACCACGACTTGGCTCCTCTCGCGCACAAGCCTCTCATACCAAGGACATCTCACGGCAGGGCTCGCCACGTTATACCCTCTGCCCTACATCCTTTGTGCGCTTTCACCCTACGCTTCTAGGTAACTTGCCGGTGCTTGACACGCTTGCTGAGTGCGAAACATCAGCAGCCCGCTTGGCTGGTGTTGCTTCCGGCAAGCAACCTTGCCGCGTCTGGTCGCGACGCGCTTAACTTGCTGAACAGGCTCGAAGCGAAGCGAGCGCGAAGCTGGTCGGCTCCTCTTAACTTCGCTGGCGTGTTGAAGCGAGTAAGGGGTGCGACCATTCACGAGCAGGCTCCTCCGCGCCGCGAGTTTACGCATACAAAGGGCGAATCTGCGAGGATATAACATAAAAAGGCATGGAATTAAAAGTGCTCGCACGAAGGCTCGAGCAACTTAGCTTTTCTTTTTCGTTTCTTTGCACTTTCGCTGGTGGAGCTCGATGGCGCGCTCTTGGCGGCGCCCGCAGCACTCCGGAGAGGTGCGTTAGCGAACGAGCACGAGCTATCTCCGCCCGGGCTTAGGCGTTCGAGAGCTGCGCTTGTCGGAGTAAGCACGAGGCGTCCTCGCCGGACTTAGAGCTCGATAAGCGCGTCCTCGGCGACAACATGGCGCTCAGGAGATCGCTTGCGGGCGTAGGGGAGGCGGGAGGCGGCGCGAGGTCTGAGCATGCTCGACCCCTAGTAGCGATAGGAGGAGCAAAGTTCTCCTCGGCGCTTCGCTTTGCTCATGCATGGACAGCGGTCGGGCGTCCGCGAGCCCGGCATGTTCTTGTCCCAGCGTCGAGTACCACGCCTTATAGCGCGGCGCTGCTGGGTAAATCGTGCGTTGAGATGGGCGAGGATCTCTACGGAGGCCGAGGCGCGGTCATCCGCCCATCCTCGATCTGGTAGCACCATGAGTGCCCTCGCCGGTGTCCACCCTTCCGCCGGCGTCTCCTCCGCCTACCGCTGGCTCGTAGCGGCGGGTGAGGCAGAGCGGTCTGCAACCACAGAGGCCCTCGTCTTGAGCCATGGCGCGATTGTCGATGAAGTGGCTGATGAAACGGAGATGTTGATGAAGAAGCGCGGCTCTTGTGACGCTGGATCAGTCCGCACCACCTCGGCGCCCCCCTGGCGCGCCAAAGATGTCGCGATGATGATGGTAGCGGCACCTATGGGGCGGGGCGGCCCTTCGTGAGTTGATGCGAGGCGGAGGCGGCGGAGAGCGGTCGAGGCGTCTGCGAGGTATTTTACCCAGCCAGACGCGATGGTCGCGTAAACCCTCTGCTGCTTTGTGTTGTATTGCGCCGGGAGCTTGAAGAGCTACGATGAGTGGCTGCCCGGCGTGAGAGTTGCAAATGAGTCGAACCTCCTCTACGTTGTGCATGGGCCTCCTTTTATAGGGCAAGGGGTCACCGACAGGTGTCAACGTAAGGTAGAGGGGTAAAAGCGTAAAAGAGGTGGTAGTTGTAGCGGTCTGCGGGAGCGGTGCAGCTACTGATTAGCTTGAACGATGGATTCTACCTACTTTTGTGAGAGGGGACAAGAGCATTAAATGCCCGTCGCCGTCGCCCCAAAAGCTCCCGCCTTTGCGTCTCCGTTTGCCACGGTGATGGAGCCACCACCGTGGAGTGCCACCGCACCCCTCATGCAACCTGACCACCGCCACGCGTCTCTGGAGAAGGTTGAGGCGGCGTGGGCGGATGAGCTGAGCGCGCGAGGCATGCTTGCTTTTCGCCCGGCAAGTACCTTGCCGGGATCTGATCTTTGGGGGCAGGAGCTTGTCGGACTCTGTGACTTGCCGCTCCCGGGCCCCTTGCCGGACGCGTATAAGCGCCCGGCGTGTCTTCGTGGCGTAGTCTTCCGGTCTCCCGGCGAGCTCCTCTCGCCGGGAGCTTGCACAGTGATGTAAACTTGGGCTGGGCGGCCTTCGGCAAGCTCCTCTTGCCGGGCCTTGATCTTCTACCTTGTACACTTTGTTCTTGAATGGCTTGGTATGGAGCGGGGAATGGTCTCCGGCAAGCATTCGGTGGACCTAGTCGTGGGGAGCTGCGGCTGCCCGTGCACAAGTTGGGGTACTGAGGTACCCCCTACCTTAGTACACCGACAACCAACCCAACATAAATAGAGATGGCACCAACCCATCTCAAACATGTCAAGTCCCTTGACTTGACCAAATTCGTTTTATCAACACACACACACACACACAGTTGTGAAACTCTGGACGTAGTTTAAGTAGCACCGCCCAACTGTCCTTGACCGTGGACATGGCTATTCAAATAGTTTCTGATCTGCGAGAGGTTGCTGCTGTACCCACAAGATCCGGGAACTTCCGTGTCATCCACGACCAGCGGTACCTCAAGTACCGGGGTAAGCACCGATCACTACCTTTCCCTAGGCGACACTAACAGAGTCCACTCGATTGGTAGTAATCCCCGTGCCCAACCTTTCACATCATAAAGTTGTGGAGCCTCGCTCCCATATTCATCACATACCACAAGCACGGGGTACCAACGGTGTGTCCGGTGTTGTAAAGACAGTCATGGCCGCCCTACCTGGCACGACCCCGTCCCGAGAGAGAGCACCAACTCTCCCCTGTCACTAGTAATGCGGGCTCCAAGCTAGTATCGGCCTAGGTAATCAATAATGCCCTTTCCCATATAAGGGTAGAGTGGTTGCGCATGTAAGGTTGGGACTGTCGACAAATCTTAAATCTAATCCGTTTTCGAAAACAACACACACACTTGCCTCGGTACACCACTTTGTCATCAAGTGGTTACCCATTTCATCATCTCCCTCGGGCATAAGTGGCACCCGACGGGGTTTTCGAAAAGTCTTTTAAAAAAAAACTTTGCCTCCATCACCATGCATATACGCGTACCTATTTGCGTAGCACTACTTTAGCATCCTATCTACTCCCACCGGCATAACCCTCATAAGGAGGTAGGGTCATGCACAATGCAAGTATCAGCGAGGAAATGTGAGGCAACCAACCCACGTGGTTCACCATCTCATCATGATTCGATGCAACAATAATAAAGAGCTATATGACATGCATAAAAAGGGTTTCTTAGACATGGTCAAAGGGCTGCTTGCTGGCTCAACAAAGTCTTGAGGGTCTTCAAAGTCTTCGGTACAACTCCTTCGTCGACAGCGCAATCTATAAATGCAAAATAACAACGAGAAAATAAGGCAAAAATAAAACAGAAAAACCAAAGTGCTCGAGAAAAATGTCAACACATTTTTGTAAAATACTAGGTTGAAAACTAAGAAGGAGAATCCTTAGTTTTGGATTTGGAGTTATACAAGAGGGATATGAATTTCCAAGCAGATTAAACTGCTCAAATTTGAATTTAAATTTGAACAGTACATAAAAGTTGGTTGGATTTGAAAGAAAGCTCCACAATTAAATAGGATGCAATATTCTAGGAATTTAGGAATTGGGATTGTTGCATTTGGATTATTATTTAATCCTGTGGAATTTTTGGAATAATGACAGAAAAGAAAAAAGAAAAAGTCTTGTGCCACTAGGCTAGATCAGCCATGAGGCGTGAGCCCAGCCAGCCAGGCTGACCCAGCCTTGCAGTGCAGTGCAGCCTTGAGGTTTTAAACATGATGGCGGGGCCCAGCTGCCAGTGGGAGAGAGAGGGGGCGAGAGAGAGGTGAGGATGATAGAGGCGGGGCCCGCCTGTGATCTCTGACCTCGCGACCAGAGGGCCAGCATGCTCACCGGCGTCGAGGCAGGGCACGGCGGGTCGAGCTGATAGCATGGTTGGGCTCAATGTGGAGTCGCCGTTTGGGTGGTTGTGGTGGACGTCGCCGGAGTTGCTGGGCCGGGCGGCGATGAGGCTATGGCGGAGGAGCTGGAGGCGGTAGCTCGGCCGTTTCAGCAGCTTCTGAGAGGGGAAATGAGGGAAAAGCGTCGAGGGGATCAGGGGTTCCAGATCGAGGCAAAGGAGGGCGGGGAGGCTTATACCTTGCGAACTCGGCGTGCGCAGGCAGGAGCTCGAGCTCGATCTCGAGCTCGAGGCGGCTGGAAGGCGGCCCAGGAGTCAGGGGAGGTTTTGGTGGTCTGAGGCGAGGTGAGGTGGAAGGGCTCGGGAGGCCTTTATATAGGTGACAGCGATCCACCAGTGGGCTCGTCTTGCCCGTGGCTCGTGCTTGTCGCTAAGGGCCTTGGGAGGCGCTGCATCATGTCTTGGGTGCTTGTGGGGTCGACTACATAGGGAAGAGAGAGAGAGAGGGAGCGGGGGCGGAGGCACGTGGCGTGTGGCTGCAGCTCCTTTAGTGCCTCAGGCGGCCCTTGTTCGCTAGCCTTGAGGCGGGAGGAGGAGAGAGGAGGGGGCCGACCGCGTAGCATGCCGCGGACGCCGAGGCGCATCAGCGGCCTTGAGGGAGGCCGAGGTGGCGGAGCTGCCTTCTTGAGGCGGCTCTGTCTTGAGGCCTTGCATGTGTGATCCAGAGCGCCCAAATGGCTGCCATGGCATTGTTTAAAGGGCAGGGGCGTGCCCACTAGTGTCTAGCAGGTCTAGGAGGGAGTAAAGAAGTGGGGTGGTGCATTGGATGCCATGGATGGCCATTGGAGTGAGGAGGGAGGTGAGGAAGAGGGAGAAGTGAGCTGTCCAGAGAGAGAAAGAGGGGGGTTTCACCCCTCAATTATTGAGCTGGGGACTTGCCATTGTTACTAGAGGTGAAAGGGGGCTAGGAGGAGCTGTTGTAAAAATTTGAGCTCTCCAAGAATAGTGGAAGGGGTCAAAATAGTGGTTTTGGCAAAATGTCAGAAGGTGTTTGATAATGTTTTGGGCAAGCAAATGAACTCCAAATTCCATGAGACTCCACAGGGTGAAATGACTCATAAAAATATGGCCTTCCACCAATTTGGAGATTATTTGGGCAAAGTTGCCAATGCAACTTTTGTAAACCCTAGATATGAGCAGAAATAGACTTGAGTAGATCTAGTTGAGCATAACACTTCTCCTTGATGCACCACTTTGTGTAGTGGCCTCATCTGGTCATGTTAACATGCTCACAAACGTTGGGGTTAAGGGGAGAAAATTGGTAGTACAAAGTTGCTCAAACTTGATTCTGGTTAGAGAGGGTTTTGGGGCCTTTTGGTGAACCAAAATGACTTTCATTGACATGAGGCTTTGCAAGATCATCACAATATGCATTTTTGACTTGCTGGTGTTTTCTTGGATTTATATGAAAATATTTCCTGTAGAAATATTTCAAATCCTTGAAATAGGCAGGAATGGTTTTGGGAGGTTTTGTCCAATATTTTGATCATAACCATATGTTGAAACTCTTATATATGGAAAATTTATGTCCACTGAGTTTCCCTGATTTTTGTCAAATATTTTTAAAACAATAAAATATTTTTTTCCTATTAAAGACCATTTCTGGCCTTAAGAAAAAGCTTTTAAATAGAATAGAAAAATAGCTTTTAAAATTATATTTTTCTGGTTTCTGGGTATCCTATATCTAATAGGTTTCAAATATACCTTTTGAAAGATTTTTCACACCTCAAATAAAGTACTTGCAGTGCAAATCTTGATTCAAGGGTTTTTGAAAAACTAATTTTAGAAAATACTTTTTGGCCAAATTATTTTTGAAAGAAAATACTATATTGCTCGATACACATGGCATGATCATTGGACGAAGTTAAGGGGCAAGGAGATGAAATCTGAGAGGTGGAGTAGTTGACTTTAAAGAGCACTTGAAAAAAATCACAGAGAGAAAACCAACTCCAAATAAAAGCCAAATAAAGCAAAAGTTTTTGTTGGTCCAAATTCTCATGCTTTATTAATGCAAATGAAGTGTTACAAAATGCAGGGTGTGACACGTTGTTTCGAGCAAGCCATGGATTGATGCTTGTGGAGGAGGGGGAGTATAATGTCGTGGTATTCTCACGGAGGGGTGTAAGACGACATATGCCACAAGGTGGCTCGTGTGAGTGCAAGACTGCTGCTGATAGGCCCGGGAGCGGGTATGCGAATAGCACGCGGTTGTTTACCCAGCTTCGGAGCTCTCCGGAGAGATAATACTCCTACTGCTACATGTTTGAGTGTATCTGATATATCTAGTATAGAGTGCTCCTGGAGCTGTATCTGAGATTAGTACCATTGGTATCTGACTGTGTATATGCCTGTATGAGGCATGCTCTAGTGGCCGTCTATGCCCATGGCTTATGGCCGAATGGATGTGTGTGAGCACATGCGTGAGTGAATGTGAGAGTGGATGGATGGATGGCTAGCTTATATAGTGTGGGGTAGCTTAGGGAGTAAGCTATGTAGGTATGGTAGCTAGCTAGCTAGTGGCATGGTGGGATGTCACACTTGTCCCCTGGGTCACTTAATAAATAGTGCCCAGGGACAAGTGTCACTGTACATGATGGCTGGGGTGACACATGAAAAGTGCCCGGGTACGGCCGTCTCATCGGTGTCGAGTCAGACTCTGGTCGGCGATCGGGTAGTCGTGTGATCGGCAGCCGTGATAAACAGCGAGAAGCGATCGGACGGGGGCGGCGGGAAGCGGCAGGCGGTCGGGATGAGGGCTTTGCTAGCCCGATGTCTTGACTTATTGTCTCGCCGTCTTCGGGGTACCTGTCATGGATTTGTCACGGCAGATGTCCTAGCGTAAGGACTTGGTCGTGGAGCCATCGCCATAGGTTTACTTGAAGGGGTTAAAGCGGACACAAAGACACAATGGTTTATACTAGTTCGGCCCCTTCGATGAAGGTAAAAGCCTACGTCTAGTTGTGATGGAATTCATGTGGTTTCGATGGCTAGGGAGCAAACAAGCTTCGCCTAGGCTCGAGTTGTGGTTGTCTGTCTTTGAACCGTCACCGGGTCGTCCCCTTATATACACCAGTGACGCCCGTCGGTTCATAGAGTCCCAACCGGTTCATACTCGTATCCCGGTTGGTATCTCTCTATTCCTAACTTACAATACAAGTTATACATCAGGCCGGTTTACGGCTACAAGTTCTAAACCGACTACAGGCCTTGGGCCTTTCTCTGCTTATACCACTAACGGAGTTAACTTGGCCCAAGCTGGCCAGTTTACACCTAGTGGTAATATCCCCAACATTAGGCCCTAGATTGATTTGAAATGGTTCATGTCAATCCTTCACAAAGCTTGTATCTTGGACATCTTCTATTGTCTGGTAAACCGCCATGTCGTCATTACTTCTGGTCACTGTAAACCGGCATGACGTCATCCTGAAATTTGATCCTTTATGACACCTTCTTTTAATAGCAGTTCCTGGATCCACGCGCTTGACCTAGCTTGGCTGCCTTATAAATAGGACCGAAGGGTCATTTCTTTCTTCCCTTCGTCTCCTCTTCTTCGTCTTCCTCGCGCCGCTGTTCTTGGAGCTCCACCACCGTCGTCGACTTCTGCCTCATCCTGGGCCGCTGCATCGACCTGAACGTACCAGAATACTGCGGCCTCTTTCCGCGTCTTCTCCATTCCCGGTAAGCTTCTTCCCCTTCTTGACTTAGATCTGTTTTTAGGGTTCAAGCTTCATACTGTGTTCTTCGTGCGTTCCCGTCTGTCCTTTTAACTTTGAACCACACTGTGAATCTGTACTGTATTAATAGCGATTCCTGCGCATCCGCTGTATTTTCTCATCTTAAGTCCATGGATCTTCTGCATACATATCTGCTTCATAGTCCTTTTCCGTTTCTGCCTTACTTCCGTGAAATATTTTCTGTTTTCTGTAAACCTGCGTTTGATCCGTAGCTATAATAGGATCTTGTGAAACTTGTTTCTGCAAACTATCCATAGCTTCAATCACTTCCAAAGCCTAGATTAGGCGGTTTAACTCACCATAAGAAAAAGCTGCTAAACCGGCACAGATACACCATTAGTCCCCTTGTTGAACCGCCAGAGCCCACCTGATATCATATCACAGGAAACCGGTTTATAGACACTGCCTCCGGTTTATCATAACTTAGATCAATCACCTTGTAACAAGCATGCTCTTGAACCGGATCAATTACTTTTGTAGATCTTATCATGGCGAAACAAGTGTATGAATGCAACTGGGTTCCTTCTCGCGTCACCGAGTCACAGCTGAATGATCTGGTCTCGATTGGCGCTTTAGATGACAAAGATCTGATCCTTTGGAGGGTCCCTAGAGAGAATGTCCTCCCACACCCCAGGAAGGAGAAGTTGTGGTCTTTGCAGATCACTGGCGGGGCTTCAAACCGCCGGTTCAAAATTTTACTGGGGACGTGTTGCCAATTTTCATCTCCGTCCCGGGACATTGGCCCTAACTCCGTCACCAATTTATGCCACTTTCAAGTACTATCTGAAGTATATCGCAAGAGGAACCTACATTGAACTGTTTAGAGACCTCTTCCATCTAAACCGTCGCACTGAATTCACCGACGGCCCCAATACGGAATTGGGTGGTATGGCTATTCAAAAAAGGAAGGAGATCACCTATCCCCACGTCAAACTCCATACTCACCCCAAAGAGTGGAATGCGACTTGGTTTTATTGCAAGGATACTTCTCCTGAAGATGAGAATCCCTTACTTGGCTTTCGTCCAGAGCGGCTAAGCAACACTCATCCGTTTCGACAAAGATTAAGCGCCAAAGATAGAAGCAAATATGCCCCGCAACTGTCCAAGCTCCGAGCCTTTATGGCCAACGGTTTGACTGGAATTGATCTTGCACGCTGCTGGTTATCATGGGGCATCTGCCTCACGAGTGGCGTTCGGTTTGATGTGCGAAGACTGGCAGCGTCGACGACCCACTCCGACACACGAAACTCGAACTTTCTGATGATGAAGTTACGGACTCGGTAAAAAGGATGTTGAATGAACCGGAGCACCTCTGTGCTCAAACCGGTTTAGCTCCTTACTGCACCACCAACAAACCACCTGCGGTAAGTTTCTAATTGCTTCATCATTAAACCTGTTACTGCTTCATGTATCCAACATTTAATTACTTCCGATCCAGGTTGATAATCCGTTTTGGAGCAAGAAACTTTCACAAGACAAAGCGGAGAAAGCAGGGCGGCCAACCCGGCCCAAAACCAAAATTGTCAAGAAAGAAGCCCATAAGAGAAAGACCACTGCTTCATCTGACCCAGCCATTGACGATGATGTGGGTAATCCGGAACTTGATTCTCTTGGCTTGCTTTTTACACGCCTTATTGATGATGATGCTTGTCAGGATGATGCTGAAGCCAGCAACGCAGGATTCGCTGAGGTAACTATTCTCTCTTCCGATTCAGCAAATTTGCCTTTACCAAAATTTCGCCAGGCAAACCGGAAAGTTAATTTTTCTCACCCTCTTGCTTATTTGGATCCTAAATTTCTTATGAAGACACAGCAACATGAAGCTCGCCGCACAACCCGGCACAGTGGTCAGGTAGTTACCTCTGCCGGTTTACCAAACAGCCCGGTTCGAAAGCGCCGCTCCGAGGTTTCCGACCTTTTTATTGCTTTAAATTCCAAAGCGGGTTTCTTCCGTCAACCTCTTAATCCGTCCGACTCCGATTATCAGGTCACTTCCCATTCATCCTCTGGTGAATCCTCGGCCACTCAGCTACCACCATTGAAGATAGCCGCCGGGTAAGTCAAAACGGCCATATGCTTCTAATATATTTTGTAATGGATATGCTTTTTCCCTGACTCTTTGTCTCTTAGAACCAAACCGAAACCAAGCAAGAAGGCCCGTTTGGATAAAACGGCTGAAGAAGCTGCCGCCTCAGACCATGAGAGAGCGCCGGATCTTGAAAACTTTGCCTCTGAAGACATTCCCAATGATCCTCCGGTTCAAGATGAGGTTATTCCTGAAGAGAGGCCTGTCAACACTTCAATCTCTGCCGATCCACCTGCCAGCACCTTCCGGTTTGATAAATCTCGCAGTCCTGCTACTAAAACGGCCGTGCCCACACAATCCGTCGAGTCGAAAGATGATGACGTTGTGATTACTGGTATGGGCCGCTCTGAACCGGGGAATCCTGCAACCTTAACCGAGCACACTTTGTGAAAGAAGATTTTTCCACCTTGAATAAAGGAAAATGGGATGTTGAGCTGAAACATATGCTGCTTTAAGCGCCCAAGACCTTCATTACGGCTATTTAAACCGGCTTTATACTAGCCGTGACTATGAAGCTGGCCTGGTCAAGTTAATGAGGACAAGTTTGAGGTAACTCACTCCTTTTCTTACCGCCAAGATATCAGTTCTTGTAGCCCCCAAGGGCGGTTTGTAATCTTGATCAAACGGGACTTGACTATATTCATAACAACTTTGAAATCTACTGCATAGCCCAAGGGCGGTTTAAGCTGTGCATATTTAAACCGGTACTTCAATAAAACTGCCTTTGGAAACATTGCTAGATCAAATAGCCATTAGCCCCCAAGTGCCAAGTTGAATACTTGTATTGAGCTTGGGACTTTGCCATCTAGTAGCAATATAAAAATCGAAGGTACATTAGCCCCCAAGTGTCAAGCATATAAGCGTGTTGTGTGGTTGGGACTTTGACTTTCTTAATTTCTGGCTGAACATACTATCGATACAGTGAGGTGAAAATCAAAGATGACCGGATTGCCGATTTACAAGCGGCTTTGAAAACCCAAAGAGGCGAAACAGAAAAGGCCAAGAAAGAGTTAACCAGTGCTTTGAACGCTGCTGAACAAGTGAAGGAAAGCTTGAAGAAAGAACAGGCGGACTGGGCCACTGAGAAGGCCAATTTGATCAAACGAGCAGAAAATGCTGAAGCTGCCCTTAAACCGGTGGTAGATGATCTGACAGCCGTAAAGCGGCAAGTACACTCTATGGCTGCGGCACTCTTTGGTAAGCTTCCGTTGAGCAGTTGTGGTGTGTTGAACCTCTTTGTATCATTACTCGGTTTGAAACTAACCGTTTACTGTTGTAGGCACACGCATTGGGCACTTAGGAAACGATGTGCGGAAGAAACTGAAGGCTGTCTACACCTTAGTAGAACAGTTATATACCGGAGCCCAGCGTATCATCACCACAGCCTCACATAACAATCCGGCACCTTCCTTGATTCAAGATACTCTGAACCGGCTGTCCATGCTTCCTGCCCGGATTGAAGAGGTGAAAAAATCTGCTGCTCGAACCGGAGCTATTAACGCTTTGATCCGAGCCAAGGCATGGGTACCAGACTTTGATCCTGTGGAAGCAGCTCAAGGCTATCCCAGTGTTAAAGAAGATGGTTCTGATTTCAATGAAGAGGATTTACGGGCTATAAACCGTGCAGTACGCCCTCTAGCTTGTCATCTGGCCGAAGAAGCCGATTTGGAGCATTACCAAGCACAATACAATGATCAAAACAAGCGAGTGCCTGCCCCAACCTTTGAAGCGGAAAATCTGATCCCTCCAATCCGTAAGCATACTTACGCCCTCGACATTGAACCGTCTTCTCGATCCACGAAGAGGCTGTTTTCCAAGCGCTAATGGGAATCATTGGACCTTTGTTGATTTCGGCCAATGGGTAGAGACGAGGAGGTCAAGCGGCGGAGGATGAAGAGCGAGCTTGAACCGTGGCGGTTTAAATATTTGTCGTTGGCGGTTTGCCCAAAGAACAATGATCTCACTTGGGCACCGTGTTGCCTTGTAATAACTTTAGTTAAAACTTTCCGTTTGAATATGCCTTCGTGCATAAATAGCGAAACTTTTGCTTGATTCGTATTTCCTGCAACCAGAAAAATTTGAACCTCGGTGGCGGTGATACCGCCAGCCGGTTTATGATATTTAATATATATATCAGAAATCCAACAAATATGTGATACAAATACCTGCCGTGTATGGGCATGAAGCTGGCGTAGCCAAACTTAAAGCGGAGGCCTTAAAAACCATGACCGTCTGTAAAGCAGGGAGAGAACAACTCCCATAAAAACCGTGCTGAATCAGCACAAGCCCCCTTGTTATTCAATGATGATTAACAGGAAGAAAACGTTTGTCGGGTTAAAAGACGCAACAAAAAATCGAATACCAATTATGAGAAAATATGGCAACAAAGGCAATAACTTTTTGCAAAAGAAAAGCTTTACTGAGCTGGTCAGATGGCATTACCATGGTCAGACGCAACCAAGCTCCCCGAAGGCGTAGCGATGGTGCCAGTCGGCCAGGTCCCCAAAAGACTCTTGGCGATTACGCCGGCCAAGTGGCATGACATTGGTTCGGGTTCGACCAAGCCCCCAAATGACTCTGGCCCTGTAGGCCGACCAAGAGGCGTGACCGGTTCAGACTTGACCGTGTCCCCAAATGATCTGGTGGCTTTCGCCTATCAAGAGGTGTTGCATTGGTTCGGACACGACCAAGCCCCCAAGTGATAAAAAACAAATGTCAAGGGGTAGACCGGAGGCCGCTTTAAAAACAGAAGCACTCCATGTAACCATGCATGATAAGAAAGACAGAGACCCCGCTTTAGCTGAGGCTCCGGTTTTATTATATCGAAGATAATATATACATTGTCATGATATGTACATAAATAGAGCCGATGACTCAAGTGTAGTAAGGCCGAAGATGAGCTATATTCCACGGCCTGTTGGTCTCCTCCTCTGATGTACGTGAGTCTTGACGCTCTCGAATATCAATCAGATAGTATGATCCGTTGTGTAGATTCTTGCTGACCACAAAAGGTCCTTCCCAAGGCGGGGATAACTTGTGCATATCTGTCTGGTCTTGGATGAGGCGAAGCACCAAATCTCCTTCTTGAAAGGTTCTGGTTTTAACCCGGCGACTGTGATAACGACGAAGATCTTGCTGGTAAATCGCCGAACGAGCAGCTGCCATATCACGCTCTTCGTCCAATAGATCCAAAGCGTCCTGCCATGCCGTCTCGTTGTCCGCTTCAACATAAACCGCTACACGGGGCGAATCGTGCCGGATATCACTGGGAAGAACTGCCTTTGCTCCGTAGACCATAAAAAACGGTGTATATCCAGTGGACCGGTTTGGCGTAGTATTGATACTCCATAGCATTGATGGTAGCTCTTCAACCCAGCACCCTGGTGTTCTTTGTAATGGAACCATAAGCCGAGGTTTGATGCCTCGTAAGATCTCTTGATTAGCTCGTTCTGCCTGCCCGTTGGACTGGGGATGAGCCACTGACGACACACCAAGCCGGATGTGCTCACGTTCACAGAACTCTTTCATAGCACCCTTGGATAAATTAGTGCCATTGTCAGTAATGATACTGTGTGGAAAGCCAAACCAGAAAATCACCTTTTTAATGAACTGCACCGCTGTTGCTGCATCACACTTGCTGACAGGCTCCGCTTCAACCCACTTGGTAAATTTGTCCACTGCCACCAACAGGTGGGTCTTCTTATCCTTGTATCATTTAAATGGTCCGACCATATCTAGCCCCCAGGTTGCAAACGGCCACGTTATTGGGATCATCCTGAACTCTTGTGCCGGTACATGAACACGCCTTGAAAATTTCTGACATCCATCACACCGTTTAACCAAGTCCTCCGCGTCAGTGTGTGCGGTCAACCAGTAAAATCCGTGACGGAACGCCTTTGCCACCAGGGACTTTGAACCGGCGTGATGTCCACAATCCCCTTAATGGATTTCTCTTAAGATTTCACAGCCTTCCTCAGGGGAAACACAACGTTGAAAGCATACGATACACTACAATGATGCAACTCACCATTAGAATCATCATAGACTTGGGCGCGGATTATCATGCGGCGAGAATCTCATCTTCGGCAACTCCCCTCGAGTCATATAGCAAGAAAAGGAATCGTCCAATCCGGAATAGCATGTAATGCTGCCACCAACTGAGCCTCCGGATCAGGAATAGCCAAATCCGCTTCACCAGGGAGCTGGACTGACGGGTTGTGCAAGACGTCCAAAAAGACATTAGGTGGGACAGGTTTGCGCTGAGAACCTAACCGGCTCAAAGCATCCGCCGCTTCGTTCTTCCGGCAATCCACATGATCCACTTGATAACCCTTGAAGCAACCTGCAATATTATCCACTTCTCGACGATATGCGGCCATAAGCGGGTCCTTAGAATCCCAAGTGCCAGATACTTGCTGAGCCACCAGGTCCGAGTCACCAAAGCACTTAACCCGGCTTAAGTTCAACTCCTTAGCCATCCGGAGACCATGGAGCAAGGCTTCGTACTCAGCTGCATTATTAGTACAAGGGAACATTAAACGGAGAACGTAACAAAACTTATCACCTCGTGGGGAAGTTAAAACGACTCCAGCCCCCGAGCCTTCCAACTGCCTAGACCCGTCGAAATGAATAGTCCAATATGTGTGATCCGGCTTCTCCTCTGGTGCTTGTAACTCCGTCCAGTCATTAATGAAATCAACAAGTGCTTGAGACTTCACTGCTGTCCGTGGTATATACTTTAGTCCATGAGGCCCAAGCTCTATGGCCCATTTGGCAATCCGGCCAGTCGCCTCCCGGTTCTGTATGATATCACCCAAAGGAGCTGAACTAACCACTGTGATAGGGTGCCCTTGGAAATACTGCTTCAGTTTCCGACTGGCCATAAAAACACCATAGACTAGCTTCTGCCAATGCGGATACCTTTGCTTGGACTCAATAAGCACCTCACTGATATAATAAACCGGCCGTTGAACCGGATATTCCTTGCCTGCCTCCTTGCGCTCCACCACAATAGCCACGCTTACTGCTCGAGCATTGGCTGCCACATATAACAATAGTGGCTCCTTGTCAACCGGAGCCGCAAGAACAGGCGGATTGGCCAATTGCCGCTTTAAATCCTCAAATGCTTCGTCGGACGGACTCGATTTAAATTATCTGCTTTCCATGACATCGGTATAAGGGATAGCCTTCTCTCCGAGGCGGCTGATAAACCGGCTCAACGCAGCGATTCTGCCCGCCAAACGCTGAACATCATTGATACACTTTGGTTTAGCCAAGGAAGTAATAGCTTTAATTTTCTCGGATTAGCCTCAATTCCTCTGTTAGACACGAAACCCCAATAACTTGCTCGCGAGAACACCAAAGACGCACTTGGCGGATTAAGCATCATCTTGTAAATGCGCAAGTTGTGAAGGTTTCCTTTAAATAAATCCACCGGTGTCTCCTTTTGTCTTGATTTTACCACAATATCGTCCACGTAAGCATGCGTTCTTGGCCGATCTGTGTATGCGAGCAATCTGTACACACCGCCGATAAGTAGCACAGGGCTCTTGAGCCCAAAAGGCATAGATACATAGCGAAGGCTCCAAAGGGAGTTATAAGCGCCGTTTTCTCCTGGTCATAACCGCCATTTTGATCGATGATATCCGAGTACGCATCCAAAAACTTAAGCGCTCACATCTGCCGTGGCATCAATAATCTGATCAATGCGGGGAGGGCAAAAGGATCCATTGGGACGGGCTTTGTTAAGATCTGTGTAGTCCACACACATACGCCAGTGCCATTTTTCTTAAGGACCAGCACCGGATTAGCAAGCCACTCTGGATGAAACACTTCAATGATAAAGCCAGGTGCCAAAAGCTGGCTACTTCCTCTCAATGGCTTTGCCTTTCTTCGTTAAACCGGTGGAGGAACTGTTTCACCGGTTTATACTTAGGATCCACATTAAGTGTGTGCTCAGTGAGTTCCCTCGGTACACCTGGCATGTCAGATGGCTTCCATGCAAAGATATCCCGGTTCTCACGGATGAACTCGATGAGCGCGCTTTCCTATTTGGGATCCAGGTTGGCACTGACAGTGAACTGCTTGGACGAATCGCCTGGCACGAAGTCAACAAGCTTGGTCTCAGCTGCCGATTTAAACTTCAGATGTGATTCATGCTCTGTAGTTGGTTTCTTTAAAGGGGTCATATCTGCTGGGTCAACGTTGTCCTTATAGAACTTTAACTCCTCCGTGGCACAGACCGCCTCTGCATAAGCTGCATCACCTTCCTCGCATTCCAAAGCGACTCGGCGGCTTCCATGCACCGTTATCGTTCCTTTGTAACCCGGCATTTTGAGCTGCAAGTAGATATAACAAGGTCATGCCATGAACTTAGCATAAGCCGGCCGCCCAAACAAGGCATGATATGGACTCCGAATTTTTACTACTTCAAAAGTTAGCTTTTCAGACCGGGAATCGTGCTTGTCTCCCAAAGACACATCCAGGGCTATCTTACCAACAGGATAAGTAGATTTGCCTGGTACTACGCCATGGAACACTGTATTGGACGGTCTGAGATCCTTGTCTGTTAGACCCATGCGACGGAAAGTTTCATAGTATAATATATTAATACTGCTTCCTCCATCCATAAGCACCTTAGTGAACTTATAGCCCCCCACCTAAGGGTCTACCACCAATGCCAGCTGGCCCGGATTATCAACCCGGGGGGGATGGTCCTCTCTGCTCCACACGATAGGCTGCTCCGACCAGCGTAAATAACGCGGCAAGGCCAGTTCAACAGAGTTTACTGCTCGCTTGTGAAGCTTTCGATCGCGCTTATCCAAACTAGTTGTGAAAACATGATACTGCCCACTATTCAACTGCTTTGGTTGGCTCTGATAACCCGACTGCTGTTGTTGCTGCTGGCCGCTCTGATTATTCTTACTATTGTGACTGCCTTGATTCAGACCTGAACCGGAAGCTCCATCGTGACCTGGTCCGTGGAAACCGGATCCTGAACCGCCACCTGACCCCTGGTCATACCGGAAAGTATTAGAGTTTTTGAACTCCTGCATAATATAACAGTCTTTCCAGAGATGGTTCGATGGGGACTCCTTAAATCCGTGCTTGGGGCAAGGTTGATTCAATAAGTAATTCAAGCGGCTCGCATTAGGATTTGGGCCCGATTAAGCTTTGCCTCTGCGCCGCTGCCCTGTCCTTTGCATTAGTGTTTGCCAAGAAATCCGGGTTGCCATCGCCTTGCGCTTGCCTCCTTTCCATGACCCGCCGGTTTGTCTTGCTGCCCTTTGGAGTTGCCGTTCTTCTTTCCCTTCCTCGCTTCATCATCATCAGCCTCGGGATCCTTCGTCTTGTCGAATCAGCATACTTCACCAGCGGCCATGAGGGTTCCCATGTCATTCTGAGAACCGCTTCATGCGCCCCAATTTTAATTTTAAAGGCTCAAACGGCGATTGCCTTCTAATGTTAAGATTGCGAGTCGGCGTTGATCCTGTCAGAGGAGTGCAAAATCTCGGAAACACGGCGTACCCAACGGGTTGTCGACTCCCCTTCCTCCTGGACACAAGCCGCCAGGTCTACTATGGACTTGGGCTGCTTACACGTATCCTTGAAGTTCTGAATAAACCGGGCCCGTAACTGGGCCCATGAGATGATAGAATTGGGCGGTAAGCTTTTCAACCAAGTACGAGACGTGCCTTCCAGCATCATGGTGAAGTACTTTGCACACGCGGTCTCATCGACATCTAGCATCTCCATGGCCATCTCATAACTTTCAACCCACGCTTCAGGGGACAGATCAGCGGTGTAATTCGGCACCTTGCGTGGACCCTTAAAATCTTTAGGCAGGCGCACATTGCGTAAAGCGGGGATTAAACAGGGCACCCCTAAAGCGGATGCGGCTCCTTGTCCGGCGAAGGTGGTAGGGCGAACCGGTGTATGTTGACCCGTGTCATCCTATGCTGCTAACTCGGCCTCCCTGCGTGCCCGGGCCCGGTCCACCACCTCCTGAGCATCACGAATGCCACCCGTCTGATGATTGCCACGGGCCGCTTCACGGTCCCGCGCGTTGCTGATATGGCGGTTCATCCATCGCGCTTTGTAGCTCCGCCTTGGGCCAGGCGTAGAATGAATCCGATCACGGCTATATGAATCGCCTCTGTTGGATCGGTGCGATGGAGAAGCTCCTTAACCGGCGTGTCTCAAGCTGCTTGGGGAATCTCCTTGGTAGGATAGCCTCCAATCAGGCGGCGGCTGCAACAAGGTTGTCCATAGGATTAGAATAATGACACAGGGGTGTTATGCATGCGGTGGAGGAACCACCATGTTCTCGCCGAGGAGGCTCCATCAGGCGTGGTTGGGCCGTCGCTCCTGCTCCTGGTGCCTCAATCCGGTTTACCTCCCTGTGCTGGGGCGGATTACTGGGTCCAGCTCCCGGGGTCTGAAAGAGATTTCTAGGATCAAACCCTAATGGCAGGCGTGATCTATACTTCCGCTTCAACACCTCCTGCGATGCACTCTGGTCAAGCATGAGTTTGTAAGCCTCGGCGTCCAGAGCGGCCCGCTCTGCGGCCATACGCTCCTTCTCTGACGCTAGATCCGCTTTGGCTTGCGTGATCTACTCTTTCACCTTCGCAATTTCTGCCTTATGAGCCTCCTGATCCGCCGGGTTGTCCTCCGCCATAAGCGCAGCTAGTGCATCAAACAGATCTGATAGAACTTGAACCGGCGGGCGCACCGGGCCTTCTGCCCCTGCTGCCGCTGCCGCTGCTGATCCGGAAAGCATATTTGCTGCGGTTGAGGAGTGGTTTGCTGCCTGTGTACCGGCCATGAATATTCCAACCCGGTTGAACTGGCTTGGGGGGTCCGGAATACAATCGCCGTCGGAACAGCCCCTGATCATATCGTGCTGCAGCTGGTACAATGACTCGGTCTCTCCTGTTGAAGATTCGTCGCCGGAATAAACAACGATCTCACTACCGTGTTCTGAACCGGCGTCCTGTTCTCCTCCGTGGATGACTCCAACGAAGACATGTTTCATGGCCGGTTTAACCTGGGCAGGTCGCGCACGCTGAGCCGTCTCGACGAGGTCGGTGCAGATGTCCGGCTCAGGCCCAGGCTCCCCGATCTTGCCGATGAAAACATGTATGCCATCGAAGGGGACCCGGTATCCGTACTCGATTGAATCGGCCTCGGGACCCCATCCGGCATCGTCGATGTAGATCCGGCCGCGACGACTCTTGGTCGTCCGGCCCACAACGTAGCCTTCGAGTCCTTTGAGCTTGCCCTCCAAGATCGTCAAACCATTGTGCGATAGCCCCACGGTGGCGCCAAGCGCCGATGGATTTGTCACGGCGGATGTCCTAAGCGTAAGGACTTGGTCGTGGAGCCATCGCCGCGGGTTTACTTGAAGGGGTTAAAGCGGACATAAAGACACAAGGGTTTATACTAGTTCGGCCCCTTCGATGAAGGTAAAAGCCTACGTCTAGTTGTGATGGAATTGATGTGGTTTCGATGGATAGGGAGCAAACAAGCTTCGCCTAGGCTCGAGTTGTGGTTGTCTGTCTTTGAACCGTCACCGGGTCGCCCCTTATATACAGTGGCGCCTGTCGGTTCATAGAGTCCCAACGGTTCATACTCGTATCCCGGTTGGTATCTCTCTATTCTAACTTACAATACAAGTTATACATCAGGCCGGTTTACGGCTACAAGTTCTAAACCGACTACAGGCCTTGGGCCTTTCTCTGCTTATACCACTAACGGAGTTAACTCGGCCCAAGCTGGCCGGTTTACACCTAGTGGTAATATCCCCAACAGTACCCGTGGCCAATTACTCCGACATATAAACTTTACCATTCTGTTTGGGTACCGCCTATAATCTGTTTAGCATGGAAGATATCATCGTCTTTTAGTTGTTATGTTGACAAAGAGAGTATGCCGCTCAAAATATAATTTATCTCTAATTCAAAACCGAGCTCTGGCACCTCTACAAATCCCTGCTTCCCTCTGCGAAGGGCCTATCTATTTACTTTTATGTTGAGTCATCACCCTTCTTATTAAAAAGCACCCGCTAGAGAGCACACTGTCGTTTGCATTCATTATAATTGGTTTATATTGGGTAGGACTTGACTGGATCTCTTTTACCATGAATTACAATATTTAGTCAGTCCTTGATCTTTAAAGGTGCTCTGCATTTATGTTTTGCGGTCTCAGAAAGGGCTAGCGAGATACCATTTTGTTATATCATGTTATGATTATTTTGAGAAAGTGTTGTTGAGGGAGTCCTGGACTAGGGGGTGTCCGGATAGACGGACTATCATTATCGGTCGGGCTCCAAGACTATGAACATACAAGATTGAAGACTTCGTTCCGTGTCCGGATGGGACTTTCCTTGGCGTGGAAGGCAAGCTTGGCAATACAGATATGTAGATCTCCTACCATTGTAACCGACTCTGTGTAACCCTAGCCCTCTCCGGTGTCTATATAAACCGGAGGGTTTTAGTCCGTAGAGGGAACAACCATTACAACAATCATACCATAGGCTAGCTTCTAGGGTTTAGCCTCCTTGATCTTGTGGTAGATCCACTCTTGTACTACCCATATCATCAATATTAATCAAGCAGGAGTAGGGTTTACCTCCATCGAGAGGGCCCGAACCTGGGTAAAAACATCGTGTCCCTTGTCTCCTGTTACCATCCGCCTAGACGCACAGTTATGGACCCCCTACCCGAGATCCACCGGTTTTGACACCGACATTGGTGCTTTCATTGAGAGTTCCTCTATCTCGTCACCGATAGGCTTGATGGCTCCTTCAATCATCAGCAACAACGCAGTCCAGGGTGAGACTTTTCTCCCCGGACAGATCTTCGTATTCGGCGGCTTTGCACTGCGGGCCAATTCGATTGGCCATCTGGAGCAGATTGGAAGCTACGCCCCTGGCCATCAGGTCAGATTTGAAGGCCTAAACTTCACGGCTGACATCCGCGGACACTTGATCTTGGACGGATTCGAGCCACGGCGAAAGCGCGCCGCCTTTGTCACGATGGGCATGATTTAGCTCTGCTGCCGGACGGTGCCACGAGGTCCGCACATTAGTCGCTCCGACCCTTAGTTGGAGCCGACCACCTGGTCGAGCATGGGTGGCTAGACACCGCCTCGGGGCTGCAACTTCTCTGGCGATGGGCGAATCGACCTTGTCCCTTGTAAAGCTCGTGACTCGAGGTGCCGGACTCCTCGCGGACTCGAACCTCCTGCGCCCCTATTAATCGAATCCGATTGGGCGCCGATCAAGGAGTTCACCGCGCGGACATCTTTTTGCTTTTCGCCTTTCGGTGATATTCGAATTCGCTAAAGTATCTCTCGTTGTCGAGAGCCTGGCGAGCTGCGGTCGGGGCGGTTGGGATGCGAACGACGAAGAAATTCAAAGCCCACCCACCACCCACTTTGTAGCCACTGTCGACGATCTAACCGACATGCTAGACTACGACTCCGAAGACATTGATGGTATGGACGACGATGCCGAAGACGACCAAGAACCAGGGCCTACGGGGCACTGGAAGACCACCTCAACTCATGACATATACATGGTGAACACACCAAAAGGAAGCTATAACGAGGAACAACGGGACGCGCCGAAGGATAATTCCCCCGAAAAACAACCAAAACGGCGACGCAAGCGCCGCCCGAAGTCCCGCCTCGGCAACAACAGCACCCATAATGACCCAGCCGTAGAGCAGGGCAAGCCAGTGGACGACAAACATACAACCAAAGAACCATCCGAATAGGATGAATCGGACAACCAAGCCATCCTCGACGAAAACAACAGTCCAGACGATCTCACGCCGGATACACCACCAGAGCATAAGAACCTTCACAAAAGGCTTGTCGCCACTGCAAGAAGTTTGAAAAAGCAGAAACGGAAGCTCAAAACAGCGAAAGACATACTCAGAATGAGGTGGAGCAAAGTACTCAAGACCGCGGACAAATACGCAATAGCCACCAAGAAAAGAGCTACCCGAAGCGCAAGCTGCTGCCCGAATTCGACGAGGAGGCCGTACAGCCCCCGCAATCAAAAAGCAAAGAGGCCGCCTGGCCGGATAGACGACCAGATGACAGGCCAAGAGCGGCAAGCGGTGCCGCACACAAGCCGTCACATGACACACGTGAAGATCCTCGCAAAAAGGATGGCCGGGTCAGGTCCATTTATGGGCCAAAGAAGAGGGCCCCAGGAAGCAACACAACACGCCGAGTGTTCGAAGATAACGGCACACCTAAATACAGGGGCGCCGCACACCCACTATGTTTCACCGATGAGGTCTTTGGATCATGAATTTCGGTGAGGATTCAAGCCCGTAAACATAGAGGCATATGACGGAACAACAAACCCCGGAGTCTGGATTGAGGATTACATCCTACACATACACATGGCTAGAGGAGACGATCTCCACTCCATAAAATATCTACCCCTCAAGCTGAAAGGGCCAACTCGGCATTGGCTCAAAAGCCTCCCAGAAAATACCATTGGAAGTTGGGAAGAGCTCGAGGACGCATTTAGAGCAAATTTTCAGGGGACTTATGTCCGCCCTCCGGATGCAGACGATTTAAGTCACATAACTCAACAGCCCGGAGAGCCAGCACGCAAATTCTGGAACAGGTTCCTCACCAAAAAGAACCAAATAGTTGACTGTCCACACGCCGAAGCCTTAGCAGCTTTTAAACATAACGTCCGAGACGAATGGCTCGCTAGACACCTCGGCCAGGAAAAGCCAAGAACAATGGCCGCGCTAACGAGCCTCATGACCCGCTTTTGCGTGAGGGAAGAAAGCTGGCTGGCAAGATGCAGCACCAGCGACCCGAGTACATCCAAGATCAGAGATGGAAATGGAAAATCACAGCACAGAAAGGATCAGCGCCGAAATAAAGAAAATGGCCCAAAGAACACGGCGGTCAATGCCGGATTCAAAAGCTCGTGGCCGAACAATAAAACACTGCCTCTTAAGGACAACAGTGACGAGCTATCCAACCTCAACAAAATTTTGGATCGGATATGTCAAATCCATAGTACCTCCGGGAAGCCTGCAAACCACACCCACCGAAATTGTTGGGTCTTCAAGCAGTCCGGCCGACTCAACGCCAAACACAAGGGGCTCGACACGCCAAGCAAGGACAATGACGAACCCCACCAGCAGAGCACCGGAAGACAAAAGACTTTCCCGCAAGAAGTCAAAACAGTAAACTCACTCCATGTGACAACATGGAACAATAGTCTTGACACCGCTAAAGTGCGCGTCGCACGGTCCACCCAGCGGAATCCGAGATTGGATGTCAAAACCAATTACTTTCGACCACCTGGATTATTCCAGAAGTATTCGAAACGCAGGATGGACTGCTCTGATATTGGATCCTATAATCGACGGACTACAATTTACACAAGTCCTAATGGATGGCGGCAGCGATTTAAACCTGCTATATCCGGACACAATCCGCAAGTTGGGAATAGACCCTACTAAAATTCGCCATAGCCGCACTTCCTTCAAAGGAGTGACGCCAGGCCCTTACGCCAAGTGCATGGGCTCCTTACTACTATAAGTTGTGTTCGGATCACCCGACAACTTCCGTCGCGAAAAGCTAATCTTCCATGTCGCCCCATTCAAAAGTAGCCATCAAGCACTATTGGGACGTAAAGCTTTCGCCGGCTTTAATGCAATCCCGCACTGCGTGTCTCTTACACTTAAAATGCCCGGTCCACGCGGCATCATCTCCTTACAAGGTCGCTCAAGACCCCGAACACGGCTAGGCGAGACCGGCACAAATAAACCAGGGGCTTCCTAGCCACACACCCCTTCACAAGGGGTTGTGCGTATGAATGATAAGAGCCAATAAAAGATCAACTTTATTCATTTATTCATACTCCGTTTTAAATACATTTTTTGCATGATTTCTTTTCAAGCTAAGTTCCTCTCTTTTACAGATGAACAACGTGTACACCCGTCCAGGATACGGCACAACGGAGACACAGGCGCAGACATGCAGCAGGGACCCATGGCAAGGATTCTTTTCAGATTAAGACCCTGCGTAAACCTTTCTTACTGTCTCTTGTTGATTCACATCCCGCGGTTTTCCAGAATAACCGACGAGGAGGCTGGCGTTTTGGCATCGGCCGTGTTAGAAATTTTCGCCCGTACCTGGACACTAGGGGCTTAGGGCATTGTTCTGCCCGTTATCATAAAGACCGAATACCTTAGGGAGTGTTCGGCGTCTCGAGTTAGGCCTTATATGCATCATCTCCGAATCATGTCTTTGGTCAAATGTTGGGTTTGCCCGGCTCCTGTGTTTTGCTGCCTTACGTTCCGTATCATCGGCTAACGCGGCACCGGAGAACTATGCGATTGTGCCCGGTTCGCGGGCGAGCACCTCGATGAAAGCCGAAAGCTGATGTCATGATCTGCGAGAGAGACTGGTCAACCACTCGATCGACTACCGGAATGTCTAGAATTCCTCGCTTTGACGAAGGACCGTTTCGGTCGAGCACATCTGGCGCCCGAATTCGGGAGCGCTGGTGCCCTAGGGGCTATATCGTAGCCCCACCTTGAACTCCTATGGCTAAGTGAAAGTGATAAAGCATCATAGTCCGGTTGCCTCGTTTGCTATGCTACCACCTCCTTCACGGGACCAAGGCGTTGGATTAAGTGTGAAAATCGCTATTTGCAAACAGCCCGCACCATGTGCGTGGGGGCTGAAGCCGAAGACTGCCATCTTTCAGGTTATACACAAGTATACATTAACGGCCACACAGGAGATATTTCAATACTTGAACGCACAAGTATAAAAAGCACTTATATTATGAACATCGTTTTACATATCATAAAGATCATTTGAACATGACATTTTTTGAGCACTGCGACTCTATTGCACGAGCACCCCGCAGAACTTCCCCAAAATAGTGCTCGGCGGGTAACCGGCTCTCGTCCGAACCCCGGGTTGCAACATCGGTGGCATCCATCTCCGTCCAGTATGTCTTCACACGGGCGAGAGCCATCCGTGCACCCTCTATGCAGGCCGACCGCTTCATCGCCTTGATATGCGGCACCGCCCCAAGGAATTGCTGCAATAAGCCAAAATAACTCTACGGCTTGGGCCTATCCGGCCAGATATGAGCCACTACATCCGTCATGGCAAGTCCGGACAATCTATTCAGCTCAGCCCACTCAGCCAACCGATCGGTCAACGGAAGTGAACGCTCCGGACTGTGGAATTGAGACCAAAAAAGCTCTTCCGTCTCGTGATCCTTCTGACTTCGGAAGTGCACAACAGCATCTGCTGCACTCGCCGCTAAATCCATATAAGGACCCTCCGGACCCCACAGCTGGCCAAGCTGAGCATACTTCGGATCTGTGAACTTCCTGCGCAGTAGAAAGGGCTTGCCAGCTGCAATGTCTCTGGCCTGACGCAACTCCTCCTTTATAGCCCTCATTGCAGAACGGGCATCCTTGGCTTCGGCGGTGGCCTTCTTCAGGTCTTCTTGCTCCGCTCGGCGTTCTTTTTCAAGAACCTCATAGCAGTTGGTAACATCTTTCAGCTTCACGGCCATTTCGGCCATCTCCTCCCTGCTTCGGCAGTGAGCAGCCCTTTCGGCTTCTAGCTCTTCGGCCGCCTTCGAGGCAGCCGCATCGCTCCTTCTGGCCTGCTCCTTGGCTCGAGCATGCTCTGCTCGAAGGTCCTCCACAGCAGCGGCACCATCTGCATTAAGCATATATGTTGTAAGGAGTGAGCATTAGCTCCCTAACTAGGTGACCACGGAGAAACAACCTACCTTGTTAATCGTCAAGTCGTTTATTGACCAGCGCGATGTCCGCATCCACAACATCGAGTTGCCACTTCAGTTCGGCAACCCCATCAGTCCGGCTGGCCACCGGAATATCCGCCACCTGCATTGGAAAGGCGAGGATTAATACCTGAGATTATGATCCTCGGCACGCTGTCGCTTTCGACAACATACCGAGTCTCAGGGGCTACTCTCTATATACAGGGCGCACTTTATGTGCAAAACTCTCAAAAGGTATGTCATTTTTACGTACCTCAAACCCCGCCAGCAAACTTCTGACGGCATCATGCAACCCGCCCTCAGCGGATGAAATTCTTTGAATCACCATACTCATCAATGTACGGTGATCTTACGAGATAAACGCCCTCTCAAGCAGATCCTTCACTCCCGGCCGTACACGGTTGGTGCGAACTCTCAGCCTGCCGGACTCGGGATACCCTCCATGATGACACCTCGGGTCGTCGCCCCCCACCGACAGTGCGGCAGATGGGGCGTCTCGCTCTCCATCATCTCGGACGAAGGTCCCGGAAGACGAGCTCGGTGAGAAGGGCGGAGATCCGAACTACAAGGTAAAAACTTCGGTTATCCTCAGAAGCAAAAATAGGGATGTCCCTTATCACAAAACTCCCCTTTTCCTACTTACGGCTCGCTAGAGGGCTCATTCCTTGGGGGAGATAGTGCGGCCGGGGCCTCCCCAGGCGTAGGACCCTCTGGTGAAGATTTCTTCCCCCGCTTTGAGGCCTTAGCCTCTGGGTCTTCGGAAGCGGTCCTCTTCTCCCCATGAAGGGAGGGATTCTCGATCCCCCCTTTCTCGAAAGCCTCCTTAGTAGAGGCAGTAGTTTCTCTGTTTTCCCCTTCGCCCTCCTCTAGAGGCGCAACCTCCAACATCTTGACCAACCCCAGATCCAGCGTGGTCTCTGGGAGGGGGGCCGGACACCGTATTAGTTTGGCTTGCGTTATCCACTCCTGTTCAAAGGACGGTTGGTTAAAAGGCAAATCCAAGAATATGCAAACAAAAGGTATGTCCGGACACAGGGCTACTTACTTGAGCATCCGGGCGATTGCAGCTTAGGCCGGCATCCTCGGTCAATTCCGGACACACTTCTCGTGATCCAAAGAACAATTTGTACATTTCCATGGGCGTCGCACCCCTGAAGTGTTGGAGAGCTCGTCGCCCCTCTGGATTGAATTCCCACAGGCGGAGGGGGTGACGTTTGCAGGGCAGGAGACGCCAAATCAGCATAACTGCATCACTATGACCAGATTGATCTCCTCTCTTGGAGGTCTCGAATCCGCCCTGCAATAGGGTACGTCCTTGACGGCCCCCAGTTGAGCCCTTGGTTGACCCATGACATCTGCCGTTGTGGAGGGCCCGGCGAAAGATGGGCGGCTTACACTGCTGCCCCTGGGAGCGGTAATATAGAACCACTCCTGTTACCACAAGCCAAGCTCCTCCTGGAAAGAGCCCTCGGGCCATGGAGCATCGGCCCTCTTGCTTACAACCGCCCCGCCGCACTCTGCTTGGCGCCCCTCGATCATCTTCGGCTCCACGTTGAAGGTTTTGAGCCACAAACCAAAGTGAGGGGTAGTGCGGAGGAAGGCCTCGCAGACAACAATGAATGATGAGATGTGGAGGATGGACTCCGGAGACAAGTCATGGAATTCCAACCCATAGTAAAACATGAGCCCTCTCACAAAAGGATCCATCGGGAAGCCTAAACACCGACGGAGGTGGGACACAAACACGACGCTCTCGCCGGGCTCGGGAGTAGGAATGACTTGCCCTTTGGCGGGCAACCTACACGAAATCTCGTAGGTCAGGTACCTGGCTTCTCTCAGCTTTAGCACGTCCTCTTCCGTGACGGAGGAGGGCACCCACCAGCCCTGTAGGTCGGAGCCGGACATTGTTGAAGGTCCGAAGCGCTCAAATCCGGAGCCCTGGGTGTTGGAACTCGGGGCGAGGGTGTTGGGGAACGTAGTAATTTCAAAAAATTTCCTACGCACACGCAAGATCATGGTGATGTATAGCAACGAGAGGGAGAGTGTTGTCTCGCCCTCGTGAGACCCGGCGAAGCGATCTGGCGTAGAGGAAGTAGTCGACGTTCTCCTCGCGATCCGACCGATCCGGCGCCGTTACTCCGGCGCCCCGAGTTCTTGACACACGACAGCTTGATGGCGCCCTCGTACTCGATCCAGCCGAGTGTCGAGGGAGAGTTCCACAAGACGACGGCGTGGTGGCGATCTTGATGTTTCACGGTGCGCAGGCTTCGCCTAAGCTTCAATGACAGTATAACCGAGGTGGAATTTGGTGGAGGGGGCACCGACACGGCTAAGGAACGATCCGTAGATCTAACTTGTGTGTTCTAGGGTGCCCCCTGCCCCGTATATAAAGGAGCAAGGGGAGGGGCTGGCCGGCCAAGGGTGGCGCGCCAGGAGTCCTACTCCTCGGGAGTAGGATTCCCCCAATCCTAGTTGGACTAGGATTCCGGAGGGGAAAGAGAGAGAGGGGGCGGCCCTTCTCCTAGTCCTAGTAGGACTAGGGAAGGGGGGCCTTGTGACCACCTAGGGCTGGCCCTTCTCCTTTCCACTAAGGCCCATCGAGGCCCATTTACCTCCCGGGGTTCAGGTAACCTCCGGTACTCGATAAATTCCGTTTTCGCCGGAACCATTCGAAGTCCAAACATAGGCTTCAATATATCAATCTTTATGTCTCGACCATTCCAAGACTCCTCGTCATGTCCGTGATCACATCAGGGACTCGAACTTCTTTGGTACATCAAAATACATAAACTCATAATAAGCATCGCCGAAACTTTAAGCGTGCGGACCCTACGGTTCGAGAACAATGTAGACATGACCTAGAACTATTCACGGTCAATAACCAACAGCGGGACCTGGATGCCCATATTGGTTCCTACATATTCTCGAAGATCTTTATCGGTCGGACCGCATAACAACATACGTTGTTCCCTTTGTCATCGGTATGTTACTTGCCGAGATTCGATCGTCGGTATCCAATACCTAGTTCAATCTCGTTACGGCAAGTCTCTTTACTCGTTCGTAATACATCATCTCACAACTAACTCATTAGTTGTAGTGCTTGCAAGGCTTGATGATGTGCATTACCGAGAGGGCCCAGAGATACCTCTCCAGACAATCGGAGTGACAAAACCTAATCTCGAATACGCCAACCCAACATCGCCTTTGGGGACACTGTAGTACTCCTTTATAATCACCCGATTACGTTGTGACGTTTGGTAGCACCAAAGTGTTCCTCCGTAAACGGAGTTGCATAATCTCATAGTTACGAGGAACATGTATAAGTCATGGATAAGCGGTAGCATCATACTAAGCGATCGTGTGCTAAGCTAATGGAATGGGTCATGTCAATCAGATCATTCTACTAATGATGTGACCTTGTTAATCAAATAACAACTCTTTGTTCATGGTTAGGAAACATAACCATCTTTGATTAACAAGCTAGTCTTGTAGAGGCATACTAGTGACATCTTGTTTTGTCTATGCATTCACACATGTATCATGTTTCGGTTAATACAATTCTAGCATGAATGATAAACATTTATCATGAAATAAGGAAATAAATAATAACTTTATTATTGCCTCTAGGGCATATTTCCTTGATCTCCCACTTGCACTAGAGTCAATAATCTAGATTACATAGTAATGATTCTAACACCCATTGGAGTCTTGGTGCTGATCATGTTTTGCTCGTGGAAGAGGCTTAGTCAGCGGTGCGCAACATTCAGATCCGTATGTATCTTGCAAATCTCTATGTCTCCCACCGGACTAAGTCCGGATGGAATTGAAGCGTCTCTTGATGTGCTTGGTCCTCTTTGTGAAATCTGGATTCTTCGCTAAGGCAATTGCTCGATATTGTCACGAAGATTTTCATTGGACCCGATGCACTAGGTATAACACCTAGATCGGATATGAACTCCTTCATCGAGACTCCTTCATTAGCTGCTTCGAAGCTGCTATGTATTCCGCTTCACATGTAGATCCCTTCGACGCTTTGTTTAGAAGCGCACCAACCGACAGCTCCTCCATTTAGTGTAAATCGTATCCGGTCTGCGATTTAGAATCGTCCGGATCGGTGTCAAAGCTTGCATCAGCGTAACCGTTTATGAGCTCTTTGTCACCTCCATATCTGAGAAACATGTCCTTAGTCCTTTTCGGGTATTTCGGGATGTTCTTGACCGCTGTCGATGATCCACTCTGGATTACTTTGGTACCTCCTGCTAGGCTTATAGCAAGGCACACATCAGTGCGGTACACAGCATTGCATACATGATAGAGCCTATGGCTGAAGCATAGGAACATCTTTCATTTCTCTCTATCTTCTGCGGTGGTGGGCATTGAGTCTTACTCAACTTCACACCTTGCAACATGGCAAGAACCCTTTCTTTGCTTGATCCATTTTGAACTTCTTCAAAATCTTGTCAAGGTATGTGCTTTGTGAAAGTCAATTAAGCGTCTTGATCTATCTCTATAGATCTTAATGCCCAATATGTAAGCAGCTTCACCGAGGTCTTTCATTGAAAAACTCTTGTTCAAGTATCCCTTTATGCTATCCAGAAATTCTATATCATTTCCGATCAGCAATATGTCATCTACATATAATATCGAAATGCTCTGAGCTCCCACTCACTTTCTTGTAAATCTGAGGCTTCTCCAAAAGTCTGTACAAACCCAAATGCTTTGATCACACTATCAAAGCGTTTATTCCAACTCGAGATGCTTGCACCAGTCCATAGATGGATCGCTAGAGCTTGCACACTTTGTTAGCTCCTTTGGATCGATAAAACCTTACGGTTGCATCATATACAACTCTTCTTCGTAAATCCATTCAGAATGCAGTCTTTACATCCATTTGCCAAATTTCATAATCATAAAATCGGCAATTGCTAACATGATTCGGACGGACTTAAGCATCGCTTCTGGTGAGAAGGTCTCATCGTAGTCAATCCCTTGAACTTGCGAAAACCTTTTGCGACAAGTCGAGCTTTATAAACGATAACATTACCGTCGCGTCGGTCTTCTTCTTGAAGATCCACTTGTTTTCTATTGCTTGCCTACCCTCGGGCAAGTCAACCAAAGTCCATACTTTGTTTTCATACATGGATCCCATCTCAGATTTCATGGCCTCAAGCCATTTTTCGGAATCTGGGCTCACCATCGCTTCTTCATAGTTCGTAGGTTCATGATCTACGTGGTTCTGTAGTAACTTGATCTGAAGTTTCATGATCAACATCATCAACTTCCTCACTACTTGGTGTAGGTGTCTCAGAAACCGGTTCTTGCGACGGACTACTTTCAAGTAAGGGAGAAGGTACAATTACCTCATCAAGTTCTACTTTCCTCCCACTCACTTCTTTCGAGAGAAACTCCTTCTCTAGAAAGGATCCATTCTTAGCAACGAATGTCTTGCCTTCGGATCTGTGATAGAAGGTGTACCCAACTGTCTCCTTTGGGTATCCTATGAAGACATATTTCTCGATTTGGGTTCGAGCTTATCAGGTTGAAGCTTTTCACATAAGCATCGCATCCCCAAACTTTAAGAAACGACAACTTTGGTTTCTTGCTAAACCATAGTTCATAAGGTGTCGTCTCAGCGGATTTCGACGGTGTTCTATTCAGTGTGAATGCGGCCGTCTCTAGAGCATAACCCCAAAGCGATAGCGGTAAATCTGTAAGAGACATCATAGATCGTACCATATCTAGTAAAGTACGATTCGACGTTCGGACACACCATTACGTTGTGGTGTTAGGGTGGCGTAAGTTGCTAAACTATTCGCATTGTTTCAAATGTAGACCAAACTCGTAACTCAAATATTCACCTCCACGATCGGATCGTAGAAACTTAATTTTCTTGTTACGATGATTTTCAACTTCACTCTGAAATTCTTTGAACTTTTCAAACGTTTAGGACTTATGTTTCATTAAGTAGATATACCCATATCGCTTAAGTCATCTGTGAAGGTGAGAAAATAACGATATCCGCCACGAGCCTCAACATTCATCGGACCACATACATCTGTATGTATGATCTCCAACAAATCTGTTGCTCTCTCCATAGTCTTGGGAGAACGGTGTTCTAGTCATCTTGCCCATGAGGCACGGTTCATAAGTGCCAAGTGATTCATAATCAAGTGACTCCAAAAGTCCATCATTATGGAGTTTCTTCATGCGCTTTACACCGATATGACCTAAACGGCGAGTGCCACAAATAAGTTGCACTTTCATTATCAACTCTGCATCTTTTGGTTTCAACATTATGAATATGTGTATCACTACTATCGAGATTCATCAAAATAGACCACTCCTCAAGGGTGCATGACCATAAAAGATATTACTCATATAAATAGAACAACCATTATTCTCTCGATTTAAATGAATAACCCTCTCGCATCAAACAAGATCCAGATATAATGTTCATGCTCAACGCAGCACCAAATAACAATTATTTAGGTCTAATACTAATCCGAAGGTAGATGTAGAGGTAGCGTGCGACCACGATCACATCGACTTTGGAACCATTTCCCACGCGCATCGTCACCTCGTCCTTTGCCGAGTTAAGCAATCCGTAGTCCTGCTTTGAGTTGCAAATATTAGCAATGTAACCAATATCAAATACCCAGTGCTACTACGAGCTCTAGTAAGGTACACATCAATAACATGTATATCACATATACCTTTGTTCACCTTGCCATCCTTCTTATCCGCCAAATACTTGGGGCAGTTCCGCTTCGGTGACGAGTCGCTTGCAGTAGAAGCACTCGATTTCAGGTTTAGGGCCAGACTTGGGTTTCTTCTCTGAGCAAACAACTTGCTTGCTGTTCTTCTTGAAGTTCCTTCTTCTTCCCTTTGCCTTTCTTCTTGAAACTAGTGGTCTTGTTGACCATCAACACTTGATGCTCCTTCTTGATTTCTACCTCCGCAGCCTTTAGCATTGCGAAGAGCTCGGTATAGTCTTTACTAACCCTTGCATATTATAGTTCATCACGAAGCCTTTGTAGCTTGGTGGCGGTGATTGAAGAATTACATCAATGACACAATCATCCGGAAGATTAACTCCCAATTGTGCCAAGTGATTGTAGTACCCGGACATTACGAGTATATGCTTACTAACGAACTATTCTCCTCCATCTTGCAGCTATAGAACTTATTGGAGACTTCATATCTCTCAATCCGGGCATTACATTTGGAATATTAACTTCAACTCTGGAACATCTCATATGCTCCATGAGCGTTCAAAACGTCGTTGAAGTCCCGGTTCTAAGCCGTAAAGCATGGCACTTGAACTATAGAGTAGTCATCGGCTTTGCTCGCCAGACGTTCATAACATCTGCGGTTGCATTAGCAAGAGCATGGCACCTAGCGGTGCATCCGGGGCGTAACTCTTACGTGCAGCAATGAGGATGATCCTCGTTACGGACCCGATCCGTGTAATTGCTACCATCATCTTTCAACTTTGCTTTCTCAAGGAACGCATTAAAATTCAACGGAACAACAAAGACGAGCCATCTATCTACAATCAAACATAAACAAGCAAGATACTATCGGTACTAAGTTCATGATAAATTTAAGTTCAATTAATCATATTACTTAAGAACTCCCACTTAGAAAAACATCTCTCTAGTCATCTAAGTGATCACGTGATCCAAATCAACTAAACCATAACCGATCATCACGTGAAATGGAGTAGTTTTCAATGGTGAACATCTTATGTTGATCATATCTACTATATGATTCACGCTCGACCTTTCGGTCTCCGTGTTCCGAGGCCATATCGCATATGCTAGGCTCGTCAAGTATAACCCAAGTATTCTGCGTGTGCAAAACTGGCTTGCACCCGTTGTAGATGGACGTGAGAGCTTATCACACCCGATCATCACGTGGTGTGCAGGCACGACGAACTTTGGCAGCGGTGCATACTCGGGAGAACACTTCTTGATAATTTAGTGAGAGATCATCTTATAATGCTACCGTCAATCAAAGCAAGATAAGATGCATAAAAGGATAAACATCACATGCAAATCAATATAAGTGATATGATATGGTCATCATCATCTTGTGCTTCATGATCTCCATCTTGCGGCACCACCATGATCACCATCGTCACCGGCGCGACACCTTGATCTCCATCGTAGCATCGTTGTCGTCTCGCCAAACTTATGCTTCTCGACTATCGCTACCGCTTAGTGATAAAGTAAAGCATTACGAAGCGATTGCATTGCATACAATAAGCGACAACCATATGGCTCCTGCCGATTGCCGATAACCGGTTACAAAACATGATCATCTCATACAATAAAATATAGCATCACGTCTTGACCATATCACATCACAACATGCCTGCAAAAACAAGTTAGGCGTCCTCTACTTTGTTGTTGCAAATTTTACGTGGCTGCTACGGGCTTAAGCAAGAACCAGTCTCACCCTCGCATCAAAACCACAGCGATACTTCGTCAAATAGACTCCGTTTAACCTTCTCAAGGACCGGGCGTAGCCACACTCAGTTCAACTAAAGTGAGAGAGACAGCACCCACCAGTCACCTTTAAGCAACGAGTGCTCGTGGCGGTGAAACCAGTCTCGCGTAAGCGTCTGGCGTAATGTCGGTGCAGGCGCTTCATCTCACAATACCGCTGAACCAAAGTATGACATCTTTGGTAGGTAGTATGACTTGTATCGCCCACAACTCACTTGTGTTCTACTCGTGCAAAACATCAAACCATAAAAACCTGGCTCGATACCCTTTGTTGGGGAGCGTAGTAATTTCAAAAATTTCCACGCACACGCAAGATCATGGTGATGTATAGCAGCGAGAGGGAGAGTGTTGTCTACGTACCCTCTGAGACCCGGCGGAAGCGATCTGGCGTAGAGGAAGTAGTCGACGTTCTCCTCGCGATCCGACCGATCCGGCGCCGTTACTTCGGCGCCCGAGTTCTTGACACACGTACAGCTTGATGGCGTCCCTCGTACTCGATCCAGCCGAGTGTCGAGGGAGAGTTCCGTCACAAGACGACGTGGTGGCGATCTTGATGTTTCACCGGCAAGCGAGGCTTCGCCTAAGCTTCATGACAGTATAACCGAGGTGGAATTTGGTGGAGGGGGCACCGCGACACGGCTAAGGAACGATCCGTAGATCTAACTTGTGTGTTCTAGGGTGGCCCCTGCCCCGTATATAAAGGAGCAAGGGGAGGGGCTGGCCGGCCAAGGGTGGCGCGCCAGGAGTCCTACTCCCTCCGGGAGTAGGATTCCCCCAATCCTTGTTGGACTAGGATTCCGGAGGGGGAAAGAGAGAGAGGGGCGGCCCTTCTCCTAGTCCTAGTAGGACTAGGGAAGGGGGGCCTGTGACCACCTAGGGCTGGCCCTTCTCCTTTCCACTAAGGCCCATCGAGGCCCATTTACCTCTCGGGGTTCGGTAACCTCCGGTACTCGATAAATTCCGTTTTACTTGGAACCATTCGAACTCCAAACATAGGCTTCCAATATATCAATCTTTATGTCTCGACCATTCCGAGACTCTCGTCATGTCCGTGATCACATCAGGGACTCGAACTTCTTGGTACATCAAAATACATAAACTCATAATAAGCATCATCGAAACTTTAAGCGTGCGGACCCTACGGTTCGAGAACAATGTAGACATGACCTAGAACTATTCACGATCAATAACCAACAGCGGGACCTGGATGCCCATATTGGTTCCTACATATTCTCTGAAGATCTTTATCGGTCAGACCGCATAACAACATCGTTGTTCCCTTTGTCATCGGTATGTTACTTGCGAGATTCGATCGTCGGTATCAATACCTAGTTCAATCTCGTTACGGCAAGTCTCTTTACTCGTTCCGTAATACATCATCTCACAACTAACTCATTAGTTGTAGTGCTTGCAAGGCTTGATGATGTGCATTACCGAGAGGGCCCAGAGATACCTCTCCGACAATCGGAGTGACAAAACCTAATCTCGAAATACGCCAACCCAACATCGCCTTTGGGGACACTGTAGTACTCCTTTATAATCACCCGATTCGTTGTGGCGTTTGGTAGCACCAAAGTGTTCCTCCGTAAACGGAGTTGCATAATCTCATAGTTACGAGGAACATGTATAAGTCATGGATAAAAGCGGTAGCATCATACTAAGCGATCGTGTGCTAAGCTAATGGAATGGGTCATGTCAATCAGATCATTCTACTAATGATGTGACCTTGTTAATCAAATAACAACTCTTTGTTCATGGTCAGGAAACATAACCATCTTTGATTAACAAGCTAGTCTTGTAGAGGCATACTAGTGACATCTTGTTTTGTCTATGCATTCACACATGTATCATGTTTCCGGTTAATACAATTCTAGCATGAATGATAAACATTTATCATGAAATAAGGAAATAAATAATAACTTTATTATTGCCTCTAGGGCATATTTCCTTCAGAGGGGCAGATTCGATTGAGGATTGAAGAAAAGAAACGAGCCTTGGTCTCATTATAAAGAGGGAGGATACCAAGAGCCATCCCCGTGACCGTTTGGAACTCACCTCCGATGGAGGAGGCGTGGCAACGGGCACGGTTGGGTTACCCACGTCCGTATTGATGGGAATCCCGGAATAAGGGGAACACGATCCCTGCTTCGACAAGACGTGCCAAGGAAACCGCTTCACTAAACGCGCTGAGGTGGTATAATAAAAATGATTCAAGTAAAGGCTTGGTAGTGGTGTGATGTCACGCCACAAAATACGTCAGCAGATTAAACTTGTGCACATATTATTCTCTTTACGGTGGTATGTGGAATTTATTTTACAGAGCCGGACACTATCCTGGTGTTCACAATCTTCTATGAATTATTCGGAGGAGGAACCCGCCTTGCAATGCCGAAGACAATGTGCGCGCCGGACTCGTCATCATTGAAGCCCGGTTCAGAGGCTCTTGAGGAGTCTGGACTAGGGGTGTCCGGATAGCCGGACTATCATTAGCGGCCGGACTCCAAGACTATGAAGATACAAGATTGAAGACTTCGTTCCGTGTCCGGATGGGACTTTCCTTGGCGTGGAAGGCAAGCCTGGCAATACGGATATGTACATCTCCTACCATTGTAACTGACTCTGTGTAACACTAGACCTCTCCGGTGTATATATAAACCGGAGGGTTTTAGTCCGTAGAGGGAACAACCATTACAAGCATCATACCATAGGCTAGCTTCTAGGGTTTGGCCTCCTTGATCTCGTGGTAGATCCACTCTTGTACTACCCATATCATCAATATTAATCAAGCAGGAGTAGGGTTTTACCTCCATCGAGAGGGCCCGAACCTGGGTAAAAACATTGTGTCCCTTGTCTCCTGTTACCATCCGCCTAGACGCACAGTTCGGGACCCCCTACCCGAGATCCGCCGGTTTTGACACCGACAGTTGTCACCCGAGTTTTATTATTATGGCTCGCTAGCTGATTATGCTATTGATATGAGTAATTGTGAGACCTACGTGTTATTGTTAGTATGGTTAGTTCATTATATTTGCTGAAACTTGAATGCTGGCTTTTCATGTTTACAACAACAAGGCAAACAGAGTTTGTAAAAGTTTTTCTTTTTCTCTTTCAAATTGTCAACTGAATTGCTTGAGGACAAGCAAGGGTTTGAGCTTGGGGGAGTTGATACGTCTCCGTCGTATCTAATTTTCAAAACACTTTGCCCTTGTTTTAGACTCTAACTTGTATGATTTGAATGGAACTAACCCGGATTGACGATGTTTTCAGCAGAGTTTCCATGGTGTTGTTTTATGTGCAGAAAATAAAAGTTCTCGGAATGACCTGAAACTCCACGGAACAACTTAGAAAAAACAATAAAAAATCCTCGGCAAATATGAAGACCAGGGGGCCCACACCCTGTCCACGAGGGTGGGGGGCGCGCCCCCTTCCTCGTGGGCCCCCTTGTGGCCCTCCGACGCCAACTCCAACTCCATATATTGGCTTTCGGGGGAGGAAAAAATCAGGGACAAGAAATCATCGCGTTTTACGATACGGAGCCGCTGCCAAGCCCTAATCTCTCTTGGGAGGGCTGATCTGGAGTCCGTTCAGGGCTCCGGAGTGGGGGATTCGTCGCTGTCGTCATCATCAACCATCCTCCATCACCAATTTCATGATGATCACCGTCGTGCGTGAGTAATTGCATCATAGGGTTGCTGGACGGTGATGGTTTGGATGAGATTTATCATGTAATCGAGTTAGTTTTGTTAGGGTTTGATCCCTAGTGTCCATTATGTTCTGAGATTGATGTTGCTATGACTTTGCTATGCTTAATGCTTGTCACTAGGGCCCGAGTGCCATGATTTCAGATATGAACCTATTATGTTTTCATGAATATATGTGTGTTCTTGATCCTATCTTGCAAGTCTATAGTCACCTACTATGTGTTATGATCCGGCAACCCCGAAGTGACAATAATCGGGACCACTCCCGGTGATGACCATAGTTTGAGTTCATGTATTCACTATGTGCTAATGCTTTGTTCCGGTTCACTATTAAAAGGAGGCTAGGACAAAAGATGTCATGCAAGTTCTTTTCCATAAGCATGTATGACTATATACGGAATACATGCCTACATTACATTGATGAACTGGAGCTAGTTCTGTGTCACCCTATGTTATAACTGTTACACAACGAATCGCATCCGGCATAATTATCCATCGCTAGTCCGGTGCCTACGAGTTTTCCATATACTGGTTCTCGCTTATTTACTTTTCCGTTGCTCTTGTTACAATCACTACAAAATACCAAAACATTACTTTTCTTTGTCTTTACTTTTGTTGCCGTTACCACCACTATCATATTACTTTGCTACTAAACACTTTGCTGCAGATACTAAGTTTCCAGGTGTGGTTGAATTGACAACTCAGCTGCTAATACTTGAGAATATTCTTTGGCTCCCCTTGTGTCGAATCAATAAATTTGGGTTGAATACTCTACCCTCGAAAACTGTTGCGATCCCCTATACTTGTGGGTTATCACTACTTTGCTACTAAATACTTTGCTGCAGATACTAAGTTGTCCAGGTGTGGTTGCATTGACAACTCAACTGCTAATACTTAAGAATATTCTTTGGCTCCCCTTGTGTCGAATCAATAAATTTGGGTTGAATACTCTACCCTCGAAAGCTGTTGCGATCCCCTACACTTGTGGGTTATCATCTTTCTCGAACACGAAGCAACCATAGCCATCAATGTCACGAACGCCCCAGGCATTATACTGCATGTGGTTTGATGTAATGGTTTGGTCAATTTGGTACGTGCGAATGAGCATCAAATGACCGCCGTCAGCTGAACGAGCGATAAACCACCATCCATCGGCTGGTATGATTCAAGGTCCTGGAATCATGAAGGCCAGCGCATTTGCGTCTACTGCAACAATTCAAATTGGAGACCAAAAGGACAAAAATAAACAATCATGTTGAGAGTATGTGTGCAATTAAGATTATTATAACAGTGACACATATCATAGACAGAGAATTGCAATGCCCTGGTCATAATCATACCCCAAGTTCAAAAAATAAGCCAATGGCTTTCATATTCTAGCAATATGTCATGGTTCAAACATCATGTAACAATGAGAAGAAAACCGCTATGACAAAGCCCACCCATATTCTACCATAGCACTTACCGCTATTCTCATATCAACTCTAAGCAATAACATGCGTTGTGATAAAAATATTGGAAATGAGAGTAACATATAGCAATCATGAGGTTATGCTCACAATATCTATTCTAACATTCATTAGATGCCAATTGTTCTCATATCAACTCTAACAATAACATATGTGGTCATAAAAATCTAGGAAATGAGAGAAACATATAGCAATGATGTGGTTATAGACATACTATCTATTCTAAATTTGTAGCAATGAACAGGCAGTCGTATTCATAAGGTAAATATGAGATGAGATAGAACAATTACACGACAATAGATTCCACCAGTATAGGAAGCCAATCTGTGCATCGACCGCGTAAACAATGCCATCATGCACTATAGCATCAGACAAAAATGTTGCCTCAACAGGATTGACGATGAGCCATAACCATGTATGGCGACAGGATTCCAGATAGACTAATCCCATGTTGAGAAAGGCAATGAGCTTGTAATCCATGTAGTCTTCTGATGGTGTGTGCACTTAGCAGATTACAAATTTCAGCAAACAGAGGTCAAGCCAAAGCTTGACGCGTCTCGTGCGTAGTAGGCAGGAGTGTCCGGTGGGCCGCGAGGCTCGATGGTGGCGGTATCCAACGATGGAAGTATGATCTCTTGCTGGGTGTAGATATCCACGAGACGCCACGGACTACCGGATTGGTGCATGAGGACGATCTAGTTGGCCTTCATGCCCGCCCAGTAGTGGCCGCGCATGAAGGACTGGTGGACTGGTAGTGGTAGCATGTCGAGGGGCACCATGGCAACCTCCGAAGGATCGTCAAGTCAGTGTCGGTGTACAAAAGTAGGGGCTCAGCTTTTGACCCCTTTACTTGTGCGTGGGCAGTCAGAGCCTCCCGCCACGGTCATGCATAACATGGCAGGAATGGGAAGCCGGAGGAAAGCCGAAGCCACAAGGACAATCGAAGCAACAACAAGGACCAAGGCCACAATGATCAGATAGGCGTAGCAGGTTCCCCCGGCAAGGACCCTTGCCGGGGCAGCCTCGGCAGCCCCGGCAAGACCCTTGCTGGGGCAGCTCGCCCACGCCAACCGAAGTGAGCCACCCTTGAGCCCACCAGCGCTCGACAAAAGCGTTGGGACAGGGCTCGGGAGGCACCTCCGTGGTGGCATGCAGATCTTTGTGAAGACATAAAATGCTCAAGATCAAAAGAGGATAGGAAGGCAACTATCCTCACCGAAGGAGCCCACAAGACCCCCGACAAGATCCTTGCCAGGGGAGCCAGCGTGCCACGGCAAGACCCTTGCCGGGCCACCCGGCAAGACCCTTGTCGTGCCAGCCGACAAGACCCTCGCCAAGCGCACCGGCAGGGCCACTGCCAGGCCCGAGCCATCCGAGCCTTCGCCGATGTTCACATGCAACTGCCGACCCAGCCAGCCGGGCAGGCACCTGCGTGGCAACATGCAACTCTTCGTGGAGGCTCCACCACCGCGCCACCTCAGCTGCCTACCTTCCTACATGGCACTGCATGCATCGCTGGCCAGGGCGCGTGTCGAAGCGAAGAGGAGCGACGACAGATGGGACGGGTGTCGGTGTCAAAACCGGCGGATCTTGGGTAGGGGGTCCCGAACTGTGCGTCGAGGCGGATGGTAACAGGAGACGAGGGACACGATGTTTTTACCCAGGTTCGGGCCCTCTCGATGGAGGTAAAACCCTACGTCCTGCTTGATTAATATTGATGATATGGGTAGTACAAGAGTGGATCTACCACGAGATAAAGGAGGCTAAACCCTAGAAGCTAGCCTATGGTATGATTGTTGTAATCTATGTTGTGTCCTACGGACTAAAGCCCTCCGGTTTATATAGACACCGGAGAGGGCTAGGGTTACAGAGAGTCGGTTACATTGGTAGGAGATCTACATATCCGTATCGCCAAGCTTGCCTTCCACGCCAAGGAAAGTCCCATCCGGACACGGGACGGAGTCTTCAATCTTGTATCTTCGTAGTCTTGGAGTCCGACGGACGATGATAGTCCAGCTGTCCGGACTGAAGGAAATATGCCCTAGGGGCAATAATAAAGTTATTATATATTTCCTCATATCATGATAAATTTTTATTATTCATGCTAGAATTGTATTAACCGGAAACATAATACATGTGTGAATATATAGACAAACAGAGTGTCACTAGTATGCCTCTACTTGACTAGCTTGTTAATCAAAGATGGTTATGTTTCCTAACCATGAACAAGGAGTTGTTATTTGATTAACAAGGTCACATCATTAGTTGAATGATCGATTGACATGACCCATTCCATTAGCTTAGCACCCGATCGTTTAGTATGTTGCTATTGCTTTTATCCATGACTTATACATGTTCCTATAACTATGAGATTATGCAACTCCGTTTACGGAGGAACACTTTGGTACTACCAAGCGTCACTGGCGTAAGCTGGGTGATTATAAAGGAGTACTACGAGGTGTCTCCAAAGGCGGATGTTGGGTTGGCGTATTTGAGATTAGGATTTGTCACTCCGATTGTCGGAGAGGTATCTCTGGGCCCTCTCGGTAATGCACATCACTTAAGCCTTGCAAGCATTACAACTAATGAGTTAGCTGTGAGATGATGTATTATGAAGCGAGTAAAGAGACTTGCGTAGCGAGATTGAACTAGGTATTGGATACCGACGATCGAATCTCGGGCAAGTAACATACCGATGACAAAGGAACAACATATGTTGTTATGCGGTCGACCGATAAAGATCTTCGTAGAATATGTAGGAACCAATATGGGCATCCAGGTCCGCTATTGGTTATTGACCGGAGGCGTGTCTCGGTCATGTCTACATTGTTCTCGAACCGTAGGGTCCGCATGCTTAAGGTTTCGATGGCGGTTATATTATGAGTTTGTGTATTTTGATGTACGAAGGAGTTGAGTCCGGATGTGATCACGGACATGACGAGGAGTCTCGAAATGGTCGAGACATAAAGATTGATATATTGGACGGCTATATTCGGACATCGGAAAGGTTCGGAAGTTTCGGAGAAAACCGGAGTTGGGAGGGTTACGGAACCCCGGGAAGTAATGGGCCTTAATAGGCCAGAGGGGAGAGAGGGCTGCGCCGGAGGTGGCGCCCCCATGGGGAGTCGAATAGGACAAGGAGGGCGCCCCCTTTCCTCTCCTCTCCTCTCCTTCCTTCCCCTTCCTCCTTCCTGGTTGGACTAGGAAAGGGAGTCCTACTCCCACTAGGAGGAGGACTCCCCCTCCTGGGCGCCCTCTAGGGCGGCCGGCCCTCCCCTTGCTCCTTTATATCACGAGGCGGGGGCACCCTAGGACACACAAGTTGATCCTTGAGATCGTTCCTTAGCCGTGTGCGGTGCCCCTCCACCATAATCCACCTCGGTCATATTGTAGCGGTGCTTAGGCGAAGCCTGCATCGATAGAACATCAAGATCGTCACCATGCCATCGTCTTGTGGAACTCTCTCTCCCGAGCTTTGCTGGATCGGAGCCGAGGGCGTCACCGAGCTGTCGTGTGTCAAGAACTTCGGGCGCCGAATGCTTGGCGCTAGGATCGGTTGGATCGCGAGGAGAGCGTCGACTACTTCCTCTACGTTGTGAACGCTTCCGCTTCGGTCTACAAGGGTATGTAGACAACACTCTCCATTCTCGTTGCTATGCATCACCATGATCTTGCGTGTGCGTAGGAAAATTTTGAAATTACTATGTTCCCCAACAGTGGTATCCGAGCCTAGGTTTTTATGGTTTGATGTTTTGCACGAGTAGAACACAAGTGAGTTGTGAACGATACAAGTCATACTGCCTACCAGCATGTCATATTTTGGTTCAGCAGTATTGTGAGATGAAGCGGCCCGGACCGACATTACGCGTACGCTTACGCGAGACTGGTTTCACCGTTCTGAGCACTCGTGCTTAAAGGTGGCTGGCGGGTGTCTCTCTCTCACTTTAGTTGAACGAGTGTGGCTACGCCGGTCCTTGTGAAGGTTAAAGCGGAGTCTATTTGACAAACTATCATTGTGGTTTTGATGCGTAGGTAGAACGGTTCTTGCTAAGCCCGTAGCAGCCACGTAAAATTTGCAACAACAAAGTAGAGGGCGTCTAACTTGTTTTTGCGGGGCATGTTGTGATGTGATATGGTCAAGGCGTGATGCTATAATTTATTGTATGAGATGATCATGTTTTGTAACGAAGTTATCGGCAATGGCGAGAGCCATATGGTTGTCGCTTTATTGTATGAAATGCAATGCCTGTAATTGCTTTACTTTATCACTAAGCGGTAGCGATAGTCGTAGAAGCAATAGATGGCGTAAGCGACAACGATGCTACGATGGAGATCAAGGTGTCGCGCGGTGGCGATGGTGATCACAATGGTGCTTGGAGATGGAGATCACAAGCACAAGATGATGATGGCCATATCATATCACTTATATTGATTGCATGTGATGTTTATCTTTTATGCATCTTATCTTGCTTTGATTGGCGGTAGCATTTTAAGATGATCTCTCAAAAAATTATTATCAAGTAGTGTTCTCCACGAGTATGCACCGTTGCCAAAGTTAAATCGTGCCCGGACACCACGTGATGATCGGGTGTGATAAGCTCTCGTCCATCTACAGCGGGTGCAAGCCAGTTTTTGCACGCAGAATACTCGAGTTATACTTGGCGAGCCTAGCATATGCAGATATGGCCTCGGAACACGGAGACCGAAAGGTCGGCGTGAATCATATAGTAGATATGATCAACATAAGATGTTCACCATTGAAAACTACTCCATCTCACGTGATGATCGGTTATGGTTTAGTTGATTTGGATCGCATGATCACTTAGATGACTAGAGAGATGTCATCTAAGTGGGAGTTCTTAAATAATATGATTAATTGAACTTAAATTTATCATGAACTTAGTCTGGTAGTATTTTGCAAATTATGTTGTAGATCAATAGCTCGCGTTGTTGCTTTCATATGTTTGTTTTGATATGTTCCTAGAAAATTGTGTTGAAAAATGTTAGTAGCAATGATGCGGATTCGATCCGTGATCGGAGGTTTATCCTCATTCTGCACGAGAAGAATTATGTTCTTAATGCACGCTAGGTAGCGGACCTATTGCAGGAAGCGGATGCAAAGCGTTATGAGCGTTTGGCTAGCTCAATATGATGACTACTTGATAGTTTAAGTGCACCATGCTTAATGGCTTAGAATCGGGACTTCAAAGGCGTTTTGAACGTCATGGACCATATGAGATGTTCCAGGAGTTGAAGTTAATATTTCAAGCAAATACCGAGTTGAGAGATATGAAGTCTTCAACAAGTTCTATAGCTAAAAGATGGAGGAGAATCGCTCAACTAGTGAGCATGTGCTCAAATTATGCAGGTACTTCAATTGCTTGAATCAAGTGGGAGTTAATCTTCGGATAAGATAGTGATTGACAGAATTCTCTAGTCACCATCACCAAGTTAGTAGAACTTCGTGATGAACTATAGTATGCAAGGGATGATGAAAATGATTCCGAGTTCTTCGTGATGTTGAAATCGATGAATGTAGAAATCAAGAAAGAGCATCAAGTGTTGATGATTGACAAGACCACTAGTTTCAAGAAAAGTGCAAAGGGAAAGAAGGGAACTTCAAGTGGAAAGACAAGCAAGTTGTCACTCAAGTGAAGAAGCCCCAAGCTGGACCAAAGCCTGAAACCGAGTGCTTACTTTGCAAAGGAAATGGTCTTTGGAGCGGAAATGTCCTGAATATTTGGTGGATAAGAAGGATGGCAAAGTAAACAAAGGTATATTTGATATACATGTTATTGATGTGTACTTTACTAGTGTTTATAGCAACCCCTCGGTATTTGGTACTGGTTCGGTTGCTAAGAGTAGTAACTTCGAAGCAGGAGTTGCGTAGAATAAGCGAAACTAGTTAAGGGTGAAGTGACGATGTGTGTTGAAAGTAGTTTCAAGATTGATATGATCATCATCGTACAACTCCCTCTACTTTCGGGATTAGTGTTGAAACTAAATAAATGTTATTTGGTGTTTTCATTGAGCATAAATATGATTTGATCGTGTTTATTGCAATATGGTTATTCATTTAAGTAAGAGAATAAACTGTTGTTCTGTTTACATGAATAAAACCTTATATGGTTACACACCCAATGAAAATGGTTCATTGGATCTCGATCATAGTGATACACATATTCATAATATTGAAACCAAAAGATGCAAAGTTAATAATGATAGTGCAACTTATTTGTGGCACTGTCGTTTATGTCATATTGGTGTAAAGCGCATGAAGAAACTCCATCTTGATGGGATTTTGGAATCACTTGATTATGAATCACTTGATGCTTGCGAACCATGCCTCATGGGCAAGATGACTAAGACTCCGTTCTCCGAACAATGGGCGAGCAAGCTGACTTATTGGAAATAATACATCTTGATGTATGCGATCCAATGAGTGTTAAGGCTCATGGCGGTATCGTTATTTTCGACCTTCACAGATGATTTGAGCAGATATGGGTATATCTACTTGATGAAACATAAGTGCGAATAGTTGAAAGGTTCAAAGAATTTGAGTGAAGTGGAAAAATCATCGTGACAAGAAAATAAGGTTTCTACGATTTGATCGCGGAGACGAATATTTGAGTTCTGAGTTTGGTCTTCAATTAAAACAATGTGGAATAGTTTCACAGCTCACGCCACAGGAACACCACAATGTTATGGTGTGTCCAAACATCATAACCGCACTTTATTGGATATAGTGCAATCTATGATGTTTCTTACCGATTTACCAATATCGTTTTGGGATCATGCATTAGAGACAGCTGCATTCACGTTAAATTGGGCACCATCTAAATCCGTTGAGGCGACACTATATGAGCTGTGGTTTAGCAAGAAACCCAAGTTGTCGTTTCTTAAAGTTTGGAGTTGCGATGCTTATGTGAAAAGTTTCATCTGATAAGCTCAAACCCAAATCGGAGAATGCGTCTTCATAGAATACCAAAGGAAATTGTTGGGTACACCTTCTATCACAGATCCGAAGGCAAGATATTCGTTGCTTAAGATGGATCCTTTCTAGAGAAGGAGTTTCTCTCGAAAGAAGTGAGTGGGAGGAAAGTAGAACTTGATGAGGTAACTATACTTTCCCTTATTGGAAAGTAGTTCATCACGAAATCTGTTCTTGTGACTACTATACCAATTAGTGAGGAAGTTAATGATGATGATCATGTAACTTCAGATCAAGTTACTACCGAACCTCGTAGGTAAAGCAGTGAGATCCGCACGAGTGGTACGGTAATCCTGTTACGGAAGTCGTGTTACTTGACCATGACAAACCTACAAACTATGAGGAAGCGATGATGAGCCCAGATTCCATAAAATGGTTTGAGGCCATGAAATCGAGATATGATCCATGTATGAGAACAAAGTATGGACTTTGATGGATTTGCCGATGATCGGCAAACCATAGAAAATAAATGGATCTTCAAGAGGAAGGCGGACGTTGATAGTAGTGTTACTATCTATAAAGCTCGACTTGTTGCAAAAAAAAGTTTTTGACAAAGTTCAAGATGTTGACTACAATGAGATTTTCTCAATCGTAGCGATGCTTAAGTCTGTCCGAATCATGTTAGCAATTGCCACAATTTATGAAATTTGGCAAATGGATGTAAAACTGCATTCTGAATGGTTTTACGGAGGAAGAGTTGTATATGATGCAACCAGAAGGTTTTTTCGATCCAAAGGGAGCTAACAAAGTGTGCAATCTCCAATGATCCATCTATGGACTGGTGCAAGCATCTCGGAGTTGGAATATACGCTTTGATGAGTTGATCAAAGCATATAGTTTTATCTGAGACTTATGGTGAAGCCTGTATTTACTAGAAAGTGAGTGGGAGCACTACAACATTTCGATAAGTATATGTGAATGACATATTGTAGATCGGAAATAATGTAGAATTATTACGCAAAGCATAAAGGAGTGTTTGAAAGAAGTTTTTCAAAGAAAGACCTCGGTGAAGCTGCTTACATATTGAGCATCAAGATCTATAGAGATAGATCAAGATGCTTGATAAGTTTTTCAATGAGTACATACCTTGACAAGATTTTGAAGTAGTTCAAAATGGAGCATCAAAGAAAGAGTTCTTGCCTGTGTTACAAGGTGTGAAATTGAGTAAGACTCAAAACCCGACCACGGCGAGAAGATAGAAAGAGAATGAAAGTCATTCCCTATGCCTTGGCCATAGGTTCTATAAAGTATGCCATCTTGTGTACCAGATCAATTGTATACCCTGACTTGAGTTTGGCAAGGGAGTACAATAGTGATCTAGGAGTAGATCTTTGGACAGCGGTCAAAATTATCCTTAGTGGAATAAGGATATGTTTCTCGATTATGGAAGTGACAAAAGGTTAGTCGTAAAGGGTTACATCGATGCAAGTTTTGACACCGATCGGATGACTCTAAGTCTCGATCTAGATACATATTGAAAGTGGGAGCAATTAGCTAGAGTAGCCGTGCGAGCATTGTAGACATAGAAAATTGCAAAATACATAACGGACCTGAATGTGAAAGACCCGTTGACTAAGACTATCTCACAAGCAAAACATGATCACACCTTAGTACTCTTTGGGTGTTAATCACATAGCGATGTGAACTAGATTACTGAATCTAGTAAACCCTTTCGGTGTTTGTCACATGGCGATGTGAACTATGGGTGTTAATCACATGATGATGTGAACTATCGATGTTAATCACATGGTGATGTGATCTAGATTATTGACTCTAGTGCAAGTGGGAGACTGGAGGAAATATGCCCTAGAGGCAATAATAAAGTTATTATATATTTCCTCATATCATGATAAATGTTTATCATTCATGCTAGAATTGTATTAACCGGAAACATAATACATGTGTGAATATATAGACAAACAGAGTGTCACTAGTATGCCTCTACTTGACTAGCTTGTTAATCAAAGATGGTTATGTTTCCTAACCATGAACAAGGAGTTGTTATTTGATTAACAAGGTCACATCATTAGTTCAATTATCTGATTGACATGACCCATTCCATTAGCTTAGCACCCGATCGTTTAGTATGTTGCTATTGCTTTTATCCATGACTTATACATGTTCCTATAACTATGAGATTATGCAACTCCGTTTACGGAGGAACACTTTGGTACTACCAAGCGTCTGGCGTAACTTGGTGATTATAAAGGAGTACTACAGATGTCTCCAAAGGCGGATGTTGGGTTGGCGTATTCGAGATTAGGATTTGTCACTCCGATTGTCGGAGAGGTATCTCTGGGCCCTCTCGGTAATGCACATCACTTAAGCCTTGCAAGCATTACAACTAATGAGTTAGCTGTGAGATGATGTATTACGAAGCGAGTAAAGAGACTTGCGGTAATGAGATTGAACTAGGTATTGGATACCAAGCGATCGAATCTCGGGCAAGTAACATACCGATGACAAAGGGAACAACGTATGTTGTTATGCGGTCTCGACCGATAAAGATCTTCGTAGAATATGTAGGAACCAATATGGGCATCTAGGTCCGCTATTGGTTATTGACCGAGACATGTCTCGGTCATGTCTACATTGTTCTCGAACCGTAGGGTCCGCACACTTAAGGTTTCGATGGCGGTTATATTATGAGTTTGTGTATTTTGATGTACGAAGGAGTTTGAGTCCGGATGTGATCACGGACATGACGAGGAGTCTCGAAATGGTCAAGACATAAAGATTGATATATTGGAAGGCTATATTCGGACAGGAAAGGTTAGGAAGTTTCGGAGAAAACCGAGTCTTGGGAGGGTTACGGAACCCCGGGAAGTAATGGGCCTTAATGGGCCAAGAGGGAGAGAGAGGGCTGCGCCAGGAGGTGGCGCCCCCATGGGGAGTCCGAATAGGACAAGGAGGCGCGACCCCCCTTCCCTCTCCCTCTCCTCTCCTTCCTTCCCCTTCCTCCTTCCTAGTTGGACTAGGAAAGGGAGTCCTACTCCCACTAGGAGGAGGACTCCCCCTCCTGGCGTGCCCTCTAGGGCGGCCGGCCTCCCCTTGCTCCTTTATATACGGGGCAGGGGGCACCCTAGGACACACAAGTTGATCCTTGAGATCGTTCCTTAGCCGTGTGCGGTGCCCCTCCACCATAATCCACCTCGGTCATATCGTGGCGGTGCTTAGGCGAAGCCTGCGCATCGGTAGAACATCAAGATCGTCACCACGCCGTCATCTTGTGGAACTCTCTCCCGGAGCTTTGCTGGATCGAGCCGAGGGCGTCACCGAGCTGTCGTGTGTCAAGAACTCGGAGGCACCGGAGAATGTGGCGCTAGGATCGGTTGGATCGCGAGGAGAACGTACGACTACTTCCTCTACGTTGTGAACGCTTCCGCTTCGGTCTACAAGGGTATGTAGACAACACTCTCCCCTCTCGTTGCTATGTATCACCATGATCTTGCGTGTGCGTAGGAAAATTTTGAAATTACTACGTTCCCCAACACGGACACCCCCTAGTCCAGTACTCCCTCAGTAGCCCCTGAACGAGGCTTCAATGATGATTAGTCCGGTGCGCATAATGTTCGGCATTGCAAGGCGGGTTCCTCCCTTGAATAATCCAGAGAAGATCATGAACACCAGGATAGTGTCCGGCTCTGCAAAATAAATTCCACATTCCACCGTAGAGAGAATAAAATGTACACCAGTTCAATCTGCTGGCGTATTATGTGGCGTGACATCACACCGCTACCAAGCCACTGTTTGAATCGTTTTTTACTATACCACCTCACCACGTTTAGCGAAGCGGTTTCCTTGGCACGTCTTGTCGAAGCAGAGATCGTGTTCCCCTTATTCCGGGATTCTCATCAATACGTGCGTGGGTAACCCAACCGTTCCCGTCGCCACACCTCCTCTATCGAAGGTGAATCCCAAGCGGTCACGAGAGCGGCTCTTGGTATTTTTCCTCTTTATAACAGGACCAAGGCTTGTCCTTGTTCTTCAATCTCGCATCGAATCTCCTCCTCGCTCCGGTTCCAACACCCGAGCCTCAGATTGGCGCCTCGGATTCTCAACCATGTCCGGCTCCGACCTCCAGGGCCGGTGGATGCCCTCCTCCGTCACGGAGGAGGACATATTGAAGTTACGCGAGGCCAAGTACCTGGCCTACGAGGTTTCGCACAGGTTGCCCACCCAAGGGCAGGCCGTGCCTGCCCCCGAGCCCGGTGAGTTCATTGTCTTCGTATCCCACCTCCGTCGGGGTTTAAGCTTCCCGATGGATCCCTTCGTGAGAGGGCTCATGTTCTACTATGGGCTGGACTTTCACGACTTGGCTCCGGAGTCCATCCTCCATATCTCCGCATTCATTATCGTCTGCGAAGCCTTCCTCTGCGTCACTCCCCACTTCGGCTTGTGGCTGAAGACCTTCAATGTGGAGCCGAAGATGATCGGGGGGCGTCAAGCGGAGTCTTGGGGGTGACCATAAGCAAAAGGCCGATGCCCCATGGCCGAGGTTCCTTCAAGAGGAACTCGGACTGTGGCAACAGGAGTGGTTCTATATCACCGCTCCGAAGGGTAGCAAGCAAAAGCCGACACCTTCCTTCTGCCCGGGGACCTCCATGTCGACTGATGTCATGGGTCAACCAAGCGCTCAGTTGGGGGCCGTCCGAAGACGTGCCTTTATTGCAGGGCCGGATTCGAGACCTCCAGGCGAGGGAGATCAATCTGATTGTGGTGATGCAGGTTATGCTAGTCGGGCATCTTACGCCTCGCAAGCGCCGTCCTCTCCGTCTATGGGAGTTCAACCGGAGGGACCTTGGATTCTCCAACACTTCATGGGTGTGACACTCGTGGAGATGTACAAGTTGTTCTTGGACCGCGGTGGCGTGTCGGAATTGCCGAGGACGCAGGCCTAAGCAATCGCCGGATACTCGGGTAAATAGTTGAGTCCGGACATTCTGTTTATCTTCTTTTCTAGAGTTCGCCTCGACCCATTACTCTTCACGGGACTGGGTAGCACATTCGAGGCTGATAAGGTGTCCGGCCCCCCTCCCAGAGACCGCACTGGAGCCCGTGCTGGTCAGAATGTTGGAGGTCACGCCCATGGACGGGAGCGATGGGGAAAGTAGAGGAGTTATTATTTCGCGCAAAGGGGCGTCCGAAGAGAGGGGAATCTCAAACCCCTCCTTCCAGGGGGAGAAGAGGACCGCCTCCGAAGATCCGGAGGCCAAAGCCCCTAAACGTGGGAAGAGATCTTCACCGGGGGGCGGTGGCCGGAGAGAATCCGGACGCACAATCATCGCCAAAGGATCAGCCCTCCAGCGAGCCGTGAGTATGAAAAGGGGAGTTAATTAGTAAGGAAATACCTTCATTTGTGCTTCTGTGGGTAACCGAAATATTTATCTTGCAGTTCGGATCTGTAGCCTTCTCGAGATGAGTTCATCTTGAGGGACCCTCTTAGGAGATGATGGAGAGCAAACGCCTCCGTCTGCGGTGCCGTCGAGATAAGGCGGCGAGCACGAAGTATAAATCACGGAGGGTATCCCCGAGTCCGGAGGGGCCAGAGAGTTCGGCACCCACTAGTATCCGGCCGGGACAACTGAAGAATCTGTTTGAGAGGGCGTCCATCTCAGAAGATCACCGTGCGTTGATGCGTATGGTGATTGGAAGGATTTCGTCCGCCCAAAGCAGATTGCGCGATGCCGCTATGAGTTTGCTGGCAGGGTTTAAGGTTCGCGAGAATGACACATCTCTTTGTCTATTGACAGTCTTGCACATGAAAATGCGCCCTGTACAGATAGTAGCCCCTGAGACTCGGTAGGTTGTCGAAAACGACAGCGTGCCGAGGATCAAAATCGAAAGTAATGAATTCCGCCGTTCCTATGCAGGTGGCGGATAGTCCGAGGTCTAGCCGGACTAGTGGGTTTTCCGAGTTAAATCGGCAACTTGACGTGGCGGATGCGGACATCGCACTTGTCAACCGGCGACTTGACGAGTCGCAAGGTAAATGAGTTCTCCGCAGTAGCTTTATTAAGGGGGTCGAGCCCTCCTCCGATAAATTTTATGTTGTTGTACAGATGGTGCTGCTGCTGTGGAGAGCCTTCGGGCCGAACTTGCTCGAGCTAAGGAGCAAGCGCGAAGGAGTGACGCAGCTGCCTCGAGGGCGGCCGAGGAGTTGAAAGCCGAAAGGGCTGCGCACTGCCTAAGCAGGGCAGAGGTGGCCGAATTGGCCATGAAATTGAAAGATGCTGCCAACCGCAATGAGGCTCTTGAAAAGGAGCGCTTATCGGGGCGGGAAGACCTGAAGAAGGAAACCGCCAAAGCCAAGGATGCCCGTTCTGCAATGCGGGCCATGAAGGAGGAACTGCGCCAGGCCGGAGATATCATGGCTGGCAAGCCTTTTTTGCTGCGTTGCCGGTTTATGGATCAAAAGTATGATCAATTTGAGCGGCTGTGGAGTCCGGAGGATCTGTATATGGACTTAGCGGCAAGTGCGGCTGATGCCGTTGAGCACTTCCGGAGCCAGAAGGATCACAAGACGGAAGAGCTATATTGGTCTCAATTCCATAGTCCGGATCGCTCACTTCCGTTGACAGACCGGTTGGCCGAATGGGCCGAGCTAAATAGATTATCCGGACTTGCCATGGCGACATCGTGGCCCATATGCGGCGAGAGGCCCAAGGCGACGAGCTACTTCGGCTTACTGCAGCAATTCCTTGGAGCGGTGCCGCATATAAAGGAGATGAAGCGGTCGGCGTGCATCGAGGGCGTGCGGATGGCTCTTGCCTGTGTGAAGGCGCATTGTCCGGAGATGGATGCCACCGCTGTTGCCGCCCAGGGATCGGATGAAAGCCGGCTCCCCGCTGACCACTATTTCGGGGAAGTTATGCGTGGCGCTTGTGTAATAGAGTCACAGTGCTCGAAAAATGTCACATTCAAATGAACGTTTTAGCTTGTAAAACGATGATTATGCTATAACTGCTTTTTATACTTGTGCGTCCCAAGTAGTAAAACTTCTCCTGTGCGGCCGTTTACGTATACATTTGTATAACTTGAAAGATTGCAGTCTTGACTTCAGCCCCCACGCAAGTGGTGCGGGGTGTTCGCAAAAAAATAGCGTTTTCACACATAATCCGACGTCTCGGTCCTGTTTGAGGAGGTGGTTGCGTAGCGAACGAGGCAATCCGGACTATAATGCTTTATCACTTTCACTTAGCGGTGGAGCTCGAGGGTGGGGCTACGATATAGCCCCGGTGGCACCGCACTTCTCGAATTCGGGCGCGTATGTGCTGACCGAAGCGGTCCTTCGTCAAAGCGAAATTCTAAACATTCCGTAGTCGATCGAGTGGTTGACCAATCTCTCATTGTATCATGACGATCGGTTTTGGCTTTCTCTCTTGAGGTGCTCGCCCGGCCGAGGCGGGGCACTGTCGCGATAGTTCTCCTGGTGCGCGTTAGCCGATGATCTGGAACATAAGGCAGCAAAACATAGGAGCCGGGCAAACCCAACATTTGACCAAAGACATGATTGAGCTGATGCATATAATGCCTAACTTCGAGGCGCGAACACTCCCTAAGGTGTTCGGTCTTTATAATAATGGGCGAACAATACCCTAAGCCCCTAGTGTCGAGTGCGGGCATGGTCTTCGACGCGGCCAATGCCAAAGCGTTAGGCTCCGCTTTGGCTATAGGAAGAAACCAAGGAGAATAACAACAAGAGAGCGAAAAAAAGGTTTACGCAGGTCTTAATCTGAAAAGAATCCTCTAGCGGGTCCCTGCTGCGTCTGCGCTGTGTCTCCGTTCGCGCCGTTATCTGGGCGGGTATGCACGTTGTTATCAGAAAAGAGAGAATGCTTAGTTTGAAAGCGGTTCATCGAAAATATATGTTTAAAAGAAGAAATATAAATAATTAAAGCGGAGTTTGTATGAACCCGCGGATGTTTATCTTGCGCAGCCCACGTGAAGAGGTATGTGGCTAGGGAGCCCTAACTCTTTGAAGCGGATTCGTCTATCCGAGTCCGGGTCTTTAAGTGACCCTCGCACTGAAATGACGCCACATGGACCGGGCATCTTGAGTGTAAGAGACGTGTAATGCGGTATGGCGTTGAAGCAGACAAAAGCCTTTCGTCCCAAGAGTGCTTGATATCCACTTTCAAATGGGACGATGTGAAAAATTAATTTTTCGCGTCGAAAATTGTTCGGCGATTCGAACACGACTTCTAGTAATATGGAGCCTGTGCACTTGGCGTAAGGGCCTGGCGTCGCTCCTTTGAAGGAAGTGCGGCTGTGTCGAATTTTGGTAGGGTCTATCCCCATCTTACGGATTGTGTTTGAATACAACAGGTTTAAGTCGCTGCCTCCGTCCATTAGGGCGTTAGTAAATTGTAATCCATCTATTATGGGATTCAATATCAGGGGAGTCCATCCCGCGTTTCGAACGCTTCTGGAATAGTCCAGGTGGTCGAAAGTGATTGGTTTTGATATCCAATCTCTATGGTCTGCTTGGTTGGACCATGAAGCTCTTTTAGAAAGTGCCGCACTATTTTTCCGTATTATCACATGAAGTGAGTTTCTTGCTTTGACCCCTTATGGGAAAGTCTTTTGTTTTCGGTGCTTTCTTTGGTGGGGTTTATCGTCTTCGCTTGACGCGTCGAGCCCCTTGTGTTCGGCGTTTAGTCGGCCGGACTGTTTAAAAACCCAACAATCCCGATGGGTATGGTTTGCAGGCCTTCCGGGGGTACTATGGATTTGACATATCCGACCCAGAATCTTATTTAAGTTGGACAGATCGTCATTGTCATCCTTAAGAGGCATTGTTTTGTTGTTTGGCCGCGAGCGTTTGAATCCGGCGTTGACTGCCGTGCTCTTTGGGCTTTTCTCTTTATTCCGGCGCTGTTCTTTTCTGCGCCGTGATTTTCCGTTTCCATCCCTTACCTCAGATGTACTTGGGTCGCTGGTGCTATATCTTGCTAGCCATCTGTCCCCTCCCGCACAGAAGCGAGTCATGAGGCTTGTTAGTGCTGACATTGTCCTCGGTTTCTCTTGACTGAGGTGCCTGGCAGGCCATTCGTCTCGGACATTGTGCTTAAAAGCTGCTAAGGCTTCGGCGTCCGGGAAGTCGACTATTTGGTTCTTTTTGGTAAGAAACCTGTTCTAGAATTTCCGCGCTGACTCTCCGGGCTGCTGAGTTAGACTTAGATCATCTGTGTCCGGAGGGCAGACATAAGTCCCTTGAAAATTTGCTCTAAACGCTTCCTCGAGCTCTTCCCAACTTCTCACAGTATTTTCTGGGAGGCTTTTGAGCCAATGACGGGCTGGCCCTTTGAGCTTGAGGGGTAGGTATTTTATGGCGTGGAGATCATCTCCTCTGGCCATGTGTATATGTAGTATGTAATCTTCTATCCAGACTCCAGGGTCTGTTGTTCCATCGTAAGCCTCTATGTTTATGGGTTTAAATCCTGCTGGGAATTCATGGTCCAGCACCTCATTGGTGAAACATAGTGGGTGTGCGGCGCCCCTCTATTTGGGTGTGCCACTATCTTCGGACACTTGACGTGTTCCCTTGCTTCCTGGGGCCCTCTTCCTTGGCCCGTAGATGGACCTGGCTGGGCCATCTGTCTTTCCAGGTTCATTAGTTGGTTTATGTGTGGCGCTGCTTTCAGAATTTGGCCTATCATCTGGCCGTCTATCCAACCAGGCGGCCTCTTTATTTTTTGACGGTGGAGGCTCTATGGCCTCCTCGTCAATTCGATAGCAGACTTGCGCGGGTAGCTCTTGGATCGGTGGCCATTGCCGTATTTATCTGCGGTTTTGAGCACTTTGCTCCATCTCATTACGAGTGTGTCTTCCGCTGTTTTGAGCCTCCGCTTTTCCTTCTTGAGCTTCTTGCGGTGTTGACGAGTCTTTTCGAAGGTTTTGCATGAGGTTGTCCGCATGAGGTTGTCGTTTTCGCGAACTGGACTGATTATCGACTTCGTCATGTTCGGACGGTTGCTTATCTGCATGTTAAATCGTCCACTTGTGAGCCCTGCTATGTTGCGGGCTCCTTGGGAGCGTTGTTGTCATCGGCGGGACTTACGGCGGCGTGTCGTCGCCGTTTTGGTTGTTTATCGGCGGGTTATCTTACGCGCGCCCGTTGGTCCTCGTCATCGCTCTCCTTTGGGGTATCCACCATGTATATGTCATATGACGAGGTGGTCCTCCCGTGCCTTATAGGCTCTGCTTCTTGTTCATCTCCGGTATCGTCATCTGTTCCGTCGATGTCTTCGGAGTCATAATCTAGCATGTCGGTTAGGTCGTCGACAGTGGCTACAAAGTGGGTGGTGGGTGGGCTCTGAATTTCTTCGTCGTCCGTACCCCAACCATCCTGGCCATAGTCCGGCCAGGGCTCTCCCGATAGTGAGAGATGCTTTAGCGATTTTAGGATGTCGCCAAAGGGCGAGTGTTGGAAGATGTCCGCGGCGGTGAATTCCATAACCGGTGCCCAATCCGAATCGATTGGTAGGGGCCCGGGAGGTTCGGAGTCCGGCAAGGAGTCCGGCGCCTCGGAATCACGAGTTTCGCAGGGGACAAGATTAGTGTTCGGCTCCATCGCCGTGGATGTTGAAGCCCCCAGGGCGGCGTCTATCCACCGACCCTCGATCTGGGCGATCGGCTCCGGACTAATGGCCGAAGTGGATTTGTGTGCGGCCACCAAGGCCTTTGTTCGTGGCGAGCTAGATCATGCCCGTCGTCACGGTCAAGGCTGGCGCTGCTGGTGTGGCTCGAGTCCGTCGAGGATCAAGTCTCCGCGGACATCGGCCGTGAAGTTTAGGGCTTCGAATCGACTGCGGCCCGGGCGTAGCTTCGATCTGCTCCGGATGGCCAAGTGAACTAGCCCGCAGTGCGAAGCCGCCGAATACGAAGATCTGCCCGGGGAGAAAAGTCTCACCCTGGACAGCATTGTTTTTGAAGATGCCATCGGGCCTATCGGTGATGGCACAGAGGAACTCTCAATGAAAGCACCAATGTCGGTGTCAAAATCGGCGGATCTCGGGTAGGGGGTCCCGAACTGTGCGTCGAGGCGGATGGTAACAGGAGGCGAGGGACACGATGTTTTACCAGTTGGGCCCTCTCGATGGAGGTAAAACCCTACGTCCTGCTTGATTAATATTGATGATATGGGTAGTACAAGAGTGGATCTACCACGAGATCAAGGAGGCTAAACCCTAGAAGCTAGCCTATGGTATGATTGTTGTAATGTATGTTGTGTCCAACGGACTAAAGCCCTCCGGTTTATATAGACACCAGAGAGGGCTAGGGTTACACAGAGTCGGTTACAATGGTAGGAGATCTACATATCCGTATCGCCAAGCTTGCCTTCCTCGCCAAGGAAAGTCCCATCCGGACACGGGACGGAGTCTTCAATCTTGTATCTTCGTAGTCTTGGAGTCCGGCGGACGATGATAGTCCGGCTGTCCGGACACCCCCTAGTCCAGGACTCCCTCAACGGGCCTCGCCCCCGTCCTCGATAAAGCGAAGGGACACCTAAGCCTCGCATTAAATGTGTCTTGTCTTGTAATACGAGCGATATGCTCGCAACGCTGTAGCACTTTCCACCTCCTGTGTGCCACTGTGGCAGCCCCTTTTGTCTATAAAAGGAGGCCCGTGACACACGGAGAAAGGATTCGGCTCATTCGAACCACACAACACCTAGAGCTAGTTCGAGAGGTCAAGAACACTAATACATCCACCAAAGCAGGATCGTAGGGTTTTATGCATCTGTGCAGCCCAAACTTGGGTAAATCCCCCTTGTGTTGTCTACTAGTCCTGCTCTCCTCACGATCTTCGTGTCCCGCAGCCGTAGAAGGGATTCCAGCGATCCCATAGGTGTCGTTTCCCACCAACAGCTGGTGTGTAGGCCACCTGCGAGGATCAGGCATCAGCAAGCAGGGTGTCTTGAAAAGAGTCGGTCAGTTGCCGACGAGTAGACGGTACAAAGACACCGAGCATGCGGCCAGACGGATGGAGCTGAGTAGGTCCATACGATTATAGATCTGCTCTAAGAGAACATCGGGGAGGGAATACCAATCACGGCTCTGCGTGTCGTCGGTTTTGCCATTGGGGTTTTCGGTCCCTGCGAGCCAGTAGGGAAGTGGATTCGGGCGGGCGAGCAAAGAAGCTTCTCCTCGTGTGGTCGAGTAGTGAGCAGGGGGATATGGTATGCGCGAGCTACCAAGGAAGATGGCGTGGGCGGGCGAGCAGTGAGCGGGGGGAAATGGTGTGCGCTCGACGATGGGGAAGACAGGCGGAAGAAGAAGAGAGGAGGAAGAAGAGTGAAAGACGGGGAAGAAAGTGCATTAAATGTCAATTCTACTAGTACTACTACCAGGATATACTGTCGTTCGGAGTGTAAATAATTACATGGATGACATGTGGATCTACCTCATGAGGGCCCATATGTCAGTTAATGGAGGAGAGACGTGCGTAGGCGTATTTGCGGAAGCGTGCTCTACCGGCAAACATGATGGCAGTACTGGGTAAGCCTGATTTAGTAACACCAACATGCTGGTTCAACTTATTAATTAAGTGTCCCATCTGCTGCAGCGTGTATTGTCACTTCACTGCGAAGACTAGTTGAATAGTTCTCTCTGACCGAGATGGGCAATAATGGATCGTGAAGACTTTTTATCTACACTATCCCCGTGCCTCTACGCTCACTTCACTCATTTTGCTCCGTACGTAGTCACTTGTTGAAATCTCTAGAAAGACAGATATCCGTATCTGGGAATAGAGGGAGGCTTTTACTCTGTATTTGGGAACAGAGGGAGTATCACCATATGGAGGGAACAGAGGAAGCTTGAAATATGAACATGTCAATGGGAGGGAGTAAGACTCATGCATGCATGCATGCAACATGCAACACTCACACGTACACATGGACGCAAGCAACACTCACGAACCCATGCAACACACAGCACACGACGCAACACACACGCTCACGCTCAAGTACTCAACCTACTCCCTGCGTCCGTGAAAGACTGTACATTTAGAGATTTACACATTGACCAGGGCGTAATTACCACCCAAAAGTAGTAGACTTATGTGTGCATGCGACCATTGAGAGAAGAAGATTAAATGAAGGTTGTTGCATGTTGTAACTAAGGATAGACATGTAGCCTATACCTAGATCACAAGTTGGTGCATTAGTTAATCAATATTAATTTAGATTAAAGGCTAAATGCATTGGAAGTGTAGATGTACTACACTCTTTGTTTTTTAGCCGATGTACACTCTTTGTTGGAAGATCGAGGGAGTACACGTGCATGCACTCACATACACAGCCAGGGTGGTTCATGCGCAAGGGTTGGACTCCTATTGCGCCTTCGTAAAGTTTTGTTTAACTGATTTCTTTGCTCCGCCAGCTGATAGGTGGGACCCAGAAACCACGTGAAAATTTAACCAGTGAACAAAGTGCCACGTCGACTATGTGGCTGGTCAGTAGGGTGCAATATGGTGCTATACAATGAGCTAGTGATCATATAATCACCGCAAAACTATATATAGTGACCGTAAAGAGCGTATTGTTACATACGTTGACCGCCAGTGTATTTTTCTCGTTTCTAGTTAAGCCATATTAACAGGAAAGGACGCAGTATGGACTAGTACTAGTACTACTTTGATGTGTCCCGTCAACTCGCTGAACGAGAAGCTTTCTTACTATGCTTCTGCCTCGCCCACGCGCATGGTGGCTCGCAGGACGAGAAGAGGGTTTTGACTACAGCCCTCTCCCTCTCCCTCTCCCTATCCCTCTCCCTCGCGGTGGAAGTGCAGCAGTTCAATCGGTGTCAGATTGCCAGAAGCATATTGTACTGTAGTATCATCATTGTTGGACCTTCCGAAGAGGCGAAGAGCCAAGTGCAAGGTTCACACGAGTACGAACTATTGAACCTCCTGAAGAGGCTAAGAGCCAAGTGCAAGGTTTTATAGGAGTTTTCGTCCTAGTAGGAGTGTACTACAACTATAGCGAACGATGCTACTTTATGATGCCACCTCGTCACCTATATCCAAAGTTGTACCATCTTTTTTTCTCAAAGAGCGTGTTGGAGCCCATGCAACAACCACACAAGTTGCACGTACACATAACACATTTACTAGTAATAAATTCTAAAGGACAAATGCCAGTATGCCACACAAGTTCATCTCCAACTCATGTGATAAATTTGTGCACGACCGATGACCCACAAATATAGGGGATCTATCATAGTCCATTCGATAAGTAAGAGTGTCGAACCCAATGAGGAGCAGAAGGAAATGACAAGCGGTTTTCAGTAAGGTATTCTCTGCAAGCACTGAAATTATAGGTAACAGATAGTTTTGTGATAAGATAATTTGTAACGGGTAACAAGAAATGAAAGTAAATAAAGTGCAGCAAGGTGGCCCAATCCTTTTTGTAGAAAGGACAAGCCTGGACAATTTCTTATAATGAGAAAAGCGCTCCCGAGGACACATGGGAATTATCGTCAAGCTAGTTTTCATCACGCTCATATGATCCGCGTTCGTTACTTTGATAATTTGATATGTGGGTGGACCGGTGCTTGGGTACTGCCCTTTCTTCGACAAGCATCCCACTTATGATTAACCCCTATTGCAAGCATCCGCAACGACGAAAGAAGTAGTAAGGTAAACCTAACCATAGCATGAAACTAGTGGATCCAAATCAGCCCCTTACGAAGCAACGCATAAACTAGGGTTTAAGCTTCTTTCACTCTAGCAACCCATCATCTACTTATTACTTCCCAATGCCTTCCTCTAGGTCCAAATAATGGTGAAGTGTCATGTAGTCAACGTTCACATAACACCACTAGAGGAAAGACAACATACATCTCATCAAAATATCGAACGAATACCATATTCAAATGACTACTAATAGCAAGACTTCACCCATGTCCTCAGGAACAAACGTAACTACTCACAAAGCATATTCATGTTCATGATCAGAGGAGTATTAATATGCATTAAGGATCTGAACATATGATCTTCCACCAAGTAAACCAATTAGCATCAACTACAAGGAGTAATCAACACTACTAGAAACCCATAGGTACCAATTTGTGATTTTGATACAAGATTGGATACAAGAGATGAACTAGGGTTTTGAGAGGAGATGGTGCTGGTGAAGATGTTGATGGAGATTGACCCCCTCCCGATGAGAGGATCGTTGGTGATGACGATGGTGATGGTTTCCCCCTCCAAGAGGGAAGTTTCCTCGGCAGAGAGCTCCGCCAGAGCCCTAGATTGGTTCCACCAAGGTTCCGCCTCGTGGCGGCGGAGTTTCGTCCCGTAAGCTTGCTTATGATTTTTTCCAGGGTAAAAGCCTTCATATAGCAGAAGATGGGCACCGGAGGGCCACTAGGGGCCCAAGGAGACAGGGACCCACCCAGTAGGGGGGGGGCGCCCCCACCCTCCTGGCCAGGGTGTGGGCCCCCTCTGGTACTTTCTTCGCTCAATAATTCTTATTAATTCCAAAAATGACTTTCGTGCAGTTTCAGGACTTTTGAAGCTTTGCGGAATAGGTTTCCAATATTTGCTCCTTTTCCAGCCAGAATGCCTGCTGCCGGCATTCTCCTTCTTCATGATAAACCTTGTAAAATATGAGAGAATAGCCATAAGTATTGTGACATAACGTGTAATAGCAGCTCATAATGCAATAAATATTGATATAAAAGCATGATGCAAAATGGACGTATCAACCCCCCAAGCTTAGACCTCGCTTGTCCTCAAGCGGAAGCCGATATCAAAAAATATGTCCACATGTTTAGAGATAGAGGTTTCGATAAAAATAAAATACGTAAATGAGGTCATCGTGATCATCTATTTATATATAAAAAGTACTTGACGGGCTCACCAGAAAAAAGTGAATTATGCTAAAAATTACCACAAAAATTAGAAACATCTGACCGTTAATTCAATAGACTAAAAATCTACAACCATTAGATAATATTTAAGTGGAAAAATTTACCCACCTTTGCCATTACAATGCAAAAAAAGTTTCATCTATCCTTTTTTTTCTCCATCTGACGGGTTAACCAGAAAAAAGAGAATTATGCTAAAAATTACCACAAAAATTAGAAACATCTGACCGTTAATTCAATAGACTAAAAATCTACAGCCATTAGATAATATTTAAGTGGAAATATTTACCCACCTTTGCCATTACAATGCAAAAAAACGTTTCATCTATCCTTTTTTCTCCATCGCTTGAACATGGCTCGCACCATGACGTCTTACCTGTAAACGCCACAGCTAGGACGTATGTGCATATTGATGCCTTTCTTATGCATGCATGCTTTGGTGGAAAAAAAATGACGTGATCTTTCCTTCAGATATGCATGGCGCTACATGCATGCACTCAACGAGATAAAAAGTTTGGGTGCATGCCTGATCGTGTCATGTTCCCTGTTGATGAGTAGCCACTCAATGTTCAAACCGGCCGGAGGTGACGCTGCCGGCAGCGACAAGTGAAAGCGTATTGCTCGGGGATATATTTCCACTGTCCGGCTTCCTCCTTCTCGCCTGAACAGAATACAACACCAAATGATGCAAGATGGCGAAGTAGCCCTCTTACAAAGCAGATCCTGGGATAATCGGGTCATACAGAACTAACGCGAGTATGCTATGGACGGAGAAGACAAGGAAGATTGGATACAAGGCCATGCTACGCCCTAGCACACCCTAGCTCCACGACAACACCCTCAAGGAGCGAAGAGGCCGCTATGCGTCGCCGCTGAGTACAAAGAAAACATAAGTTTTCAACCGAAGGATTAACACGGAGAGGAGATCCACATATACAGTTGATCCTTTAGCGGGATTCAACGCGACTTATCAATTTGTTCTGGCGGTGAGAATCTTTATTTATTTTTCTTTGGCAATCTAAAATATTACCCATTGTCTTCTCTTTGCTTGCTTTCTTCTAGATCTATTCTAATAATTGAACTGCGGCTGGCTACTAAAGTAACCACGCGTTTATCTTATAATTTTTATATTATAACTGCATCTTGGATTGTTATTGAAGATTTATTTATCACTATTAGGTACTAATAGTACTTGATAGGCGAACTAGAAAAAAAAGAAAAATTGATAGAAATGCTGAAAAAAAATAGAAACTTCAAATCTTCAATTTAGTATCGAGGGAGTATGATATAAATAACACAACATAGCTATTTTCCTTATTTGCTATCTCCCTTCTGAATTGCACGCCTGTGTTTGCCGCCGCCACCTCTAAGAGCAGTTCGCGTCGGTGGTCGATGGGATCTAACCTCTGCATGTAAACTGTTGGGGTGATGGAAGATCGAAAATTTCATGCACAGACACAATCAAGAGGCTGGAGCTACTCTGTTACGCATGCATATTCATCTTGACTGGTCTGCCCAGACTTTTGGCATATCTAGAACACATCATCTAATATCTAGGTATTTCACCTTTTGCCTTCATCTGATAAGTTAAAATTTCCATCTTGGGTACTATTTCCGTTCTAGCTTGGGTGATACAGATCAACAAAAGATGAATTTATATGGATATGGGAGGAAAAGATTTTTGTACAACAAGTAGCACAAGGGATCGTGAAGCCAAGTCTTACAATAAAAACAAAAATGCAACAGGCAGCTGCATGAACATTGGGACAAATTTGATCAGAAAAGTAATGTACATATGTTTCAGCTACCAGACAAAATACATAAAAGAAAAGTCGGTAATTTGGTGTGTTCACGTGATCAGCTAGAAGGGTTGAAACAATGTAATTTCTCTAATTACAGGAGATAAGCTGTTCATGTCTGTAATGCATTGGAGCGTTGGTAAAGACTATGCTTCAGAAACTCATGTCGCTCACCACTGCATATTTATATTATATGCAGTTACATAGTTGGCATTAAAGATTACCTTTCTCAACTAACATCGGTTGTTGATGTAGTGTGATTGGGTCCTCTGCACAGTAGTACTTGGTCCCAACAGTAAAACGAATTTGAATAGGAGAAATAATTATAGCACAACAGACTCTGCCTTTGCGCAATTCACAGATCCAGTATTTATGCCACAAGCTATGGATGCTAGCATTCCTTTTTTTGGTGGTTCCAACGAATTGGTTCAGTAATAATATTACGTGTACCTAAAAAGATTATGCAGTTACCCCATAAAAAAGAAATTATGCAGTTAGTTTTATCCATGATAAATACATTATAAGAACATGAAACTTAATGTAATTGTGGTGGACATATTATACAACTGTAAGAGTTATCCTCGAAGAATGCTTCTCTGAGCATTCCCAACTGTATGACAGTTTGTATGACAGTTTATATAAGATCGGCCATATTTTCACTAGCTTTACCTATTGAGTGCTTTTGAATTATCCTATTATAGAACTTCGGGGTCATATGTAATAGATCCACTGAATTCGATCTCATTTTAGATATTATTCTAATGTATTTTCAGGATTCTGAAGTACAAGTACATCCTTTTTACTGGGTGTTCCAACCTTCACAACAGCTCCTACAATGTCATTGATGCAGATTTGTTAAAAATCAAATTGACCTAAATAAATGTAGTTACTATATAAGTTAGCCGACCAAAAATACAATGCTTACATTACAAGCATCTATATTAAGTTTTAACAGCCAAGTACGGCTAGCGAACTCTGCAGTTTTGTGTTCTTCCATGTAGAACCTAGCAATCTATTCAGATTCTCTCTAAGTGAAATCTCATTAATACCCTTATTGAAACAAAATTCTTGAGAGATTGAACATGCATAGGTACTAAAGTCATCGGAAAATATTAAATAGAAGGTCTAGCCCTCATAATACGCAAGCAAATCCCACAATATCTAGAACAAAAACATAATATTATATTATACTATTATTTAATAGTTCTAAGTGGCTGCTTAGAAAAACATATACCGACGAATCTTCCCAACTGTTCCTAAACGTATCATGTTTGACGTATCTTCATAATTATACTTGAACGCATCACTTTCGATTGTTATCAAACATGTATATAAATTGTCCATGTGTGACACATGTATAATTATACCTACACGTATTGGTTGTACAGTACCGAAAGAAACCATAAATAAGAATTTTTCATAATTATACACAATGATCACAGTCAAAATAGGTCGTCGTAGTTATATATAAGCGTGTACATTCAAAAGCATCGATGGATAAGTGCACAAATGAGCATTGATTAGTGAAGCCAAATGATTGAGAACGTGTTGGCCATTTATTTGTTGAAATATTTTTGATAAAATATTAATCCAGTTGTATATGTAAGAAAGAACTAGATATGAGGAAACCAGGTAAGCACATAGCCAGATCAATCTTTATCGCCATGCACAAAAGGGCAAACATGCATAGAGTTGCAGATCTACACTAAAATGGATACGACAACTAATCATGCAGTGGTTGGTACCCTTATGACTCAACGCCTAACTGGGTAGAGAGTTTATTGAAAACATGAATGAATATCATTAATTTATTGTAAATAATAGTCTATCGATGTTTTTATATTTTATTATCAACAGAATTATATATGCATATACACCTATAAAAATGTATCAACGTTTAAGATATCATGTATTATTTAACAAAGATAAATAAGTAGGTCATATTTTGGCACACTAAAAGATGATGCCCTTGCAAACAATTCTTGGTAGGAGATCACATAGTCGTCGGGTTGGCCATACTGAAATATTTGTTGTCTTTCGGCGAATATGTGAGAAACATCATTTCCCACTAATTCACCATAATTGAACTGAAAAATGTATGTGAATCTAAATGAAACAAACGCCAAAATAAAGGTTATATTATGCGGCATTGAACTAACTAATCTAAGATAATGGCATTATTACTTTTTTATATAGAACATACAAATTTGATTGTTTATATTTTCTAGAATAAATTGTTACTTTCATGGATAGTAATCTATTGACCTTTGCTCCTCATTATATATGTTCTTAAAGCATGTTAAAGTATCTGTAACATTTGTAAATACATTTATCTATCGGTAAAAACTCAAAATACCAAAGATAAAACTATGTTCGCAGAAGTGTTTTATTTAAAAACGAAATCACATGTAATTCCAATTTATATTTGGACTAATAAAGTAATATGTTCTCATCAATCAACTTTATAAATTTTCTAGCCCGCGCATCGAGCGGGCCACTTTGCTAGTTCTTATAACAACAAAATATATATACATATATATTGTCATGTGATTTCTTATGCTCAAATAACGATCTATTCACAATGTCAAGTATGGTTCAGAAACTTCATTGAGAACTAGCAAACTATAATCTCAGTCATTGAAGCAATTGCAATTTATCATAACATCAGAAAGTCAAGAATAGAGCTTTTCAGCAAGTCCACATACTCAACTATCATATAGTCTTATACAATTGCTAACACTCACGCAATACTTATGGTTATGAAGTTTTAATCGGACACTGAGAAAGATAGGGGCTTATAAGTTTGCCTCCCAACATATTCACCTTTGGGTGATGTCAACAATAATAGTTCATGCTAATTTACATCCAATTGGATATATATATCAGGATCTTTCCAACACGAGGTGCTTGCCAAAGGATAAAATGAAAAAGGGAAAGGTGAAGATCACCTTGACTCTTGCATAAAGTAAAAGACATAAAGTAAAAGATAGACCCTTCGCAGAGGGAAGCAGAGGTTGTCATGTGCTTTTAGGGTTGGATGCACAAAATCTTAATGCAAAAGAACGTCACTTTATATTGCCACTTGTGATATGAACCTTTATTATGCAGTCCGTCGCTTTTATTACTTCCATATCACACGATCGTATAAAGCTTATTTTCTCCGCACTAATAAGTCATACGTATTTAGAGAGCAATTTTTGTTGCTTGCAACATGACAACTTACTTGAAGGATCTTAATCCATAGGTAGGTATGGTGGACTCTCATGGAAAAACTGGGTTTAAGGATATTTGGAAGCACAAGTAGTATCTCTACTTGGTGCATGGAATTTGGCTAGCATGAGGGGGAAAGGCAAGCTCAACATGTTGAGAAGATCCATGACAATATACTTTAACTGAGATGTGAGAAAACATAACCCATTACGTTGTCTTCCTTGTCCAACATCAATTCTTTAGCATGTCAACTTAATGAGTGCTCACAATCATAAAAGATGTCCAAGATAGTATATTTATATGTGAGAACCTCTCTTTATTACTACCTATTAATTGCAACGATGATCAAAACTATGTTTGTCAACTCTCAACAACTTTTATGGCTCATACTCTTTATATGTGAAGTCATTACTATCAATAAGATCAGTATGAACTCTTTTATTTCTTTTTATTCTTTCTATTTTCTCAAGATCATAGCAAGATACCAAAGCCCTTGACTCAGCACTAATCTTTATTATATAGCTCATGGACTCGATTACATAAAGAGATGACAAAGCAAAACTCAAAACTACTTCATACCAAAACTTTATTCTACTAGATCAAGATATTACTAAAAGGATCGAACTAAGAAAAACGGTAAAGATAGGAGTGTGATGGTGATACGATACCGGGGCACCTCCCCAAGCTTGGCAGTTGCCAAGGGGAGTGCCCATAACCATGTAATTATGTCCTCGGAGGTGGTGAAGAAGGAGTTGTTGATGATGTAGGCTTGTCGTCCATCTTCCAAGGCATAGGCTCACCATATAGAAAGATGATCGAGTCTCCGGGATCCTCAAATCTGCAGCCAAACTTGTCCTCTTGAATCTATATTCATACTCACAGTTTTGGTTTTGCAGGTCATAGATCTGGGCTTGGAGGTGCTCGATTTTCTCTTGAAGTTTGAAGATGGTCTCCCCAATGTTCTTGACATCCAGCTTGTGGTTGTTGGTGAACTCCGCGATCATCATCTGGTTGGCGTTGCGTCCACGCTCCACCATCCCTTGGCACTTCAAAACTTGTTGCTCCATAGCTTCGAGCTTTGTCTCCACCTTTCCGGTATGCCTTGGTCCCTCCATGTCGCGGATGTGCAACACCCCCTCAAACATCTCAATGGTATGAGGGTGTTGCAGCACTCCCACAAGATAGGGGTTGATAACCCTCTTGTCGGTGTCAAAACCGGCGGATCTCGGGTAGGGGGTCCTGAACTGTGCGTCTAGGCGGATGGTAACAGGAGACAAGGGACACGATGTTTTTACCCAGGTTTGGGCCCTCTCGGTGGAGGTAAAACCCTACTCCTGCTTGATTAATATTGATGATATGGGTTGTAGAAGAGTAGATCTACCACGAGATCAAGGAGGCTAAACCCTAGAAGCTATCCTATGGTATGATTGTTGTTTGCCCTACGGACTAAAACCCTCCAGTTTATATAGACACTGGAGAGGGCTAGGGTTACACAGAGTCGGTTACAATGGTAGGAGATCTACATATCCGTATCGCCAAGCTTGCCTTACATGCCAAGGTAAGTCCCATCCGGACATGGGACGAAGTCTTCAATCTTGTATCTTCATAGTCTTGGAGTCCGGCCGACGGTGATAGTTCGGCTATCCGGACACCCCCTAGTCCAGGACTCCCTCAGTAGCCCCTGAACCAGGCTTCAATGACGACGAGTCCGACGCGCAAGGCGGGTTCCTCCTCCGAATAATTCGTAGAAGATTTTGAACACCAGGATAGTGTCCGGCTCTGCAAAATAAATTCCACGTACCACCGTAGAGAGAATAATATTTACACAAGTTCAATCTGCTGACGTATCTCATGGCATGACGTCACACCATGGCCAAGCCTTTACTCGAATTGTTTTTATTGTTCCACCTCAGCGCGTTTAGCGAAGCGGTTTCCTTGGCACATCTTGTCAAAGCAGAGATCATGTCCCCTTATTCCGGGATTCTCATCAATACAAACGTGGGTAACCCAACCGCGCCATTAATTGCGGCGCTTGGGAGATAAGCGAGTTTTACCGGACTGGTGGGGACGCATAGTTTCGTCCGCCCATATACAAGGGGACAAGGATCAACCTTTTCACCTACGCCTTCTTCCTCCTTTGCTTATCCATCTCCGCGCACTCGAGCTCCAGTGCCCAAGTCCGCACATCTCACCTCAACCTTCTCCAACCATGTCCGGAGCGGGAGGCAAGTGGATGGCCTCCTCCGTCACGGAGGGGCACATCAAGAGGCTGCGCAAGGACGGATACTTGTCCAACGATATCGCGCACCGACTCCCCGACGAGGGGCAACTCATCCCCACCCCCAGGCCCCATGAGAGGGTGGTGTTCCTTCCCCATTTCCTTCGCGGACTGGGCTTCCCCCTCCATCCATTTGTCCGGGGGCTCATGTTCTACTACGGCCTGGATTTCCATGATTTGGCCCCAATTTCATCCTCAACATCTCGGCGTTCATCGTCAGTGCGCGAACCTTCCTCGCGCCCAGCCCCACCCGACTTATGGTGAAGACTTTAAATGTCAAGCCGAAGGTTGTGGGCGGCCGCCAAGCGGAATGCGGAGGCGCCATGGTGGGCAAGATGCCCAACATTACATGGCTCGAGGGCGCCTTCGTGGAAACCATAAAAGTGTGGCAATCGGGGTGGTTCTACATCACCGAGCCGCGTGACCGTGAATGGGCAGCGGTCCCCAAATTCAGATCTGGAATCCCCACACGGCTCACCTCCTGGAAAGAGAAGGGCCTGACGTGGGGTGATTCAGAGGAGCTGACCAGACTTCAATCCTGCGTCCAAACCCTGGTGAACAAGAAGCTCAAGCTTGTCAACGTAATCCAGGTCATGCTCATCCGCCGGATCCTCCCGTGCCAACAGTGGGCTTTCAATTTGTGGGAGCTTGATCCGGCACAGCACCCAACCTTGAGCAGGCTCTTCGACACTACGTACGAAGACGCCTGGAGGGTGTTGTTCAAGGGCGCCGAGGCTACCTCATCTGCTACCGAAGATCGCAGATTCAGCTCGCAGCGTCAAGCCAGCGAGGTAAGCTATTTTATCCTTTACGGGACACTTGCTTTCCATAGTTTGACTCTATGTGGGATCTAAAACTCCCATTACCTTTGACAGGCTTGGCAGAAGACGTCCGGGCAGGTTAACTGCCCAGCTCCCTTACCCGAAGACCCAGCGGATGCCCGATTATCGGGACTGCTGGCCCCGGCGCCTTACGTGGTGCTGGAGAAGAAGGCCAAGAAGAAGCCACGGGAACCCAGAGGAGTTCCCGGCGCCAGGTGTTATCGGACTCATCGTCCGATGACTCCTAGGCGGACTCCTCCCATGAAGACGAGGAGGAGAAGAAAGAGGCCTCTCCCCCAGCGGGGGGGGGGAGAGAAGAAGAGGAAGGCTTCCCCAATGGGGGAGGCCGAAGGGTCCAAGAAGGGAAGGACCCTTCCTCTGGACTGTTCCACCAACGCCGACGACGGCGAAGAGGAGTGGCCCTCGAGGGCCAAGCCCCTGGCGAGATCTTAAGTGTCCGGATTCCAGAATAACTCATGATTTTTCTTTTGTTGCATAGTGTCTTCTAACGCCGAATACAACCATGTAGTCCGCCCAAGGACGATCTCCCCGCTTCGTCGAGCGGGTCCCTGGGTTCGTCGGATGTGAATAGCGCTTCACTTCCGACTGCCTCCTCTCCCCGTGACGCAGACGACACCGAGGTGGGGTCCTAGAAGGGGACCAGCCAGGAGGAGGAGGCCCAGGAGGTGCCGCAGGGCAACCTCCCGGACATTGGACCGGACTCCGCACCGGAACCTTCGGTGGTTCCGGAGTCCGACGGGTGGCCCCTTCGTAAGAAGGGCGAGACGGCGACGCCGGTGACCTCCGTCCAACCGGAGGCGCCGGATAACTTGTTGGAGGCGCTGAACGGTACTTCCATCAAAGAGAGACACTGCATTGTTATGAGTGCGGTGATTCAGAAAGTTCAGTCCGCCAACAGCGTGTTGACCGAAGCCTGCACCAGCCTTCTAGCAGGCTTTGAGGTAAGGATTTTAAGATAAGTGAAATAGTACCGCATAGACAGTAGTCCCTGATGCTCAGTTCGGTGTTCGGAAAAAAAGCCGAACTAAGGATCTAAAAAGATATACGCAGGAGTCTAACACAAATATGTCAATATGGGAATGCAGGCTATGCTGCTGACCTCTGCCGCACTGACTGTGGAGGTCAATTCCTTGAAGCAGAGCCTCGAGCGGTCCGAGAGCGAGCTCGGCCGTGCCAAGAAGCAGCTTGAGGACAAGGAAGGTAAGTAACACCTTATTAAATTTGTACCTTATAGAAAAGGATTTGGTTGCAAAAAAATGACAGGAATAACGTGGCTATTGCAGGGGCTACAAACGAGGTGGCGACCCTGAAGGAGGCGGTGTCACTGACGAAGCATAATGTGGCGCATGAGCCGCCGAGCGAGAGAAGCAGGAGGCGCGGGTGGCGGAGGTGCGGCAAGAGCTCCAGGCTCTCGTGGAAAAACACGAGAGTTTGGAGCGTGACTCGAAGACTCGAGCTTGCGTTGGCTCTTGAGAGTGCCAAAGCCGCTAAGGCCGAGGCCCAAAAGGCCCTCCAGGAGATCGAGGCAGTAAAGAAAATAGCAGCGGGTAAGGCATTCTTCATGCAAAGCAAGCATGTAAAAGTGAATTACTTGTTACTTACCCGAATTCGGAGCTCTCCAGGAGCGTTCGCAGATCTGCCCCGTAGCGTGTCCGATGCTCCCGCGTTCTACAGAGCCGAGGAGGGGAGCTCGACAGAAATGGTGTTCTGGTCTCATTATGTTGAGGCCGAACATCCGGTTCCCCTGAGCGACCAGCTGAAGCAGCTGGTCGAGCTCCACAAGGTGGCCGAACAGGCCATGAAGGGCCTCATAGTTCGTTTGTGGCCCAAAGAAGCCATGCACAGGAGCTACTTGGCCTGGTGCGGCGGTGGTGGGCCTTTGTCCATGGGTTGAAGTCATCAAGCACTCACTTTGCATTGAAGGTGCCCGTCGGGCCCTTGCCCGTGCTAAAGTGCACTGGGGCAGGATGGACGCTGAGAAGCTTGTGACGGATGCGCCACCGCCGGGCAAGGAGTATCACACGCCCGAGATGTACTATAAGGGTGTCCTGAAGGGTGCCCGCCTTATTGCGGGTGAATGCTCCAAAGATGTAATTTTTTATTAGACTCACATTTTGTTATCTTGTGCGCTGAAAACTTTGTTCATATGCGCTAAGCAATGCTTGTTAATTTAAAATATTACCTTCTGTGCGGCCGTTTATCAAATCTGAGAGATGGCTAGTCGTTGGCTTGGCCCCCATGCCACGAGTCTTTGGGGTGTTCGGGATAAACTTGGCGCTCTTGTTCCCATTTTGGGTCCTTCTAGGGAGGCGCTCAACCACGATTTAACGAGGCAATCGGACTTATAATGCTTGAACACTCTCACTTAGTCATATAATTCTATAATTTTAAATTTCGTGAAGCCCCTAGTGTTCGGAAGGCGAATTGAGGCGCTATCACGCTGAGGCGGACAAAGCCGGCTCCTCGCTCTAAGCGGCATAAGTCTTTAGGGACTCGAAAAGACCTCTCGAACAGCGACCAGCTCTCACCTTATCATGACGGTCGGTTTAGCTTTCTCCTTGAGGTGCTCGACCCAGCTCAAGCTGGGCACAATCGCGATGTTTCTCCCAGCGCTACCTTAGCCGATATAACGGAATGTAAGGTACCAAAACATGGGAGCCGGGCAAACCCAACTATTGACCCAACACATGATTCGAGCCGATGCATATAATGCTATAAGTTCGGGTGCCGCACTTGTGAAAGTGTTAGGACTTATCACACTATAATTTGGGGACTTAAGCCCTGGTGTATTTGGCTGTACCAAAGCGTCAGGTGCAACATGTCATAAGTGAACATATATAAAAAGGAATGCAATGATAGGCAAAAAGCGATGCATTGTTTATTCAAAAGATACTGCCATAAAGGCAGAATGATACAAATAGTGCGATAAGTTAGGGGTGGGACTATTTAACATGTCCCCCTCCAGGGGTAGACTGCGGAATGGTATGTAAAACAGGTATAATGCTCGTAATGGAGACCACCTGGATACTCATCGTAGCCTTTCTGCTTCCCTGGTTGTTGCATCGTGAGTTCGGCAGATCTACTGCCGGAAAGGGCTTCTGGAATACGGAGTCCTGGGAGTAAGAAAAAAAGAAGAATGACAAATTCAGGAGCCCCTGGTGTGGTTGATCCGCACTCTGGGCATGCCGTGGTCGTGCCCCTCCCCCTATGCCCATGGTATCTCCAGAGCATAGTGATGTACGCGTGGCACTAGTCTCACGATGTCGCGAGGGCTAGGTCTGGGGCCGCATTGCTACGCATGCTCGGAACGTGCCAAGTGGTCATGTTGTAGGTTACTCCGGGCGCGCTTGACGGTGTCCAGTCGCTTAACAACCGGACTCGAGAATTGCCTTAAGAGGCTACTCTACACTTCCGCTGCGAGAGCCGCTCTATGCTCCTCCGTTCGGAGAGAGCGTTCGGTGTTTCCGTTGAACGTGATGACTCCTCGAAGGCCTGGCATCTTGAGCTTGAGGTATGCATAGTGCGGCACCGCATTGAACTTTGCAAATGTGGTTCGTCCGAGCAGTGCATGATAGCCGCTGCGGAATGGGACTGTGTCGAAGATTAACTCCTCGCTTCGGAAGTTATCCGGGGATCCGAAGACCACTTCAAGTGTAAATGAGCCTGTACAATTGGCCTCTACACCTGGTATGACGCCTTTGAAGGTCGTCTTTGTGGGTTTGATCCTTGAGGGATCTATGCCCATCTTGCGCACTGTATCCTGATAAAGCAGGTTCAGGCTGCTGTCGACGTCCATCAGGACTCTAGTGAGTTGAAATCCATCGACGATTCGGTCTAAAACCAATGCGGCAAATCCGCCATGGCGGATACTGGTGGGGTGGTCCCTTCGATCAAAAGTGATCGGGCAGGAGGACCACGGATTGAACTTTGGGGCGACTGGCTCCATCGCATATCGTCCTGGCGACGCTTCGCTCCCTTTTGGGTATGTGGGTTGCGTATATCATGTTCATCGTCCGCACTTGTGGGGGGAATCCCTTCTGTCCTCTATTGTTCGGCGGCCGTGTCTCCTCTTCGTCATCGCTTTGCAGCCGCTTGTTGTTGCCTTCGGCGATTAACTTGCCTGCCTGCTTGAACACCCAACAATCTCTGTTGGTGTGATTAGCTGGCTTTTCGTGGGTGCCGTGTATCTGGCACGAGCGATCGAGTATCCGGTCCAAATTGGACGGCCCCTAGTATTTCTTTTCAATGGCTTTTTCCGCTGACCGGGTTTAGAGCCTCTGAATCCGGCGTTGACTGCCGTATCCTCAGTATTATCGCCGTTAATGCGGCGTTTGTGCTTATTGCGACGCGACCTGCCATTGCTGTCTTTGGTATCCGAACTACTAGAGTTTTTGGTTAGGTTGTTACTGCGAGCTAGCCGGTTGTCTTCTCCCGCATGAAGCGGGTCATGAGTGATGTGAGGGCTGCCATTGATTTGGCTTTTCTGTCCTAGGTGCGGGCAAGCCATTCGTCGCGGATGTTGTGTTTGAAGGCTGCAAGGGCCTCTGCATCCGGACGGTCGGCGATTTGATTTTCTTGGTTAAGAACCGTGTCGAAATTATCCGGCGATTCGTCTGGCTGCTGAATTATGTGGCTTAGGTCATCGGCGTCTGGTGGTCGCACATATGTGCCCTAGAAGTTATCGAGGAATGCGGCTTCCAGGTCCTCCCAACACCCAATTGATTCTGCTGGCAGGCTGTTGAGCCAATGCCGAGCTGGTCCTTTAAGCTTGAGTTGGAGGTATTTGATGGCGTGAAGATCATCACCGCGGGCCATGTGGATATGAAGGAGATAGTCTTTGATCCAAACCACAGGATCTGTTGTGCCATCGTAGGATTCAATGTTCACGGGTTTGAACCCTTCGGGGATTTGATGATCCATTACTTCATCTGTGAAGCATAGTGGGTGTGCGGCGCCTCTGTATTGGGCTATATCATGATGCAGCTCAAACGAGCTTTGTCTACTGTGTTCGGCCCGGCCAGGATTGCTGTATCCGGCGTGACGGTTGTCGTCGCGTATCGTAGGCGCCCACGCGATCCTAGATCGATCTTGTTTGCCTCGCCTTATCCTCCAATATGTCTCGCAAATCTGGCACGTTCCCCCGTGGCTTTATACTTTTCAAGCGACGCCGGGGTGCGGTTTTAGTGGAGGGCCTAGGGGCCTCTCTATCGCGGCCACGAGGTGGCCGGTCGACCGTATTGTGCACTGGTGATGTAGGTTTATGTGCTTCCTCCTCTAATCGGGGTAGCAGCTTGCATTTGGGGTAGCTTTTGGAGGGGCATTCAAGTTCATACTCTTCGGCTGCGAGGACTTCAGTCCATCTGTCGGCTAGCAAGTCTTGGTCAGCTCTAAGCTGTTGCTGCCTTTTCTTGAGGCTGCTTGCCGTGGCCATAAGCCTGCGTTTGAAACGCTCTTGTTCGACGGGATCCTCGGGCACGACAAATTCATCATCGTTGAGGCTTGCCTGTCTCCGGAGGGAGGCATGTAATTATCGTCCTCTACCTCTTTGTCTGCCGCTCTCTCACGAGGGCTGGCTTCTCCATCCTCCTGTGCTGAATATTGCTGGAGGGGGTTGTCTTCGGCACTGTCCGGGTGTTATTATCTTTGGTGCCGGAATCTCCATTCTTGCTGTGGCGGGATTTGGAGCGGCGCTGCTGACGCCGGCGCTTAGGCTGCTTTTTGGAGGGGTCAACCTCCGCTGGACCATTGCCATTCCCATCCTTTGGGGTGTCCACCATGTATATGTCATATGACGAGGTGGCTTTCCAGTGCCCTGTAGGTGCTGGTTCTTTGTCGTCTCCGGCATCGTCGTCCATACCGTCGATGTCTTCGGAGTCGAAATCTAGCATGTTGGTTAAGTCATCGACAGTGGCTACGAAGTGGGTGGTGGGTGGGCTTTGAATTTCTTCGTTGTCCGCATCCCAACCTGTTCTGACCATAATCCGGCCAGGGCTCTCCTGATAAAGAGAGACACTTTAGCGAATTTAGGATGTCGCCGAAAGGCAAGTGCTGAAAGATGTCCGCAGCGCTGAACTGCATGATCGGCGCCCAATCGGACTCGATTGGCAGGGGCACGGAAGGTTCGGGCTCCGGAGAGGAGTCCGGCACCTTGGAGTCATGAGCTTCACAAGGGACAGGGTCGGTATTCGGCTCTATCGCCGTAGAGGTAGCAGCCCCCGAGGTGGTGTTTAGCCCCCGAGCTAAGGGTCGGAGCGGACTCTTGTGCGGCCTCCAGGGCACTGTCCGGCAGCAGAGCTAAATCATGCCCATCGTGATAGTGCGGCGCGCTCGGCTGTGGCTCGAATCCGTTGAAGATCAAGTCTCCGCGGATGTCGGCCGTATAGTTCAAACTTCCAAATCTGACCTGATGGCCAGGGGTGTAGCTTTCGATCTGCTCCAGATGGCCAAGTGAATTGCCCATGGTGCGGTCACGCCGAATCTGAAGATCTATCCGGGGAGAAAAGTCTCACCCTAGACCGCGTTGCTGTTGATGATCGAAGGAGCCATCGGGCCTATAGGTGACGACACAGAGGAACTCTCAATGAAAGCACCAATGTTGGTGTCAAAACCGGCGGATCTCGGGTAGGGGGTCCCGAACTGTGCGTCTACGCGGATGGTAACAGGAGACAAGGGACACGATGTTTTTACCCAGGTTCGGGCCCTCTCGGTGGAGGTAAAACCCTACACCTGCTTGATTAATATTGATGATATGGGTTGTGCAAGAGTAGATCTACCACGAGATCAAGGAGGCTAAACCCTAGAAGCTAGCCTATGGTATGATTGTTGTTCATCCTACGGACTAAAACCCTCCGGTTTATATAGACACGGAGAGGGCTAGGGTTACACGGAGTCGGTTAGAATGGTAGGAGATCTACATATCCGTATCGCCAAGCTTGCCTTCCACGCCAAGGAAAGTCCCATCCGGACACGGGACGGAGTGTTCGATCTTGTATCTTCATAGTCTTGGAGTCCGGCCGACAGTGATAGTTCGGCTATCCGGACACCCCCTAGTCCAGGACTCCCTCACCTCTCGAAAAACTTGTCCTCGGGAGCGCTTGGAGACGTCATGGTGCTCTAGATCTGTTAGAAAAACAGCTCGAAACGAAAACAGAAGATTTTTGCGTGATACGATGGTCAAAGCCTTTGGGAGATTATATAATGAATTTCTACCGACCAAGATAAGTAATGTTCAAGAAAACGGAGTCCGGGAAGCACATGAGGTGCCCACGAGACAGGGGGCGCGCCCTGTAAGGCTGGGCGCGCCCTCCACCCTCGGTGAGGCCTCGTGTCCTTCCCAGATTACTTCTTGCTTTCCAAAATTCTTAAATATTCCAAAATGGAGAAAAATTGCCATTAGAATTGTTTTGGAGTCGGTTTACTTACCGTACCACATACCTATTTCCTTTCGGAGTCTGAAACGTGCTGGAAAGTGTACCTTATGAATTCCTTCGTGGTTACCGTCTCAATAATATTAGTTTCAACATTGATAGGATTACCTAAGATATAATGTTTGATTCTTTGACCGTTCACCACCCTTGGACTTGTGCCTTCGAAGTTATTGTTTTTTATGGCACCGGAACGATACACCTCCTCGATAACGTAAGGACCTTCCCACTTAGAAAAAAGTTTTCCTGCAAAAAATCTTAAACGAGAGTTGAATAGCAACACATAATCACCTACATTAAACTCACGCTTTTGTATTCTTTTGTCATGCCATCTTTTAACTTTTTCTTTGAACAGCTTGGCATTCTCATAGGCTTGGGTTCTCCATTCATCAAGGGAGCTAATGTCAAACAACCTCTTCTCACCGGCAAGTTTGAAATCATAGTTGAGCTCTTTAATAGCCCAATATGCTTTATGTTCAAGTTCAAGAGGTAAGTGACATACTTTTCCATATACCATCTTATACGGAGACATACCCATAGGATTTTTATATGTAGTTCTATAGGCCCATAATGCATCATCAAGTTTCTTGGACCAATTCTTCCTAGATCTATTGACAGTCGTTTGCAAAATTAATTTGAGCTCTCTATTACTCAGCTCTACTTGACCACTAGACTGTGGGTGATAAGGAGATGCAATTCTATGATTAACATCATACATAGCAAGCATCTTACGAAAAGCACCATGAATAAAATGTGAACCACCATCAGTCATGAGATATCTAGGGACTCCAAACCTTGGAAAAATAACTTCTTTAAGCGTCTTAATAGAAGTGTTATGATCAACACTACTAGTTGGAACAGCTTCTACCCACTTAGTAATGTAATCAACAACAACTAAAATATGTGTATATCCATTAGAGGCGGGAAAAGGTCCCATATAATCAAAGCCCCAAACATCAAATGGTTCAATAACAAGAGAATAAATTCATAGGCATTTCTTGATGTCTACTAATATTACCAATTCTTTGACATTCATCACAAGACAAGACAAACTTACGGGAATCTTTGAATAGAGTAGGCCAATAAAAGCCGGATTGCAATACCTTATGTGCAGTTCTATATCCAGTGTGGTGTCCTCCATATGGTTCGGAGTGACACTTGCGTAGGATCTGTTCCTGTTCATACTTAGGTACACAACGTCTAATAACACCATCTACTCCTTCTTTATAAAGGTGTGGCTCATCCTAGAAGTTATGTCTTAAATCATAAAAGAACTTTATCTTTTGCTGGTAAGTGAAACTGGGAGGTATAAATTTAGCAACAATGTAATTAGCATAATCAGCATACCATGGAGCAGTACGAGAAGCATTAATGACCGCTAATTGTTCATCAGGAAAGCTATCATCAATAGGTAGTGGGTCATCAAGAACATTCTGTAACCTAGACAAGTTGTCTGCAACGGGGTTCTCAGCTCCCTTTCTATCAATAATATGAAACTCAAATTCTTGGAGCAAGAGAACCCATCTAATGAGTCTAGGCTTAGCATATTTCTTTTCCATAAGATATTTAATAGTAGTATGATCAATGTGAATAGTAACTTTGGAATCAACAATATAAGGTCTAAACTTATCACATGCAAACACAACTGCTAAGAATTCTTTTTCAGTAATAGCATAATTTCTCTGGGCAGTATCAAGAGTTTTACTAGCATACTAGATAACATTTAATTTCTTATCAACTCTTTGCCCTAGAACAGCACCTACAACGTAATCACTAGCATCACACATAATTTCAAAGGGTAAATACCAATCAGGTGGCTGAACAATAGGTGCAGTTATCTGATACGTCTCCAATGTATCTATAATTTATGAAGCTTTCATGCTATTATATTATGTGTTTTGGATGTTTATGGGCTTTATTGTACACATATATTATTATTATTGGGACTAACCTATTAAACGGAATGAAACCTTTGGGAGCGTTATTTTTGGAACGGAAGCAATCCAGGGGACTTGGAGTGCAAGTTAGGGAAGCTTTGAGGAGGCCACGAGGCAGGGGGCGCGCCCACCCCACCTGGGCGCGCCCTCCACCCTTGTGGGCCCCTCGTGGCTCCCCCGACCGAGTTCTTTCTCCTATATATTCCCATATACCCTAAAAACATCGAAGACAACAATAGATCATGAGTTCCGCTGCCGCAAGCCTCTGTAGCCACCAAAAGCCTCTCGGGATCCCGTTCCGGCACCCTGCTGGAGGGGGGATCCCTCACAGGTGGCCATCTTCAACATCCCGGTGCTCTCCATGACGAGTTGGGATCGGAGTAGTTCATCCTCGGGGCTGAGGGTATGTACCAGTAGCTATGTGTTTGATCTCTCTCTCTCTCTCTCTCTCTCTGTCTCTCTATCTCTCTCTTGTGTTCTCTCTCTGGCACGATCTTGATGTATCACGAGCTTTGTTATTATAGTTGGATCTTATTATGTTTCTCCCCCTCTACTCTCTTGTAATGGATTGAGTTTCCCTTTGAAGTTATCTTATCGGATTGAGTCTTTATGGATTTGAGAACACTTGATGTATGTCTTTCCGTGCTTATCTGTGGTGACAATAGGATATCACGTGATCCACTTGATGTATGTTTTGGTGATCAACTTGCGGGTTCCGCCCATGAACCTATGCATAGGGGTTGGCACACGTTTTCGTCTTGACTCCCCAATAGGAACTTTGGGGCACTCTTTGAAGTACTTTGTGTTGGTTGAATAGATGAATCTGAGATTGTGTCATGCTTATCGTATAATCATGCCCACGGATACTTGAGGTGAGAATGGAGTATCTAGGTGACATTAGGGTTTTGGTTGATTTGTGTCTTAAGGTGTTATTATAGTACGAATTCTATGATAGATTGAACGGAAAGAATAGCTTTGTGTTATTTTACTACGAACTCTTGAATAGATTGAGCAGAAAGGATAACTTTGAGGTGGTTCCGTACCCTACCATAATCTCTTCGTTTGTTCTCCGGTATTACTGGCTTTGGAGTGACTCTTTGTTGCATGTTGAGGGATAGTTATATGATCCAAGTATGTTATTATTGTTGAGAGAACTTGCATTAGTGAAAGTATGAACCTTATGCCTTGTTTCCTACCATTGCAATACCGTTTACGCTCACTTTTACCATTAGTTACCTTGCTGTTTTTATATTTTCAGATTAGAAAAACCTATATCTTCTATCCATATTGCACTTGTATCACCATCTCTTCGCCGAACTAGTGCACCTATACAATTTACCATTGTATTGGGTGTGTTGGGGACACAAGAGACTCTTTGTTATTTGGTTGCAGGGTTGTTTAAGAGAGACCATCTTGATCCTACGCCTCCCACGGATTGATAAACCTTAGGTCATCCACCTGAGGGAAATTTGCTACTGTCCTACAAACCTCTGCACTTGGAGGCCCAACAACGTCTACAAGAAGAAGGTTGTGTAGTAGACATCAAGCTCTTTTCTGGCGCCGTTGTCGGGGAGGTGAGTGCTTGAAGGTATATCTTTAGATCTTGCAATCGAATCTTTTTTGTTTCGTGTTTTATCACTAGTTTAGTCTTTAAAAGGAAACTACAGAAAATGGAATTGAGTTTGTCTCTTATGCTTCATCCTTTTAATATCTTTCTTAAGTTTTATGAAAAGGAAAATTGTGCTCAAGTGCTAGAAGAAGAAATCTATAGAATGTTTGATACTAAATCTTTGAATAATGAGCATGATTGCAATGTTGTTAGTATGAACTCCTTGAATATCCATAGTACTAATGATGATTGCACTAGTTACGATGAAAATGTCTCCTATAAGCATGTTGATTTTTGTGGAGAGCATTGGGTTTGCATGGACACACCAAATAGAGAAGATTGATATTGCAAGAGGCATAATAATTTAGAAATTAAATTGTTGCAAGAAAGGCTAGATAAGAATGTTGAAAATTCACATTTCCTTTGCCGTGCTTGTGAACTTTGCAATGAACATGGTCATTTACATCTTCGATGCAAATTGTTTCATGATCGAATCGTGTCCAAGAATTGTGATGATTTGATTTCCCTTGCACATTATAATGAACTTAGTTTGCTTTTGGGTTATGAAGAAATGAAACTTTTAACTAAGAATCTTCCAGAATTTGTCCTTAAGAAACTCCTTGATTTTGATCTAGATAAGATTTATATATATTGTGCGGTGAATTGCATTGAAAATGTTTATATTGCCAATTACCTAAAGAAAAGAAAGCAAATAGAAGATGAAGAGAATACTAATGGAAGGGAAGAGACTTCCCAATGTCCTCGTATTATTTCTAATGATGAAACAAGTAACGATGAGGAGCTTTTTATTCAACCAATCTCATCAATAAGGAGCTCAAAAAAGAGGGATGAACCCACACATAATGTGAAGAATAAAAAGAAAAGAAGGAGCAACAAAGGTAAAAAGGTATCCCTCCCTAATGATGTTGCTCCTACTTGTGATGATGATAATTGCTATACTATTGGTGCTATCCATACTATTAATGATGAGAGTGATTATGCTTATGATATGAAAATACCCAAGCTTGGGGAAGCTATGTTTGATGGGGATGACATATTTGAGAATATATTTGCTTCAATTAATGTTTGTCCCAAGCTTGGGGATGCTATGTTTAATGAAGATGATATTTTTAGCCTCCCATGATTTGATATGCAAAGTTGTTTTCATGATAGCATGCCTCTTACCTATGATGATTATAATGATGAAAGTGGGTTTGGAAGAGTGTCAACTTTAGGAAGTAATGATCCCACTATTTTGGAGGATGTTGAATCTTATAATATTTATGAAATAGGATTTGGAGAGGTCATGACTTTATTTAGTGATGAGTCCACTATCTTGGAAGAGGTTTCCATCGATTATGATGAGAACAAAGTTGCTACTTATGATGATTATTTTGATGAAACTTATGCTATAAAAAGTAGTGATCATTATATTTATAAAACTTGTCTTGATTATGATTACCCTTTTTCTGAACATTACTCTTTTAATGTGGAAACAATTTTTAGTATTCAAGTCTCTTATGATACTCCCACTACTATTCATGAGAAGAAATTTGCTTATGTAGAGAGTAGTAAATTTTCTATGCTGTAGATCATGAAATGAATGCTTTAGGTGCTGGTTATATTGTTGAATCCATTCATGATGCTACTGAAAATTATTATGAGGGAGGAACATATGCTTGTAGGAATTGCAATAATATCAAGATTCCTCTCTATGGGCTTAAAGTTTTGAAGCTATGGTTGTTTTACCTTCCTATGCTAATTGATTATGTTTCCCATAAGTTGTTTGCTCACAAAATTCCTATGCATAGGAAGTGGGTTAGGCTTAAATGTGCTAGTCATATGCTTCATGATGCTCAATTCTTATCTTTTATGTGTGAGCATCATTGTCATCATCATGCATAGCTAGAAAGGCATTAAAGAAAAGCGCTTGTTGGGAGACAACCCAATATTTACCCTTACTATTTTTGCGTGTCCACATGATTATGTTACTGTAGTAATCATGTTTTATAGCTTTTATTTCAATAAAGTGCCAAGTAAGACCTTTAGGATAGCCTACGGTGATAATTGTGTTGATCCTGCTGAAAATCAGAAAACATTGCACCCAGTAAATTAGTTTTGATAATTCACAGAAACGTGATTTTGTTCTCATTCATTTTGATCTGGATTTGTAAACAAATTTCTTAGGACTTCCTAATTTGGTAGGATTTTTGGTGTTCCAGAAGTATACGTTTGATAGAGATTACTATAGACTGTTCTTTTTTTGACAGATTCTGTTTTCTATGTGTTGTTTGCTTATTTTGATGAATCTATGAATAGTATCGGAGGGTATGAACCATAGAGAAGTTGGAATAAAGTATATATTACACCAATATGAATTTAGAATTGGTTCATTACAGTACCTAAGTGGTGGTTTTATTTTCTTATACTAATGGAGCTTACGAGTTTTCTGTTGAGTTTTGTGTTCCGGAGTTTTCAAGTTTTGGGTAAAGATTCGATGGACTATGGAATAAGGAGTGGCAAGAGCCTAAGATTGGGGATGCCCAAGGCACCCCAAGGTAATATTCAAGGACAACAAAGAGCCTAAGCTTGGGGATGCACCGTATGGCATCCCCTCTTTCGTCTTCGTTCATCGGTAACTTTACTTGGAGCTATATTTTTATTCACCACATGATATGTGTTTTGCTAGGAGCGTCATTTTCTTTTGTTAGTATTTGCTTTCTGGTATTTAAAATAATTTTTTGCATCTTTTGTTTCAATAAAAAAATTCAAGGATAGCCTTTACCATGCTTATTTTGCAAGTATACATGTTGCTGTTTCAAAACAGAAAGTTTACCGCTGTTGCAAAAATTCCCTAGAAAAGTCAGAGCATGATTTAATGTTGAAACTTTTTGCATATTGAGCTCTGATAAATCTTCTACAGCTTAGTATTTTTCTCATAATTGTTGGAGTTAGGGAAGTATTGATATTCTTGTATTCTTTGCAGACTGTACTGTTTTGGCAGATTGCTGTTATGTTTGCATTGTTTGCATATGTTTGCTTGTTTAATGATTCTATATGAGATTGAGCAGAAAGGATAACTTTGAGGTGGTTTCGTACCCTACCATAATCTCTTCGTTTGTTCTCCCCTATTAGTGGCTTTGGAGTGACTCTTTGTTGCATGTTGAGGGATAGTTATATGATCCAAGTATGTTATTATTGTTGAGAGAACTTGCACTAGTGAAACTATGAACCATGCCTTGTTTCCTACCATTGCAATACCGTTTATGCTCACTTTTACCATTAGTTACCTTGGCATTTTTTTATTTTCAGATTACAAAAATCTATATCTTCTATCCATATTGCACTTGTATCACCATCTCTTCGCTGAACTAGTGCACCTATACAGTTTACCATTGTATTGGGTGTGTTGGGGACACAAGAGACTCTTTGTTATTTGGTTGCAGGGTTGTTTGAGAGAGACCATCTTCATCCTACGCCTCCCACGGATTGATAAACCTTAGGTCATCCACTTGAGGAAAATTTGCTACTATCCTACAAACCTCTGCACTTGGAGGCCCAACAACGTCTACAAGAAGAAGGTTGTGTAGTAGACATCATGATCAAAGCTTTCTTAAGTATTTCAAATGCTTCTACACAATCATCATCAAAGACAAAAGGAATATCTTTTTGCAATAAATTAGTCAGGGGCCTAGAGATTTTAGAAAAGTCCTTAATGAACCTCCTATAAAAACTGGCATGACCAAGGAAACTTCTTATACCTTTAATGTCCTCGGGACATGGCATCTTTTCAATAGCGTCAACTTTAGCTTTATCAACTTCAATACCTCTTTCAGAAATTTTATGCCCCAAGACAATGCCTTCATTAACCATAAAGTGGCACTTTTCCCAATTCAAGATGAGACTAGTGTCTTCACATCTCTGCAAAACTCGATCAAGGTTGCTCAAGCAATCATCAAAAGAGGATCCATAAATGGAGAAGTCATCCATGAATACCTCACAAATCTTTTCACAGAAGTCAGAGAATATAGCCATCATGCATCTTTGAAAGGTAGCAGGTGCATTACATAAACCAAAAAGGCATACGTCTATAAGCAAAAGTACCAAAAGGGCAAGTAAAAGTAGTTTTTTTATTGATCCTCCACTGACACAGGTATTTGAGAGAAACCAGAATAACCATCTAGGAAGCAGAAATGTGTATGTTTGGATAGTCCTTCTAGCATTTGATCAATAAAAGTTAAAGGGTAATGATCTTTTTTAGTAGCTTTATTTAATTTACGGAAATCAATTACCATCCTATAACCTGTAATAATTCTTTGCGGGATCAATTCATCTTTATCGTTAGGAACGACAGTAATACCTCCCTTCTTAGGGATGCAATGGACAGGACTTACCCAATCACTATCAGCAACGGGATAAATTATACCTGCCTCAAGGAGCTTTAGTATCTCATTTCTTACCACTTCTTTCATCTTAGGATTTAACCGTCGTTGAGGATCTCTAACTGGTTTGGCATCTTTCTCCACTTTTCTTTTGTGTTGGCATAGAGTGGGACTAATGCCCTTAAGATCATCCAGAGTATATCCAATAGCAGCACGGTGCTTCTTCAGAGTTTTCAATAATCTTTCTTCTTCCTATTATCAAAGGTTAGCACTAATAATAACAGGATATATCTTCTTTTCATCAAGATAAGCATATTTAAGATTATCAGGTAATGGTTTGAGCTCAAACACGGGATCACCCTTGGGTGGAGGAGGATCCCCTAGGATTCAACAGGTAAGTTGTGTTTGAGAATAGGACCCTATTGAAGGAGTACTTCATCTATTTCCCTTCTTTCATTCATAAACATATCATTTTCATGGTCTAGCAAATACTATTCTAACGGATCAGTAGGAGGCACGCCAATAGAAGCAAGACCAATTATTTCATCCTTACTAGGCAATTCTCTATCAAGGGGTTGTCTACGAAATTTAGCAAAATTAAACTCATGTTTCATATCCCCTAAGCCAATTGTAACAACATCGTTTTTGCAATCAATCCTAGCATTAGCAATATTCAAGAAGGGTCTAGCAAATATAATGGGACAAAAGTCATTGTATTTCCTCAACATGAAACTACATAATACTATTTTGATTTCTACTTCTACATATTAAAATCATTGTATTTCTTCAACATATTTCTTCAACATGAAACATCATAATAATATTTTCATTTCTATTTCCATGTTGCCCAGACTCAGTGTCCTGTGGGTTCGATAATTCAATCAACAGATCAGTTCATAGAGACATAAGCATAAAGTATTTATTTTGTGCAGGATACATAAAATTGTGAAGTTCTTAATATAAACAGAATGCCAAGTGAGCCTTTGGCATATTTTAAGAGAAGTAGTTGTAGCTCCCGACCAATATCTGAAACACGTACTGTTGCTGTAAGTCATTAATAAATAAGTCAACAAAACAAAGAATCAAGCATCTTCTTCTGTACTAAAACAACGAACAACATGCGACACTCCATGTTCATGGTACATGTGACCGACGGAGTACAACAGGAGCTCCGTGATGTCTGGAGTACTTACGATCGACGATGTGATTTTCTGGCATTGATCTGGGATGCATCTGCTGTTGGTCAGTGTTGTCGGATAGCCATTGATCTAGGATGCGTTGTTGTTGGTCGGTGCCGGATAGGGAGCATTAACAGCCACTCGTCAGTCTAGGCTCCTCCGTCAACCTCATGCAGAAATGCCGGAAACCAGCCTCGACGCACTATTGTTCTCCATATCACAGCGTCATCCCAAGAACGTCCGGCTGGGCGCCGCCCTAAAATCATCTCTGCCTGTCTGAAATAATGTGATTAAGTAAAATTATAGTTTAATCATCCTACATAGGCAATCTTCAATCAATCAAGCAATGTGGTGAGCACTTCTCCAAGATCAAGTTAAAACTCCACTTTGGACTGCCCAACTGGCTAAGCATGATCGCCGTGTCCATCCCTCAAGTCATCGTCCCCATACCCAGTTTCTATGGGCATTCCTTGGGGAACCCAACCTTCCTAGATTTCTTCGTTCTTCCCATGAAATTCTTGAATTTCTCATGGCATTCGATACTCATTAGGCCTAAAAAACTTATGCTAAAAAATCAAGCATGAGATCTAGGATTCAGAATAGAGAGAACGAAAACTTTCCTTTTTCACAACAAAAGCAATCTTAATCTTAACTATGCTTGATGCCCACAAATAAAAATACCATGTTTCATGCATGTATCTCCTAGTGAAACTTGATAACATAAATGAAACAACATGATGAGAGTAATCTGGAGATGGCACCAATTGATCTGTTAAGTGTCATATGTCATTTCAAGGTAAAGAAGCGCGACTCATGTGAACTTGAGGTCATAGATAGTTTATACAGATACTCAATGATTTCCTATTTAAACCCAAAACAAAATATGTATTGCCCAATCCATGCGGCTGTACCACTCGGCAACACATAGCATGTGGAATGTAGAAGGAAATTGCTGGGAAGCCTAGACATAGGCTAGTAGGGAATGTCGGACTGAACATGTAACTTGAGCATTCAGGTGTGCATGCTACTGAGCTATGTAGTTTACCTAGTAAATTAACCAACCAGACAGAATTGATCATTGAGCAGAGTAGAGCTAGCAGCGATAGTCCGAGTTTTGAAATTCTCTAGCCACTGCACTGCACGCACAGTTCATGGTGGAGTGTATGGAAGTTAGGCTAGCTTCAAAGTTAAATGATAAGTAACTCCTTAGTGCACCTCCAACATAGTTATTATATGCAAATATGATGCAACATGATTTTGCTAATGAGGTTACAAATATGATGCAACATAATTTTGCTAATGTCGGTTACAAACATGATGCAACATAAGTTACTTAAGTTTAAGTATATAAGCAAAGTATAGAGAAATGTAACAGAGCAACCATTTCAAAGTTGCATCTCATTTAAGAAAGTGATGAGATGAAGGTAGGGCATTGAGCGAGTCCTGGACTAGGGGGTGTCCGGATAGCCGGACTATCATCGTCAGCCGGACTCGAAGACTATGAAGATACAAGATTGAAGACTTCGTCCCGTGTCCGGATGGGACTTTCCTTGGCGTGGAAGGCAAGCTTGGCGATACGGATGTGTAGATCTCCTACCATTGTAACCGACTCTGTGTAACCCTAGCCCTCTCCGGTGTCTATATAAACCGGAGGGTTTTAGTCCGTAGGACACACAACCATTACAACAATCATACCATAGGCTAGCTTCTAGGGTTTAGCCTCCTTGATCTCGTGGTAGATCCACTCTTGTACTACCCATATCATCAATATCAATCAAGCGGGAGTAGGGTTTTACCTCCATCGAGAGGGCGAACACAGGTAAAACATCGTGTCCCTTGTCTCCTGTTACCATCCGCCTAGGCGCACGATTCGGGACCCCCTACCGAGATCCGCGGTTTTGACACCGACATTGGTGCTTTCATTGAGAGTTCCTCGTGTCGTCACCGATAGGCTTGATGGCTTCTTCAATCAACAACAACGCGATCGTGGTGAAATTTTCTCCCTGGACAGATCTTCGTGTTGGCGGCTTTGCTGCGGGCAATTCACTTGGCCATCTGGAAGCGATCGAAGCTCGCCCCAGCCATCAGTCGATTTGGAAGCCTAAACTTCATGGTGACATCCCGAAGATTTGATTTTCGATGGATTAGTACCCCCCGGCGTGCCGCCTTTATCACGATGAGCATGATTTAGCTCTGTTGCCGCGAGAACCTTGGAGGCCGCCGGCGAATCCGCTCCGACCCATAGTTCGAGCCGCCGCGCGGTCGAGGCGGTGGCTGGACACCGCCTCGGGAGCTACAACCTCTGGCGATGGGCGAATATTTACCTTGTCCCTTATAAAGCTCGTGACTCGAGGTGCGGACTCCTTGCCGGACTCGAACCTCCTGCGCCCTACCAATCGAATCGATTGGGCGCCGATCATGGAGTTCACCGCTGCGGACATCTTCAAACTTTCGCCCTTTGGCAACATCACGAACTCACTAAAGCATCTTTCGTTATCGGAGAACCCTGGTCGGATGCGGTCGGGATGGTTGGGATGCGGACGACGAAGAAATTCAAAGCCCACCCACCACCCACTTTGTAGCCACTGTCGACGATCTAACCGACATGCTAGATTACGACTCGAAGACATCGGCGGTATGGGCGGCGATGCGGAGGCGATCAAGAACCGATGCCTACGAGGGCCTGGAAGACCACCTCATCATCACGACATATACAAGGTGGACACCCCAAAGGATGGGGACGGCGAAGAAGCGACAAAGGCGATTCCTCTAAGAAACAGCCCAAGCGCCGACATCGTGGCGCCGCTCTAAATCCCGCCACAGCAAGAATGGAGATTCGGCACGGAGATAATAATACCCCAGAGAGTGCGAAGACAACCCCTCCGGCAAGATTCAAAGGGGAGGGCGGGAAGCCAGCCCTCAAGAGAGAGCGGCGGATGAGGAGGATGAAAATTACATGCCTCCCTCCGGAGCGAGGCAAGTCTCAACGACGCGAATTAAATGCGTGCCCGAGATCCCGTCGAACAAGAGCGTTTTAAGCAGGCTAATGGCCACGGCGAACAGCCTAAAGAAAAAACAACAACGACTTGAGCTGATCAAGACTGCTGGCGGCAGATGGACCGAGGTCCTCGCGGCGAAGAGCATGAACTCGAGCGCCCCTCAAAAGCTACCCAAAGCGCAAGTTGCTCCCCGACTAGAGGACGAAGCATACAAACCTTCATCACCGGCGCTGTCTGGCGGACCGACCACCTCGTGGCGCGACAGAGAGGCATCTAGGCCCTCGCGAGGCTGTACCCGACACCGCTCGGCGCGAAGCCGCGGGAATCGCGGACTTGCGGGATATATTGGAGGACAAGGCAAGACAATCCAGATCTATCTATGGATCACGTGGGCGCCCATGACCCACGACGACTACGTCGTCGCGCGGATCTGACAACTCCGGCGGGCGAACAGCAATGACAACGCTCTCTTGAGCTACGTCGTGATATTGCTTTCGATATAAAGGCGCGCACACCCACTATGCTTCACAGACAAAGTAATGGATCATCAAATCCTGAAGGGTTTAAACCGTGAACATTGAATCCTACGATGGCACAGCAGACCCGCGGTTTGGATGAAGATTATCTCCTTCATATCCATATGGCCCGCGGTGACGATCTCCACGCCATCAAGTATCTCCCACTCAAGCTTTATGTTCCCCGCATTATGGTGAGATAAGTCTGAACACTTTCACAAGTGCGGCACCCCGAACATATAGCACTATATTCATCGGCTCCGAATCATGTCTTGGGTCAATAGTTGGGTTTGCCCGGCTCCCATGTTTTGGTACCTTACGTTCCGTTCTATCGGCTAAGGTAGCACTGGGAGAACCACTGCGATTGCGCCTGTTGAGCTGGGCGGCGCCTCGATGGAAAGCTAAACTGACCGTCATGATAAGGCGAGAGCTGGTCGCTGTTTGAGAGGTCTTTTCGAGTCCCTAAAGACTTATGCCGCTTAGAGCGAGGAACCGGTGTGTCCGCCAAAGGCGTGGATAGCGCCCGAATTGGTCTTCGAACAATAGGGCTTTGACAAAATTTAAAATTATAGAATTCTATGGCTAAGTGAGAGTGTTCAAGCATTATAAGTCTGGTTGCCTTGTTACGTTGTGTTGGCGCCTCCTAGATGGACCCAAAAATGGGAACAAGAGCGCTCAATTTTATCCCAAACACCCAAAGACTCGTGGCATGGGGGCTGAAATAACGACTTTCCATCTCTCGATTTGATAAGCGGCCGCCTGAAGGTAATATTTTAAATTAATAAGCGTTGCTTAGCGCATATGAACAAAGTTTTCAGTATACAGGATAACACATTGCGAGTCTACTAAAAATTACATCTTTGGGCACTCATCCGCAATCTTGCGGGCACCCTTGAGACACTCTTATAGTACATTCGGACGTCACGATACTCCTTGCTGCTTGGCGGCGCGTCGTGATAAGCCTCTCGACATCCAGCTGCCCGGTGCACCTTTTTGCGGGCAAGGCCCGACAGGCACCTTCAATGCGGCGGAGCGCTGATGACTTCCACCCGAGGCACGCATCCACCACCCGCCCGACGAGACCGAAGTAGCTCCCGGGCATGGCCTCTTGAGCCTGGCCGGACTATGAGGCCCTTCATGGCCTGCTTTCGGCTACCTTGTGGAGCTCGACCGGTTGCTTTTGGTCGCTAAAGGGCACCGGATGTCCGGCCTCAGCATACTGAGACCAGAAGACCTTCTCCGTTGAGCTCCCCTCCTCGTCCCGGTAGAATGCGGCGGCATCGGCACACCCTGCGAGGCAGATCTGCAAACGCCCCTAGAGAGCTCCGAATTCGGGTAAGTAATAGGTAATTTACATTCACATGCTTGCTTTGCATGAAAAATGCCTTACCCGCCGCTATTTTCTTCACCGCCTCAATCTCTGGAGGGCCTTATGGGCCTCGGCCTTATGACTTTGGTACTTTCAAGAGCCGAGGCAAGCCGGACTCTCGAGTCTTGAGTCGCCCCAATCTCTCATGCTTTTCCATGAGAGCACGGAGCTCTTGCCACACCTCCGCCACCGCGCCTCCTGCTTCTCTCGCTCCGCTCGTTCGCGGCCGCATTGCGTTCGACGCGAACACGGCCTCATACAGGTCGACACCTCGTTCGTGGCCCCTGTAGTACCCACGTTATCCTAGTTATTTCTATTGCAACCAAAATCCTTTTCTGTAAGGTACAAATTTAATGCGGTGTTACTCACCTTCTGTGTCCTCGAGCTGCTTCTTGGCAAGGCCGAGCTCGTGCTCAGACCGCTCGAGGTCCTGCTTCAAAGCACCGACCTCCATGATCGGTCTTGGCCGAGGTCGGTGTGCAGCCTGCAAACCCATATTGACATAATTTTTAGCACTCCTGCGTATATCTTTTTAGATCCTCGGTCCGGTTTTCTTTCCGAACACCGAACCGAGCATCGAGGGTTCTTGTCTATGCGGTATTACATTACATATTTTAAAACTTCTTACCTCAAAGCCTGTTAGAAAGCGATGCGGGCTTGGTCAGCCCGCTCTTGGCGGTGAACCTACGAATCACCGCACTCATGATAGTGCGGTGTTCTTCCTCGATGGAAGCACCGTTGAGCGCCTCCAACAAGTTATCCGGCGCCTCCGGTTGGATGGAGGCTGTCGGCGCCACGGTCTTGCCCTTCTTACGAAGGGGCCGCCTGCCGGACTCCGGAACCACTGCGGGTTCCGGCACGAAGTCCGGCGCAAAGTCCGGGAGGCTGCCTTGCGGCACCTCCGGAGCCTCCTCTTGATGGGTCCCCTCCTGGGATCCCACCTCGGCGTCGTCAGCATCACGAGGGGTGGAGGCGGTCGGAATGGAATCCACATCCGACGGAGCCAAGGACCCGCTCGATGAAGCGGGAAGATCATCCTCGGCCGGACTACAGGTAGTGTGCGGCATTAGAAGGACAACATGTGGCACGAAAGAGATAAACCATTCAGGAATCCGGATACTTACGATCTTGCCGGAGGCTTGGCCCTTGAGGGCCACCCTTCGTCGCCGACATTGGCGTTGGCGGAGCTGTTCGGAGGAAGGGTCCTTCCCCTCTTGGACCCTTCGGCCTCCCCTGTTGGGGAAGCCTTCCTCTTCCTCTGTCCCCCCTCCTGGGGAGAGTCCTCTTTCTCCTCCTCGTCTTCGGGGGAGGAGTCTGCCTCGGAGCCATCGGACGATGAGTCCGATACCACCTGGCGTCGGAAACTCCTTCGACTTCCCGTGGCCTTCTTCTTGGCCTTCTACTCCGGCACCACATAAAGTCTGGGACTAGCAACCCATTAAGCAGGCGTCCACTGGGTCTTCGGGAAGGGGCGGACGATCTACTTGTCCGAACGTCCTCTGCCGATCTGTTAAAGGCATTGGGAGTTTTAAATCCCACATAGAGTCAAACTATGAAAGAAAATAAGTGTCCCATAGAGGATAACAAAGCTTACCTCGCCCCGGTGGGCGCTTAGTGCTGAATCCGCGGTCTTCCGTCGCGGATGCGGGCTTCTCCGCCCTTGAACAGCACCCTCCGAGGCAGCTTCGACGTCGTGTCGAAGAGCCCAATCGAGGTCGGTTTGTGCGGATCGAACTCCACAAATTGAAAGCCCGCTGTTGGCGGGGAGAATCCGTGAGACGAGCATGACTGGATCACAATGACAAGCCTAAGCGTCTTGTTCACCAAGGTGCCGGAGCAGGGCTGGAGTCTGTCGGCTCCTTGAAGCGCCCCATAGCAAGCCCTTCTCTTTCCGGAGGTGGTGCATAGGGATACAGATCTGAACTTCGGGGCGCTGCCCATTTAGGGTCCGTGGCTCGGTGATGTAGAACCACCCGATTGCCACCCCTTAGCGGACTCCACGAAGGACCCCTCGAGCGGTGGCGTTGGGCATTTTGCCCACCATGGCGCCTCCGCACTCCGCTTGGGCGCCCTTCACTACCTTGACTTGACATTGAAGGTCTTTAGCCACAAGCGAAGTGGGGCGGATCAGAGGAAGGCCTCGCACACTGACGATAAACGCCGAGATGTTGAGGATGAAGTTTGGCGCGGATCATGGAAGTCGAGCCGTAGTAGTACATGAGCCCCGGACGAAGGGATGAAGTGGGAAGCCCGGTCCGTGGAGGAAGTGGGGAAGAATCGACCCTCTCATGGGGCACAGGGGTGGGGATGAGCTGCCCTTGTCGGGCGGCCGGTGCGCTGATGTCTTTGGAAAGGTATCCGCGCCGCAGACTTTTGATGTGCCCCTCGTAGCGGAGGAGGCCATCCTGCCTCCGCTCCGGACATGGTGGAGAAGGTCGAGGCGAGATGTGCGGACTTGGGGCTGGAGCTCGAGTGTGCGGAGATGGATAAGCAAAGGAGGAAGAAGGCGTGGGTAAAAGGTGGATCCTTATCCCTTTATATATGGGCGGACGAAGGCTATGCGTCCCCACCGACCTGGTAAACTCGCTTATCTCCCAAGCGCCACCATCAATGGCGTGGTTGGGTTACCCACGTCCGTATTGATGGGAATCGAAATAAGGGAACACGATCTCCGCTTCTACAAGGCGTGCCAAGGAAACCGCCGCTAAAGCTACCGAGGTGGTATGATAAAAAGCGATTCATGTAAAGGCTTGGTGGTGGTATGGCGTCATGCCACAAAATCGTCGTGATTGAACTTGTGTACATATTATTCTCTCTACGATGGAATGTGGAATTTATTTTGCGAGCGGACACTATCTGGCGTTCACAATCTTCTAAAATTATTCGGAGGAGGAACCCGCCTTGCAATGCCGAACAATATGCGCCGCGGACTCATCGTCATTGAAGCCTGGTTCAGGCTCTTGAGGAGTCTGGACTAGGGGTGTCTGGATAGCCGGACTATCATCGTCAGCCGGACTCCAAGACTATGAAGAGACAAGATTGAAGACGTCGTCCCGTGTCCGGATGGGACTTTCCTTAGCGTGGAAGGCAAGCTTGGCGATACGGATATGTAGATCTCCTACCATTGTAACCGACTCTGTGTAACCCTAGCCCTTTCCGGTGTCTATATAAACCGGAGGATTTTAGTCCGAAGGACACACAACCATTACAACAATCATACCATAGGCTAGCTTCTAGGGTTTAGCCTCCTTGATCTCGTGATAGATCCACTCTTGTACTACCCATATCATCAATATCAATCAAGCAGGAGTAGGGTTTTACCTCCATCAAGAGGGCCCGAACCTGGGTAAAAACATCGTGTCCCTTGTCTCCTGTTACCATCCGCCTAGACGCACAGTTCGGGACCCCCTACCCGAGATCCGCCGGTTTTGACACCGACAGGCATGCTTATCGAATCTAAATGGAAACAGTATTCAGCCCTTACAACCGGAGTATACAAGCCTAGACCTTACTTATTCAATGATATGGTACGTGCAACAGAGAAACTTGACGCAGCAGCCCACCCTCCATTTTACAAACCTTTTGATGCAGCATTAGAAATTGTGCCATATGTAATGGCAATGTATTTCTTCCGTTTTGGAAGTTACATTACGAATTTAGGTACATCATATAGTTTGTCAATAACCAATGTGCCGTGATAATACAAAAATGATCTTGCATATGAAAACACTAACAGTGTACCGGCTATAGATCAATACTTACCATGAATTTCTCCAATCCACACCTCTTCTAGATAATAGCACAAAAGATGGGAGATGTTACAATAGAAGTACAAGATGATGGCTGATCTGTTATCTCAAAAATATACAGAACAGAGGGCTAGATTATCCTGATTGAAGAAGTGGAAACAACAGAAGATATTGTTTGTGAAAAAATCGACAATTACATATCCAATTAATTCTTGCCAGTAAAAGATCAAAGCTGGAACTACATATCTTACAACAGTACAGCCTAGAAGACTTATTAAACATGAGCCTTGTATCACTGATAGAAGTTGATACTACATGATACCAGCTCATATATAGTGATAATCAGAGGGCACGCATCGAAGGAGCACGACAATGGAGCAGAAAGTTGGATATTGAGGAGGCTGCGGGTGGCGCCGGAGAAAATCAGTGGTGGCTGGCTGGATAAGAAGACTCGCCGCTGGCGAACCAAGGCTAGGACAGGACATTAATGGAAACAAATTAAGCAGCAACATTTAACATCATTCCTAAATTCTAGGGAAGAACTTACGCAAGGTTAATGATAGATTTTTTTATATTTGAATATTACAAGATCAACGAAATTTCCTAGATGCTCCACATCAAACTTTTAACGGAACACCAGTGCTTTAGAAAACCCAAAATTAGTTAACCTGCACATTGTGCACTCATACATAAGAGAAGACCCAAGAAGAGCGATCAAGCTATGCAATTCAAGTTACTAACATACTAAATAGTGACTGTATCTGGACGGACAATCTTATGTAAAAACATTTAAATAATATGCAGTAGTTTGCAAGGAGTATATACATACTATTTTTTCAAATGGGGTATATAGAGCTGATACTACTTTTGTTGCCTGCTCTCTGATTTTAGAGTAGCATGGTTTAATTCATTTATGACCTCTGCATTTTATTCAGAAACAAGCATGAACTTAGAAAGCAGAATTTAGGATATCCTGTAGTTAATTAGCTACGGTACAAATAGATCAATATGATACCAAGATATGCCACACTTGACATTGCCTACGCAGATGTTTTCCAATTAATTCTTGCACAGAGCTATTGTTTCATCTAACATATCGTCTCTTTCTCCCTCTTAATAAGTATTAAGTAGTATAGTTGGTGACAAATGCGAATGGATAACCCTATAGTATGCACCTCAGGTCAAACGAAGTTCCGCGGACAATAGAGTATGTGCAAAGCGGATTTGGCGAATTCAGCGTGTACAGCCACGGTCTGTCGGAAACTTGAGGCACGCCTTTGGTAGAAAAAAGGCCTTTAGTCGGTTAGCAAAGGCCTTTAGTCCCATTGTCAACCGCGACTAACTATCGCGACTAAAGACCCACGCTTTAGTCGCGCCTCTTTTAAACATGACTAAAGGCTTTAATCCGGTTCTCGTGGCTAACCGGGACTAAAGGCCTCCTCCATGAGTTTAAATTTTTACTAATTTTTTTTGCGAATTTTTCATTTTTTTTATTTTCAAATTTCGAATTATTTTAACCTCTAATCTCTAATCACCACCCTCATCACTGCTCAATTTATCCTCTAATCTCTAATCACCCTCATAATTCCAAATCATCTAACTTCCCGAGCAGTCACCCATCCTCCCACCCCCACTGAGCACGCTTAACTTAGGGTTCTATTCTCCTCGTTTCCAAGTCGCACTTGTTGTTTTCCGACAATAGTAGGATGTCAATTCTATTAACCCTCGGTATTTAGCTTGAGCATGAAGTGACACATTTCACTGTTTGAGTTTGAAACTATTGTTTTAAAAACAATAATTATTTAGTAACACTAATATTTACGGAATAATTAGTTTGACCATTTTTTGACCACAGTTTGACCAGATTTGACCAAAATTTAAAAAACTGAAATAATTATTTAGTAACACTAATATTCTAGAATAATTAGTTTGACCATTGTTTGACCACAGTTTGACCACAATTTGAATTTTTTTGAATTTTTTTGCCTCTCCAGAACTTAAAAGCCCCGTATCTTTTTTTCTGTTAGGTTTTTGGGGATTCTAAAAATGTTTAACGGGGTTCCCCCGGTTAAATTCGGATGTAACTTTTCGAGTAGATGATTTTTCATATAAAAACTTTTTCATCAGAGTTCGTATGCAAAAGTTATGCCAATTTTAAGAATTTCGGAGAGATTTTGCAAATAAAGTCGAAATTCATATTTGTTAATTTTCCCAACAACTAGACCACATATCACATGGAAAACTTATTTTATTTTATTTTTTGACATTTCCATAATTTTCTTTTGTTTTTCTAAAAGCTGAAAAAGCGTCCAGGGGTAGAGTTTGAAAATGAGGCCTCAAATCCCTTTAGTCGCGGTTGGCGGACCAACAGGACTAAAATCTGACAACCATGACTAAAGGTTGGGCCATTAGTCGCGGTTAGCTGCACAACCGAGACTAAAGTCTAACCTTTAATCCGGTTGGCACAACAACCATGATCTAAAGGCCTTGGGCGACTGAGACCTTTAGTCGGTTGGCGAGCCAACCGGGGCCAAGCCCTCCCGTCACTTGTTGTCAACCCGGCCTTGGGCCAGATAGTTGGTCATGGTCTCCTCCCGAACCGCGACTAAAGACCCCTTTAGTCCCGGTTCTATTATTTTGGGGACTAATGGGGGCGCCTGGAAGCCTCTTTTTCTACTAGTGACGGCAATGAGCCAAATAACTATAGATTATCCTAGAAAGTTAGAACACATAAAACTGTTTGACCTTGCAATCTAACATATAAAGCCTCCTAGAGTACCCGCCGATCCAGCGCCATCGCGATTTCAAATTGATCCTGCACGCACGCTTCGCCTCGCTGGCGCAGTAACAGCGATTTTCGTCGCTCTGGTAAGAATCCCGCCGCTCGTTTTTCTGTACGCCCCGCGATCGGCCCAGGAGCAGTTGACGAGTGGGCCAGGCTTGCGCGGGGGCCAGCCTAGCAGCGATACGGTGTGTGCGTCTCTGTGTCCGGGTGAAAATAAGAGCGATCGATAGTGGGCTGCCAGGGGCGTTCGTGGGTTGGCAGGGTGTTTTTTTACCGTGCTCGTTTGCACCCAGCGGCGGCGCCTCCGCTTCAGCCGCGGCGGGCCCATCTGTCGGTCTCGCGGGTGCGCGGCTCGGAGAGAGCAGCGAGCGAGCGGGCACGAGAGAAAAGAAAAGGGGAAGCGGCAGCGAGAGAAAAGAGTAAAAGCAGCCAGACCTAGCCCGCGCTCCCGCAGCCGCCTCCTCTCCTGCCGCCGCCGCCGCCGCCGCCTCGGCCTCGTCTGCCTCCTCTCCTGCCGCCGCCGTCGCCTCGGCCTCGGCCGGCCCGTGCTCTGCCGATGCCCGTCAGCCTCGATCCGGCCTCGGTAGGAGGAGCTCGCCCTCGAGACTCGGCAGGAGGTGCTTGCCCTCGAGTAGGACTCGACAGGAGGAGGGGAGCAGCAGCCTTGCCCCGTCCTCCGCCGGTGCCCGTCGACCTCGACCTGTCCTCGACAGGAGAGTACTTGGGGGAGGAGAGGAAGACGGTGCTCCAGGCAGGGGTGCTGGACAGAGAGAGATGGCGGCGGCGGCAGGAGCAGCTCGTCTCTCCTCTTCGTCTCATCTCATGGATGATGGCGTCGGCTCCAGAAGCTCTAGGAGTGGAAGACGTCTTCCTTCAGAATTTTGTCGAGGTGCTCCTCTCTCTTTACTTCTTTTCTCTGTACTTTGTTTGGGCAATATTTTCCCTGTTTTATGATGTGTTCATGAGCTAATTTGTTCTTATAGTGGTTCCACCTTTAATTCTATCTTGCAGGATTTTATTGCAACGACACTGTCCTGACTATTTGTGTTTTTGGAATTTGCTAATGAAATTCTGGTTAAGCACTTTGACTTGGCCAGTGATCTTGTCTCAAATTACAGTTTTGGCATTTGTCAATAAAATTCTACAATCAGGTAAACCTTTTGTTTGGACTATTCATCGATAGAATATTCGAAGCACTTGACTAGATGTTGTATACCAAGCAGTTCATCAATTTTCTTGCTGGCCTGCAGTGTTCGCCATCATGTAATTTTAGGAACAAAATTCAGATAAAACTTACTGCATAACAAGCCATTGAGGAGTTCTGATAGTCTTTACATTATAATGTTTTTGGTGCAGACCATTGATTTTACTAAGTCTTCGTCTGTTAATTTTCGCATATTTCAGCATGAATATATATTCATACTCGTTCTCAGTTATCCATATAGTCATTTTCTTACACGTGCAGTATGCAATCATGTTCTTTTCTTGCGATGCTTTTGGCCTATTAATCTTTCATTTGAAGGAGAATCATCAAGCGGAATTGAGACTATTATAAAAAAATCCTCATTTGGGAGAAGGGTTAAGCAATTGGTCCGGCAAGATGTAATATCCGTAGGCATGAGTTAACTGCATATGATAATTTAAATCACGTAAATGGCAGCTACTTTGCGTCAGCAACTGGACAGGTTCACAGTTGGAATGGGCGAATGGCATACAGCAAGATATCAAAGGTACAGTGGAAAGAAAAGTTTCTTACGAGATTAGTTCTCCTGTTTGCAGATTTGGCAGTGCTAATGATACTGAAGTTCATGCTACTTTGTGGGTATAAGAATATGGCTGTGAACAATATCTATGCATTTCAAAGTAAGTATGTTGATTTTATTATTTACACGCTTTCTTGGCAATGTTATCTTATATTCCATTACAAAATGTTACAGTACCTTCTAGGGACATAGATATCACTGGTTTACTAAATTATAGGGGTCACATATATCACAGGTTTACTAAATTTCAGGGTTACAGATGCCACAAGGCTTGCCTAACAAAGGTTCGCTGAAAAGGAATGGCTCGACAAAAAAAGGTGGTTCTTTCTTCCTTTAACTGTTTCAATCCTCTCTTTATTCATTTTCATGCTTAAAGGAATGCTAATGCTTATGTTTTACTATCTATAAAATAAACCTATGCCAGCTGGCTTCTTAAGGGGGCTTGCTGTTGATTTTTTTGTTGGATTAGATGGCTTCCAGTATGCAAAGCATCTTGTTGATGTTCTGGATAAAGCAATTGACGAAATATGTGTAAACTATGTTTTGTTTAACAAAAAAAATCCTAATCCACTTCACTCTTCTTACCTTATATGACATACAGGACTATCATTGGTCTAGGTTAAAGCAGTTGTTGAGAGAATTTGAGCGCATCAACAAAAATCCTTATCCGTTGCACTTTATAAAAGTTCTCAGTGGTTGTTTGATATAGATGTTTCATTCGTTGCATCAGAACATATGATTGTGGGAGCAAATTATCTTTGCTGATCTGTTTTAGAGAGATGCCTGAAGAGCTGCACAAGCATACATGGTTCTGTTAATAATTTGTTTGCCCTGATCATCTTGATATTCAGTTATGTTGGTATGGTCAGAAAACAAGCTTCAAAAGTATTTATGATGACCGTTTGCATGGTGGGTCTTGTTAGCAATATGCTTTGCGTATTCATGATTCAACCATTTGTTGGATGTTTTAGTTTCTCCGGAAAATGTTTGTATGTATATGTAGTCGTTTTGGAATGGGCTATGATTCTTTTTTAGTATTTTAGTTTACACCACTATATTGGTATAGTATAGGTTTGTACTGTTTCCTTGGGAATTTATATATCCAATCAAGCTGGGATAGGATACGTTTGTTTTACTCGGTCATGGCGATAGCACTCGATGCCGAGGACATGGCAACAGGTCAAGAGTCCATATTTTTTTATACGTTTTGCAGACTTTGCTCTCGAAATGCAGAACTCTTTTTCGCTCCCCATCGATGACGGTCTTCTTGTATGGACACCACTATATTGATACATTGTCGTAAACACATTACACTCCTAAAAACACATCTACTAGGCTTATATGCCCAATCTGTATAGTAGCTAGCTTCATCTTAATTCAGTCTCAACGTTGGTAACAATATTTAAAAATAGCACAAATAGGCCCTCCAAACACCATGCTTGTTGGGCTCTCTTTCCTACCGAGTTAGATGACAACCATTACAAGGTAAATTGGTCATATAATTTCATTCCACACAATATGTGATAGGGCATCTCCTCGGCTTAAACCGTTCTAATATATAAGTTCTTATACTTGTTTTCTTGACTTACAACATTCTCTTCATATAATTTCATTCCACAGAATATGTGATAGGGCATCTGCTCAGTTTAAACTATTCTATTAGAAACTCTTATACTTGCTTTCTTGACCTGCAACATTCTCTTCATTCTCTTAACATGAAACTCTCTCCGTATGTGGTCTATAGGACACTATACTTTTCATGTGATTCGGTATTACCTATCAAAGTCATGTAATCACTAATCAGTGTCGTGGCCCACATCTGCTAGCCTTTGATTTTGATCTGTCGCCCATGCCATGTATTTTACATGTTCATCTGTTTGGGCATTAGTGACACCAGTAGTTAGTAGCCATGTTAATCAAAATCATAGAAAAGTGTTATATTAGAACTGGTACGTAAACCGCCTTATGCTAATATTAGTGCTACATGAACTCCATAATGGTTTATTGCTGGTGAATTTCGTGGTGCATCACGGGTCGAACCTCCACAATTTTGTGGCCATACTATGTTATCTGCAATGTTGTAGTTCAGATGCCTTGATTAATACACATGTGAATGGGGGTGCTAAACCACAGTCATTCCCCTTTGAAAACCGATGGTGCCCTGCATACATGTGTCATTCCCCTTTGAAAACCGATTGTGCCCTGCATACATATGTATTTTGTTGGTCTCGAATCGGAGACCACTGATAGTATGCTATTTGGTGCTGTGTTATTTGAAATGTTGGTAAAATTCTATATTTCGCATGATTAGTTTAACCTATTTTTTCTTCCAGACGAGAGAAATCGGCAAAAAAGTTTGAGCCTCCTCTTAGAAGGTCAGTGACAATCTTAATGCTTTAGTAAAGACTGTTTAGTGTTTATGATCAAGGCAACATAATGGTTTACTTATTCTGTTTTCTTGGCAATCACAGGTTCAAAACGGGACGCGGGCAAGATAGCTCTAGGAAAGTTGGTGCAGACGGCTCCGAAGTGGAGCCTAGAAGTGGCGAATTTTCTTAATACTTCTACATTAATCACCTGTCAGTACCTTTCTATTAATATACTTTGTTAATATGTGCTATATCAACCACCTCTACACGCTTTACATGTTTCTTTGTTATTTATTTTGCAACTAACAAAGTGTTCTTTGCTATTGTATTAAGTGAAAGTGGCAACAGTGACAACCTAGAGGAAGATGATACCACCGAAAGTGATGTGCTGGTGGATGATATGGACGAATACACCAAGAATATTGCCAAGGCTATTATTGCATCAAGGGCAAGACTTATTACCGATGCTGAGCGCAAAGTTGAATGTATGCTCATGGAATTATGGGTGCCTCCTCCAATGCTACCCATGTGCATCATTTCCCTTAAATCCATCATTAGGATTAAGACTATTGAGCATGCATTTACTTCTGATTTTGTGGATTATGGGCGCACAATGAAGTGTGGTCAGTAGTAATGATTTATCGCCTTTGAATCTATGTTAAAACATAATGTCACTATTTCTGTGTGAAAATGCAGTGTTTACTTCATCTATATCATACTCCCTTTTTACAGACGTTTTTGCAGTTTAAATTGAACTGCAAAAATGTCTTATATTAGTGTACACGGAGAGTATTTATGTTCTATGACAATCATCTTTATAAATTACACTAGCCTAAATACAGTAGTTTTAGAAAAATGCTTAGAACTATATGAAACAACTTGTCTCACATATACCAAACCAAGGTTGCTTATGAGTAACACCCCATTGTTTCGCATATGCTTTAGGGCCAAATTATGTTTCGTGTGTCTCTCCTATTGCCTTTTTACTATATGATTGAAATCCATACTTGACACCAAACAATCTTAAACAGATCCATTTATCAAGGATGACTCTGCTTGATGTCGCCGCATACCAGCAGAAGATAAAGCTCAGCCATAGACTTGAAGGCTGGGGCTATATAGATTGCTTTCTAAAACCAATGCAGATCACCTGCTGAAGAAGAAGGAGAGGAAGTAAGAAATCAGTTTTCAGTTTTACAGGTGCAAAATCAACTCATTCCACTGTAATTCTGGACTTCCAGATGTCCAGGATGTCGGAAGCATCGGCGTTGCATTCATGAATCTAACATACACATGTAAGAAATATTCTCCCTCTTACAGCCTTTCCAAACATTGGAAATCACTAGACCGACCATGAGGTTGAGAATTCAGATGATGGCCTTTCATGTAGAACTCAATGCACATGTAGTCAGATACTATGGATAAAGTTGAGTTGTATGCTAGGAGTTGTGCTTTTATCAAGTTTACGTATTTACTTATGATCTAATCATCTCTCTAGAAAGAGCATCTTCTGAAGAAGCTATCGACCATGAGGATTTCTCTTTTTCGCCTTTGTATTGAAAAGATAGAGATGGAAACCTAAAAAAACCATAGTATTAGCTTTTTTATCCAATGGAAATTCATACCGCGTGAGCCCTGAGGTTGAGAATGGGAAAATGACTGAACTTGTTCACAACACTAGCAGTAATCTTGACCTTTATTTAACTGGTTTTGTATTCTCGACCTGTTTGCATATTTTTATAGATGAATTAGTCCCAGTGTTACTGGTTCACTTGCGGCTTGAGCATGCTACTCCTAACCTAAGTGGTTGTTGGTCTCACTTTATTGATGGATGGGGAAGGTTGAGAATTTTCTTATGTTTGTTGTATTTTCTTTCCAGATAATCTGCATGGTGCTACTTAAAATTTATGAATGGTTTGTCGGCATGTTACTGGGATTTAGAGGCAGAAACGTCTTACTCATGACTAGATGGAGTTCTCAATAAATTATTCTTGACATTTTTTTCGAGGTGATGTTCGCTTCGGTTCCTCCTTCTCTGGCCAGCAGTATGGGTAACTCAAAGCATATATCTGATTGTGCTTCTTGCAGTCTATGCTTCCTATCTCCGGGTCATCCGCCTCCCAAAGACTACTCCGAGGTATAAGTAAAGCCCCTTCCTCCGCCTTAATGTTGATCGCGTTCATACCTGTGTTATTTTTTTTTGTGCAACCACAATAATGGTTCTTTATTTGTTTCATTTTGACATACATGTTTCTGGAATACTCTTACCTGCCATAAGACATGCAGTCAAAGTTGATTTTCTTACAAGCTAGAACATGCCATAGCTAATTGATAGTTGCACCGCCTGATTCTTTTTACCTAGAAGGTCCTGATGCACATTCTATAGCAGACATAAAGTGTATGTAGTCTTCTTGACGAGGAGGTTTCACAATCATATAAATATAAAATAATTGGAATCATTGCAATGCATCATTTTCTCTCATTCAGTATAAATATAAAATGATTTTGGCACGGCCATCCTTTTTGGCATATAGTGTTTCCGATGACAAACATAGGGGATCTTTTGTACAGATGCAAATTTCCATGTTCTTGTATCAGACCTTGGAACTTTGCAGTTATTGCAAGTTCTCTTACATATACTGTCTTCGGACTTCGTACTTCATTTTTAAATTTCACCTCCTTGGCAGTGGCGGAGCTAGCATTTGACAGCAGGGTGGTCCGGCCCAAAAAATTGATAAGCAAAATGACATCTGAATGTTCTAACAAACTATCAATATCTTATAGAAGGTCTTACAAACAACTAAAATTCTCAATTAATCTCAGTTTTGTACATGATATGTTAGCTTGCCTTTTGTAAGTATTTTTCAATCGAGTCGAATTAGCTACTGCTATCTATGGTGATTTGCACGAGCATAATACTGCTGTAGAAGACCATGCTAATCAAGCGAATATGCTTCTTCAGGAGAATTGAAATAACAGTCAATCAGTCGTGGATGGATTAGAATGGATTACTTTTTACCTTGGTGACAACATCGGGCGGGCGTTGAATCGTGGACATGTCCCCCATGGATCTGGGCGGCTGGGCGAACAGATGGACCGAGCTCCCTCCTCCGCCCAAGAAGCAGCCGGGAAGCAGCACCGACGGCCGGAACAACATGGCAGATCCAAATCGCCAGTCTCCTCTGTCCAGAGTTGAACTGAGTGGCTGCCCCCATGAGAGGACACGGGCACAACCAAACCCACACACACCAGACACGCGTGCATGGTGGCTTATCCGGTGGGAGACTACCGCTTGCTCCCGCTGAACCATTGTCCCACAACACTTGCACCTCTCCACCCGTGAACGTTGTGTCCCACTGCCGCTTGCACCTGTCCACCCGTGAACTGCCGCTTGCACCCTGAATGTTGTGGCCCACCGGGAAAATGCATATCTGAGCGCTCGCACGTGCCAGCCATCTATTCCAAGGGGAGAAAAAAACTCTACTCCAAGGAGTTTTTCTTTTCTTTCTAAAGGGTCTATTAGTCTCAGGTACTCTCTCCGTCCCATAATATAAAATACTTTTTGACACTACATCAGTGTTAAAAAATGTCTTACATTATGGGACGGAGGGAATAGGTTTTATTCACATAAACAAGTGTGACGACCGGTCAAAATCGTACAACTCAATTATTTTTTTCAAAAATGATCCATATATATTATCAATATTCATTGAAAATACAAAGCATATCAAACATAATAAAAATTACATTGAGGTTCCAAGACCATCTCGCATAGCCACTACTGTCGCGGACGCTAGCCAGTAAGTCTTCATGCATGTGCTCCTTGTTCAATACGTGGAGCCGCAGTCGTCATTGTTGAACCCTTGCCTAGATCTGAAGCATCTGGCACCAAATCCCGCCACATGACGAGAAACCCTAACCTCATCACCCCAGGAAATGACATGAATCTACGCTAGAGCTTCGTCGGCTCTGTTCAAATGGACTGAAAGACAAACTCGAAGAAGTAGCACCACCATCTGCTCGAGTGTCGACCTGCAAGGACTAAAAAACCTGACCTAAACTACTAACCGAATCGAAGGCATCGAGATTCCCATCCCCATCATCGATCGACTGAGCGGCAGAAAAGGGAAGGTGAACCCACGGGTTCGTCGGTGAAGTTTCGAGGGGAGAGTTTGCCCTAGCCACCTAGAGTTTACTCTCCCCGAATAGCAAGTGACAGAATGAAAACACATGTTGGAGCGCTCCCAACCATCCATTCCCAAGGAGTTTTTTTCTTTTTTTTTGAGGGTCTATATTCTCTAAGGGTTTTTATTCACAGAAACAAGTGTGATGTTGCAGAAACAAGCGTAATGACCCAGTCAAAATCATACCCCTCAATTGAATAGGGGAGCTCCTACCCCTAGGGAGATTAATGATTTATAAAGGTAACAATAAAGATGATAATAAAGATATGTTTTTTTTGCGTGAGAAACTTTCAGTCTATTCATATTCAATTATGGGAGTACAAAGGCACCAAAGAAAATAAAAATGTTAAGTCTGTGTGCATCATTGTTAATCATGACAACTAATACCACGGTCTAATATATCAGCTTAATTATTCTATTACTTCTTTTCAGATGGCTGTTGTTAAACATGAGGAGGTAGACACAGCCAATGATACCAGCGGTGGCCAAATTACCCATGATAATTCTGAAAAACGTATTTATAATTGTTTATAAATTGCAAAGAATGTTTCTTCTTCTTCGCTGATGAATGCTGTTTGAAAAGTTTTTTGTATCACTTACACATGCAAGTTGATCAAGTATGTAATAAAACAAACTTCTTTCAGGGTCCAATAGATCTTCTGTTTGCTATTCATTAATGCTGTAATTTATTTGTTGTTACATGTGCAAGCACTGCTTACTACTTCCAGTTTACCATATACTATGGATACCATTTTCTGCCTTTCACTAATACACACAAGCTAATTAGCCCCCTGTTTGTTTATGTTATCCTCTATCTGCTGTTGCAACATTTTACAATGATCTCCTTACCTATTCAACACAGACGAAAGCACAATAAGCGATACGAGTATATTCATCGCCCATGCAAAGCAAGCTCAATCCAAAAGTTCAAAGGCAAGAAAATCCATCTAAAGCCTGGAAAGTCCATTCTCCGTGGTAAGAACTACATTACTCTTCCCATTCCATCAGCTCTCGCAACAGCTACTGAAAAGTATAATTTTGTGCAATTTAACATAGGTGAGCCTTGCAAGCACTACTTAGATGAGTTTAGTCGCCACGTTGTGTGGGGCAACACAGTTAGGCTCTACAACCATAATGTTCGTGCACTGCGAAAGATCATCCGCAGCATCACCACGCCTAATAACTACTATGTGTGCCACATGATAGAAACATTTGCAACACAAGGCAAAAGAATGGTAATCCTTCGCAATTATTCTGTTTTGTTTCATATAATAGCATGGTATAAGATGATATAGTGACTAACCTTTACTACTGTTTTCAGTACTTTAATGTCCACTTTTCTACGGGTTCCCTTTTCCCACACATGGATGCTGACCACGGTGAACTTCCAATCACAACTGGAGACGGAACAACCACCGTCACGGCCCGCTTTATCAGGGGAGTTGACAAAAGGGCCACCATCACTAAAGGCTGGAGCGACTTCTTCCGTCGGACCCACATGAACGAAGGGCAAGCATATGCTTTCGGCTTCAAATGCACTTTCAAGGGATTGTGCCTGATTGTCTACTCAATATAAGCAAGCTGTAGGAGCCCCTTGCAATATAACATAGTATTAGTATAAATGCCTACAAAGACATCTATGTTTATCCTCCTTTTCGATCTTATGTAATCCCCTAAGACAGTGCTGTGCATTTAGCTATTGATTATCTGCTACTTAGACTGCTCTATGCATGCTTTTGAAACAACCATGATGAAGGAAATATATGCTCCTTCAAGTGCATATCCAAAAGCCTCTGCATGATTATTTATCCAATCTAAAAAGATCACAAGAGTCCTTTCCTGCATGACTTGGTCTATCATTTCCAATCTTATTTACTTACTGCATATAGTATATGAGCTATTTTTTTTGAACAACAATATGTTAATGCACACTCTTACACCAATTGGCTTATATTCGGCCTTTGCGCCATGGGCGCAACGGGTCATCTAGTAGAATAGAAAGGATTCAGTGATCTGCGCCTCTCTTTCTGTTCTCTCTCTCTCTCTCTTCCTCAACTATCTCTCTTTTTTCTCCACAACATCAGATCAGTAGGAATTGAACTCGCTCTTTCTAGCAGCAGCGGCCAACAGTAGCTCCATCAAGCCCTCTATCTAAATGTGCAGCAATCAACGCATCTCTCTGCTCCCTCTATCTCTCATCTCTCTGCACTCTCTCATCCTCACATATTTCTCCAGCAGAAGTGCCCAGCATGCCCTCTGCTCTTTCCCTAGAGCAGAAACTCATCAGAAACCATCTGTATCCACTTGCCGCCAGCGCCATCTCTCCCTCCCATAGATTCTCTATTTGCTCGGATGTTAAAAAACTCGAGGGAGGACCGAACCTGTGCTGCGGTGGCGGATGTCAGGAACTTACGACACGATGATGTCAGGAGCAACTTGCGATGCAATTCACGATGCCGGCAGCAACTTGCGATGCAATTGATCTATGCATAGCAGCAATGTTCGACCCGCGCTCCAGAATATTTCCTCCTCCACCTCGGCATCCCGCTCCTCGACGATGATGAGGGCGCGGAGGTGGTCGATCTCGGCGGCAAAGCGGTGGAGCTCCATATAGACCTCGGCCTTCTCCTTCTACAGGCGCCACATCATGGCCATTGCCTTGCTGGCGGCACTGGCCGCGGCGAGGCGCTCCTCCTCCATCTCGCCCCACGGCGCCCGTGGTCTCCTCCGCCTCCAACCTCGCCGCCCCTCTTCCTCCCCTTCTCCACCGCCACCCCTCTCTCCCAGTGCTTTAGAAAACCCAAAATTAGTTAACCTACACATTGTGCACTCATACATAAGAGAAGACCCAAGAAGAGCGATCAAGCTATGCAATTCAAGTTACTAACATACTACTCCCTCCGTTCCAAAATAGATGACTCAATTTTATACTAACTTTAGTACAAAGTTGGGTCATCTATTTTGGAACGGAGGGAGTACTAATTAGTGACTGTATCTGGACGGACAGTCTTATGTAAAAACATTTAAATAATACGCAGTAGTTTGCAAGGAGTATATATATACTATTTTTTCAAATGGGGTAATATAGAATTGATACTACTTTTGTTGCCTGCTCTCTGATTTTAGAGTAGCATGGTTTAATTCATTTATGACCTCTGCATTTTATTCAGAAACAAGCATGAACTTAGAAAGCAGAATTTAGGATATCCTGTAGTTAATTAGCTACGGTACAAATAGATCAATATGATACCAAGATATGCCACACTTGACATTGCCTACGCAGATGTTTTCCAATTAATTCTTGCACAGAGCTATTGTTTCATCTAACATATCGTCTCTTTCTCCCTCTTAATAAGTATTTAGTATAGTTGGTGACAAATGCGAATGGATAACCCTATAGTATGCACCTCAGGTCAAACGAAGTTCCGCGGATAATAGAGTATGTGCAAACGGATTTCGGCGAATTCAACGGTGTACAGCCACGGTGCTGTCCGAAACTTGAGGCACGGCAATAAGCCAAATAACTATAGATTATCCTAGAAAGTTAGAACACATAAAACTGTTTGACCTTGCAATAGAATAGAAAGGATTCAGTGATGTGCGCCTCTCTTTCTGTTCTCTCTCTCTCTCTCTTCCTCAACTATCTCTCTTTTTTCTCGACAAGATCAGATCAGTAGGAATTGAACCTTGTCTCAGCCTATTTGTATTTTTTCTCTCTCTCTCGCTCTTTCTAGCAGCAGCGGCCAACAGTAGCTCCATCAAGCCCTCTATCTAAATGTGCAGCAATCAACGCATCTCTCTGCTCCCTCTATCTCTCATCTCTCTGCACTCTCTCTGTTACGGCCGTAGAGGCCCACCGGGCAATCTTAGCCCACAAGTTATCTTAGGATTAATTCGTGCGCAAGTTATCTAGGTTATAAATATAAGTTGTAAGACTCTTTTCAGATCAAGCAATAAGAAGATCATTATCTCTATTGCCGGCTCCCGAGGAGCCGGAACCCTAGCCGCCTCTAACCCTAGCCGCCATCTCCTCCTCTTCGCTGACGGCGCCCAACCGCCAGCGGCCGCTCATCGCCACGCCCAGCTCCCTCTTTCCCCTACTTCCTCGGCCCAGAGAGCGAACCCTAGCTCCTAACACCTTGGTATCGAGTAACGGGTTTCGACCATGTCTTCGCCGCCTCAATTCCGCCATTACCGCCACCACCACGAAGGCGTCAACTCCACCACGCCGCTGCCGCCAACTCCAGCACCGCCGCCGCTTCGCGCCGGACGTCCACGCCTCGCTCTCGGCGGCGCCACGGCGTCGCTCTCGGCGCCAACCCTCCCGGCACCCGGCACGCGCCGGGACACGGCGACCACCGGCTCCCGTCCAACACACGCCGCCGCCGTCACCTCCCCTCACGCAGCAGTTCACACGGAGGCCATGGCGGCATGCTCAGCGACCTCGTCGCGCGGTCGAGGCATCCACCTCTACCGGCAAGTCCGTGACGGGCACCTCCACCACTCCATCCAGCCGTGGTGGCATGGTCAAGGCGCTGCCTTGGTACTCGATCGGGGCCATCACCGGAGGCTACCGGCGCTTCTCCTCCGGAGCCTCGACGCCGCCTTAGCCCGCGATGGCGGCACCGACACTCATGGCGCCACCGCGCCGCCGCCGCCGCCAGGCCCGCGATGGCGATCTGGCCGCCCGTCCGCGCCCGATGGCGCCGTCGGCACTCGCGGCGCCACCCGCCGCCGGCCGCCACCAGGGCCCGCGGTGGCGGCTGACCGCGCCATCCTCTGCGGCCGCGTGCAAAGTACCACCGCCCCGCCCAGCCCTAGCTCGGCCGGTCGCGCCAGCGGACTTGAGATCGTGGAGGTCCGCCTTCCGTCGTCACCGTCTCCACTTCGGTGGCTCCACGGGCGTCCCTCCATCGGGCGCCGTCGGGTTCCCGATTGCGGCTGGCGTCGGGCGCCACGGGAACTACGCCGCCTTCCCACCATGAACCGAAAGCACCGTCATCAGCTCTCCGCACCGCCGGCGATGGGCCATGGCGCGCCAAACCAGCAGCCGCCCGGTTCGCTAAGCTCAACCGCCACTTATGATGGCTCGGACAACCCGCTTAAGCGGCTCAATCGGTGTGACCCGGTTCTTCGCGGCGATGCACACCGCGTCGGGCGCGACTTGGCTGGCTTCCTACCATCTCCGCGAGGCCGGCGGACATGGTACTACGCCCTCGGCGGGGCGAGGCGGCATGCCCGTGGGGCGCTTCGCGAAGCTGTGCCTTCTTCGCCGGACCGCCATTACGCGGGAGCCGATTGGCGAGTTGGGCGCTGCCTTTCACCTCCACGGTGCAGATTTCGCCGACCGCTTCGAGCCTTGGCGTGTCACGCGCCAGTGTGGCGGCCTGCGGCGGGCTGAGCTCTTCATCGGCGGCCTTCCGGATCACATTCGCGTCGGCGTGGAGCCGCGGACCCAGATCGCCGATCGGCCATGTACTACGCCCGCTGCGTTGGCGCCGCGGTGGCCATCCAACAGAATCACCGTCCGGACGCTGGGTTACCGGGCGGATTCCGCAGTCGTCTGCTCGCGAGCTTCCATGCACCTCGCGCGACCGCTGGCGAACGCCCGTTCCGGCGGCTCACCTCAACCGAAGCTACTCGGCGTCGCCGCCAAGGGTTGTGCTTCAACTGCGACGAGCCCTACACGCCCGGACATACCTGCCCGCGACTCTTCTACCTGGAGGTTGCAGACTACATTCCGGAGGATGCCATCGCCGCCGACCTGACCGCCCCAGCTGTTGAGAAGGTGTTTGACGCTGGTTGATCGTCTCGAGGAGTCCGCAAGCGCTTCCCCACCTTACAGCTCGAGGACGAGCTGTTTGTGCAGGCGGGGAGAAGTGTTACGGCCGTAGAGGCCCACCGGGCAATCTTAGCCCACAAGTTATCTTAGGATTAATTCGTGCACAAGTTATCTAGGTTATAAATATAAGTTGTAAGACTCTTTTCAGATCAAGCAATAAAGACTATTATTATCTTTTGTTGCCCGGCTCCCAGAGGAGCCGGAAACCCGAGCCGCCGCCGCCAAGCCGCCACCGCCTCCAACCCTAGCCGCGACGGCGCCCTGCCGCCGGCGCAACCGCTCCTCCCCACGCCCTCGCCCTCCTTGCCCCTACAACCTACGCCCTAGGCCTGATAGAACCCTAGCTGTTTCTACCACTCTCATCCTCACATATTTCTCCAGCAGAAGTGCCCAGCATGCCCTCTGCTCTTTCCCTAGAGCAGAAACTCATTAGAAACCATCTGTATCCACTTGCCGCCAGCGCCATCTCTCCCTCCCATAGATTCTCTATTTGCTCGGATGTTAAAAAACTCGAGGGAGGACCGAACCTGTGCTGCGGTGGCGGATGTCAGGAACTTACGACACGATGATGTCAGGAGCAACTTGCGATGCAATTCACGATGTCGGCACCAACTTGCGATGCAATTGATCTATGCATAGCAGCAATGTTCGGCCCGCGCTCCAGAATATTTCCTCCTCCACCTCGGCATCCCGCTCCTCGACGATGATGAGGGCGCGGAGGTGGTCGATCTCGGCGGCAAAGCGGTGGAGCTCCATATAGACCTCGGCCTTCTCCTTCTACAGGCGCCACATCATGGCCATTGCCTTGCTGGCGGCACTGGCCGCGGCGAGGCGCTCCTCCTCCATCTCGCCCCATGGCGCCCGTGGTCTCCTCCTCCACCTCCAACCTCGCCGCCCCTCTTCCTCCCCTTCTCCACCGCCACCCCTCTCTCCCAGTGCTTTAGAAAACCCAAAATTAGTTAACCTACACATTGTGCACTCATACATAAGAGAAGACCCAAGAAGAGCGATCAAGCTATGCAATTCAAGTTACTAACATACTCCCTCCGTCCGGAAAAACTTGTCATTAAAATGGACAAAAAGGGGTGTATCTAGAACTAAAATACATCTAGATACATCCCCTTTTATTCATTTTGATGACAAGTATTTCTGGACGGAGGGAGTACTAATTAGTGACTGTATCTGGACGGACAGTCTTATGTAAAAACATTTAAATAATACGCAGTAGTTTGCAAGGAGTATATACATACTATTTTTTCAAATGGGGTAATATAGAATTGATACTACTTTTGTTGCCTGCTCTATGATTTTAGAGTAGCATGGTTTAATTCATTTATGACCTCTGCATTTTATTCAGAAACAAGCATGAACTTAGAAAGCAGAATTTAGGATGTCCTATAGTTAATTAGCTAGGGTACAATAGATCAATATGAGACCAAGGTATGCTATACTTGACATTGCGTACACAGTGTTTTCCAATTAATTCTTGCACATAGCTATTGTTTCATCTAACATATCCTCCCTTTCTCCCTCTTAATAAGTAGTATAGTTGGTGACAGATGCGAATGGATAACCCTGTAGTATGTACCTCAGGTTAAACGAAGTTCCGCGGACGATAGAGTATGTGCAGACGGATTTCGGCAAAATTCAACGGTGTACTCTCTCTCTCTCTCTGTCTCTCTCTCTCTCTCTCTCAGCAATCAACACATCTCTCTGCTCTGTATCTCTCATCTCTCTGCACTCTCTCGTCCTCACATATTTCTCCAGCAGAGCCGCCCAGCATGCCCTCTACTCTTTCCCTAGAGCAAAAACTCATCAGAAAGTCAGAAACCATCTGTATCCACTTGCCGCCAGAGCCATCTCTCCCTCCCATAGATTCTCTATTTGCTCGGATGTTAAAAAACTCGAGGGAGGACCGAACATGTGCTGCGGTGGCGGATGTCAGGAACTTACGACACGACGATGTCGGGAGCAACTAGCGATGCAATTGACGATGCCGGCAGCAACTTGCGATGCAATTGATCTATGCATAGCAGCAATGTTCAGCCCGCGCTCCAGAAGATTTCCTCCTCCGCCTCGGCATCCCGCTCCTCGACGATGATGAGGGCGCGGAGGTGGTCGATCTCGGCGGCGAAGCGGTGGAGCTCCATATGGACCTCAGCCTTCTCCTTCTACAGGCGCCGCATCATGGCCATGGCCTTGCTGGCGGCGCTGGCCGCGGCGAGGCGCTCCTCCTCCATCTCGTCCCACGACGCCCGTGGTCTCCTCCTCCGCCTCCGCCCTCGCCGTCCCTCTTCCTCCCCTTCTTAACCCCAACCCCTCTTCCTCCCCATCCCCGCCATGCCCCTCTCCCTCCCCGTCCCTGCCCCCGCCCCTCTTCTCCCCGCCCGCCATGTCATTTCTTCTTTTTGGTCTCATATAATTAAGGAATTATATAATCCGTGATTTATTATTAGAGAAAGATTTGTATAGTAAAATGGGACAGGACTCTCTCTTTGTGTGGTGTGAATAGTTTTATTTTTTTCATTTTTCGTTGAGGGAAGTGTGAATTGATTTGGTACGTACAAGTACAACATTACACGTTAGGCTTGTCCCTAAAATTCAACCCACGCCTTGTTATATCTCGAAAATTCAGATATCGTGCTCCCAAAACTGGCGCCTTCACAACCAGCGCCTTGCTATCCTGAAATTACAACGCGCGCGAAAACTCCCTCCAGCTACCAAATCCCGACACGCGAAATCCCCCTTCTAACCCTGAGCCGAAAGGGCCGCTAGTTTAAATCAGTGGGGGTACTTTTGTAACACACCCTACATTTTGGACAAGCGCGTCCCTAAGTCATGGTTCCCCCCTCCCATCGCCTCCTTTTCGCCATTCGAAATCCCAGGCCGCCATAACCTCTCCGCTCCAGCCACGAAAGCCCACCCACCTCCGTCCGCTCCACCTCACCTCTGCCCAGTCGGAGCCTCTTCCCCGACGGCGTCGTCCACCGCAGCAGCTCGACTTCTCTTATCCACCTCCCTGGATGAGGATCTGTCGTCCATCTCGTCGCCCCGCCGGTTCAGCCTGCACCTCCAAGGAGCTGCTCCGACAATCGCCTCGTCTATCGCGGCTGCTCCATCCCCACAGCGCCACCTTAACCTGCTCCACCGGAACCGCAACTGTTGGGGAACGTAGCAGAAATTTAAAATTTTCTACGCAACACCAAGATCTATCTATGGAGAGACTAGCAACGAGGGGAAGGAGAGTGCATCTACATACCCTTGTAGATGGCTAAGCAGAAGCGTTCAAGAGAACGGGGTTGAAGGAGTCGTACTCGTCGTGATCCAAATCACTGGAGATCCTAGTGCGAGCAGACGGCACCTCCGCGTTCAACACACGTACAGCCGGTGGCGTCTCCCATGCCTTGATCCAGCAAGGTGAGAGGGAGAGGTTGGGAAGACTCGTCCAGCAGAAGACGACGGCGTGGTGGTGGTGGAGGCGTGGCAATCTGCGAGGCCGCCAAGCACCAGGAGAGGAGGAGTACTTGGGAGGGGAGGCTGCGCTGAGAACTTGTGGTGCGGCTGCCTCCCCCCCCACATATATATAGGGGCAAGGAGAGGGGGCTGCCCACTCAGATCCAATCGAGGAGGCGGCGGCCAAGGGAGGAGTGCCTCCCAAGTCAAGTGGAGGCCCTCACTTTAGGGTTTTCCCTCTCCCATGCGCATGGGCCTTGGGGGGCTGGTGCCCCTGCCCATTAAGGCTAGGCGCCCCAACAACCCATGCTCTGTATTGGACGTGGTGGAACAATTTCGGACCTCCGGACCCCTCCGAATCCTTCGGAACCTTCTGGAAGCTTCCCGGTACAATACCCAAAAAACCCGAACTTTTTCCGGAACCCGAACAACAACTTTCCATATATAAATCTTTTCCTCCGAACCATTCCGGAACTCCTCGTGACGTCCGGGATCTCATCCGAGACTCCTAACAACATTCGGTAACCACATACAAACTTTCTTTATAACCCTAGCGTCATCGAACCTTAAGTGTGTAGACCCTACAGGTTCGGGAACCATGTAGACATGACCGAGACGTTCTCAAATCAATAACCAACAGCGGGATCTGGATACCCATGTTGGCTCCCACATGTTCCACGATGATCTCATCGGATGAACCACGATGTCAAGGACTCAATCGATCACGTATACAATTCTCTTTGTCTAGCGGTATTGTACTTGCCCGAGATTCGATCGTCGGTATACCGATACCTTGTTCAATCTCGTTACCGGCAAGTCTCTTTACTCGTTCCGTAACACATCATCCCGCGATCAACTCTTTGATCACATTGTGCACATTATGATGATGTCCTATCGAGTGGGCCCAGAGATACCTCTCCGTCACACGGAGTGACAAATCCCAGTCTCGATTCGTGCCAACCCAACAGACACTTTCGGAGATACCTGTAGTGCACCTTTATAGCCACCCAGTTACGTTGTCACGTTTGGTACACCCAAAGCATTCCTACGGTATCCGGGAGTTGCACAATCTCATGGTCTAAGGAAAAGATACTTGACATTAGAAAAGCTTTAGCATATGAACTACACGATCTCTGTGCTAGGCTTAGGATTGGGTCTTGTCTATCACATCATTCTCCTAATGATGTGATCCCGTTATCAACGACATCCAATGTCCATGGTCAGGAAACCGTAACCATCTATTGATCAACGAGCTAGTCTACTAGAGGCTTACTAGGGACAAGGTGTTGTCTATGTATCCACACATGTATCTGAGTTTCCTATCAATACAATTATAGCATGGATAATAAACGATTATCATGAACAAGGAAATATAATAATAACTAATTTATTATTGCCTCTAGGGCATATTTCCAACAGTCTCCCACTTGCACTAGAGTCAATAATCTAGTTCACATCCCCATGTGATTAACACTCACAGGTCACATCACCATGTGACCAACATCCAAAGAGTTTACTAGTGTCACTAAACTAGTTCACATCATCATGTGATTAAGACTCAATGAGTTCTGGGGTTTGATCATGTTTTGCTTGTGAGAGAGGTTTTAGTCAACGGGTCTGCAACATTCAGATCCGTATGTACTTTGCAAATCTCTAGGTTATATTGTTAATGCTGCTTCCACGCACCACTTGAAGCTATTCGAAATGGTTGCTCCACTATACGTATCCGTTTTGCTACCCAGAGTCATTCGGATAGGTGTTAAAGCTTGCATCGACGTAACCCTTTACGCCGAACTCTTTATCACCTCCATAATCGAGAAACATGTCCTTATTACTTCAAGGACAATTTTGACCGCTGTCTAGTGATCCACTCCTTGATCACCTTTGTACCCTCTTGCCAGATGTATGGCAAGGCACACATCAGGTGCGGTACTCAGCATAGCATACTATAGAGCCTATGTCTAAAGCATAGGGGACGTCCTTCGTCCTTTCTCTCTCTTCTGCCGTGGTCGAGCTTTAAGTCTTAACTTCATACCTTACATCTCACTAATCCATCTTGAACACCTTTAAGATCATGTCAAGGTATATGCTCATTTGAAAGTACCATTAAGCGGTTTTTGATCTATCCTCATAGATCTTGATGCTCAATGTTCAAGTAGCTTAAACCAAGTTTTCACTTGAAAAACACTTTTCAAATAACCCTATATGCTTCGTAAAATTCTACATCATTTCGATCAACAATATGTCAACAACATATACTCATCGAAATTCTATAGTGCTCCAGTCACTTCTTTGGAAATACAAGTTTCTCATAAATTTGTATAAACCCAAAATCTTTGATCATCTTATCAAAGTACATATTCCAACTCCGAGATGCTTACTCCGGTCCTTAGAAGGATCGTTGGAGCTAGCATACCTTTTAGCATCCTTAGGATTGACAAAACCTTTCGATTGTATCACATACAACCTTTCCTTACTAAAACCGGTAAGGAAACTCGTTTTGACATCCATCGCAGATTTCATAATGCAGCTAATGCTAACATGATTCCGACGGACTTAAGCATAGGTACGGATGAAAAATCTCATCGTAGTCAACTCCTTGAACTTGTGAAAACTCTTCGCCACAAGTCGAGCTTCATAGACGGTGACATTACCGTCACGTCCGTCTTCTTCTTAAAGATCCATTTATCTCAATGGCTTGCCGATCATCGGGCAAGTCCACAAAAGTCCATGCTTTGTTACGATAAATGGATCCTATCTCGATTTCATGGCTTCTAACCATTTGTCGAATTTGGGCCCACCATCGCTTCTCCATAGCTCGTGAGGTTCATTGTTGTCTAGCAATATGACCTTCAAGACAGGATTCTGTACCACTCTAAAGTAGTACGCATCCTTGTCACCCTACGAGGTACGGTAGTGACTTGATCCAAAAACTTCCTGATCACTATCATAAACTTCTACTTCAATTGGTGTAGGAGCCACAGGAACAACTTCCTGTGCCCTGCTACATACTTGTTGAAGTGACGCTTCAATAACCTCATCAAGTCTCCACCATCCTCCCACTCAATTTTTGAGACAAACCTTTCCTTGAGAAAGGACCCGATTCAAGAAACAATCCCTATTGCTTTCAGATCTGAATTAGGAGGTATACCCAACTGTTTTGGGTGTCATATGAAGATGCATTTTATCCGCTTTGGGTTCGAGCTTATCAACCTGAAACTTTTTCACATAAGCGTCGCAGCCCCAAACTTTTAAGAAACGACAACTTAGGTTACTCCAAACCATAGTTCAAACGGTGTCGTCTCAACGGAATTACGTGGTGCCATATTTTAAAGTGAATGCGATTGTCTCTAATGCCTAACCCATAAACGATAGTGGTAATTCGAAAAGAGACATCATGGTATGCACCATATCCAATAGGGTGCAGTTATGATGTTCGGACACATCATCACACTATGGTGTTCCAGGCGGTATTGGTTGTGAAACAATCTCCACAATGTCTTAATTGTGTGCCAAACTCGTAACTCAGATACTCATCTCTATGATCATATCATAGACATTTTATCCTCTTGTCACAATGATCTTCAACTTCACTCTGAAATTACTTGAACCATTCAATAATTCAGACTTGTGTTTCATCAAGTAAATATACTCAACATCTACTCGAATCATCTGTGAAGTAAGAACATAACGATGTTCACTGCATGCCTCAGCACTCATTGGACTGCACACATCAAAATGTGTTACTTCCAACAAGTTTCCATCTTACTGAAACCAAGGCTTTTCAGTCATCTTGCCCATGTAGTATGATTGGCATATCTCAAGTGATTCAAAATCAAGTGAGTCCAAACGATCCATCTTGAATGGAGTTTCTTCATGCGTATACACCAATAGACATGGTTCGCATATCTCAAACTTTTCAAAAAACGAGTGAGTCCAAAGATCCATCAACATGGAGCTTCTTCATGCGTTTTATACCATTATGACTTACATGGCAGTGCCACAAGTAAGTGGTACTATCATTACTATCTTATATCTTTTGGCATGAAAATGTGCATCACTATGATCGAGATTCAATAAACCATTCCTTTAGGTGCAAGACCATTGAAGGTATTATTCAAATAAATAGAGTAACTATTATTCTCCTTAAATGAATAACCGCATTGCGATTGACATAATCCAATCATGTCTATGCTCAGCGCAAACACCAAATAACTATTCAGGTTTAATACTAATCTTGATGGTAGAGGAGCGTGCGATGTTTGATCACATCAACCTTGGAAACACTTCCAACACTTATCGTCACTCACCTTCAGCTAGTCTCCGTTTATTCCGTAGCTTTTATTTGAGTTACTAACACTTAGCAACCGAACGGTATCCAATACCACGGTGCTACTAGGAGTACTAGTAAAGTCTGATTAACATAATGTATATCAATATACTTCTATCGACCTTGCCGACCTTCTCATCTACCAAGTATCTAGGGTAATCCTGCTCCGATGGTTGTTCCCCTTATTACGAAGCACTTAGTCTTGGGTTTGGGTTCAACCTTGGGTTTCTTCACTAGAGCAGCAGCTGATTTGCCGTTTCATGAAGTATCCTTCTTGCCCTTGCCCTTCTTGAAACTAGTGGTTTCACCAACCATCAACAATTGATGCTCCTTCTTGATTTCTACTTTCGCGGTGTCAAACATCACGAATACCTCAAGGATCATCATATCTATCCCTGATATGTTATAGTTCATCACGAAGCTCTAGCAGCTTGGTGGCAATGACTTTGGAGAAACATCACTATCTCATCCGGAAGATCAACTCCCACTCGATTCAAGTGATTGTTGCACTCATACAATCTCGGCACAAGCTCAAACGATTGAGCTTTTCTCCCTTAGTTTGCCGGCTAAGAAAATCGTCGGAGGTCTTATACCTCTTGACGTGGGCACGAGCCTGAAATCCCAATTACAGCCCTCGAAACATCTCATATGTTCCGCGACGTTTCGAAAACGTCTTTGGTGCCTCAACTCTAAACTGTTTAACTGAACTATCACGTAGTTATCAAAACGTGTATGTCCGATGTTCGTAACATCCATAGACGACGTTTGGGGTTCAGCACACTGAGCGGTGCATAAAGGACATAAGCTTTCTATTGTCCGCATAATCGCTACTGTCAACTTTCAACTATATTTTCTCTAGGAACATATCTAAACAGTGGAACTAAAGCGCGAGCTTCGACATAATTTGCAAAGATCTTTTGACTATGTTCGGGATAATTAAGTTCATCTTATGAACTCCCACTCGAGATAGACATCCTCTAGTCATCTAAGTGATTACATGATCCGAGTCAACTAGGCCGTGTCCGATCATCACGTGAGACGAACTAGTCATCATCGGTGAACATCTTCATGTTGATCGTATCTACTATACGACTCATGCTCGACCTTTCGGTCTCTTGTGTTCCGAGGACATGTCTGTACATGCTAGGCTCGTCAAGTCAACCTTAGTGTTTCGCGTGTGTAAATCTGGCTTACACCCGTTGTATGTGAACATAAGAATCTATCACACCCGATCATCACGTGGTGCTTCGAAACGACGAACTTTCACAATGGTGCACAGTTAGAGGGAACACTTTCTTGAAATTTTAATGAGGGATCATCTTATTTACTTCCGTCGTTCTAAGCAAATAAGATGCATAAACATGATAAACATCACATGCAATCAAAAAAGTGACATGATATGGCCAATATAATTTTGCTCCTTTTGATCTCCATCTTCGGGGCTCCATGATCATCATCGTCACCGGCATGACACCAATCTCCATCATCATGATCTCCATCATCGTGTCTTCATGAAGTTGTCTCGCCAACTATTACTTCTACTACTATGGCTACCGGTTAGCAATAAAGTAATGTAATTACATGGCGTTGTTCAATGACACGCAGGTCATACAATAAATTAAGACAACTCCTATGGCTCCTGCCGGTTGTCATACTCATCGACATGCAAGTAGTGATTCCTATTACAAGAACATGATCAATCTCATACATCACATATCATTCATCACATTCTTCTTGGCCATATCACATCACATAGCATACCCTGCAAAAACAAGTTAGACGTCCTCTAATTGTTGTTTGCATGTTTTACGTGGCTGCTATGGGTTTCTAGCAAAACGTTTCTTACCTACATAAAAACCACAGCGTGATATGTCAATTGCTATTTACCCTTCATAAGGACCCTTTTCATCGAATCCGTTCCGACTAAAGTGGGAGAGACTGGCACCCGCTAGCCACCTTAGGCACCAAGTGCATGTCAATCGGTGGAACCTGTCTCACGTAAGCGTACGTGTAAGGTCGGTCCGAGCCGCTTCATCCCACAATACCGTCGAAACAAGATTGGACTAGTAACGGTAAGCATATTGAACAAAATCAACGCCCACAACTACTTTGTGTTCTACTCGTGCAAAGAATCTACGCAATAGCCCTAGCTCTGATACCACTGTTGGGGAACGTAGCAGAAATTCAAAATTTTCTACGCAACACCAAGATCTATCTATGGAGAGACTAGCAACAAGGGGAAGGAGAGTGCATCTACATACCCTAGTAGATGGCTAAGCGGAAGCATTCAAGAGAACGGGGTTGAAGGAGTCGTACTCGTCGTGATCCAAATCACTGGAGATCCTAGTGCCGAACGGACGGCACCTCCGCGTTCAACACACGTACAGCCCGGTGACGTCTCCCATGCCTTGATCCAGCAAGGTGGGAGGGAGAGGTTGGGGAAGACTTCGTCCAGCAGCAGCACGACGGCGTGGTGGTGGTGGAGGCGTGGCAATCTGCGCAGGCCGCCAAGCACCGCTTGGAGAGGAGTACTTGGAGAGGGAGGGCTGCGCCGAGAACTTGGTGTGGCTGCCTCCCACCCCCATATATATATAGGGGCAGGGAGAGGGCCCGGCCTCGGATCAATCTGAGGAGGTGCATGCTGCCAAGGGGGAGGAGTGCCTCCCAAGTCAAGTGGAGGCCCTCCCCCTTTAGGGTTTTCCCTCTCCCATGCGCATGGGCCTTGGGGGGGCTGGTGCCCCTGGCCCATTAAGGCTAGGGCGCCCCCCTACAGCCCATGCTACAGTATTGGATGTGGTGGAACAATTTCCGGACCTCCGGACCCCTCCGGAATCCTCCAGAACCTTCTGGAAGCTTCCCGGTACAATACCGAAAAAACCCGAACTTTTTCCGGAACCCGAACAACAACTTTCCATATATAAATCTTTACCTCCGTACCATTCCGGAACTCGTCGTGACGTCCGGGATCTCATCCGGGACTCCGAACAACATTCGGTAACCACATACAAACTTCCTTTATAACCCTAGCGTCATTGAACCTTTAGTGTGTAGACCCTACGGGTTCGGGAACCATGCAGACATGACCGAGACATTCTCCAGTCAATAACCAACAGCGGGATCTGGATACCCATGTTGGATCCCACATGTTCCACGATGATCTCATCGGATGAACCACGATGTCAAGGACTCAATCGATCCCGTATACAATTCCCTTTGTCTAGTGGTATTGTACTTGCCCGAGATTCGATCGTCGATATACCGATACCTTGTTCAATCTCGTTACCGGCAAGTCTCTTTACTCGTTCCGTAACACATCATCCCGCGATCAACTCTTTGATCACATTGTGCACATTATGATGATGTCCTACCGAGTGGGCCCAGAGATACCTCTCCGTCACGGAGTGACAAATCCCAATCTCGATTCGTGCCAACCCAATGAGACACTTTCGGAGATTCTGTAGTGCACCTTTATAGCCACCCGATTCACGTTGTGACGTTTGGTACACCCAAAGCATTCCTACGGTATCCGGAGTTGCACAATCTCATGGTCTAAGGAAAAGATACTTGACATTAAAAAAGCTTTAGCATACTGAACTACGATCTACGTGCTAGGCTTAGGATTGGGTCTTGTCCATCACATCATTCTCCTAATGATGTGATCCCATTATCAACGACATCCAATGTCCATGGTCAGGAAACCGTAACCATCTATTGATCAACGAGCTAGTCTACTAGAGGCTTACAAGGGACATGGTGTTGTCTATGTATCCACACATGTATCTGAGTTTCCTACCAATACAATTATAGCATGGATAATAAACAATTATCATGAACAAGGAAATATAATAATAACTAATTTATTTTTGCCTCTAGGGCATATTTCCAATAGCAACATCCTCACCGACTCCTCAGACGAAGCCGATGCCTACTCGGTGCCACCAAAGAGGTTGTACACTCATCGCATCACACCTTCTCCTTAACTCGACCTCCCGGCGCCGACGGTGCTCCATCCCACACCCCCATGGAGCGTCTACCTCGAAGCCGTCACCGCGGGCGACATCTCCACGGTGGTTCTCCCCCAGTGTGAGGCCCCTTCGGGGGCGGCGGCCATACTATCCAGATCTACTGCTGCTGCTCCGACTCTCGGTCGCTCGCTCACGCTGCTGCTGCTGCTCCGACTCTCGCTCGCTCGCGCTATTGCTGCTGCTCTCCCCCTCGCTCGTGCTGCTGCTCTTGCCCATGTGCATTCCTATCGTATTCCGGTGTTTTTCCTCCTATCCCAGCGTTTTTAGAATCATGCAAGCCAAATGAGCCCTTACAGAATTACTTCAGTTATAGGTAGGAGTCGAAGAAAATTTTGTGTGGTTTGTCCTCTTGCCGCGATGTCGTCCACCTCACCTGAGCTGCTCCGTCGACAGAAGCATCCACCAAACCAGACATCATGACTCCTGACCGTCTTTCACCGCCTCAGATCTCCTTCCCTACAGCCGGCACCCACCGCAATGGCATCACCATCATCAACTCAGCAGATGAACCTGAGGAGTACACGGGTCTACAAGAGAGGTCGCACTCTTTTGTTTCTGCTTATGCTATGCATTGCTTCGTATTACCTGCTACTTTATTATCATGTTCAACTCTTAGACTCCAATTCAGGTCCAAATTGATGTTCAAACTTGAGTTCTAAATTAGTTGTGGGGCACATATCGAGGCAGCAATGAATAGTATCTCTGTGTGATATCTGGTTCACCTAGGGTATGCCTATGTTGTTCATCTTGGGTGGGAAAGAAATAGTAAAGCAATCATCATATGTTTTTTTTATTAAATTAAAGCAATCATCAGCCTGCTATCATTATTTTTGGATCCATCCACTGGTTGTTACCATTACTCTAGATTTCTGCATGCTCTCCTTACATAATCTCACTATTTTTTTGATATGCATGTCAGATATTGTACACAGTCATGCTGAACATGTAGAGAAAAAGAGAAGAGTTTTGGTAATACAATGTCATGCAGACATCGCTCCATGGTGGGTTCAATGGCAAACCCTCCCCCCTCTCCAGATTGTAATCCAGAGGAAGATATCTGTTCTGAGGCGGATTGAGACACAGCCGGCCACTCCTATTTACCCCCTCCCCCTGAGGGAGTCCTCGATTAGGGGGTATCCGGACAGCCGGACTATATACATTGCCCGGACTATTGGAGCATGAAGATACAAGACTCAAGACTCCGTCCCGTGTCCGGATGGGACTCTCCTTTGCGTGGAAGACAAGCTTGGCGATCCGGATATTGTATTTCCTTCCTTGTAACCGATTCTGTGTAAACCCTAGCAATCTCTAGTGTCTATATAAACCGGAGAGGTTGGTCCTTAGAAGGCCGATCACAACTACAATCATAATCATCATAGGCTAGCTTCTAGGGTTTAGCCTCCACGATCTCATGGTAGATCTACTCTTGTACTACTCATATCGTCAATATTAATCAAGCAGGAAGTAGGGTTTTACCTCCATCGAGAGGGCCCGAACCTGGGTAAACATTGTGTCCCTTGCTTCCTGTTACCATCAGCCTAAGGCACACAGATCGGGACCCCCTACCCGAGATCCACCGGTTCTGACACCGACATTGGTGCTTTCATTGAGAGTTCCTCTGTGTCGTTGCTGCAAGGCTTGATGGCGCCTTCAATCGTCGACAACACGTTCCAGGGCGAGACTTTTCTCCCCGGACAGATCTTCGTGTTTGACGGCTTCGCACTGCGGGCCAATTCACTTGGCCATCTGGAGCAGATCGACAGCTACGCCCCTGGCCACCAGGTTAGGTTCGGAAACCTGAACTACACGACCGATATTCGCGGAGACTCGATCTTCGACTGATTCAGGCCTGTGCCAGGAGCACCAAACAGTCACGATGAGCACGGCTTAGACCTGTTGTTGGACAATGCTCGAGATATCACCCCTGCAGTAGCCCCGGACCTAAATCTGGAGTAGGCTGCATCGCCTAATGCCGGAGGGATGGACCCTGCCCCGCAGGCCACATACTCATCGGCGGTGGAGCCGAACACAGGTCTCACCTCTGTGGAAGCCTGTAACTCCGGACCCCCGGACTTGTATTCGGTTGTTGGTTCCAGTCCGCGCACTCCCGAGCCAGCCGAGCCAGGTTGGGCCCCGGTAATGGAGTTTACTGCTGCGGATATCTTCCAACACTCGCCCTTTGGCGACATGTTGAACTCGTTAAAATCTCTCTCTTTGACAGGAGACTCTTGGCCGAACAATGTCCGGCTCGAGTGGGATGCAGGCGATGAAGGAAGTCGTTGCCCACCCACCACCCACTTCATTGCCATGGTTGATGATTTAACCGACGTGCTTGACTTCGACTCCGAAGGCATCGACGGTTTGGACGACGATGCAGGATAAGATTCAGAATCTCTGGGGCGCTGGACTACTACCTCGTCACACGATATATACATGGTGGATACGCCCAAGGAGGACAACGGCGATAATCCGGAAGATAAAACCCCTGGGCAAAAGCCAAAACGAAGGCGCAGACGCCGCTCAAAGTCCAGCAACAATAAAAATAGCGACAAGAGCGCCAGAAAGATCGACATACCAGTCAACTCCGAAGGCAACAATGACCACATGGACCCAGTGATGGAGCAGGATGAGCCAGGTCACGCCGAACCTAGTTCGGAGCAGACGCCCAATCATAATGATCCCGAGGGACGAGTTCATCAAACCGCCCAGGACAAGAACACAATCCGGACGATGATGCATTCATCATCCCGGAAAAGCGCGTGGAACGAGACAACCTCCACAGAAGGCTTATGGCCACAGAGAGAAGTCTAAAGAAGCAAAAGCAACGGCTAAAAGCTGCACAGGAAACGCTCAATCGCAGATGGAACAAAGTGCTAGACACTGAAGAAAGATACGGCGACGATCACCATACAAAGAGCTATCCAAAATGCAAGCTACTACCAGAATTCGACGACGAGGCCATTCCACCAAAGAATAATACGACCAGGAGGCCAGACGTACCGCTTCATAACCGCAACAGAGTGGCTACCGACGCCGCGCACGATCTACGTGAGCACCTGTACAAGAAAGCCGGCGCGGCCAGATCCATCTACGGATCTAAAGGACACACCCCGGCGAGGGACTATGGTCACCAAAACGATCATACCAACCCAATACCAGTTCGGAATAAACACCGGACACAACAACAGCCGACGGCATGCCACAACACGTCCAGATACAGAGGGGCTTCTCACCCCCTATGCTTCACAGAAGAAGTACTGGACCATGAATTTCCACAAGGTTTTAAACCTGTGAACATAGAGGCATACGACGGAATGACAAACCTAAAGTGTGGATCGAGGATTTTATCCTGCATATTCACATGGCTCGTGGGGATGACTTCCACGCCATCAAATAACTTCCCCTCAAGATGAAGGGACCAGCTCGACACTGGTTGAAGAGCCTCCTCGAAAATTCAATTGGGAGTTGGGAGGAACTCGAGGATGCTTTCAGGGCCAATTTTCACGGGACTTATGTCCGGCCTCCGGATGCGGACGATTTAAGTCACATAATCCAACAGCCCGCAGAGTCCGCCCGCAAGCTTTGGAACAGATTCGTCACTAAGAAGAATCAAATTGTCAATTGTCCTGACGCCAAAGCGTTAGTGACATTCAAACACAGCATCCGCGGCGGGTGGCTCGCCAGACACCTCGGCAAAGAAAAGCCAAGGACAATGGCAGCCTTAACAAGCCTTATGACCCACTTTTGCATGGTGAAGATAGATGGTTGGCCCGTAAAGGCACCAGCGACCCAAGCACATCCAAAATAAGGGACGGAAATGGGAAGCCACGCGTAATAAAAACAAACGCCAAAACAAGGAAGAGAGCCCGGACAACACAATGGTCAATGCCGGATTCAGGGGCTCTCGACCCGATCAGCAAAAGAAGCCATTTAAAGGCAGTAAAGAGGGACCGTCCGATCTGAACAGAGTCGTGGACAGACTGTGCCTAATTCATGGCACCCCCAACAAACCTGCGAACCACACGTACAGAGAGTGTTGGGTCTTCAAGCAGGCCGGCAAATTAAATGCTGAACACAAGGGAAGGGAAACACCAAGTGAAGACGAGGATGAACCTCCCCAGCCGAACACTGGGGGACTGAAAAATTCCCACCAGAGGTTAAAAAGTAAACATGATCCACGCAACTCACACATCCACGAGAAGGCACGAACGCGCGCTCAGAGACGTGTACGATATAGAGCCCATCGTACCCACACCTAACTACTGGATGGCTTGTCCGATCACCTTCGAGCACATGGACTGCCTAAATGGTATTCGGCGCGGAGGATCAGAGGCCTTCGTGCTTGACCGAATAATCAACGGATACATCTCACCCACGTCCTCATGAACGGCGGCAGCAGTCTGAATTTAATATACGAGGACACTGTCCGCAGGATGGGGATAGACCCATCCAGAATTATCCAAAGCAACACCACCTTTGAAGGGTGATACAGCGTTGAAGCCTCGGCGAGGGCTCCGTCGCACGGAGGTAACATTCGCTCCCGTGCAACTCGAAACCGAAGAACTACTTTTCACCATCGCACCCTTCCAAAGCGGCTATCATGCATTGCTTGGAAGAACGGCCTTCACCCGCTTCAACGCATTACCGCACTATGCCTACCTTACACTCAAGATGCCCGGTCCATGTGGCGTCATCACCGTTAACGGAAACACAGAGCGCTCTTCACGCGCAGAGGAACATGCGATGGCCATAGCGGCCGGACTATAAGCGGCCTCCAATATCAGAAAGCATGACTGGTCACTAAGACCACAGACATGGTTAGACGAGTCCGGCAGCCCGGACAAAACTAAACCAGGGCACCGTATATATCCCATACAAGACACCAGGGGCTATAATTATTTAATATAGCCCCACACTTGGCTCAACCTTATTGGCAGTCCAACGTCTTACACTTTTACTATCCATCGCATACTTATGTTGTACTCTCCTACACGAGTTTTCTTTTTTACAGATAACATTCGCGCGATACCCTTCCATGATACGGCATAATGGAGACAAAGGCGCATACGTGCAACAGGGCCCCACTCAAAGGTTTCTCTTTACATTAAGCCCCTGTGTAAACCTTTTCTATTGCCTCTTGTTGTTTAAACATCCCATGGGTTCCATACCCACAGAGGATACTGCCGTTATTGGCATTTCGCCACGACAGACTAATGCACGTACCTAGAAATACAGGGTTTATAATGAATGGACATTCTTCAGCCCATTTTCTGTTATAAAGACCTAATACCTTCGGGAGTGTTCGACGTCACGAGTTTGGCCTTATATGCATCAACTCCAAATCATGTCTTTGGTCAAATGTTGGGTTTGCCCGACTCCTGGGTTTGCCGCCTTACGTTTCGTTCTTATCGGCTAAGGCGGCCAAATGAGAACTACTGCGATTGTGCCCTGGTTATTCCGGATGAGAACCTCGAGAGAAAGTTAAAATTGATCATCATGATGTAGCGAGACTGTTCAACCACTCGAAGACTTACCGGAATCTTTAGGATTCCTCCGCATTAATGAAGGACCGTTTCCCGACCATGTACATATGCGCCCGTATTCGGATGCACGCAAAAGTACTAGGGTCTACATAGTAGCCCCACTGTCAAACTCCTATGCCTAAGTGAAAGTGTTACAGCTATATAGTCCGGTTGCCTAGTTCGACGTGCGATCACCTCCTTAATGGACCAAGACGTTGGAACAAGTGTGATTATGCATATTTTTTGCAAACACACCCACATTGTATGCGGGCTCCTAGGGTCGGTCGAGGCTCTGATACCAACTTGTCATGCCCAATATGCGACCCTATCCAAAAGGAACTCGAAGGTCCCACCAAGGATAGACCCGCATATTGAAACGCTTTTGCAAGGTGGATATCATTACATCAACATTACATAATAGATGGGGATACATACAAAAGGCATACAAATGCTGCAAGAATACATCAATACAAGATACATAAGATGAACATCCGGCTACGGATGGAATACAAACAGAAGCTCAAACGACATCCACCCTGCTAGCCCAGACTGCCGACCTGGAACCTATCCCCTGATCGAAGAAGCAGAAGAAGAAACTCTGAAACAAGCAAACATCGCTCTCGCGTCATGATCATCGCATAACCTATACCTGCAACTGTTGTTGTAGTAATCTGTGAGCCACGAGGACTCAGCAATCCCATTACCATGGGTATCAAGACTAGCAAAGCTTAATGGGAAAGGAAGGGGTAAAGTGGTGAGGTTACAGCAGCGGCTAAGCAAGTATGGTGGCTAACATACGCAAATGAGAGCGAGAAGAGAAGCAAAGGAACGGTCGTGAACTAGTAATGATCAAGAGGTGATCCTGAACTCCTACTTACGTCAATCATAACCCAAAGACCGTGCTCACTTCCCGGACTCCGCCGAGAAGAGACCATCACGGCTACACATGCGGTTGAGGCATTTTAATTCGGATCTGGTGTCAAGTTATCTACAACCGGACATTAACAAATTCCCATCTGCCACATAACCGCGGGCACGGCTCTCGAAAGTTTATAATCTGCAGGGGTGTCCCAACTTAGCCCATGATAAGCTCTCGCAATCAACGAAGGATATACCTTCTCCCAGGAAGAACCGATCAGTCTCGGAATTCCGGTTAACAAGACATTTCGACAATGGTAAAACAAGACCAGCAAGACCGCCCGATGCGCCGACATCCCGATAGGAGCTGCACATATCTCATTCTCAGGGCAACACCGGATGAGCACTCCGTACAACTAAAACCAGACCTCAAGTTTCCCTAAGGGGGCGCTGCAAAGGACTCTAGATCGGACCAACACTTAGGCAAGCATTGACCCGGGGGGGGCTATAACAAAGATGACCCTTGGGTTAATTACTCCCAAGGGAAATGTAGGTGGTGGTGAGGCAAATGGTAAAACCAAGGTTGGGCCTTGCTGGAGGAGTTTTATTCAAAGCGAACTGTCAAGGGGGTCCCATAAATCACCTGACCGCGTAAGGAACACAAAATCCGGGAACATAACACCGGTATGACGGAAACTAGGGCGGCAAGAGTGGAACAAAACACCAGGCATAAGGCCGAGCCTTCCACCCTTTACCAAAATATATAGATGCATTAATTAAATAAGAGATATTGTGATATCCCAACATAATCCTGTCCACCATGGAGCAATCTTCAATTTCACCTGCAACTAGCAACGCTATAAGAGGGGCTGAGCAAAAGCGGTAACATAGCCAAACAACGGTTTGCTGGGAAGGGTGTCAAAGGTTAGAGGTTCATGGCAATTTGGGGGGCTTGAAGAGCAAAAGATAGGTAATGCAGCATAGGGATAGAATGAAGCAACTAGCATAGCAATGATAGTAGTGAGATCCAAGGTAGTGGTCATCTTGCCTGAAATCCCGCTAGGAAGAAGAACGAGTCCATGAAGAAGATGAAGCCACGAAGACGAACCAAGCGTAGACGTACGAATCCTCACGATCGCAACGAAACGGGAACTATCGAGAAGAAGCACACAACATAGTAAACACACCACACATAGACAAGACATGATGCACAACAAGCATGATGCATGACAAAGCTACATGAGGCTACTCATGGCAAGAGATGATGCAAACAAGAACAACACATCAAAGCAAGTTTAAATGAGGCTGGGAACAACATATAACAATTCCAGTAAGTCCTCATATGCATATTTCGAAATTGGTCCAGAACTGAATAACCTTATGTAGTTGTTAAACAGCAAGTTAAAGAGCACCAAGAGGATCTACACGAAATTCTAGTCAAGTTACATATAAAGTTCATTAGATTCAGAGCTACGGCCTAGAAGATATGAGCAAAACAAGTTAAACATGGCATTGATGCAAAATGCATACAAACATCAAGCAAACACACAAAAATAAGGATGCAACATCATAATATGAAACTACATGCAAAAACAAGCAAGTTTCATATAGAGCACACACAAAACGGAGCAACGGTTCAACACACACACACACTATACAAGACATCACAACAATCTGTCCAAAACAGCAAGTAGGTGTATTGCAAGCACCAAAACAACAAGCTACAGCACCCCAACATAAGAACAAAAGGCCTGAGCATGAAGTACATGCAAAGCACAACAAAACATGAACACTGAGCTATCTCCAGAAAAGACTAGAACATGCTCAAAAGGACATGGGAAGATTGCAAATAATAACAGTTTTAGACTTTAGCAGAAATAACATCAGGTTGCAATGTTTAAAGCTATCAAACAACATGTTACAGGAACTTAACATGGCAAACAAAGGCATGGAATGAATCTAATAAATGCATAGAACAGAAGTCCTTTACTGACCATGAGCCAAAAAGGAACAAAAAATATGATGGCACCCATGTAAACATGGCAAGTTATATTACAGATTCATACATGGCAGGAACAACAATAAGTAGGCATGTTGGTGAGCTTGAACCACTCACCACAGAGCAATACATGGCATGGCAAGGCAACCAACAGTAAGAAGACATGTTTGTGAATCTAAGAATGGCAAGAGCAAGTTCATAGGATGCATGGATCACTAGCAAACAATGATGGAAACATTGAACTTAATGTTAACAGGCTGACAGCAACATTATTTAGCAACTTTGGAGCAAGATAACAACAAGCTATAGCGGGCTATAATTGCAACCAAGGGCATGAATGGATAAAGCAAGACATGTATAACAAAACATCCTTAGTGAACAATCTCCAGATTATGCACGAAATGACTTGTAGCAGCAGGTGAACATAGCAACAAAATATAACAGAATCAGCCTAGTAAAACAGCAACAGCAAGTACCCTACTTAACAAGCTTGATGCACTCACTACACAAGTCACAAAAATACATGGATTTCACCTCTGGAAAGATGGCATAGCATAGATCAAAACACATATAGACATCAACCTCATAGGATGCACACATCAAACATGGCAAAAATGACAAATGAGCAAGTTATAACAGTTTCAGCAGATTAACATCAACATGCACTCTTCCAACAGCATTTCGGGCATCAAGATGAGCTCAAATGGAAATGATTCAATGAAATGAAATGAAGTACACGTTGAGGCGAACAATTTGACATATTACACGCACGAAACGAAGCAGTATGCAGAGAGTTATGATGCGATGAACATGGCATGATTATGCAAAATATTTCGGGACTTGGGTGATTTTCGGTGGGGGAAAGTCAACCTGAGGCAGCACGGATTCCGAGGCAGCGCCGGATCTCGTCGGAGATGGCCAGAGAGAGGCCGGAGGAGGCGGGGAGAGGCAGATCTGAGGCTCCCTCGGCCGGATCAGGCCGGATCCGGCGCGGGACGGCGGCGGAGGAGGCCGGGCGGCGAAGCGGGCGGCGGGCGCGGCGGGCTCGGAGAGGCGCCAGCAGGAGGCGGAACGACGCCGGTGGCGCCCGCGGAGGGGCGGGCTGCTGGGCGGCGCCGGACGAGGAGGCACCGGGCGCCGGGCGGGGACGCGGCGCAAGCGCGGAGATGAGCATGAGCATGGTGCGGGCCGTGGGGCGGCGTCGAACTGGCGGGCATGGGCGCGGCGCCGGACGCGTGGCGGCACCGGTTGGACGAGGGCGAGGCGGGCTGGCGTGGCGCCACGGGATTGGCGGGACGGCGTGGGGGCTGGCGGTGGGCGTGTCCGCGATCGGGCGGACATGTCCGATGGCCGCGAGAGGAGCGGGGCTAGGGTTGGACTGCGCGAAAAATCCGGGAGGGACACATATTTATAGGTAGAGGGAGCTAGGAGAGTCCAAATGAGGATCGGTTTTCGGCCACGCGATCGTGATCGAACGACCGAGAGCATGGAGGGGAGTTTGCTGGGTTTTGGGCCACTTTGGAAGGGGTGTTGGGCTGCAACAAAAGAGGGCTTTGCGGTTACCCGGTTAACCGTTGGAGTATCAAACGACCTCCAAATGGCACGAAACTTGACAGGCGGTCTACCGGTGCTATACCAAAGCCGCTTGACAAACCTCGGGCCATTCCGAGAACATTTAACACCCGCACAAGAGAAGAGGCAAAAAGGGGACGCCGGATGACATAGGAGTGCCGGATTGCAAAACGGACAACGGGGAAAATGCTCGTTTGCATGAGACGAACATGTATGCAAAATGAAATGCACATGATGACATGATATGAAATGCATATGATGACATGGCAAAGTGCAACACGCAAGCAAACGACATGGCAACGATGTCAAATAACTGGAAGACACCTGGCGCATCGAACCCGGGGCATTACACCTTGGATGCGCGAGACTCCCCGCTTTCCGTAGCCGCAAACCGCGTCCAAAACCGAGCCCTGTGGGCGTTTCCCGAGAACCTCCGCCGTCTCTGGCATTGGCGGCAACGAGCCGTGGACCAAGTCCGGCGAGGTTGACCCGTTTGACCTGGGGTGTGATCCCCCCAGGGTCACTGACGTGCGGGCCTGTCCTGTTAACATTTAGTTAGATTTAGATTAGTGCTAATTAACCCTGACAGTTAGTTTAGACACTAACCAGTGGGCCCAGGCCCTAATTAACCTAGGTTAGTGCTAACGTAACACTGACATGTGGGCCCCAGCCGTCAGGTTTGACCTGGGTTGGCGCCTTTGACCTGATGACGTCACCCCGACGTCATGCTGATGTAGTTAATCTTCTTCTGTATTTATTCTTATTCAGGAAATCCAGAAAATTGCCTAAACTTCTAAAATTCATAGAAATTAAACCGTAACTCCAAATGAAATAAGATATATATGAAAAATGATCAGAAAAATCCAATCAATCCACCTGTACTGGTTTCATGCATGTTTAAACAACTTAACCTTGCTGTTTAGTGCAAAACATGATAAGCACTATTTAAATTCATAAGATGAGTTTGGGGTTGAATCATTGGTTCAAAATGACTCAAGCCCATCTGGTTCTAGTTGTATTAGCCCAACACACTCATTTTGCCATGTCGTGATCATGCATCATATTGTGCATTGCATTGATTGTATTTCTTCTCTGTTGCCGGTATTTGTCCCCTCTCGGTAGACGATGTTCTGACGTTGTGATCGTTGACACCGATGAAGACTCAATGCTATCTTTAGAAGTGCCAGGCAAGCAAAACCCCCTTGTTCATTCCGATACAACCCCACTCTCTCGCTCCTGCTCTATTTTACTGCATTAGGACAACAACGATACAACTACTACTTGCTGCGGTAGTTGAACCCCTTTATCCTCTACATGACCTGTCATTGCCACAGTAAATAGATGAAACCCACTAGCATGAGTAGGAGTTGTTTGAGCCCTGATGTGCCTACTCATTCATGCTTGTTGTCATGGCTGCTATTGCTTAGAGTTGTGTCAGGTCTGATTCATCGGGGATGAATCGGAGGTGTGTGAACCTGTCCTACTGTTGAGAGCTAAGTGCGTGAACACGATTTGGTAAAGGTAGCGGTGAGAGGCCATGTAGGAGTACATGGTGGGTTGTCTCGTTGCAGCCGTCCTCAGGAACTGAGTTCTTGTTTGTGATCCATGAACAGTTACTACCACACATTGGGTTCCGGTAACTCGATCTCTGTCCAGGAGTTGCAACTAGTTTCTGGTGTTTGTAGGTAGTGTTAGTAGTCTACCAAGTGGCACCCGGTACAGGTGGGCTTGGGACAGACTAAACCTGATGTACGGTGTACCAAGTGGCACCGGATGGTGGGCTTGGGAACCTGCTCACATCGTTTGGGGCCGTGGTGACACCCGGCCGGATCTCCTTGCGGATGGAACCCGAATAGGCGATAAACTGGACGAGAGACTTGTGTGGTTAGTCGGTCATGGCCGACTCCTCGCCAAAGCTTCTGTTGGGGATATTACCACTAGGTGTAAACCGCCAAGTTTGGGCGGGTTAGCTCCGCTTAGTGGTGTAGTCATGGAAAGGCCCAAGGCACGTAGTCGGTTTAGAACTTGTAGCCGTAAACCGGCCTGATGTATGACTTGTATTGTAAGTTAGGAATAGGGAGATACCAACCGGGATACGAGTATGAACCGGTTGGGACTCTGCAAACCGACGGGCGTCACTTGTGTATATAAGGGGACGACCCGGCGGCGGTTTAGAGGGACAACAACCACAACTCGAGCCTAGGCGAAGCTTATTTGCTCCCTAGCCATCGAGACTACATCAATTCCATCACAACTAGACGTAGGCTTTTACCTTCATCGAAGGGGCCGAACTAGTATAAACCCTCGTGTCTTTGTGTCCGCTTTAACCCCTGCAAGTAAACCCGTTGCGATGGCTCCACGACTAAGTCCTCATGCTAGGACATCTGCCGTGACAAATCCACGACAGTTGGCGCCCACCGTGGGGCTATCGCACGATGGTTTGACGATCTTGGAGGGCAAGCTCAAAGGACTCGAAGGCTACGTCGTGGGCCGGATGACCAAGAGTCGTCGCGGCCGGATCTACATCGACGATGCTGGATGGGGTCCCGAGGCCGATTCAATCGAATATGGATACCGGGTCCCCTTCGGCGGCATACATGTTTTCATCGGCAAGACCGGAGGGCCTGGACCTGAGCCAGACACCTGCACCGAATTCGTCGAGACGGCTCATCGCGCGACCAGCCCGAGCTAAACCGTCCGTGAAGCATGTCTTCGTTGGAGCTACCCATGGAGGGAGTATGATGCGGTTCGTAGTACGGTAGCGAAACCGTCGTTTACTCGGCGATGAATCTTGAGCAGGAGACCGAGTCATTGTACCAGCTGCGGGATGGTATGATCGAGGCTGTTCGATGGTGACGAGATTCGGACCCCCAAGCCAGCTAAACCGGATCGGTATATTCATGGCCGGTACTCAGGCCGCAAACCTGTTTTCAACCGCAGCAGCAATGCTTTCCGGTTCAGCAGCGGCAGCAGGGGCAGGAGGCCCGGTGCGCCCGCCGGTTCAGGTTTTGTCAGATCTGTTTGATGCGCTAGCAGCGCTCATGGCGGAGGATAACCCAGCGGATCAGGAGGCTCATAACGCAGAAATTGCGAAGGTGAAAGAGCAGATCACGCAAGCCAAAGCGGATCTAGTGGCAGAGAAGGAGCGCATGGCCGCAGAGCGGGCCGCTTTAGATGCACAAGCTTACAAACTCATGCTTGACCAAAACGCGTCGCAGGAGGTGTTGAAGCGGAAGTACAGATCGCGCCTGCCATCAGGATTTGACCCTAGAAACCTCTTTCAAACCCCCGGAGCCGGACCCAGTAACCCGCCCCAGCACAGGGAGGTAAACCGGATTGAGCCACCAGGGGCGGGAGCGACGGTCCAACCGCGCCTGATGGAGCCCCCGCAGCAGAATACGGTGATTCCTCCGCCGATACAGACGCCCCCGGGCCATTACTCTAACCCTATGGACAACCCTGGTTGCTGTTTGCTGCACGATTGAGGCGATCGATCGAGGAGATTCCCCACAAGCAGTTGAGACACGCCGGGTTAAAGAGCTTCTCCGGACTGCACTGATCCAGCAGGAAGCATACTCATACAGCCGTGATCGGATTCACTCTACACCAACCAGGGCAATTTCAACAACCAGAGTAATCAAGGTAGCCAGCAGCAACAGCAGCAGTCAGGCTATCAGAGCCAGCCAAAGCAGTTGAATGGCGGCAAGTATCATGTTTTCACAACCAGTTTGGACAAGCGGGATCGGAAGCTTCACAAGCAGGCGATAAATCTGTTGAACCGGCTTTGCCACGGTATTTGCGTTGGTCGAGCAGCCTATCGTATGGAGCGTAGAGGACCATCCCCCGGTTGATAATCCGGTCGGTGGCTTTGGTGGTAGACCCCGGGTTGGGGCTATAAGTTTACTAAGGTACTTATGGATGGAGGAAGTAGTATCAATATATTGTATTATGACACTTTCCGTCGCATGGGTCTCACAGATAAAGATCTCGGACCGTCAATACGGTGTTCCATGGTGTAGTGCCAGGCAAATCTGCTTATCCTATTGGCAAGATAGCCTTGGATGTGGCCTTTGGAGATGAGCATGATTCCCGGTCTGAAAAGCTAACTTTTGAAGTGGTGAAAATCCGGAGCCCATATCATGCCTTGTTTGGACGGCGGGCTTATGCTAAGTTCATGGCACGACCTTGTTATATCTACTTGCAGCTCAAAATGCCGGGTTACAAAGGAACAATAACGGTGCATGGAAGCCGCCGAGTCGCTTTGGAATGTGAGGAAGGAGATGCAGCTTATGCAGAGGCGGTCTGTGCCACAGAGGAGTTGAAATTTTATAAGGACAAGGTTGATCCGGCAGATATGACCCCTTTGAAGAAGCCTACTACAGAGCATGAATCGGATCTGAAATTCAAATCGGCAGCTGAAACCAAGCTTGTTGACTTTGTGCCAGGCGATTCGTCCAAGCAGTTCACTGTCAGTGCCAACCTGGATCCTAAATAGGAAGGCGCTCATCGAGTTCATCCGCGAGAACCGGGACATCTTTGCATGGAAGCCATCGACATGCCGGTGTCCGAGGAACTCGCTGAGCACACACTTAATGTGGATCCTAAGTATAAACCGGTGAAACAGTTCCTCCGCGGTTTAATGAAGAGAGCGCAAGGCTATTGGGAAGAGGTAGCGAGCTCTGGCGGTGGCTTTATCATTGAAGTGTTTCATCCAGAGTGGCTTGCTAATCCGGTGCTGGTCCTTAAGAAAAACGGCACCTGGCGTATGTGTGTGGACTACACAGATCTTAACAAGGCTTGTCCAGCAGATCCTTTTGCTCTCCCCCGCATTGATCAGATTATTGATGCCACGGCAGGATGTGAGCGGTTAAGCTTTTTGGACGCATACTCTGGATATCATCAGATCAAGATGGCAGTTAAGGACCAGGAGAAAACGGCGTTTATAACTCCCTTTGGAGCCTTGTGCTATGTATCTATGCCTTTTGGGCTCAAGAGCGCCCAGGCTACTTATCAGCGGTGTGTACAGAATTGCTTACATACATAGATCGGCCGCAATGTGCATGCTTATGTAGATGACATTGTGGTGAAATCAAGACGGAAGGAGACGCTGGTGGAAGATTTGAAGGAGACCTTCGACAACCTGCGCATTTATAAGATGATGCTTAATCCGGCCAAGTGTGTTTTTGGTGTTCCGGCTGGCAAGTTATTGGGGTTCCTGGTGTCAAACAGAGGAATCGAGGCTAATCCGGAGAAAATTAAAGCCATCACCTCCTTGGCTAAACCAAAGTGTATCAACGATGTTCAACGCTTGGCGGGCCGGATTGCGGCATTGAGCCGGTTTATCAGCCGCCTCGGAGAGAAGGCCATTCCTTTATACCAGATGCTGAGGAAGACAGATCATTTTGTCTGGAGTCCAGCTGCTGACGAAGCTTTTGAGGACCTAAAGCGGCAATTGGCCAACCCGCCCGTCCTTGCGGCTCCGGTTGACAAGGAACCGCTGTTATTATATGTGGCAGCAAATGCACGAGCGGTGAGCGTAGCCATTGTGGTAGAGCGCAAGGAGGCAGGAAAGGAATATCCGGTTCAACGGCCGGTTTATTATATCAGTGAAGTACTTATTGAGTCCAAGCAGAGGTATCCGCATTGGCAGAAGCTAGTCTATGGTGTTTTTATGGCCAGCCGGAAGCTGAAACAATATTTCCAAGGGCATCCTATTACAGTGGTTAGTTCAGCTCCTTTGGGTGATATCATACAAAACCGGGAGGCGACTGGCCGGATTGCAAAATGGGCCATCGAGCTTGGGCCACATGGGCTCAAGTACACACCACGCACAGCAGTGAAATCACAAGCACTTGTTGATTTCATTAATGACTGGACGGAGTTACAAGCACCAGAGGAGAAGCCGGATCATACATATTGGACTATCCACTTCGATGGATCCAGGCAGTTGGAAGGCTCGGGGGCTGGAGTAGTTTTAACTTCCCCACGAGGTGATAAGTTTTGTTACGTTCTCCGCTTAATGTTCCCTTGTACTAATAATGCAGCTGAGTACGAAGCCTTGCTCCATGGTCTCGAATGGCTAAGGAGATGAACTTAAGCCGGGTTAAGTGTTTTGGTGACTCGGACCTGGTGGCACGACAAGTGTCCGCACTTGGGATTCTAAGGACCCCCTCATGGCTGCATATCGTCGAGAAGTGGATAATATTGCAGGTTGTTTCAAGGGCTATCAAGTGGATCATGTGGATCGCCGGAAGAACGAAGCAGCAGACGCTTTAAGCCGTTTGGGTTCTCAGCGTAAACCGGTTCCCCCTAATGTCTTCCTCGACGTCTTGCACAATCCGTCGGTTCAGCTCCCTGGTGAAGCGGATTTGGCAATTCCTGATCCGGAGTCTCAGTTGGTGGCAGCATTACATGCTATTCCGGATTGGACGGTTCCTTACCTTGCATATATGACTCGAGGAGAGTTGCCAGACGATGAAGTTCTGGCCAGGCAGATAATCCGGCGCTCCAAGTCTATGACGATTCTTAATGGTGAGTTGCATCATTGCAGTGTTTCAGGGGCGTTTCAACGCTGCGTTTCCCCTGAGGAAGGTTGTGAAATTCTACGAGAAATCCATGAAGGGGATTGTGGGCATCACGCCGGTTCAAAGTCCCTGGTGGCGAAGGCATTCCGTCATGGATTTTACTGGTTAACTGCTCATGCTGATGCGGAGGACTTGGTCAAACGGTGCGATGGATGTCAGAAATTCTCCAGGCGTGCTCATGTACCGCGCAGAATTGCGTATGATCCCAATAACGTGGCCGTTTGCGACACTGGGGCTGGATATGGTCGGGCCTTTAAGCGATCCAAGGATAAGAAGACCCACTGTTAGTGGCGGTGGACAAGTTCACCAAGTGGGTTGAAGCAGAATCGTCGATAAGTGTGATGCGGCAACAATGATGCAGTTCATCAAAAGGTGATTTTCGGTTTGGCTTTCCACAGTATCATTAATCGACAATGGCACTAATCATTCCAAGGAGCTATGAAAGAATTACGTGAGCGTGAGCATATCCGCTTGATGTATCGTCGATGGCGCACCCACCCAACGGGCGGCGAGCGTGCTAATCAGAAATCTTGCGAGGCATCAAACCCGACTTCGGTTCCATTACGAGAACGCCAGGTGCTGGGTTGAAGAGCTCCCATCGGTACTATGGAGTATCAATACTACGCCAAACCGGTCTCACGGCTACACGCCTTTCTTCATGGTTTATGGAGCGAAGCAGTTCTCCCGGCGATGTCGAGCACGATTCGCCCGTGTAGCGGCTTATGTTGAAGCGGACAATGAGGTGGCACGACGGGGCGCTTTGGACCTCTTGGATGAGGAGCGTGATATGGCAGCCGCTTCGTCGGCGATTTACCAAAGCAAGATCTCCGTCGTTATCACGATCGCGGGTTAAAACCGAGCCTTTCGGGAAGGAGATTTGGTGCTTCGCCTCATCCAGACGCATGATATGCACAAGTTATCCCTCCTTGGGAAGGACCCTTTGTGGTCGAGAAGAATCTGCACAACGGTTCCTACTATCGATTGATATTCGAGAGCATAAAGACTCACGTACATCGAGGAGGAGACCAATAGGCCGTGGAATATAGCTCATCTTGACCTTACTACACATGAGTCATCGGCTCGGTTTATGTACATAGCATGACAATGTATATATTATCTTGATATAATAAAAATCAGGGCCTCACCAAAGCGGGTCTCTGTCTTTCTTCTCATGTGTGGTTACATGGAGTGTTTATGTTTTAAAGCGGCCTCCGGTTTACCCCTTGACGATTATATTTATCACTTGGGGGCTTGGTGGTGTCGAACCAATGCAACACCTCTTGATAGGCGAATGCCACCAGATCATTTGGGGACACGGTCACGTCTGAACCGGTCACGCCTCTTGGTCGGCCAATAGGGCCAGCGTCACTTGGGGGCTTGGTCGAACCCGAACCAATGTCACACCACTTGGCCGGCGTACTCGCCAAGAGTCTTTTGGGGACCTGGCCGACCAGCACCATCGCTACGCCTTCGGGGGGCTTGGTTGCGTCTGACCATGGTAATGCCATCTGACCAGCTCCATGAAGCTTTACTTTTTATTGACTTTGTTGCCATATTTGGTGTTCGATTCTTGTTGCGTTTTCAAAACCCGACGAATATTTTTATCCGGTTTAGCTGTCAGTAACAAACTGACAGGACACGGTTTGGTATTACACCGAAGTTTTCCTCTTTCCGGTTTACCTTTTTCCGGTTCATCCTTATGGAGGAACATGGGGGCTTGTGCTGATTCAGCACGCCTATGTGGGGGTTATTGTTTTCCCCAAACGGTTATGGTTTTTAACAAAAAAGCCTCCGTTTCCAGATTGGCTACGCCAGCTTCATGCCCGGATATGGCAGGTATTTGTATCATATACTAATTGGTTTTCAATACATAAAATATATTGGATGCCGTAAACCGGCTGGCGGTATCACCGCCGCCGAAGTTCAATCTTTTGGTTGCAGGGAGTATGAATTAAGCAAAAGTTTCCTCGATGCGCGAAGGCATACCCAGGCAGCAAAGTTTTAACTAAGGCTATTACAAGGCAACACAGTGCCCAAATGAGATCAGTGTTTTTTAAACCGGCTACCGGTTCACAACTGTTCTTCATCCTCCGCCGCTTCAGCATCTTCGTCTCTACCCATTGGCTGGAAATCCACAGAGGTCCAGTCGATGCCCATTAGCGCTTGGAAAACAGCCTCTTCGTGAATCAGAGACGACGGTTCAATGTCAGGAGCGTAGGTGTGCTTACGGATTGGAGGGATCAAGTTTTCCGGTTCAAAGGTTGGAGCGGACACACGCTTGTTCTGATCATTGTATTGGGCTTGGTAGTGCTCCAAATCGGCTTCTTCCGCCAATTGACAAGCAAGCGGGCGTACCGCACGGTTTATTGCACGCAAGTCCTCTTCACTAAAGTCCGAGCCGTCTTCCTTCACACTGGGATAGCCCTGAGCTGCTTCCACGGGATCAAAATCCGGCACCCAGGCTTTGGCACGGATCAAGGCGTTGATGGCTCCGGTTCGTGCAGCAGATTTCTTTACCTCTTCAATCCGGGAGGGAAGGATGGATAACCGGTTCAGGGTATCTTGGATCAGGGACGGCGCTGGATTGTTATGGGACATGGTGGTAATGACGCGCTGGGCTCCGGTATAAAGCTGTTCCACTAAAGTATAAACGGCTTTCAGTTTCTTTCGCACGTCATTACCCAAGTGCCCAACACGTGTGCCTACATATGATAACAGGATAGTTTTAAACAGGAATAATGGGACAGCAGAAAAAGCATGTTGCGCTTATTCACAGGGAACTTACCGAAGATGGCTGCCGTCATAGAATGCACTTGCCGCTTCACGGCATTCAGATCATCCACCACCGGTTTAAGGGCAGCTTCAGCATTCTCGACCCGTTTTAGCAAGTTGGCCTTTTCGGTGGCCCAGACCGCCTGTTCCTTCTTCATGTTGTCCTTCACTTGTTCCGCAGCAGTCAAAGCACTGGTTAGCTCCTTCTTGGCTTTGTCATCTCGACTGCTTTGGGTTCTCAATGCCGCCTTGTAAATCGGCAATCCGATCATCCTTGATTTTCACCTCAGCTGCGCATTGAAAGTATGATCAGCCAACAATTATAGTTCAAGTCTCAACCACACAACATAGTTATATGCTTGACACTTGGGGGCTAATGTCCCTTCATTTTTTCTACTGCTGATACAAGGCAAAGTCCCAAGTTCAATACGAGTATTCAACTCGGCACTTGGGGGCTAATGGCTATTTGACTCTATTAAAGTGTCGTCAGGAAGTTTTTGGAGTGCCGGTTTACGTATGCATATTTCAACCGGCCCTGGCAGTTATGAGGGAAGATTGCAAAGTCTATCACAGAAAGTTATCAAGTACAAGTTTGATCAAAGATTGCAAACCGGCCCTTGGGGGCTACAAGGATTACTATATTGGTAATAAAAGAAAGGAGCGTTACCTCAAACTTATCTCTCATCAGGTTCACCAAGCCAGCTTCATAATCACGGCTACTGTAAAGCCGGTTTAGATATCCGGAATGAAGGTCTTGGGCGCTCATAGCGGCGTATGTTTCCAGCTCTACATTCCACTTTCCTTTGTTAAAAGTGGAAGAGTCTTCTTTCACAGTATGCCGGGTTAGAGTTGCAGCATTCCCCGGTTCAGAGTGGCCCGTTCCAGTGATTACAACGTCATCATCCTTCGATTCGACGGATCATGTGGGCACACCTTTTTCAGTCGGACTATGAGGATTTTCAAACCGGACAGTACGGGCGGCTGGATCAACAGACATTGAAACAGTCGCAGGCCTCTCCTCAGGAATCACATCTTCTTGAACCGGGGGATCACTCGGAATGTCTTCGAAGGCAACATTTTTGAGATCCGGCGCTGCTCATGATCTCAAGCGGCAGCCTCTTCACTATTTTCTCCAAGCGAGCTTTTTGTTGGGTTTCGGTTTGGTTACAAGAAACAAAGATTCAGAAATAAGGCACATACATTACAGAAGAAATTGACAAACATATGGCCATTTTAACTTACCCGACAGCTATCTTCAGCGGTGGTAGTTGAGTGGTGACGATTCGCCAGATGATGAATGAGAGGTGACCGATAATCGGAGTCGGACGGATTAAGAGGTTGTGGAATAAACCCGCTTTGGAATTCAAGGTAATAAAAGGTTGAAACCTCGGTGCGGCGCTTTCGAGCCGGGCTGTTTGGTAAACCGCAGAGGTAACTACCGTCCGTTGTGCGGGTTGTGCGGCGGGCTTCATGCTGCTGTGTCTTCATAAGAAGTTTGGGATCCAAGTAAGCAAGGGGGTGAGAAAAGTTAACTTTCCGGTTTGCCCGGCGAAATTTTGGTGAAGGCAAATTTGTTGAATCGGAAGAGAGAATGGTTACCTCGGCAAATCCTGCGTTGTTGGCTTGGCGTCATCGACAAGCATCGTCATCAATAAGACGAATAAAAAACAAGCCAAGAGAATCAAGTTCCGGATTACCCACATCATCATCGATGGCCGGGTCAGACGAAGCCGTGGTTTTCCTCTTGTGGGCGGACTTTTTAACAACTTTTGTTTTGGGCCGGTTTTGCCGCCCAGCCTTGTCCGTTTTATCTTGAGAGAGTTTCTTGCTCCAAAACGGATTATCACCCTGGATCAGAAATAATTGAGAGTTGGAAGTATAAAAGTAAAAGCAATATCTAATGATGACACAGTCAGAGACTTACCGCAGGAGGTGCGTTGAAGGTGCAGTAAGGAGCCAAGCCGGTTTGGGCACAAAGGTGCTCCGGTTCATTCAGCATCTTCCTCACTGAATCCGTGACTTCATCTTCGCAGTTCCATTTGGTGTGTCGGAGTGGGTCATCGGCGCTGCGGTATCTTGGCACATCAAACCGGAACGCCGGCTCAGAGGCAATATGCCCCAAGATAACCAGCAGCGTGCCAGATCGATCCCAGTTAAACCGTTGGCCATAAAGGCTCGAAGCTTGGACAATTGTGGAGCGTATCTGCTTCTCTCTTTGGCGGTTAATCGTTGCGGAAAGGGATGAGTGTTGCTTAGCCGCTCTGGACGAAAACCAGGTAAAGGATTTTCACCTTCAGGGGAAGTGTCTTTGCAGTAGAACCAAGTCGCGTTCCACTCTTTGGGATGTGTGTGGAGTTTGACGTGGGGATAAGTGATTTCCTTCCTCTTCTGGATAGCCATACCGCCTAACTCTGTGTTAGGGCCATCGGTGAACTCAGTGCGACGGTTTAGGTGGAAGAGATCCCGGAACAGCTCAACAGACGGTTCCTCTTGCAGATATGCTTCGGACAGCACTTGAAAGTGGCACAGTTTGGTAACAGAGTTGGGGCCGATGTCTTGGGGACGGAGCTGAAAGTTGGCCATCACATCCCGGTAAAATTTTGACCCGGGCGGTTTGAAACCCCGGGCCAGGTGATCCACGAAAACTACAACTTCACCCTCCTGAGGTGTGGGAGGACATTCCTCTCCAGGAACCCTCCAATGGATTGTATTTCGGTCGTCCAAAACGCCAATCGACACTAACTCATTCAGTTGTGTTTCAGAGACGCGGGAAGGGACCCAGTTGCATTCGTACACCTGTTTGGCCATCATAAGATCTACAAGGAGAAGGATCCGGTTTAAGAAGGTGCTTATTGCAGAGTGGTTGATTTAAGCTATGATAAGCCGGAGGCGTTTCCTACGAGTCAGTTCATTATGATATGATGTCAGATATGAGCTGGCGGTTCAACAAGGGGACTAATGGTATGCCGGTGCCGGTTTAGCAATTTTTTTACTATGGTGAGTTAAACCGCCTAATCTTGGCTTCGAAGGTAATGGACAGAAACAAGTTTCAGAAGATTTCATGTTTATTATGGATCAAACGCGAGTTTTCAGCAAACAGGAAGTGCGTCACGGAAGTAAAGAAGAAGCAGGAAATGCACTATAAGGTATATATAGATATATGCAGAAAATCTATGGGATTAAGATGAGAAAGTGCAGCGGGTATGCAGGAGTCGTCGTTTGGTACAGAACGGGATCCATAGCATGGCACAAAGCTAGAAAGGCGAAAACATACGAAGAACGTGGTATGAAGCTTGAACCCTAGAAACAGATCTAAGATGATGAACAGACTGAAGAAGGATAAGAGGTTTACCGGAAACGGAGGAGATGCGGAGAAAGGCCGCAGATTCTCGTCGTCTGAGTTGATGCAGCGGCCTGGGACGAAGCAGACGTTGATGACGACGACGGAGCTCCAAAGGCAGCGGCGCGAGGAAGAAGAAGAAGAGGAAGCGAAGGAAGAAACAGGATGACCCTTCGGTCCTATTTATAAGGCAGTAAAGCTAGGTCAAGCGCGTGAATCCAGGGACGGTCATTAAAGAAGGCGTTATAAAGGATAAACTTCAAGATGACGTCATGCCGGTTTACAGTGACCAGAAGCAGTGATGTCATGCCGGTTTACAGTGATCAGAAGCAATGACGATGAGACGGTTTATTACACAAAGAAGATGTCCAAGATGCAGGTTTTATGAAAGGATTGGCATGAACCAGTTCAAATCAATCTGGGGCCTAATGTTGGGGATATTACCACTAGGTGTAAACCGGCCATGTTTGGGCCGGGTTAGCTCCGCTAGTGGTGTAGTCATGGAAAGGCCCAAGGCCTGTAGTCGGTTTAGAACTTGTAGCCGTAAACCGGCCTGATGTATGACTTGTATTGTAAGTTAGAATAGGAGATACCAACCGGGATACGAGTATGAACCGGTTGGGACTCTGCAAACCGACGGGCGTCACTCGTGTATATAAGGGGACGACCCGGCGGCGGTTTAGAGGGACAACAACCACAACTCGAGCCTAGGCGAAGCTTATTTGCTCCCTAGCCATCGAGACTACATCAATTCCATCACAACTAGACGTAGGCTTTTACCTTCATCGAAGGGGCCGAACTAGTATAAACCCTCGTGTCTTTGTGTCCGCTTTAACCCCTGCAAGTAAACCCGTTGCGATGGCTCCACGACTAAGTCCTCATGCTAGGACATCTGCCGTGACAAATCCACGACACTTCCGCTTGAAGGTTGCCGAGATACACGAGGTGTACATGGCGGTAAGTGGCGAGAGCGTGTGTGAAGAAGTACACCCCTGCAGGGTTAACATCATCTATTCGAATAGCCGTGTCCGCGGAAAAGGACTTCTGGGTTGCCTGTACAGTTCATAGACAAGTGAAAGTGGATACTCTAAAATGCGCAAGATAAGCGTGAGTGCTATGGATGGCGTTCTCGTAGGGAGACGGAGCGGATCCATAGTGGTGTATTGATATGGTGAATATGTGGACTCGTGTGCGCCACCTCAAAAGAGTTACTTGAAGTCGTAGTTCAGGTTAGCCACCGAGTCAAAGTTGGCTTGCTGCAGTTAAACTCCACCATCCCCTTTGTTGATAATGATGCATATGTAGTTAGTTCTGATGTAAGTCTTGCTGGGTACATTTGTACTCACGTTTGCCTATTTTACATTTTTGCAGAGAGACTTCAGTCTCGCTAGTAGTTCCGCGTGGACTTCAACGTTTAGCTTGTTACCTCAGCTACGATCTTGTGCCCTCGGCAAGATCTGGTAGATAGTCAGGCTTCTCAGCCTTTTTCATTTGTAGATGTCTGTACTCAGACAAGTTGAGCTTCCGCTTGTGCTTTGACTTGTATGCTCTGAATGTTGGGTCATGAGACCCATGTTTGTAATATCTCGCTCCTTGGAGCCTATTGAATAAAATACTTGAGTTGTAGAGTCATGTTGTGATGCCATGTTGTATTTGCACATATCGAGCATATTGTGTGTATGTTATTGAAATGCTAGGTATGTGTGGGATCTGACTATCTAGTTGTTTATCCTTAGTAGCCTCTCTTACCGGGAAATGTCTCCTAGTGCTTCCACTGAGCCATGGTAGCGTGCTACTGCTCCGAAACACTTAGGCTGGCCGGCATGTGTCCTTCTTCGTTCCTGTGTCTGTCCCTTCGGGGAACTGTCACGCGATGAATACCGGAGTCCTGTTAGCCCGCTACAGCCCGGTTCACCGGAGTCCTGTTAGCCTAGTGCTACAGCCTGGATTCACTCGCTGCTGATCGACACGTTCTATGCTGGGTCATGGATGACTGTCCCTGTAAGTTTGTGCCACTTTGGGTTTACGACTAGCCATGTCAGCCCGGGCTCCTTATCATATGGATGCTAGCGACACTATCATATACGTGTGCCAAAAGGCGCAAACGGTCTCGGGCAAAGGTAAGGCGACACCCGTGGGGATACCGTGCATGAGGCCGCAAAGTGATATGAGGTGTTACATGCTATATCGATGTGGCATTGAGTCGGGGTCCTGAAAATCAGATCAATTGTCTAAATTTTGATCATATACTGTAGCACAACAACACTGAAAATGTGATTGTTGTGAAACTTCAACGTGATTGTGCAATACCCACTAAGAACACATTTGTGACATGGAAGTAACTACCATATATATGTGGCCATCCTTTCTCTATGTGAGCAAATCCTAATCAACCAAAGATATCTGAAACCACTCGTGTCTCGGTAGGCATATTTGTCATCGACATATTTATCGTATCTTGATGCTTCACTCTTGATTCTCTTGAATCCATCATAATGGTCTTCTTGGAGCGGAATTTCTCCTTCATCTACTAAAAACCTAATGTCACCAAAAAGACGAATCAGCTTGTACACAAAACATTACATCACTGACAAATTTCTAAGATCAATATATACTCTCGTTGTGAAGAGCTAGAGCATATCCAAACTGAGAACAGTTAGAATATATCTAGCTAACCCTAACTGAGAAGAGTTAGAACATATACAGACTTCCTAGCGAGATGTATGTATTTTCTAGGAAGCTTAGGCCAGGTTACAATTATGTATGTAATGCCTTAGGAAAATCAAATATAACAGCAGTAAGGGAGCTAGGTCCCTCACCCTTTGGTTCAAAGTTCCACAGTGTTGATACTTGGGAGGAACATGCTGCCCAGAAATAAAAGTTGTGTTTTCGTAGAAAAAAACTTGTTTTTAAGCATGACTGAAAGTACTACCTTGGGTGCGGTATGTTGTCCTCATCCTGATCTGCCAACATGCTCAGCTTGGCGGCAGCTGACGACGTGTTTGGAAGGCTTGGGGCCATGGCGAGGACGTCGTCCAGGATGGCACACGAGCCTGTCAAGCTCGAGGATAGGTGGCTTCGGCAGTGGCAAAAGGATGCACGTGTGGATGCTCCCTTAGCAGGCGTCGTTGTCGAGCTGCTAGCCGACATTCTTCTCTTGCTCTAGTTCTGCTATTACGCGGGCATGTGGTGATTAGTTTTAATTTCCCTATCGTTCTTGGACCATGACTGATCACCACCATACATTTATACGATCTATTACTCCGTACTTGTTACTCTTGTTTATCTGCATTGTTTGCTGCAAAAATTAAAACTTTGAGGTGCAGATTCACAAGAATGTCAAGACAATATTCAAAAAAATTTCTTTTGAGCTTTGTTCATACAAAAAGTGACATTGTAGGTTGGATTGCTAGCTCAAGGTGCATCAGAGATCTAAAAAACGAAAATCTTCAAGGATCTTTTACCCACGTGCACACACAAATGGGCACACAGCCAAAACTTATATCCTTTTAGTCTGTTGGAAAATGAAGATACTAATATGCTAGAATTCTAACCTTCAAAAAACTCCCAATCCTCATTCTGTACGCACATATACAGGGGCATTCCATGTACTTCTCCCGATCATCAATCTGCCGGGAAACTAACTATAGGCTGCATAAGCTACCAGATACACACAAATAGGATGCTCTTGTTGTTGGAAGTTGCAACCAAAACAGTCATGCATGCCCATCTTCTCTGAAGTTTGAGGCAGCGGCTGTTCTACTATAGGTACTGTAATAGTAGAAGGTTGAGATTCTCTGTTGTTCTTGTCTAAAACTAAAAAGAATAAGTAAAATAATATTTGATAAAGGCGCTGCAATTCCTCTAACAAATTTCTGTGAAGTCTTGCTAGCTGGTATAAAATGCAAACTTATTATATTACCACTACCAACCACTAATGCGAATTCTTGACCTTGTTTCCTTCAAAAACAATATTTATCCACATGAAGTTTTTATAAAAAAGGGACAACTTTCATGGTTCTAAAGTTAAAACTACAAAAATAATATATAGCTCAAACTCATGCACACCTTTAGCTAAATAACTACAGAGACTCTGAGTGTAACCATCGATGCAGCATTGATCTTCCAAATAGCTCAATTATTAACACACCTGGGTATGGGACTCTTGCTCAATTGATCTACCAGCCTCAGCTTCCTCCTCTGTTGCTATCTTCCATATTTTAATCTCCTCTCCAGTAGCTGTGTTATGTCCATTATCAAACCCTCGACCTGAAAAATGCATCAAACACAGTTATGTGATGCCACGTTGGCTCCCACGTTCTTAAGAGAAGTAGTATACTTTTTTTCCGAGAAACCAGAGTAGTATACTTGAAACATCATAACACACATGAGATTATTACAATTTCATACATTATAGACAACTAATGGCTTGACTAAACTAACCAAGCACATGTTATGTTTGGTGTTTTGACAGCAAGCCATACACAGAGTAAGAAGCACATGTTATGTTTGGTGACCTTCTTCATAGGTGTCACTACCAGAAAAAACCTACACACAGAAATCAACACCGCTACCGGGCCATGGCCACCGCCATGTCCACGCAGTCATGCATGCTACAGATCTCAGGCTCAACCTCACCTATCTCCTCCTTAACTATGTAGTTGTAGAGCCGACCAGGCGGCATGCTACTGCCAATGCCCCGTTGGTGATCAACATCAGGGCAACCTTGGCGTAAATGAAACGGTCTTTTCCCTGTTCTTTCAGCGGCAGGTATACTTTCCCAAAACTGAACATATGGACTTCTCATGACAAAATATTTGAACCCACCCAAGAATTTAAACTTATTTGAACCTATCCAAAACACTGGATTCCATACATTTTATTTAAGGTCGGTTATCAAAATCCTCAACAATGGTCAATTCAGTGTTGTCATCCATTTTCTGCAATGACAAGAAAAAGTATAGTTAAACATTCCAGTCATATAGTTCAAACCATATTCGGGATTATTACAAAGTTGAACCAAGAAGGAATAAAAAAAATACTTGATTAAGACTGAAGCAATTCCTGTACCAATTTCTTATAACTGGTATAATATGAAAACATACTATATGTATATTTCCATAGAAAAGTTGCTCTATTATAGGTACTGCTACAGTACAAGGATTTAGATTCTCTACTGTTATTGTCTAAAATCAAGGAGGAATAATAAAACTCATATTTGATCAAGGCTGTTGCAACTCCTCTGGCAAATTTCCGTCAAGTTCTAGTCGCTGGTATAACATGCAACCACAACCAACCACTAATGCACACCTTCAGCCAAATAACTACAAAGACATAGAGTGGAACCATATAGTACCTCTGACCACGACGGAGAACTTTTTTGCTGTAACTGTTCTTTTTTTTTGCTGGGACTGGTCGAATTTTGTGCTGCGACCCGGCGACGTCGAGCCATTGTTTTTCTAAAAACATATATTAGTTTTGTTAGAAGAAATAGTAATAAAGCATTAAGCAACAGCATGCTATTGGATCTTGACACGAAAATAGTCAATTGAATAAGTACAAATTCAGAGAAACTACTTCCATTAAAAATTGAAATTAAAATAGAAGCCTCCTGCTCATGCTAAGAAAGCCTTGCTTCTGTTACTTGTATCTATTGGTTTACTTCTATTTAGTGCTAAGAAAGGCTGCAGAATTAATATAGCACTGACCTCAACCTACTGATTTAGAATTGAAAAGATCTCTGTGTTTTCGTTTATTTTGGTAAGACCAGTGCTATACATAAATCATTGTTCTCTGGTGTGCATATAAATACATATTCATAGATAAATCATTGTTCTCTGGTGTGTATATATTTCATCTCCAGGTAGCCTAATTTTGGCTAATCAGGCCTAAAAAGTGCATACTATCTGTATAGATTAGATAGTTCTTAGCTGATACGCTACCCGAATCTGGATGAGGAAGCATGAAAAAGATGATGCCCTCCAGTAGCTACCTGGTGCATATTTTAACTACTTGTCAGACCATTATTCATCCTTATTGGTGCTACCAAATGTGAGATCTCTGGGACATGCTTAAGTTTCCTTCTGGTTTCCATTATTTAGAAACCACCAGGAAGAATTGACTTCTTGAGGAATGTAATCACCGCCGTTCATGATAGATGTATAAACTGATGAGACTATAGTATGTACGTCAGGCCGGGCAAAATTCCAGCGGGCGGTGGAGCACCTGCAGACGGATCTCCAACGAAATCGATGGTGTAGAGGAACGGTGATGTCGGGCAAGAAACTTGCGATGCGATCTAATGGTGGTCGAGGGGTTCCTTCTTATAGCATCAATTTCGGTGTACCGTACGACCCCGTGCAACATGGACTCTTCTTCGAATCCGAGATGTGTGGGGAGCTCGACGACGTAGGGAGGGGCGAGATTGGGGCAGGACGATGTTGGTCTGCATCCCTGCAACGGAGGTGGCCACGGTGGGTGGGGATGGATGTGGGGGCGGGCGGGGATGGCTGCGACAGCGACGACGGGCATGCATAGAAGAAGAAAGAGGAGGCCGAGCCAGAGAAGATGAAAGAGGAGATCGAGTCGGCTGGGAGGGGCGAGATTGGGGTTACAGGATGTTGGTCTGCATCCGTGCGACGAAGGTGGCTACGGCGGGCGGGATGGCTGCAGCGGCGGGCGGCGGCGATGACGGCGGGCACACAGAGAAGAAGAAAGAGGAGGAGACCGAGCCAGAGAAGAAGAAAGAGGAGATCGAGCCGGCTCTACTTTGTTTTTTTAGGCCCAACTGTGGTCAGTTCACGGCAAGCACAAAAACATAGTAAACATGGCCTGGCCCAATAAATATTCCAGGAGCCCAATAACAAACACAACGCAGCCGAATAATATTTCCAACGAGAAATTTAGTACCACCTCGGTTAGAACATCAACAATAATAATACGGGTGAACGGATTAAAAATTTGGTGAAACACACCTTGCTTTATTAATTAGTAGGTATATATATATATATATACACCCGTGCGTTGCCACAGGACAATAAAGATAAAGACATTTATCAATATTGTGTGCCCTCTCCTTCTTAGTATTATCATCATCATTCTTGTATTTTGATTTCGTCCAAGAGCTGTAGAGAAAAACGAAACCTATGTGAGTTTTTTCCTCAAATGTTTTTATCCTTGCAATTTGCCTGTATAAGAACACATAAATTATCAGATTAGAAGAACCACGCAACTAATGAGCCATGGAAATTGGTTTGAAGAACATGGATCAGGCTGACCTTAATGGAACGTGGACCAAGCTGTAGTGTTCTACCTTTCCTGTGGTCCTCCCAAAGTCCTTAGTCACTTGCAAGCTGCTCCAAAATGAATTTTCTATCGACGTGTACATTTATTTTATTTTCTTAATTTACAGGATAAGTAAACATGTGTAGGTTGTTTCTATTTGCAACAACAATTCCTATTGCCTAATGAAAGCAGCAAGATTCAGGGTGGGGATCTCCCCGGTTAAAACTCAAAAAAAAATTGAGCCTGCAAATAATAATATGAAATTACTATTTTTCACAATAGAAAGGGTTGGATCTGATAGGAGCATATCCATTCTTTTTACGGAAGAACATATTGGGTATGGCCACCAAAAAAATCCAAATAGCTAGCATTCAGTTTAAACATGACAACTGATGTGACTTCAAAACTGTTGCAACTTCCTTCTATTTGGTGTCTTGGGTATAAGTAAGCAAAATGTTCAGTCTGAAAAGACATAAGGTAAATGAGAGCAAAAAATTATACATATAATTAAATAAGACTGAAGAAGAAATATGTCCTTTAATCTTATGCACAAAGGCATACGGCCATTTCACTAAACGTGTACTCATATGTTCTTCCAAATTGTCTACAATGAATTCACTACTCATCTGAGTGACTTTCTTTCTTTGTCTCTGCAGAGAAGTCATAACTCATAAATTGGACATTCGACAACAGCAAGGAAAGAGTGGCTCACCATTCTTCAGTGATTCCTCCATCATATGGATATCATGTAGCGGTGTAGCAGACATAGTAAGACCCACCTAATCAACTATCAGATCTGAATAGTAAAACACACCCTTGATGAGAGCCCCATGGGCTTGCCATTTGAGTGCTGTGTCAGGTATCAAAAGTTCAAAACTATCACATCCGTACAAACAAAAAAGGATTTCCTGTAAAAAAAGGATTGATAGCACATGAAGCAACTTACATGCATGATCTCAAGAGGATGTTGACATATAGCATCTTCCCTGCTGCCGCCGCTGTAGCCGACGGGCTCAGTCGCCTTATGCCGTAACGATGCCTCCCACCTTGGCCTCCTGCCCTCCTCCATTCTACAACGATGGTGTGAGGTGGGGCTAACAAGATGTTGGTTTTTATGGGGAAACTCGGATTGGGGAACCACAATGATCAGGAGCAGCGTGTCATGGGTATGAAGGGAAGATGCTGGTGGCGCTACGAGGACGAATTGATGTAAGATGCTAGGGGAGGACGAGCTGTCTGGGAAGGAAATGATCAGGGTGTGGCCAGCGGCCGGACGACAGCGTGTGTGCCTGAAGAGACGACCCGACGGCGACGGCCATGGGAGGCCAGGAGGTCTCCCCCACACTATCCTCGAAGCCGTGGGCGAAGTTCCTCCGGACGCCGATGTCCAATCCCTAGGACGCCCGTGTCCGTGACACCGGAATGTCGCCAATCTCCCATGCTACAAGTGAGATGGAAAAAGGTGGTGGGCTACGCTGATCGTGGTGTCGACGACTCTGGTGGCAGCCAAATCGGCAGGAGATACAATCAATCCGTGGATTTAGGAGATGAGTTTGGGGGTGGGTGGAACGTGGGAGAGGAGGCGACCAGGGGTGCGGGAGCCGGGAGGGAGGGCTAATGAAACTTGGAGTAAAGAATCGAGGTGGGACTATTACACGGTGAACCCAGTTGAGTTCAAAGTTGTGAGTATCTCAGTTGGTTCATGCCTTCTTCACTGGATCGGATCAGCTTCCTGCGATCGAACTCCACCGAGATCAATTTTTGTTTCGCTGATCAATTCTTCCAACGAACAAGGGAAGAAAAGGCAGGCCCAGCTCGAGCCATCTGGCCCATGACGTGCCGGAAAGAAAAATTGGACATGTACGTTTTTTAGTACCACCTCATTAGCTAGGTGAAAAAACCTAAAACGTAAATTCACAGAAAAAAGCGTATTGTGACGTTTAACCCACAGAGTCAATCCGTATTTTATTATTAAAAAATAGGGATATATATAGGGAAAATGCATCCTACTATCGGGTGTAACTACACCCATTTTTTATATACTATCATGTGATAGTATATACTCTACTTTATTATTTTTATTACGTTGTATACTATATCTAAGATACTCCAAAGTGAGTTATATGAAAAAATTGCAAGTGAGCTCATAGTTTTATTGTATTTGTGAAATACGTACATATTTGTACGCGAAATGAAATATGCACAAAATATGGTACGTACTACCAAAAAAGTAGTATATATACTACCTAAACATTCTTATATACTTACATACTACACGTACATACTCTCCGATATAATAGATACTACCTAGAACATATGAAACAAAAGTGGGAGTAACTACACCCGGTAGTAGGAGAAATTGTCCTATATATATATTTTTATTTTTGCATGTCATGCTTGCCCAGCATAATGTGCTACCTTAGATTCTAACAGGTACCGGGGAATCATCAAGGCTCCATGCCCCTATCCTCTCCTCTGCAGTAACAACGCTCCGGCAAGAAATTGGAAGACCGCCCGACACGTCCTCCCCGACGGCCCAACCAGATATAGTTCATCCCCTGCCATTCATGTTCGTAACTTGTGACTTGTGCATTAGAAAATCTCGCCACTCTGATTTAGACTTGGGTGCTCCGATCCCTGACTCGAATGTTGTTTCGGCCGGGGTGGTTGTAGCAACCTTTGGCATAAAGAGATTGGCAGTGGGCTTGACCCTGCGTCTGTGGGTGTAGAAAAGTATGGGTACTTTTGTACCCCTTACTGGTGCACGGGCAGTCGCAGCCACACCTGTGGCAGGGCTTGGTGAGGCAGAGGGAGACAAAGCGTGAAGACTACCAAGACATATACTCGAAGCACAAGGAGTAGAGGGCGAGCTGGAGCACCCCCGGCAAGGGTCTTGCTGGGGCGACCTGCACAGCATCAGTAAGTCCATCACCCTTAGGGCTAAGAGCCCTGACACCATCGACAACGTTAAGACCAAGATCTCGAGAGCACATGCCTGGTAGCATGCAGATCCTCATAAAGATTGACAGACCATGGGTCCACGTGAGACCAGAAGATGAAGACCCCCGGCAAGCCCCTTGCCGGGGACGACTACAAGGCCCCCGGCAAGCCTTGCCGGGTACGATCGCTGGGCCGCGGCCAGACCCGCGCCCGGCAAGATTTCGCCACCTCACTACCACTCCAGTGCGACGATAGGCGTGCCAACTAAGGAGGCGCCTGCGTGGCGGCATGCAGATCTTCATGGAAGCTTTACCCTTGTGCCATTGCAGCAGCTAGCTAGCTAGCGTGGCACTGCATGCCTCGTCAGCCTGGATGCGTGTCAAAGCAAGGAGGAGCGGCGAAGGACGGGATGGCTTCTGTTGCCGTCCCCGATAAAGCAAGAGGGCACGTAGGCAGCGCACTAAATGCGTTTGTCCTACATTGCCGAGTGATAAGCTTATACAACTGTAGCTTGACACCTTGTGTATGCCACTGTGCCAACCCCTTTGTGCATAAAAGGAGGCCCAAGGCATACAGAGAGAGGATTCGGACTTTTGACCAGGCTCGCATCATAGCTAGTTCAAAAGCTCAAGAACAGATATATCCAGACAAGCAGGACTAGGGTATTATGCATCTTTGCAGCCGAACTTGGGTAAAATCCCCTATGTGCTAACGGCTCGGCCTACTCTTCATGCAGCTAATCCCCCGCCGAACGTAGAAGGGATTCTTGTGACCCCATTGGTGTTCGGTTTCCCCGACATAGCTTATTCCACAAAGAATTGTCATAGGCTATAGAATGGTAATTGATTATAGAAAATTAAATAAAGCTACAAGAACAGATCATTACCCTCTGCCTTTTATCGATCAAATGTTAGAAAGATTATCGAAGCACACACATTTTTGCTTCCTTGATGGATACTCTGGCTTTTCAGAAATACCTATTTTGCAATCTGATCAAGAAAAGACTACTTTCACTTGTCCTTTTGGAACATTTACTTATAGACGTATGCCTTTCGGTTTATGTAATGCACGTGCTACCTTTCAAAGATGTATAACTGCTATCTTCTCTGGTTTTTGTGAAAAGATAGTTGAGGGTTTCATGGATGATTTTTCCGTTTATGGGAAGTTTTTTGATGATTGTTTAAGCAATCTTGATCGAGTTTTGCAGAGATGTGACTAAAAAAATCTTGTCTTGAATTGGGAGAAGTGCCACTTTATGGTTAACGAAGGTATTTTCTTGGGCCATAAGATTTCTGAAAAAGGCATTGAGGTGGACAAAGCCAAGGTTGATGCAATTTAGAAAATGCCATGTCCTAAAGATATCAAAGGTATTCAAAGTGTCCTTGGTCATGCTGGTTTCTATAGGAGGTTTATCAAAGACTTCTCTAAAATTTCTAGGCCTCTTACTAATCTTTTGCAAAAGGATATTCCCTTTGTGTTTGATGATGATTGTATGGAAGCCTTTGAAACACTAAAGAAAGCCTTAATTACTGCACATGTTGTTCAACCACCTGATTGGAACTTGCCTTTTGAGATTATGTGTGATGCTAGTGATTATGTTGTCAGTGTTGTTCTAGGACAAAGAGTTGATAAGAAACTAAATGTTATTCAGTATGCTAGTAAAACTCTAGACAGTGCTCAACGAAACTATGCTACTACTGAAAAATAATTCTTAGCAGTGTTGTTTGCTTGTGATAAATTCAGATCTTACATTGCTGATTCTAAAGTAATTGTTCACACCGATCATGCTGCTATAAAATATCTTATGGAAGAGAAAGATGCCAAACCTAGACTCATTAGGTGGGTTCTTCTGCTACAAGAGTTTGATTTGCATATTACTGATAGGAAAGTAGCAGAGAACCCCGTAGCTGATAACTTGCCTAGACTTGAAAATATTCTTGATGACCCACAATCAATTAATGATAGCTTCCTTGATGCACAACTAGGTGCAATAAATGTTTCTCATAGTATACCTTGGTATGCTGACTGCGCTAATTATATTGTTGCTAAATACATACCACCTAGCTTCACATACCAACAAAAGAAAAAAAAATCTTCTATGATTTAAGACATTACTTTTGGGATGACCCACATCTTTATAAAGAAGGAGTAAATGGTATTATTAGACGCTGTGTACCTGAGCATGAACAGGAACAAATCCTACGGAAATGTCACTTTGAAGCTTATGGAGGACATCACGCGGGAGACAGAACCGCTCATAAGGTATTGCAATCTGGTTTTTATTGGCCTACTGTCACGGCTAATATGCGACCCTATCCAAGAGGAACTCGAAGGTCCCACCAAGGATAGACCCGCATATTGAAACGCTTTTGCAAGGTGGATATCATTACATCAACATTACATAATAGTGGGGATACATAAAAAGGCATACAATGCCACACGAATACAACTGAAGGATATATGCCCTAGAGGCAATAATAAAGTTATTATTTATTTCCTTATTTCATGATAAATGTTTATCATTCATGCTAGAATTGTATTAACCGGAAACATGATACATGTGTGAATGCATAGACAAACAATACGTCACTAGTATGCCTCTACTAGACTAGCTTGTTAATCAAAGATGGTTATGTTTCCTAACCATGAACAAAGAGTTGTTATTTGATTAACAAGGTCACATCATTAGTTGAATGATCTGATTGACATGACCCATTCCATTAGCTTAGCACACGATCGCTTAGTATGTTGCTACCGCTTTTATCCATGACATATACATGTTCTCGTAACTATGAGATTATGCAACTCCGTTTACGGAGGAACACTTTGGTGCTACCAAACGTCACAACGAATCGGGTGATTATAAAGGAGTACTACAGGTGTCTCCAAAGGCGATGTTGGGTTGGCCTATTTCGAGATTAGGTTTTGTCACTCCGATTGTCGGAGAGGTATCTCTGGGCCCTCTCGGTAATACACATCATGAAGCCTTGCAAGCATTACAACTAATGAGTTAGCTGTGAGATGATGTATTACGAGCGAGTAAAGAGACTTGCGGTAACGAGATTGAACTAGGTATTGGATACCGACGATCGAATCTCGGGCAAGTAACATACCGATGACAAAGGAACAACGATGTTGTTATGCGGTCCGACCGATAAAGATCTTCAGAGAATATGTAGGAGCCAATATGGGCATCCAGGTCCCGCTATTGGTTATTGACCGGAGATGTGTCTCGGTCATGTCTACATTGTTCTCGAACCGTAGGGTCCGCACGCTTAAGGTTTCATGACGGTTATATTATGAGTTTATGTATTTTGATGTACCAAGAAGTTCGAGTCCGGATGTGATCACGGACATGACGAGGAGTCTCGAAATGGTCGAGACATAAAGATTGATATATTGGAAGCCTATATTTGAGTTCGAATGGTACCGGTGAAATCGATTTTACCGAACACCGGGGTTACGGAACCCCCCGGGGTTATTGGGCCTTAGTGGGCCATGAGGGAGAAGAGGAAGGGCCGGCCGGGGCAGGCCGCGCCCCTCCCCTAGTCCGAATAGGACAAGGAGAGGCGGCGCCCCTTCCCTCTTCCCTCCCCCAATCCTACTCCAACTAGGAAGGGAGTCCTACTCGGTGGGAGTAGGACTCCTCCGCGCCTCCTCCAAGGGCCGGCCGCACCCCCTTGCTCCTTTATATCTGGGCAGGGGGCACCCTAGAACACACAAGTTGATCTACGGATCGATCCTTAGCCGTGTGCGGTGCCCCCTCCACCATATTCCACCTCGGTCATATCGTCATAAAGCTTAGGCGAAGCCTCGCGCGATAGAACATCAAGATCGCCACCACGCCGTCGGTCGACGAAACTCTCCTCCCCAAGCTCTCACTGGATTGGAGCCCGAGGAGCGCCATCGAGCTGTACGTGTGTCAAGAACTCGGGGCGCCGAGTAACGCGCCGGATCGGTCGGATCACGAGGAGAACGACGACTACTTCCTCTACGTTGCCAGATCGCTTCCGCTTGGTCTCACGAGGGTACGAGACAACACTCTCCCTCTCGTTGCTATGCATCACCATGATCTTGCGTGTGCGTAGGGAAATTTTTGAAATTACTACGTTCCCCAACAAAGTGGCATCCGAGCCTAGGTTTTTATGGTTTGATGTTTTGCACGAGTAGAACACAAGTGAGTTGTGGACGATACAAGTCATACTACCTACCAGCATGTCATACTTTGGTTCAGCGGTATTGTGAGATGAAGCGGCCGGACCGACATTACGCCAGACGCTTACGCGAGACTGGTTTCACCGCCACGAGCACTCGTTGCTTAAAGGTGATTGGCGGGTGTCTGTCTCTCTCACTTTAGTTGAACTGAGTGTGGCTACGCCCGTCCTTGAGAAGGTTAAAACAGAGTCTATTTGACGAAGTATCGTTGTGGTTTTGATGCGAGGTGAGATTGGTTCTTGCTTAAGCCCGTAGCAGCCACGTAAAATTTGCAACAACAAAGTAGAGGACGCCTAACTTGTTTTTGCAGGGCATGTTGTGATGTGATATGGTCAAGACGTGATGCTATATTTTATTGTATGAGATGATCATGTTTTGTAACCGGTTATTGGCAATCGGCAGGAGCCATATGGTTGTCGCTTATTGTATGAAATGCATCGCTCGTAATGCTTTACTTTATCACTAAGCGGTAGCGATAGTCGTAGAAGCATAAGATTGGCGAGACGACAATGATGCTACGATGGAGATCAAGGTGTCGCGCCAATGACGATGGTGATCATGATGGTGCTGCAGAGATGGAGATCACGAAGCACAAGACGATGATGACCATATCATATCACTTATATTGATTTGCATGTGATGTTTATCTTTTATGCATCTTATCTTGCTTTGATTGACGGTAGCATTACAAGATGATCTCTCACTAAATTATCAAGAAGTGTTCTCCCTGAGTATGCACCGTTGCCAAAGTTCGTCGTGCCTGCACACCACATGATGATCGGGTGTGATAAGCGCCACGTCCATCTACAACGGGTGCAAGCCAGTTTTGCACACGCAGAATACTCAGTTATACTTGACGAGCCTAGCATATGCAGATATGGCCTCGAACACGGAGACCGAAAGGTCGAGCGTGAATCATATAGTAGATATGATCAACATAAGATGTTCACCATTGAAAACTACTCCATCTCACGTGATGATCGGTTATGGTTTAGTTGATTTGGATCACGTGATCACTTAGATGACTAGAGAGATGTCATCTAAGTGGGAGTTCTTAAGTAATATGATTAATTGAACTTAAATTTATCATGAACTTAGTACCGATAGTATCTTGCTTGTCTATGTTTGATTGTAGATAGATGGCTCGTGGCTGTTGTTCCGTTGAATTTTAATGCGTTCCTTGAGAAAGCAAAGTTGAAAGATGATGGTAGCAACTACACGGATTGGGTCCGTAACTCGAGGATTATCCTCATTGCTGCACGTGAAGAGTTACGCCCTGGATGCACCGCTAGGTGCAGTGCCTGCCGCTGATGTAACCGACGACGTTAAGAACGTCTCGCGAGCAAAGCTGATGACTACTCTATAGTTCGATGTGCCATGCTTTACGGCTTAGAACCGGGACTTCAACGACATTTTGAACGCCATGGAGCATATGAGATGTTCCAGAGTTGAAGTTGATATTCCAAAGTAATGCCCGGATTGAGAGATATGAAGTCTCCAATAAGTTCTATAGCTGCAAGATGGAGGAGAATAGTTCTATTAGTGAGCACATACTCAAAATATCTAGGTATTACAATCACTTGACTCAACTGGGAGTTAATCTTCCGGATGATTGTGTCATTGATGAATTCTTCAATCATCGCCACCAAGCTACAAAGGCTTTGTGATGAACTATAATATGCAAGGGTTAGTAAAGACTATACCGAGCTCTTCGCAATGCTAAAGGCTGCGGAGGTAGAAATCAAGAAGGAGCATCAAGTGTTGATGGTCAATAAGACCACTAGTTTCAAGAAGAAAGGCAAAGGGAAGAAGAAGGGAACTTCAAGAAGAACAACAAGCAAGTTCTGCTCGGAGAAGAAACCCAAATCTGGACCTAAACTGAAACCGAGTGCTTCTACTACAAGCGATCGGTCATCGGAAGCGGAACTGCCCCAAGTATTTGGCGATAAGAAGGATGGCAAGGTGAACAAAGGTATATGTGATATACATGTTATTGATGTGTACCTTACTAGAGCTCGCATAGCACTGGTATTTGATACTGGTTACATTGCTAATATTTGCAACTCAAACAGGACTACGGATTGCTTAACACCGCAGCGGACGAGGTGACGGCGCGCGTGGGAAATGGTTCCAAAGTCGATGTGATCGCATCGGCACGCTACCTCTACATCTACCTTGGGATTAGTTTTAGACCTAAATAATTGTTATTTGGTGCTGCGTTGAGCATGAACATTATATCTGGATCTTGTTTGATGCGAGACGGTTATTCATTTAAATCAGAGAATAATGGTTGTTCTATTTATATGAGTAATATCTTTTATGGTCATGCACCCTGAAGAGTGGTCTATTTTGATGAATCTCGATAGTAGTGATACACATATTCATAATGTTGAAGCCAAAAGATGCAGAGTTGATAATGATAGTGTAACTTATTTGTGGCACCGCCGCTTAGGTCATATTGGTATAAAGCGCATGAAGAAACTCCATCCGATGGACTTTTGGAGTCACTTGATTATGAATCACTTGGCACTTGCGTAACCGTGCCTCATGTGCAAGATGACTAAAACCCGTTCTCCGGTACTATGGAGAGAGCAACAGATTTGTTGGAAATCATACATACTGTATGTATGTGGTCCGATGAATGTTGAGGCTCGTGGCGGATATCGTTATTTTCTCACCTTCACAGATGATTTAAGCAGATATGGGTATATCTACTTAATGAAACATAAGTCTGAAACATTTGAAAAGTTCAAAGAATTTCAGAGTGAAGTTGAAAATCATCGTAATAAGAAAATTAAGTTTCTACGATCTGATCGTGGAGGTGAATATTTGAGTTACGAGTTTGGTCTACATTTGAAGCAATGCAGAATAGTTTCGCAACTCACGCCACCCGGAACACCACAGCGTAATGGTGTGTCCGAACGTCGTAATCGCACTTTACTAGATATGGTGCGATCTATGATGTCTCTCACAGATTTACCGCTATCGTTTTGGGGTTATGCTCTAGAGACGGCCGCATTCACACTGAATAGAACACCGTCAAAATCCGTTGAGACGACACCTTATGAACTATGGTTTAGCAAGAAACCAAAGTTGTCGTTTCTTAAAGTTTGGGGATGCGATGCTTATGTGAAAAAGCTTCAACCTGATAAGCTCGAACCCAAATCGGAGAAATGTGTCTTCATAGGATACCCAAAGGAGACAGTTGGGTACACCTTCTATCACAGATCCGAAGGCAAGACATTTGTTGCTAAGAATGGATCCTTTCTAGAGAAGGAGTTTCTCTCGAAAGAAGTGAGTGGGAGGAAAGTAGAACTTGATGAGGTAATTGTACCTTCTCCCTTGCTTGAAAGTAGTTTGTCGCAGAAACCGGTTTCTGAGACATCTACACCAAATAGCGAGGAAGTTGATGATGTTGATCATGAAACTTCAGATCAAGTTACTACAGAACCTCGTAGATCAACCAGAGTAAGATCCGCACCAGAGTGGTACGGTAATCCTGTTCTGGAAATCATGCTACTAGATCATGATGAACCTACGAACTATGAAGAAGCGATGGTGAGCCCAGATTATGCAAAATGGCTTGAAGCCATGAAATCTGAGATGGGATCCATGTATGAAAACAAAGTATGGACTTTGGTTGACTTGCCCGAGGGTAGGCAAGCAATAGAAAACAAGTGGATCTTCAAGAAGAAGACTGACGTTGACGGTAATGTTACTGTCTACAAAGCTCGACTTGTCGCAAAGGGTTTTCGACAAGTTCAAGGAATTGACTACGATGAGACCTTCTCACCCGTAGCGATGCTTAAGTCTGTCCGAATCATGTTAGCAATTGCCGCATTTTATGATTATGAAATTTGGCAAATGGATGTAAAGACTGCATTCCTGAATGGATTTCTAGAAGAAGAGTTGTATATGATGCAACCGAAGGTTTTATCGATCCAAAGGAGCTAACAAAGTGTGCAAGCTCCAATGATCCATTTATGGACTGGTGCAAGCATCTCGAGTTGGAATAAATGCTTTGATAGTGTGATCAAAGCATTTGGGTTCATCTGCACTTTTGGAGAAGCCTTTGTATTTACAAGAAAGTGAGTGGGAGCTCAGAGCATTTCGATATTATATGTAGATGACATATTACCGATCGGAAATGATATAGAATTTCTGGATAGCATAAAGGGATACTTGAATAAGAGTTTTTCAATGAAAGACCTCGGTGAAGCTGCTTACATATTGGGCATCAAAATCTATAGAGATAGATCAAGACGCTTAATTGACTTTCACAAAGCACATACCTTGACAAAATTTTGAAGAAGTTCAAAATGGATCAAGCAAAGAAAGGGTTCTTGCCTGTGTTACAAGGTGTGAAGTTGAGTAAGACTCAATGCCCGACCAACGCAGAAGATAGAGAGAAAATGAAAGATGTTCCTATGCTTCAGCCATAGGCTCTATCATGTATGCAATGCTGTGTACCTGCACTGATGTGTGCCTTGCTATAAGCTTAGCAGGGAGGTACCAAAGTAATCCAGGAGTGGATCACTGGACAGCGGTCAAGAACATCCTGAAATACCTGAAAAGGACTAAGGATATGTTTCTCATATATGGAGGTGACAAAGAGCTCATCGTAAACGGTTACGTTGATGCAAGTTTTGACACTGATCCGGACGATTCTAAATCGCAGACCGGATACGTATTTACACTAAACGGAGGAGCTGTCAATTGGTGCAGTTCTAAACAAAGCGTCGTAGCGGGATCTACATGTGAAGCGGAGTACATAGCAGCTTCGGAAGCAGCTAATGAAGGAGTCTGGATGAAAGAGTTCATATCCGATCTAGGTGTCATACCTAGTGCATCGGGTCCAATGAAAATCTCTTCGTGACAATATCGAGCAATTGCCTTAGCAAAGGAATCCAGATTTCACAAGAGGACCAAGCACATCAAGAGACGCTTCAATTCCATCCGGATCTAGTCGGTGGGAGACATAGAGATTTGCAAGATACATACGGATCTGAATGTAGCAGCACCGTTGACTAAGCCTCTTCCACGAGCAAAACATGATCAACACCAAGACTCCATGGGTGTTAGAATAATTACTATGTAATCTAGATTATTGACTCTAGTGCAAGTGGGAGATCAAGGAAATATGCCCTAGAGGCAATAATAAAGTTATTATTTATTTCCTTATTTCATGATAAATGTTTATCATTCATGCTAGAATTGTATTAACCGGAAACATGATACATGTGTGAATGCATAGACAAACAATATGTCACTAGTATGCCTCTACTAGACTAGCTTGTTAATCAAAGATGGTTATGTTTCCTAACCATGAACAAAGAGTTGTTATTTGATTAACAAGGTCACATCATTAGTTGAATGATCGATTGACATGACCCATTCCATTAGCTTAGCACACGATCGCTTAGTATGTTGCTACCGCTTTTATACATGACATATACATGTTCCCGTAACTATGAGATTATGCAACTCCGTTTACGGAGGAACACTTTGGTGCTACCAAACGCCACAACGAATCGGGTGATTATAAAGGAGTACTACAGGTGTCTCCAAAGGCGGATGTTGGGTTGGCGTATTTCGAGATTAGGTTTTGTCACTCCGATTGTCGGAGAGGTATCTCTGGGCCCTCTCGGTAATACACATCACTGAAGCCTTGCAAGCATTACAACTAATGAGTTAGCTGTGAGATGATGTATTACGGAACGAGTAAAGAGACTTGCCGGTAACGAGATTGAACTAGGTATTGGATACCGACGATCGAATCTCGGGCAAGTAACATACCGATGACAAAGGGAACAACGTATGTTGTTATGCGGTCTGACCGATAAAGATCTTCGTAGAATATGTAGGAGCCAATATGGGCATCCAGGTCCCGCTATTGGTTATTGACCGGAGATGTGTCTCGGTCATGTCTACATTGTTCTCGAACCGTAGGGTCCGCACGCTTAAGGTTTCGATGACGGTTATATTATGAGTTTATGTATTTTGATGTACCGAAGAAGTTCGGAGTCCCGGATGTGATCACGGACATGACGAGGAGTCTCGAAATGGTCGAGACATAAAGATTGATATATTGGAAGCCTATATTTGGAGTTCGAATGGTACCGGTGAAATCGATTTTACGTAACACCGGGGTTACGGAACCCTCCCGGGGGTTATTGGGCCTTAGTGGGCCATGAGGGAGAAGAGGAAGGGCCGGCCAGGGCAGGCCGCGCGCCCCCTCCCCCCCTAGTCTGAATAGGACAAGGAGAGGGGGCCCCCCTTCCCTCTTCCCCTCCCCCAATCCTACTCCAACTAGGAAAGGGGGGGGAGTCCTACTCCCGATGGGAGTAGGACTCCTCCGGCGCGCCTCCTCCAAGGGCCGGCCGCACCCCCCCTTGCTCCTTTATATACGGGGGCAGGGGGCACCCTAGAACACACAAGTTGATCTACGGATCGATCCTTAGCCGTGTGCGGTGCCCCCCACCATATTCCACCTCGGTCATATCGCCGCAAAGCTTAGGCGAAGCCTGTGCGGTAGAACATCAAGATCGCCACCACGCCGTCGTCCGACGTAACTCTCCTCCCAAGCTCTCTTGGATTGGAGCCCGAGGAGCGCCATCGAGCTGTACGTGTGTCAAGAACTCGGGGCGCCGAGTAACGGCACCGGATCGGTCGGATCACGAGGAGAACGACGACTACTTCCTCTACGTTGCCAGATCGCTTCGCGGTCACGAGGGTACGTAGACAACACTCTCCCTCTCGTTGCTATGCATCACCATGATCTTGCGTGTGCGTAGGAAATTTTTTGAAATTACTACGTTCCCCAACAACAACATCATCTTACAAGAGATCAACATCCGACTACGGATGGAACACAAACAGAAACTCAAACGACATCCACCCTGCTAGCCCAGGCTGCCGACCTGGAACCTATCCTTTGATCGAAGAAGAAGCAGAAGAAGAACTCCAAACAAGCAAACATCGCTCTCGCGTCATGATCATCGCATAACCTGTACCTGCAACTGTTGTTGTAGTAATCTGTGAGCCACGAGGACTCAGAAATCCCATTACCATGGGTATCAAGACTAGCAAAGCTTAATGGGTAAGGAAGGGGTAAAGTGGTGAGGTTGCAGCAGCGACTAAGCATATATGGTGGCTAACATACGCAAATAAGAGCGAGAAGAGAGCAAGGAACGGTCGGGAAGCTAGCAATGATCAAGAGATGATCCTGAACACCTACTTACGTCAAACATAACATAGAAACCGTTTTCACTTCCCGGACTCCGCCGAGAAGAGACCATCACGGCTACACACACGGTTGATGCATTTTATTTCGGATCTGGTGTCAAGTTATCTACAACCGGACATTAACAAATTCCCATCTGCCACATAACCGCGAGCACGGCTCTCGAAAGTTTATACCCTGCAGGGGTGTCCCAACTTAGCCCATGATAAGCTCTCGCGATCAACGAAGGATATACCTTCTCCCAGGAAGACCCGATCAGTCTCGGAATCCCGGTTTACAAGACATTTCGACAATGGTAAAACAAGACCAGCAAAGCCGCCCGATGCGCCGACATCCCGATAGGAGCTGCACATATCTCGTTCTCAGGGCAACACCGGATGAGCACTCTGTACAACTAAAACCAGACCTCAAATTTCCCTGAGGGGGCGCTGCAAAGGACTCTAGTTCGGACCAACACTTAGACAAGCATTGTGTAGGATCAGAAGTATGTCTAGAGGGGGGGTGATTAGACTACTTGACAACTTAAAAGTTTAGCCTTTGATTAGGACAAGTTTTTAGCAAGTTCACAATGATGAGCAAGTCAAGTATCACCCTACACATGCAATTCTAGAGTAGTGGCAGCGGAAAGTAAATTGCACATGTAGTAAATAGAGGTGGAGAAGAGCAAACGCAGTTTGGAGACACGGAGATTTTTCTCGTGGTTCCGATAGGTGGTGCTATCGTCAATCCACGTTGATGGAGACTTCAACCCACGGAGGGTAACGGCTGCGAGAGTCCACGGAGGGCTCCACCCACGAAGGGTCCACGAAGAAGCAACCTTGTCTATGCCATCATGGCTTACGCCCACGGAGGACTAGCCTTACTCGGGGTAGATCTTCACGAAGTAGGCGATCTCCTTGCCCTTACAAACTTCTTGGTTCAACTCCACATCTTGACGGAGGCTCCCAAGCGACACCTAACAATCTAGGAGGCACCACCCTCCAAAAGGTAATAGATGGTGTTGGTGATGATGAACTCCTTGCTCTTGTGCTTCAAATGATAATCTCCCCAACACTCAACTCTCCTCACTGATTTGGCTGTGGTGGAGGAAGGGATTGAGTGGAAAGCAACTTGGGAAGGCTAGAAATCAAGTTTCATATGGTGGGAGTGGAGCAACTTGATCTCAACACAAGGGTAGGTAGTTTTCTTCTCGAAATGTAAGGTAGGAGTGGTAGTTCTTTCGATGGCTCTCTCCACGAATGAAGAGAGGAGGTGGAGGGTATTTATAGCCTCCACACAAAATCCAACCATTACACACATTTGACCAATCTCGGTCAGACCGAAGTTGACAACTCGGTGAGACCGAAAGTTCAAATCTTGTGAACGTTGGGATTTTCGGTGGGACCGAAAATACAATCTCGGTTAGTCCGATTCTTCCAAAGTCTAGGGTTTGCCAATCTCGGTGGGACCGACTTTCTCATCTCGGTGACACCGATTTGAGTACAGAAGGTTACAGAAGGTTGGCAACACCAATTTCGGTAAGACCGAGTTTGGAATCGGAAAATCCGAAATTACTAGGGTTTGGCTATATGGCTGAGATGGTTCATCTCGGTGTGACTGAGTTTATGGAATCGGTGGGACCGAGATTACTTATGAGTTTATGTTGGAATGAAAGATTGCTGATAGTTTGAGAGATAAATCATTAAGCACTTTGAGCAACCAGATCATCATCATAACCTCATCCCCTTTTAATAGTATTGGTTTTCCTATGGACTCAATGTGATCTTGGATCACTAAACCAAAAATAGAGTCTTGAGCTTTTGCCAATGTTTTCCTTAGCATTTTGAGGGGTCCACATCATCAGTCATTGCCATACCCATATCACTGAACTTTCTGAAACATTCTCAAGAAATAATTAGTTCAATGATATATATGTTGTTATTAATTACCAAAACCACCCGGGGATTAGTTGCACTTTCAATGTCCCCCTTTTTGGTAATTGATGACAACATATAGATCAAAGCTTCGACAAATGATATAATCAATGAATAACATCGTCGCTTTGAGAAGTATGTGATAAGCAAGAGCTCCCCTAAATTTGTGCATTATTTAAGATTTATGTTTGAATGCAAATGCACAATCGATTAGGATCATGGGTCACTCTTCCATGTCACATACATCTTGGTGGAGCGCACAAAATGATAAGAATGAATAGCATGCACCCAATCACCAAGACATGAGTAAATGATCATACAAGATATGGATAGAATATGATAAGCATTAAGCACTCATTAAGCATAGTATGATCAAGCACTCATCAAAGATAGAGCAAACGTAGTATCAAACACACGAAATGTCTCGAAGAACTCAAAAGTATCTCAAGGAAAACCGCAAACGAAAGAGCAAAAACGAGCACTCTCTCTCTCGAAGTCCTATGATCTATACAATTTCTCCCCCTTTGGCAACAAGTTACCAAAAAGTTCGAAAGGTATAGAGCTAAGCGTCACTAGGGACTCTGCTGGCGGCTCCTGTCTGCGTCGATGGAGTGGAGATAGCTGCATCTGCAAAGGCTTCTGCTGAAGTCTGTGGAGCTGGAGGAGTAGACACCGGAGCTGGTCTTTGGAACCGATGGAGCTGTAGGAGGTGCCGATCTTGTAGCCCCGGGTCTGCTTTGGAATTGCAGCTGATCTGGGCTTTGTGGGCACTGCAGCAGCTGCTCATAGTCATCTGGACTAGATCATCTTCCATCTCCTTCATGAGCTCTCGCCTTCTCCTCTTGGCTTCCTCAATGTCGCCTCAAGCTTGTTGACGGTGACTGTGACTTGATCGACTTGACATCCGAGCATGGAACTTATCTTCAACTATCCTCTCAAGACTCTTTTGAGACTGCACTATGCTGGCCAGCGTAGTTCAATCCTCCGGTAGCTTCAAGAAGTTGTTCTCCAACGCTCTTGGGCTTTTTGCTTCTGCCGCCGCTTCCTTCTCAGCTTTAGCTTGTTTGGCAAGATCGACTTAGCGTGTCCTTCAACAGATGTGGGAGCATCCTCGGTCATCACAACTTCATTATCTTCATGTTCAAGCTACAAAGTGGCAAGTGGGGTCTATCCAACAAGTAGGTGCCCGTGCCAAACTTGGCATTGATGAGCATCTGAATGTGCGGGCAAACCCACATGACCTCTTTCTCGTCTCATGCTGTCCTCTTGATAGTCTCAACTATCGTGTCCATCACCTTAAAAGGTGTCTTCGATCTAGAATATGCAGCATGTTGATAGAATAGCCTCTTATCATGCGGTGGTCTCGACTTGGGCATCAAAGTATGCCTCGTAATGGTGTTAGTGGTTGGGAGACCTGCTCAAGATGATAAACCGATCCAAGCTTCCATATCTCAACATCCTTGTCCGGTACCTCATTGTACATGTTCTTCATAGACTCGTGATTCTTCTTTGGAATGCCATAAACATCTACATCATCATCTCTTGATTTGGAGCATTCAGCAACGCTCTCCATTCTTCAACAGTTGAAGAGAATCTACGCCTTCATCATCCACACAATTTCGCCATCTGGATAGAAATGTGTGTGGCATAGAACCGCATGATCATCTCATCATTCCAAGCGAATACTTCGACCAACAAACTCAGCAACACCACATGCGGTGAAGCTCTCATGCACATGTGGGAAGTAGTCTCTGTGTTTTCACTGTCGATGTATTCCCGGTCAACATACCGTGTCAAGAACAATTGGTTTCTTGTCCATGAGCACTGCCTCATAGAAATCTTGTTGCTCTCTCGTGTGGAACCTTGAGTCAACAGCTGTCCTTCTCCGGTGGCATATGGATCAACTTGCCTCCATAGCTCGAGACCTTTGTCCTTCCTTTCCTTCATATTTTCAGCTCGAGGATGAGCATCATTATGAACTGGCAGTTTCATCGAAGCCAACAAAACATGTGCCTCTTCATCGATTCAGCAGTGGCACATTGTCCTTCTTCTTCTCTCAAGCAGGAATATTTCTTACTGTTTTCTTTGGCTTGGCAGCAGGTTTGGCTTGGGCTGCCTTTTGCTGGAGCTGATGGCTTAGATTTAGTGGGTGCTCCACACTCGATGGGATCTCCCATCAACTTGGGCTTCTGAGGAGGCTGAGGTGCTTCCTCATCAGAATCATCATCAGCTTCATCATGAACTAACCTCTTCCTCTTGGAAGTTTTCTTGATCTTGCTGGAGGTTTCTTCTTCCATGCTCAGCTTCTTTGCAACTGTGGACTTCTTCACTTTGCTGGTGCCTTTCTTTGCTTGTTGCCCTTGATAGTCTTTGGCAACCACTTTCCTCTTAGGTTTGGAAGTGATCTCCTCCTCAGCAACAAAGTCAGAGTCTTCCTCATCAGAATTCCTCTTCTTCCTGGCCCTAGTGGCAGCAGCAGGCAAACCACTTGGGGTGCTTCGCTCACCATCATCAGAAAAACTGCTGGCTTCAGGACTTGTGACTGCCTCTGGAATCTCAACTGGTGATTCAGACCTGTTCTGGCTGTCACTTGCATCAGACATGACTGACAACCTGTGAATAGAATAGGTATAGGCAGAATAGAAGAGTTATCACAAACTGCAGAGGATTTTGCAAAATAAATGAGTTCAAACTTCAGTTTTAAGTTTTCACAGAATGCATTTCGGTCTGACCGAGTCTAAAATTCGGTGAATCTGAAGTGTCTAAACAGACCATTCACACCACTTTCGGTTGGACCGAAATGGGTTTCGGTCTAGCCGAGAATACTAGGGTTTCACTGAATCCTCACTTCGGTCTTACCGATTTGCACAACTCGGTTTAACCGAAAAGTGCAAAGGCAATGGCAGAGGCCAAATCGGTCATCCGAGAATGTAGAATCGATCACACCGAGATGTGTTCGCGGAAACCTAACCCTAAAATTTTCACTCGAATTTTGTTCTAAGATCTAATCTGCTGGATAGGAAGATTTCAAACTTGGCAAGAAGCTAGGCAAAACCTATCGTGCATTGAATCGAGGTTGAAGCACGAGAGGATGAAACTCACCCAACTTGGTGAAGTTTCACCACGGCGGCAACGACGCGATGAGATTGACCGCTGACGGCGATGGAGACCAGGGCGAGGGCGCAAAGCGACGGCGGAGACGATCCGGAGACCACGGCGACGGCAATAAGGGTTTGGGGCGAGGCGTTTGAAGGAATAATCAACGCGCTGCCCTCGGGTATATATACCCTTCAGTTGTCGGTGGGACCGAGTTGGAAAACTCGATGGGACCGAGATGGTTAAGCGCAAGCGATTACTCATTTCGTCACGCCGAATTTGTAACTCGGTTTCACCGAGGTGAAAACCTAGATCAATCCAAGTGATTTCGGTCCGTCCGATTTGAGTATATTGGTTTGACCGAAAGTACTTAGAAGGTTTTGGAATTTAGGCTTTTGACGGATCGGTGGCTCGAAGTGCTCCTCACTCGGTCTCGTCCAAAAAGTCTTGTTCAAAGTTTGTGATATAAGCATGAATAGAGTTTGAGACAAGAAAGCATAGATAGCTAGGGGAGGAACTTAGGCATTCTTGTCCATCCATTTGGTCAAAAGAAAAATCCAAAAGACCAAAGCAACAAATGGATGTCCTCGAATGGATTAAATCATGCATCCAACATGCTCACACAATAAGATAGCAAATGAAATATGTGTCAAACATGCACAAACAAAACTCTAGCAACTAGCACACAATTTGGCGATGACTAAGTCATCTATATATGAGTATATTGACTTAGGAGTCAAATGAGAACATTTGATCATAGGTCATACTCATCGTTTAAGCACAAGTGGGGTTACCACTTTTCCATAAAGCATTAATGTGTTCACATCATTAGAAGATGCTTTAGCTCAATTCTTTAGAGCAAAGCTCCCCCTTGATGTGAGAACCCCTTTTTAAAGGGTCAAACTAACCTTGGGTTGTCGTTGAAGACTTCATGTAGATGTTGAAGATGTGGATGCTCAATGTTGATGAAGATCATCAAGAGTTGGGAGCAATCCTTTGGATTCGGGCACTTTCAATACCTACATGGGTTAGTCCCACAAGGAACAAACAAGGATATCCATGGACATAGATTGAAGTACACAATAGATGATGTCCATGAAAGCAATGATTACCTTGTCCCTTGACTTACCAACATGAGGGTTTGTGACTCCATGAACTAGTGCAAGATGTGGAAGTTGATTGCACAAGTTCTTTGCCAAAATGAATGTGAGTAAAGTATGTTGGCGGAGTCACCCTCAAGAACTCTCTAGTTCTTCTTCTTCGGGATCCACATCATCTTGATGGGAATCCTTGGGGTAGTAGTTGAGCTTGTCAAGTAGAACTTGAAGTTTCCTTGGGAACCCACTTGACCATGGCCTTGGGTGCTTCAATGAATGCATCAATCTCCTCTTGAAGCTTGTCCTTGCCTTTTAGCTTGTGGTCTTGTGGTGGAAGGTCATCTTGAGCTTGTTCCACATTGGAAGAAGTAGGATCATACTTCTCCTTTTGAGAAACAAACTTTGGAGTGGGATATTGACCTTCTTCCCATTCAACACCTTCGCATTGAACTTTCGCTCAAAACCAATTCCTTGATTCTTCCGGTGTCTTCCTTGCTTGCGAACAATTTCCTCAAAGCTCTTGCTTCCGCAAGACTCTTGTAGACACCTTTCTCTATAATCCCTTTCAATAAACTATTTTCTTGCTCAAGTGAAACTTGGCTTGAAACATTGTTAGTGGAATCAAGAGAACTACTAGAAGCAACAATATTTGATTTAGCATGATTATTGTTACTACTAGATGAAGAATTTTTCTTTTGCTTGTCATGCTTAGTTTTAATAGGTGGCAAGAAATTAGACAAGAGAAGTCGTTTGGCAAGATATGAAGAACTCTTCTTTCGAAGATCGTCATTGATAGCTTTTAGAAACTCATGTTCTTGCACTAGATTGAGCTTCTCGAAGCGTAGCTTCTCATGAGATCTTAGGAGCTCTCTATGATCTTCTTGAGTTGTTTCATGAGCTAACTTAAGAGTGTTTAGTTCTTTAGTTAGACGCTCAATCTCCTTCATAGCATTGTCATTCGACTCTTCTCGACTATAAAGACTACTAGCATGTTCATCATTACTAGGCTCACTAGATTTATCATGTAAAAGCTCATCTTCACCAAGCAAGTCAACACAAATAATGCCCCATGCGGCAGGGTTATGTCCAAGAATATGCATTTTCATTTTATGCTTCCAACTAGCAAAGTTTGAACCATCAAAGTAAGGACCTCTACGAAAATTACCCTCACTAGACGCCATACTCTCCTAGGTTGTGAAACCAAGCTTATGGAATCCAATGCAATGGAAACCAATCCAATGGAGACCAAAGCTCTGATACCACTTGTAGGATCTAAAGTATGTCTAGAGGGGGGTGATTAGACTACTTGGCAACTTAAAAGTTTAGCCTTTGATTAGGACAAGTTTTTAGCAAGTTCACAATGATGAGCAAGTCAAGTATCACCCTACACATGCAATTCTAGAGTAGTGGCAGCGGAAAGTAAATTGCACATGTAGTAAATAGAGGTGGAGAAGAGCAAACGCAGTTTGGAGACACGGAGATTTTTCTCGTGGTTCCGATAGGTGGTGCTATCGTCAATCCAGGTTGATGGAGACTTCAACCCACGGAGGGTAACGGCTGTGAGAGTCCACGGAGGGCTCCACCCACGAAGGGTCCACGAAGAAGCAACCTTGTCTATGCCATCATGGCTTACGCCCACGGAGGACTAGCCTTACTCGGGGTAGATCTTCACGAAGTAGGCGATCTCCTTGCCCTTACAAACTTCTTGGTTCAACTCCACATCTTGACGGAGGCTCCCAAGCGACACCTAACCAATCTAGGAGGCACCACCTCCAAAAGGTAATAGATGGTGTTGGTGATGATGAACTCCTTGCTCTTGTGCTTCAAATGATATCTCCCCAACACTCAACTCTCCTCACTGATTTGGCTGTGGTGGAGGAAGGGATTGAGTGGAAAGCAACTTGGGAAGGCTAGAAATCAAGTTTCATATGGTGGGAGTGGAGCAACTTGATCTCAACACAAGGGTAGGTAGTTTTCTTCTCGAAATGTAAGGTAGGAGTGGTAGTTCTTTTCGATGGCTCTCTCCACGAATGAAGAGGAGGTGGAGGGTATTTATAGCCTCCACACAAAATCCAACCGTTACACACATTTGACCAATCTCGGTCAGACCGAAGTTGACAACTCGGTGAGACCGAAAGTTCAAATCTTGTGAACGTTGGGATTTTCGGTGGGACCGAAAAATACAATCTCGGTTAGTCCGATTCTTCCAAAGTCTAGGGTTTGCCAATCTCGGTGGGACCGACTTTCTCATCTCGGTGACACCGATTTGAGTACAGAAGGTTACAGAAGGTTGGCAACACCAATTTCGGTAAGACCGAGTTTGGAATCGGAAAATCCGAAATTACTAGGGTTTGGCTATATGGCTGAGGTGGTTCATCTCGGTGTGACTGAGTTTATGGAATCGGTGGGACCGAGATTACTTATGAGTTTATGTTGGAATGAAAGATTGCTGATAGTTTGAGAGATAAATCATTAAGCACTTTGAGCAACCAGATCATCATCATAACCTCATCCCCTTTTAATAGTATTGGCTTTCCTATGGACTCAATGTGATCTTGGATCACTAAACCAAACATAGAGTCTTGAGCTTTTGCCAATGTTTTCCTTAGCATTTTGAGGGGTCCACATCATCAGTCATTGCCATACCCATATCACTGAACTTTCTGAAACATTCTCAAGAAATAATTAGTTCAATGATATATATGTTGTTATTAATTACCAAAACCACCCGGGGATTAGTTGCACTTTCACATTGGCCCGGGGGGGGCTATAACAAAGATGACCCTTGGGTTAATTACTCCCAAGGGAAAAGTAGGTGGTGGTGAGGCAAATGGTAAAACCAAGGTTGGGCCTTGCTGGAGGAGTTTTATTCAAAGCGAACTGTCAGGGGGGTCCCATAAATCACCCGACCGCGTAAGGAACGCAAAATCCGGGAACATAACACCGGTATGATGGAAACTAGGGCGGCAAGAGTGGAACAAAACACCAGGCATAAGGCCGAGCCTTCCACCCTTTACCAAATATATAGATGCATTAATAATATAAGAGATATTGTGATATCCCAACCAAAATCCTGTCCACCATGGAGAAATCTTCAACTTCACCTGCAACTCGCAACGCTATAAAAGGGCTGAGCAAAGCGGTAACATAGCCAAGCAATGGTTTGTTAGGAAGGGTGTCAAAGGTTAGAGGTTCATGGCAATTTGGGAGGCTTGAAGAGCAAATGATAGGTAACGCAGGATAGCGATAGAACGAAGCAACTAGCATAGCAATGATAGTAATGAGATCCAGGGTAGCGGTCATCTTGCCTGAAATCCCGCTAGGAAGAAGAATGAGTCCATGAAGAAGATGAAGCCATGAAGGCGAACCAAGCGGAGACGAACGAATCCTCACGATCGCAACGAAACGCGAACTATCGAGAAGAAGCACACAACATAGTAAACACACCACACATAGACAAGACATGATGCACAACAAACTTGATGCATGACAAAGCTACATGAAGCTCCTCATGGCAAGAGATGATGCAAAAAAGAACAACACATCAAGGCAAGTTTAAATGAGGCCGGGAACAACATATAACAATTTCGGTAAGTCCTCATATGCAAATTTAGAAATTGGTCCAGAACTGAATAAACCTATTTTCAAGTTCTTAAACAACAAGTTAAGATGCACCACGATGAACTACACGAAATTCTAGTCCAGTTACATATAAAGTTCATTAGATTCGGAGCTACGGCATAGAAGATATGAGCAAAACAAGTCAAACATGGCATTGATGCAAAATGCATTCAAACATCAAGCAAACACATCAAAACAAGGGTGCAACATGATAATATGAAGCTACATGCAATTCTAAGCAAATTTCATATAGAGCACACTCAAAACGGAGCAACGGTTCAACACATACACTCTAAACAAGACATAACAACAATCTGTCCAAAACAGCAACTAGGCATATTGCAAGCATCAAAACACTATGCTACAGCATCCCAACGTGAATAATAACAGTTTCAGACTTAACAGGAATAACATCAGGTTGCCATGTTTAGAGCTATCAAACGACAAGTTATGGGAACTTAACATGGAAACAAAGGCATGGCATGAATCTACTAATAGCATATGACAAAAGTCCCTTACTGACCATGAGCCAAAAAGGATCATAAAATATGATGGCACCCATGTAAACATGGCAAGTTATATGACAGATTCAAACATGGCAGGAACAACAATAAGTAGGCATGTTGGTGAGCTTGAACCACTCACCACAGAGCAATACATGGCATGTCAAGGCAACCAACAGCAAGAAGGCATGATTTTGAAGCTAAGCATGGCAAGAACAAGTTCATAGGATGCATGGATCACCAGAAAAGCACATGGCCAAAACTGAACTTAATGTTAACAGCCTGACAGCAACTTTATTTAGCAACTTTCGAGCAAGATAACAACAAGCTACAGCAGGCTATAAATGCAACAAGGGGCATGAATGGATAGAGTAAGACATGTATAACAAAACATCCTTAGTGAACATCTCCAGATTATGCACGAAATGACTTGTAGCAACAGGTTTACATAGCAACAAAATGTAACAGAATCAGCCTAGCAAAACAGTAACAACAAATACACTACTTCACGAGCTCGATGCACTCAGCACACAACTCACAAAAATACATGGATAGCACCTCTGGAAAGATGGCATGACATAGATCAAAACACATGTAGACATCAACCTCATAGGATGCACACATCAAACATGGCAAAAATGACAAATGAGCATGTTATTACAGTTTCAGCAGATTAACATCACATAGCACTCTTCCAACAGCATTTCGGGCATCAAGATGAGCTCAAATGAAAATGATACAATGGAATGAAATGAAGTACTCGTCGAGGCGAACAATTTGACATATTACACGCATGAAACGGAGCAGTATGCAGCAAGTTATGATGCGATGAACATGGCATGCTTATGCAAAATATTTCGGGACCTAGTGGAATCGGGGTCAACCTCAAATCTTCTCAGATCCAGATCCGGGGCGCGGAACCCGAGGTTCGCCTGGGATTCCGCCGGAGTTGGCCGGAGAAGACGAAGGGGAGGCGGCCAGAGGAGTCGGAGAGGGGCGGAGGAGGCTGGGGCGGCGCTGGTGGCCGGAGGGGCGCGGGGAGGCGCGGGTCCGCCGGGCGCGGGCGGCGACGCGATCCGGGCGGCGCGGGCTGGAGCTGGCGGGCGAGGCGGCAACGCGGGCGGCGGGCAGCGGGCCAAGCAGGCGGCACGGACGGCGAGGCACCGGGCCGAGGCGATGGCGAGGACGGGCGGCGCCGGAGGAAGCCGAGGCGAGGCGGCGGAGGGCGGTGCCGGGCGGCGAAGCGGACGGGCGAGGCGGGCGAGGCGGCGCTCTCCGGCGAGGCCGGTGGCGGAGTCCGGCGAGGCGGGCAACGGCGGGCGCGGGCCTATAGCGACGGCGGATGGGCCCGGGCGGGCTCCAGATGGGCCCGGCGGGCTGGCGGGGTGGAGTTGGCGGCGGGGGTGACATGGCGGATCCTGGTTGGCCGGCGGGCGAGCGGATGGACATGTCCGGGCGGCGGGTGGACGTGTCCGTCGGCGGGAGGAGGAAGAAGCTAGGGTTAGACCGCGAATTTGGATGGGGAGGACCTATTTATAGATTCTGGGAGCTCGGAGAGTCCAAATGAGGAGCGGTTTTGGGCCACGCGATCTTGATCGAATGACCGAGAGCATGGAAGAGACTTAGATGGGTTTTGGGCCACTTTGGAAGGGGTGTTGGGCTGCACACAAAAGAGGCTTTTACGGTTACCGGGTTAACCGTTGGAGTATCAAACGACCTCCAAATGGCACGAAACATGACAGGCGGTCTACCGGTGCTATACCAAGGCTGTTTGGCAAACCTCGGGCCATTCCAAGAATGTTTAACACCTGCTCACAACGAGAGAAAAAAAGGGGGACGCCGGAGGACATAGGAGTGCCGGATTGCAAAACGGACAATGGGGAAATGCTCGGATGCATGAGACGAACACGTATGCAAAATGAAATGCACATGATGACATGGCAATATTCAACACGCAAGCAAAAGTCATGGCAACGACGGCGAATAACTGGCGGACACCTGGCGCAACGAATCCGGGGCGTTACAACACTCCCCCACTAACAAGAGATCTCGTCCCGAGATCTTAGGACCGAGACGGAAGGGAAAAGGGAAGAGGTGAAGCAAGAAATCAAGAGAAGAAGCAAAGAATCGAGAGCACTCGAGAAGAAGAGAGGAACGAGGAGAATGACGAGAATCAAAAGGTCACGAAATCTAATGGACTATGAAACCACTCCGGTTAGAACGAGATAAGAAACGAATAAGACCGAAAGGATTTAGGCAGCACTCCAGCAGAAACATGGAGGAATAGAACACGAGCTTGAGAGGGTGGAATGATACTTGATGAAGACATGACACAAAACCTCTGGAAAGAATTGAATGAGTTGATTCAAAAGAACGGAGAAGATAATGACAACTTGTGCCATGAAGGAAATTGAAAGCATCTTTCGAAGGAAGGATTGAACGGAGTTCTTGAGAAAATCAACAACGAAAAGAATAAGCTTCTCGTGGAATTATGGATAATATCTCAAAATTATGAGGTGATCGCCGACCACAAGCAGAAAAGATTGAATGGCTGAGAAGAACGAAGAAATGCACAACTCCACTTCAAAGGGATATGGAGAATTAATTGCACTTTGATATGCAAGAAGAAAGATACTTGAGCTCCTTCGAGAAGAATCTTGATGAACACTTGAGGAGTGAATTAAAACCTGAAGAACGCCATGAAGAACTCCGGTGACAAAAGATGATGAGATAGAGTTCAAGGGTGGAAAGAATAAGATTAAGGCCCTGCGATGATTTAGATGGGGTTTCCGACGAGATGGCCAAGGAAAAATTGAACTCCGGAAAAGAAAAGATGAAAACACTTGAAACTAGAATTTATTCATCAAGAACAAACTCCGAAGAAAGGGATCAATCACTTGGATGAAATAAGAATAAGATTTATTGTATGCTTATCCTTCATCAAATTAAATTGATGACAAGCAATGGATTTTTGCATACTACTTATTCTTCTTCAAAAAGGATTGAGAAGTGACATATCGCAAACTTGAGAAGGTCTTCATGAACCACCGGTAGGATTGAAAAGAACGAATGGATTAAAGATGATAATGAAGGAAAAAGAATCTTGAACGAACCACCGTAAGAATATTGAGATGAACGAAGGGGCACGGATATAGAATAATTGGAGAACGAATTTGAAAAACTTAGAGCGGAGAGATATTCCGAAAAGATGGCCTCCGGATGATCGAGAGAGAAAGCAACTCCTGAGTGCTCCGGATGGATGAAAAGAATTTGCATGACTTGAAACAATTTGATAGGATAACATCGAACTAGCACCGCGAATCTCTGGGGAACGGACAACATTTAGAGGAAAAAACTCTTCTTCGGTCTTCAAATGACGACGAGCAAAACCCCATCAAAATTTACTGAGGTACTCAGGGAGAATGAAAAGCGAAGAGGGTTGAGCCAACAATGAAAATGATTTGAAATCGATCTTGGAGAAGGCATGTGACTGATGGGATTCATTCTTATGTCACACGTGAAAAGAATTTGAGAATAACTCCAGGAGAATTAGAAGAGTTAGGTAAGATCCTGGAAAAAAACCTGTGGGTTAGGGCCCACTGAAAGACTGTTGGAAAGGGATAGTTGAACCAATAGATGATGCACCGGAACAATTGAAATATTTGAATGAGGTGATAACCTCGAATTAATTGGAACACTGAAGAATCTCCTGATATGTCTTCCGAACTCCAGAATGATTAAATGGTGAGAGGCAAACGAGCAAGGAAAACACTTTAACCAAGGGAAAGAATACGATCAACACCAAAAAACTTGAATTGAATCCACCGGAAAAGAGATGAAGAATCTCCACCGAGACGGGAATTCGCCGGTTGAAATGATCGACGAAAGACTGAAAAGGCTCCACACGAATGAAATTGACGCTCGAAACAGACTCAGGCTCCGGGAAGAAGAGGGTGGGAGGGCGGGAAAAACAAAGGCAACTGGAAGGGGGAGTCGACGAATGTCTTGAAGAGAAAACACCGATTGAAATCATTGAGGAAAGAAAGCAAAGACTTCGCACGAGTAGGATGGATACTCGATTACGGACTCCGGTTCCGAGAGGAAGAAGGGGTGGGTGGGTGGGAAAAACAAGGACAACTTCGCACCGGGAAACAACATCGATCGAAAAGAGCTGAGGATTGATCTCCCAAAGAGAGAGAGGTTCGAATCAGCTTGACTAGGAATGCGCCGGACAAAAGAGGATGGACAACGAACAAAAACTAACCGCATGATCCTAAAGAAAAATTGGAAGGGGAAGAGGAGTAGTTCAAAACACCTACGTCAAGATTCCTTACCAGAGCGACGAAGGGGCAGAGGAGTAAAAAGAATTCCTACTCTCTGATATAACTAAACTCCGAAAACAGTTTTCTTCTAGACTCAACAACGGCCAAGCTACACGATGAATCAAGGGTGCTCCTAGGGTCGGTCGAGGCTCTGATACCAACTTGTCACGCCCAATATGCGACCCTATCCAAGAGGAACTCGAAGGTCCCACCAAGGATAGACCCGCATATTGAAACGCTTTTGCAAGGTGGATATCATTACATCAACATTACATAATAGTGGGGATACATACAAAAGGCATACAATGCCACACGAATACAACATCATCTTACAAGAGATCAACATCCGACTACGGATGGAACACAAACAGAAACTCAAACGACATCCACCCTGCTAGCCCAGGCTGCCGACCTGGAACCTATCCCCTGATCGAAGAAGAAGCAGAAGAAGAACTCCAAACAAGCAAACATCACTCTCGCGTCATGATCATCGCATAACCTGTACCTGCAACTGTTGTTGTAGTAATCTGTGAGCCACGAGGACTCAGCAATCCCATTACCATGGGTATCAAGACTAGCAAAGCTTAATGGGTAAGGAAGGGGTAAAGTGGTGAGGTTGCAGCAGCGACTAAGCATATATGGTGGCTAACATACGCGAAGAAGAGCGAGAAGATAGCAAGCGGAACGGTCGTGAAGCTAGCAATGATCAAGAGATGATCCTGAACACCTACTTACGTCAAACATAACACAGAAACCGTTTTCACTTCCCGGACTCTGCCGAGAAGAGACCATCACGGCTACACACACGGTTGATGCATTTTATTTAGGATCTGGTGTAAAGTTATCTACAACCGGACATTAACAAATTCCCATCTGCCACATAACTGCGGGCACGGCTCTCGAAAGTTTATACCCTGCATGGGTGTCCCAACATAGCCCATGATAAGCTCTCGCGATCAACGAAGGATATACCTTCTCCCAGGAAGACCCGATCAGTCTTGGAATCCCGGTTTACAAGACATTTCGACAATGGTAAAACAAGACCAGTAAAGCCGCCCGATGCGCCGACATCCCGATAGGAGCTGCACATATCTCGTTCTCAGGGCAACACCGGATGAGCACTCCGCACAACTAAAACCAGACCTCAAGTTTCCACGAGGGGCGCCGCAAAGGATTCTAGTTCGGACCAACACTTAGACAAGCATTGGCCCGGGGCTATAATAAAGACGACCCTTGGGTTAATTACTCCCAAGGAAAAGTAGGTGGTGGTGAGGCAAATGGTAAAACCAAGGTTGGGCCTTCTTTGGAGGAGTTTTATTCAAAGCGAACTGTCGGGGGTCCCATAAATCACCCGACCGTAAGGAATAAAATCCGGGAACATAACACCGGTATGACGGAAACTAGGGCGGCAAGAGTGGAACAAAACACCAGGCATAAGGCCGAGCCTTCCACCCTTTACCAAATATATAGATGCATTAATAATATAAGAGATATTGTGATATCCCAACCAAAATCCTGTCCACCATGGAGAACTCTTCAACTTCACCTACAACTAGCAACACTATAAGAGGGCTGAGCAAAGAGGTAACATAGCCAAGCAATGGTTTGCTAGGAAGGGTGTCAAAGGTTAGAGGTTCATGGCAATTTGGGAGGCTTGAAGAGCAAATGATAGGTAACGCATCATAGCGATAGAACGAAGCAACTAGCATAGCAATGATAGTAGTGAGATCCAGGGTAGCGGTCATCTTGCCTGAAATCCCGCTAGGAAGAAGAACGAGTCCATGAAGTAGATGAAGCCACGAAGGCGAACCAAGCGGAGACGATTGAATCCTCACGATCGCAACGAAACGGGAACTATCGAGAAGCAGCACACAACATAGTAAACACACCACACATAGACAAGACATGATGCACAACAAACTTGATGCATGACAAAGCTACATGAAGCTACACATGGCAAGAGATGATGCAAACAAGAACAACACATCAAGGCAAGTTTAAATGAGGCTGGGACCAACATATAACAATTCCGATAAGTCCTCATATGCAAATTTAGAAATTGGTCCAGAACTGAATAAACCTTATGTTCAAGTTGTTAAACAGCAAGTTAAGATGCATCACGATGAACTACATGAAATTCTAGTCAAGTTACATATAAAGTTCATTAGATTCGGAGCTACGGCCTAGAAGATATGAGCAAAACAAGTCAAACATGGCATTGATGCAAAATGCATTCAAACATCAAGCAAACACATCAAAACAAGGGAGCAACATGGTAATATGAAGCTACATGCAATTCTAAGAAAATTTCATATAGAGCACACTCAAAACGGAGCAACGGTTCAACACATACACTCTAAACAAGACATAACAACAATCTGTCCAAAACAGCAACTAGGCATATTGCAACCATCAAAACACTATGCTACAGCATCCCAACGTGAAAATAAAAGGCATGGGAATGAAGTATAGGTAAAGCATTACAAAACATGAACACTGAGCTATCTCCAGAAACTACTAGAACATGCTCAAAAGGACATGGAAAGATTGCAAATAATAACAGTTTCAGACTTAACAGGAATAACATCAGGTTGCCATGTTTTGAGCTATCAAACGACATGTTACGGGAACTTAACATGGCAAACAAAGGCATGGCATGAATCTACTAATAGCATATGACAAAAGTCCCTTACTGACCATGAGCCAAAAAGGATCATAAAATATGATGGCACCCATGTAAACATGGCAAGTTATATGACAGATTCAAACATGGCAGGAACATGTTGGTGAGCTTGAACCACTCACCACAGAGCAATACATGGCATGTCAAGGCAACCAACAGCAAGAAGGCATGTTTATGAAGCTAACCATGGCAAGAACAAGTTCATAGGATGCATGGATCACTAGAAAAGCACATGGCCAAAACTGAACTTAATGTTAACAGGCTGACAACAACATTATTTAGCAACTTTGGAGCAAGATAACAACAAGCTACAGCAGGCTATAAATGCAACAAGGGGCATGAATGGATAGAGTAAGACATGTATAACAAAACATCCTTAGTGAACATCTCCAGATTATGCACGAAATGACTTGTAGCAGCAGGTTTACATAGCAACAAAATGTAACAGAATCAGCCTAGCAAAACAGTAACAGCAAGTACACTATTTCACGAGCTCAATGCACTCGGCACACAACTCACAAAAATACATGGATAGCACCTCTAGAAAGATGGCATGACATAGATCAATACACATGTAGACATCAACCTCATAGGATGCACACATCAAACATTGGCAAAAATGACAAATGAGCATGTTATTACAGTTTCAGCAGATTAACATCACATAGCACTCTTCCAACAGCATTTCGGGCATCAAGATGAGCTCAAATGAAAATGATACAATGGAATGAAATGAAGTACTCGTCGAGGCAAACAATTTGACATATTACACGCATGAAACGGAGCAGTTTGCAGCAAGTTATGATGCGATGAACATGGCATGATTATGCAAAATATTTTGGGACCTGGTGGAATCGGGGTCAACCTCAAATCTTCTCAGATCCAGATCCGGGGCACGGAACCCGAGGTTCGCCGGGGATTCCGCCGGAGTTGGCCGGAGAAGACGAAGGGGAGGCGGCCAGAGGAGTCAGAGAGGGGCGGAGGAGGCCGGGGCGGCGCTGGTGGCCGGAGGGGCGCGGGAGGCGGGTCCGCCGGCATGGCGGGCGGCGACGCTGATCCGGGCGGCGCAGCCGGAGCTGCTGGCGGAGGCAAGAACGGGCGAGGCATCGGGCCGGAGGCGACGGCGAGGACGGGCGGCGCCGGAGGAGGCCGAGGCGAGGCGGCGGAGGGCGCAGTGGTGGCGAAGCGGACGGGCGAGGTCGGCGAGGCGGCGCGCTCCGGCGAGGCCGGTGGCGGAGTCCGGCGAGGCGGGCAACGACGGGCGCGAACTCGCGGCGGCGGCGGATGGGCACGGGCGGGCTCCGGATGGGCCCGGCAGGCCGGCGCGGTGGAGTTGGCGGCGGGGGTGACATGGCGGATCCTGGTTGGCTGGCGGGCGAGCAGATGGACAAGTCCGGGCGGCGGGTGGATGTGTCCGTCGGCGGGAGGAGGAAGAAGCTAGGGTTAGACCGCGAGTTTGGAAGGGGAGGACCTATTTATAGATTCTGGGAGCTAGGAGAGTCCAAATGAGGAGCGGTTTTCGGCCACGTGATCGTGATGGAACGACCGAGAGCATGGAAGAGACTTAGATGTGTTTTGGGCCACTTTGGAAGGGGTGTTGGGCTGCACACAAAAGATGCTTTTACGGTTACCCGGTTAACCGTTGGAGTATCAAACGACCTCCAAATGGCACGAAACTTGACAGGCGGTCTACCGGTGCTATACCAAGGCCGCTTGGCAAACCTCGGGCCATTCCGAGAATGTTTAACACCCGCTGACAATGAGAGACAAAAGGGGGACACCAGAGGACATAGGAGTGCCGGATTGCAAAACGGACAACGGGGAAAATGCTCGGATGCATGAGACGAACACGTATGCAAAATGAAATGCACATGATAACATGGCAATATGCAACACGCAAGCAAAAGTCATGGCAACGACGGCGAATAACTGGCGGACATTTGGTGCAACGAATACGGGGCGTTACACCTACTCTCTTCAAGGATGCTCGTAAGTTCGTCTTGTCATGTGATGAATGGCAAGGAATAGGTAATATTGGTAAGCGTCAAGAAATTCCTATGAATTATTCACTTGTTGTTGAACCATTTGATGTTTGGGGATTTGACTTCATGGGACCTTTTCCTTCCTCTAATGAGTATACACATATTTTGGTTGTTGTTGATTATGCCACTAAATGGGTAGAAGCTATTCCAACCAGTAGTGCTGATCACAACACTTCTATTAAAATGCTTAAGGAAGTTATTCTCCCAAGGTTTGGAGTCCCTAGATATTTACTGACTGATGGTGGTTCACACTTTATTCATGGTGCTTTCCATAAAATGCTTGCTAAGTATGATGTTAACCATAGAATTGCGTCACCTTATCATCCTCAGTCTAGTGGTCAAGTTGAACTTAGCAATAGAGAAATAAAACTAATCTTACAAAAGACTGTCAATGGTCCCGGAAGAATTGGTCTTAGAAATTAGTTGATGCACTTTGGGCTTATAGAAGAGCTTATAAAAATCCTATGGGTATGTCTCCATATAAAATGGTTTAGGGAAAATCTTGTCATTTGCCTCTTGAGTTAGAACACAAGGCATTTTGGGCAATAAAAGAACACAATTATGATTTCAAACTTGCTGGGGAAAAGAGGTTATTTGATATTAGCTCATTAGATGAATGGAGAACCCAAGCTTATGAAAATGCTAAGTTATTCAAAAAAAAGTTAAAAGATGGCATGACAAAAGAATCCAAAAGAGTGAGTTTAAAGTCGGAGAATATGTTCTTTTGTAAAACTCTCATTTCAGATTCTTTGCAGGAAAACTCCTCTCCAAATGGGAAGGACCCTACGTCATCGAGGAGGTCTATCGATCCGGAGCTATCAAAATAAATAATGCCGAAGGGACTAACCCGAAGGTTGTCTTGGGCAACGAATAAAACACTATATATTAGGTACGGCCATTAATGTTGAAAGCAATGTTATCCAAACTTTTACACTGGAAGAACACATAATGGGAACCTTCTGGAACACTCCAGAATAATGAAAAAAGGGAGGTACGTGATATGGTAAGTAAACGGACTCCGAAAAATCCACAAAAATATTTTTTGTTAGTTTTGGAATATTTAGAAAATTAGGAAAATAAGAAACTTCCAGGAAAGTGACCCTGGTGGGCACGATACACATGCCTGGCGTGCCCAGGTGGGTTGTTCCCACCTTGGGTACTGAGGGAATCCTGGATATGGGGGTCCTCGGACAGCTGGACTATGTACTTGTGCCGGACTATTGGACTATGAAGATACAATATTAAAGAGTTCGTCCCGTGTCCGGGTGGGACTATACTTTGCATGGAAGGCAAGCTTGGCAATTCGGATATGTAGATCTCCTTCTCTGTAACCGACTCTTTGTAACCCTAGCCCCCTCCGGTGTCTATATAAACAGGTGGGTTTAGTCTGTAGGACAACAACAATCAGAATCATAGGCTAGCTTCTAAGGTTTAGCCTCTATGATCTCGTGGTAGATCATCTCTTGTAATACTCATATCATCAAGATCAATCAAGCAGGAAGTAGGGTATTACCTCCGTAGAGAGGGCCCGAACCTGGGTAAACATTGTGTCCCCCGCCTCCTGTTACCATTAGCCTTAGATGCACAGTTCGAGAACCCATACCCGAGATCCGCCGGTTATGACACCGACATTGGTGCTTCCATTGAGAGTTCCACTGTGTCGTCACGATAAGGCTTGATGGTTCCTTCAATCATCCACAACGATGCGATCTAGGGTGAGGTTTTCCTTCCCGAACAGATCTTCGTACTCAGCGGCTTCGCACTATGGGCCAACTTGCTTGGCCATCTGGAGCAGATCGACAGCTACGCTCCTGGACATCAGGTCAGGTTTGGAAGCCTGAACTACACCGCCGACATCCGCGGAGACTTGATCTTTGACGGATTCGAACCCATGTCAGGCGTATCAAACAGTCATGTTGAGCATGAATTAGATCCGCCATCGGACGATGTTCGGGAGATCACACCTGCAGCTGCCCCGGCTCTAAATCCTGAGTAGATCGTGCCTTCCGAGGACGGGTGGATAAACCCCGCCACGGAGGCCACACACTCATCGGTGATAGAGCCGAACACAGACTTCGCCTCCAATGAGGTCAGTGTCACCGGACCCTCGGACTCGTATCCAGCCATAGGCTCCGAACCGCGCGCATACGTGCCTATCGAATCCGATTGGGCACCGATCATGGAGTTTACCTCTGCGGATATCTTTTAGCACTCGCCCTTGGGCGACGTGCTAAATTCATTAAAATCTCTCTCCCTGTCAGGAGACTCTTGGTTGAACTATGTCCGACTGGAGTGGGAAGCGGACGACCAAGAAATTCCTTCCCCACCCACCACCCACTTAATAGCCACTGTCGACGACTTAACCGACATGCTTGATTTCGACTCCGAAGACATCGACAGTATGGACGACGATATATATCATATGATGAGGTGGATGTCCAGTGCCCTGTGGGTGGTGCTTCCTGTTCATCTGTAGCATCGTCGTCCATACTGTCGAAGGTAATGAGGCAGCGGAGGATAATCCCCTTGAGAAGAAATCTAAGCACCGGCGTTATCGGCGCCGCTCTAAGCCTCGTCATAGCAAAAATAGCAATACCGGCACAAGAGACAATAACGCTCCGGATAATGCTGAGGACGAAAACAATCCCGCCCAGCCAAGCGTCAAGCAGGCCGAACGGGAGGATGGGCAAGCTAGCCCTAAGGAACAGGCAATGGATGGAGAATCAGAGGATGACAATTACATGCCCCTCTCCGAAGATGAGGTGAGCCTCGGCGACAAAGAATTCATCATGCCTGAGGATCCCATAGAGCAGGATCGCTTCAAGCGCCAGCTTATAGCCACTGCAAAAAGCCTGAAGAAAAAGCAGCAGCAGCTTCAAGTTGATCAATATCTGCTAACTGATAGATGGACTGAGGCCCTGGCAGCCGAGGAATACGGACTCGAGCCCTACCAAAAGTTACCCAGAGCACAGGTTACTACCTCAACTCGAGGAGGAGGTATTAAAGCCTACACTACCAGCGCATGATGCGGCTAACCGGCCACCTCGTGGCCGAGACAAAGCGGCATATCAGCCCGAAGTCCAGCCCGCACCCCGGCGCCAAACAAGCAAAAACACGAAGGCCCGGGGCTACACGCACGACCTGCGAGATAAATTGGAAAACAAAGCAGGTCAATCAAGATCAATCTACGGATCATGGGGGTGTGCCCCAATGCGCGACGATGACCGTCGTGTCGGATATACAAAAACAAATCCAGCCGGGCCGAATACAACAGACCAGCCTCATTTGAACTGCGTCATGATGTAGCCCGACATAGAGGCGCCGCACACCCCCTATGCTTCACTAACGAAGTAATGGATCATGAATTCCCAGAAGGGTCTAAGCCCGTGAATATCGAGTCCTACGATGGGACTATAGAACCCGCGGTATGGATAGAAGATTTCTTTCTCCACATTCACATGGCCCGCGGGGACGATCTCCATGCCATCAAGTACCTCCCACTAAAACTCAAGGGACTGTCTCGACATTGGCTGAATAGTTTGCCGGCAAACTCCATTGGAAGCTGGGAGAACCTGGTAGACGTATTCCTAGATAACTTCCAGGGCACTTATGTGTGACCAACGGATGCTGATGACTTAAGTTACATAACCCAACAGCCCGGAGAGTCAGCCAGGAAATTCTGGACTCGATTCCTAACTAAAAAGAACCAAATTGTCGACTGTCCGGATGTCGAAGCCCTAGCGGCCTTTAAGCATAACATCCGTGATGAGTGGCTTGCCCGACATCTTGGCCATGAAAAGCCGATGCCCATGGCAGCCCTCACGACACTCATGACCCGCTTGTGTGCGGGCGAGGATAGTTAGTTGGCTCGTAGCAACAACATAGCAAGCAATCCTGGCACATCAGAGGATAGAGATAGCAACGGCAAGCCCCGATGCAACAAACACAAGCGTCGCAATAATGGCGATAACGCCGAAGACACGGCTGTGAATGCCGGATTTAGTGGCTCTAAGTCTGGTCAGCGGAAAAAGCCATTCCAAAAGAACAATCTGGGCCCGTCCAGTCTGGACCGCATACTCGACCATCCATGCCAAATTCATGGTACCCTAGGAACACCAGCCAATCATACCAACAGAGAATGCTGGGTCTTCAAACAAGCCGGCAGGCCAGGTGCCGAAAACAAGGAGAAAGGGTATCAAAGCGATGACGACGATGAGGAGCCTCGATAACCAAACACAGGAGGGCAAAAGAAAATTTCCCCCGCAAATCAAAACGGTGAATATAATAACCGCCACCCACATTCCCAAGCCGGAAGGGATGTGCACCCTTAGGGATGTCGACTTAATGGACCAGTCGCCCCACAATATAAACTATGGCCGATCACCTTCAACCGTACGGATCGCCCGACCAATACCAATCAGGGCAATTCAGCCGCACTAGTCCTTGACCCAATAATTGACGGATTCCACCTCACACGAGTCCTTATAGACGGAGGCAGCAGTCTAAACCTACTGTATCAGGACACAACGCGCAAGATGGGTATTGATCTTTCAATAATCAAACCCACTAAAACCACCTTTAAAGGTGTTATACCAGGTGTGGAGGCCCGTTGTACAGGCTCCATCACTTTGGAGGTAGTCTTCGGATCCTCGGACAATTACCGTACCGAAGAGTTAATCTTTGACATCGTCCCTTTTCGCTGTAATTACCATGCACTGCTCGGACAAACCGCGTTAGCTCGATTCAACGCGGTCCCACATTATGCCTACCGTAAGCTCAAGATGCCCGGTCCATGCGGCATCATAACGGTTAATGGCAAGGCCGAACTCCCCCTCTGTGCCGAAGAGTATACCGCCGCTTTAATAGCAGAAGCAACGAGTGGCATCTTTCAATCGAACCTCGAGTCAACAGCCAAGCTCCCGGACATCGTTAAGGGAGTCCGAACCACTTCGCGACAAGATAGCCCGGCTCGTCCGAAGCTCAATTAAAACACTCCGGCAGTAAACAGAGGCAAAGCTAGGATAGGCCACACACTGCGGCTCAACCGCTCCATGGCACACAAACGTTTCTTGCATTTTTCTTTATAGGTTCACTTCTGCATAGGCCAGGACTGGCGACATGGAAACAACTCGAACACGTAAGGGAATCCTTAGATATTCCCCTCGATGACCATCCGACTACACTCTGGATCTGCACACAGCCTCCTCCCGCCTGGTCTCAGCAGGTTTTGAATTCATATTTCTCTTTATCACATTACCTGTACTCGTACGCATCGATGTACTATTCAATTACAACTTGTGGCTTTATATAACACTTATCTGCGGTTATTTCTTATTGAAACTCTTTGTCAAATGGCATCAGTACACCGCGATATGCCTTAATATGCCAGGGGCTTCATTGTACCCACAATACGGCAAAAAAGTCCGAACACCTTCACGGTCGTTCGACACCCCGAACTTATAGCATTATATGCATCAGCTCCGAATAATGTCTTGGGTCAATTGTTGGGTTTGCCCGGCTCCCATGTTTTTGTTGGGGAACGCAGTAATTTCAAAATTTTCCTACGCACACGCAAGATCATGGTGATGCATAGCAATGAGAGGGGAGAGTGCTGTCCACATACCCTCGTAGACCGTAAGCGGAAGCGTTATGACAATGCGGTTGATGTAGTCCTACGTCTTCACGATCTAACCGATCCAAGTACCGAACGTACGGCACCTCCGAGTTCAGCACACGTTCAGCTCGATGACGATCCACGGACTCCGATCCAGCAAAGTGTCGGGGATGAGTTCCGTCAGCACGACGGCGTGGTGATGATGATGATGTTCCACCGACGCAGGGCTTCGCCTAAGCACCGCAACGATATGACCGAGGTGGAATATGGTGGAGGGGGGCACCGCACACGGCTAAGGAACGATCACGAAGATCAACTTGTGTGGTATGGGGTGCCCCCAGCCCCCGTATATAAAGGAGGGAGGGGGGAGGTGTGGCCGGCCAAGGAGGGCACGGCAAGGAGGAGTACTACTCCCACCGGGAGTAGGATTGCCCCCCTTCCAAGTAGTAGGAGTAGGAGTCAAGGAAAGTGGGAAGAGAAGAGAAGGAAGGAGGGGGCGCAGCCCCTTCCGCTAGTCCAATTCGGACTAGGCCTTGGGGGGGCGCCCAACCTCTCCTCTCTCTTTCCCCTAAAGCCCAATAAGGCCCATATACTCCCCGGCGAATTCCCGTAACTCTCCGGTACTCCGAAAAATACCCGAATCATTCGAAACCTTTCCGAACTCTGAATATAGTCGTCCAATATATCGATCTTTACGTCTCGACCATTTCGAGACTCCTCGTCATGTCCACTATCTCATCCGGACTCTGAACTCCTTCGGTACATCAAAACTCATAAACTCATAATATAACTGTCATCGAAACCTTAAGCGTGCGGACCCTACGGGTTCGAGAACTAAGTAGACATGACCTAGAACTATTCTCGGTCAATAACCAATAGCGGAACCTGGATGCTCATATTGGCTCCTACATATTCTACGAAGATTGTCGGTGTCAAAACCGGCGGATCTCGGGTAGGGGGTCCCGAACTGTGCGTCTAGGCGGATGGTAACAGGAGACAAGGGACACAATGTTTTACCCAGGTTCGGGCCCTCTCGATGGAGGTAAAACCCTACATCCTGCTTGATTAATATTGATGATATGGGTAGTACAGGAGTAGATCTACCACGAGATCAAGGAGGCAAAACCCTAGAAGCTAGCCTATGGTATGATTGTTGAGATGTATGTTGTCCTATGAACTAAAGCCCTCCGGTTTATATAGACACCGGAGAGGGCTAGGGTTACACAGAGTCGGTTACAATGGTAGGAGATCTACATATCCGTATTGCCAAGCTTGCCTTCCACGCCAAGGAAAGTACCATCCGGACACGAGCCGGAGTCTTCAATCTTCTATCTTCGCAGTCTTGGAGTCCGGCGGATAATGATAGTCCGCTGTCCGGACACCCCTAGTCCAGACTCCTCAAGAGCCTCGAACCAGTCTTCAATGACGATAAGTCCGGTAGCGCATAACGCTCGGCATTGCAAGGCGGGTTCCTCCCTTGAATAATCCAGAGAAGATCATGAACACCAGGATAGTGTCCGGCTCTGCAAAATAAATTCCACATTCCACCGTAGAGAGAATAAAATGCACACTTAACTCAATCTGCTGACGTATTATGCGGCGTGACATCAGCCCGCAACCAAGCCTTTGTTTTGAATCGTTTTTACTATACCACCTCAGCACGTTTAGCGAAGCGGTTTCCTTGGCATGTCTTGTCGAAGCAGAGATCGTGTTCCCCTTATTCCGGGATCCTCATCAACACGTGCGTGGGTAACCCAACCGTTCCCGCCGCCACGCCTCCTCTATCGAAGGGGAATCCCAAACGGTCACGGAGACGGCCCTTGGTATTTCTTCCCCTTTATAAGAGGACCAAGGCTCACCCTTGTTCTTCAATCTCGCATCGAATCTTTTCCCTGCTCCCAGTTCCAACACCCAGAGCCTCAGATTCGAGTGCTTCGGATCCTCAATCATGTCCGGCTCTGACCTCCAGGGCCGGTGGATGCCCTCCTCCGTCACAGAGGAGGACATATTGAAGTTGCGTGAGGCCAAGTACTGCCCACGAGGTTTCGCAGAGTTGCTGCCCAAGGGCAGGCTGTGCCAGCCCCGAGCCCGGTGAATATGTCGTTTTCGTATCCCACCTCCGTCGGGGTTTAGGCTTCCCGACGGATCCCTTTGTAAGAGGGCTCCTATTCTACTACGGGCTGGACTTTCTCGACTTGGCTCCGGAGTCTATCCTCCATACTCTGCATTCATTATCGTCTGTGAAGCCTTCCTCCGCGTCATCCCCCACTTCGGCCTATGGCTGAAGACCTTCAAGGTGGAGCCAAGATGATCGGGGCGTCAGCGGAGTCTGTGGGCGACCATAAGCAAGAAGGTCGATGCCCCGTGGCCTGAGGGTTCCTTCCAAGAGGAACTTGGACTGTGGTAGCAGGAGTGGTTCTATATCACCGCTCCAAGGGGCAGCAGGCAAAAGCCGCCGCCCTCATTCCGCCCGGGACCTCCATGCCAACTGATGTCATGGGTCAACCAAGGGCTCAACTGGGGCCGCTCAAGACGTGCCCTTCTGCAGGCAGATTCGAGATCTCCAAGCGAGGAGATCGACTGATCAAGGTGATGCAGTTATGCTAATCGAGCATCTCCCGCCTGCAAACACCGTCCTCTTCGTTTATGGGAGTTCAACCGGAGGACCTCGGATTCTCCAACACTTCATGGGTGCGACACCCGTGGAGATGTACAAGTTGTTCTTGGACCGCGGTGGCGTGTCCGGATTTAGCCGAGGATGCAGGCCTAAGCGCGATCGCCCGGATACTCGGTAAGTAGCTCGAGTCCGGACATTCCGTTTATGTGCCTTTCTAGAGTTCGCCTCGACCCTTTGTTCTTTACAGGAATGGGTGGCGCGATCAAGTCGATAAGGTGTCCGCCCTCCCGAGACCGTGACTGGTCGAATGTTGGAGGTTGCGCCCACGTAAGGGGCGACGGGAAAATAGAGGAGCTAATATTTCGCCCAAAGGCGATCAAGAGGGGGAACCAAGAGCCCCTCCTTGAGGGGAGAAGAGGACCGCCCCAAGATCCGGAGGCCAAAGCCCTAAGCACGGAAGAGATCTTCCTGGGTCCGTGCCGGAAAGAATCCGGACGCACAATCATCACTAAAGGATCGGCCCTCCAATGAGCCGTGAGTATGAAAGAGGGAGTTAATTAGTAAGGAAATACCTTCATTTGTGCTTCCGTAGGTAACCGAAATATTTATATTGCAGGTCGGATCTGCAGCCTTCTTAGATGAGTTCATCTTGAGGGACCTTCTTAGGAGATGATGGAGAGCGACACGCCGTCATGGCGCGCCGCAGATGAGGCAGGCGAACCCAAAGTGTCATCACAGAGGGTATCCCCGAGTCCGGAGGGGCCAGAGAGTTTGGCACCTACTAGTGTCCGGTCGGGAGAACTGAAGAATCTGCTTGAGAGGGCGTCCATTTCAGAAGATCACCGTGCATTAATGCGTATGGTGATTGGAAGGATTACGTCCGCCGAGAGCGGATTGCGTAATGCCGCCATGAGTTTGCTGGCGGGATTTGAGGTATGCAAAAATGACGCATCCTTTTGTCTTTTAACAGTTTTGCACATAAAAATGCGCCCTGTATAGATAGTAGCCCCTGAGACTTAGTAGGTTGTTGGAAATGACAGCGTACCGAGGATCGAAATCTAAGGGAATGAATTCCATCGTTCCTATGCAGGTGGCGGATAGTCCGGGGGCTAGCCGGACTAGTGAGTTTGCCAACTTAAATCGGCAACTTGACTTGGCAGATGCGGACATCGCACTTGTGAACAGGCGACTTGACGAGTCGCAAGGTAAAAGAGCTCTCCGCAGTCGCTTTATTAAGGGGGTCGAAGCCCTCCTCTGATAAATTATATGCTGTTTGTACAGACGGTGCTGCTGCTGTGGAGGGCCTTCGGGCTGAACTTGCTCGAGCTAAGGAGCAAGCCCGAAGGAGTGAAGCGGCTGCCTCGAGGGCGGCCGAGGAGTTGAAAGCCGAAAAGGCTGCGCACTGCCTAAGCAGGGTGGAGGTGTCGAATTGGCCACGAAGGTAAAGGATGCTGCCGACCGCTATGAGGCTCTTGAAAAGGAGTGCTTATCGGAGCGGGAAGATCTGAAGAAGGCCACCGCCGAAGCCAAGGATGCCCGCTCTACAATGCGGGCTATGAAGGAGGAACTGCGCCAGGCCGGGGAGATCGTGGCTGGCAAGCCTTTTCTGCTGCGTCGCCGGTTTATGGATGCAAGGTATGCTCAATTTGAGCGGCTGTGGAGTCCGGAGGATCCGTATATGGACTTAGCTGCCAGTGCGGCCGATGCCGTTAAGCACTTCCGGAGCCAGGAGGATCACGAGACGGAAGAGCTATATTGGTCTCAATTCCACAGTCCGGATCGCTCACTTCCGTTGACGGACCGGTTGGCCGAATGGGCCGAGCTAAATAGATTGTCCGGACTTGCCATGACTGACATCGTGGCCCATTTCTGGCCAGAGAGGTCCAAGGCGACGAGCTACTTCGGCTTACTGCAGCAATTCCTTGGAGCGGTGCCGCATATAACGGAGATGAAGCGGTCGGCCTGCATAGAGGGCGCGCGGATGGCTCTTGCCCGTGTGACGGCGCGTTGTCCGGAGATGGACGCCACCGATGTTGCTGCCCAGGGTTCGGATGAAGACCGGCTCCCTGCCGAGCACTATTTCGGGGAAGTTATGCGTGGCGCTCGTGTAATAGAGTCGCAGTGCTCGAAGAATGTAACGTTCAAATGAACGCATTAGCTTGTAAATCGATGATTATGTTATAACTGCTTTTATACTTGTGCGTCCAAGTAGTAAAACTTCTCCTGTGCAGCCGTTTACGTATACTTGTGTATAACTTGAAAGATGCCAGTCTTCGGCTTCAGCCCCACGCGCAAGGTGCTGGGGTGTTTGCAAAAATAGCGCGTTTTCACACTTAATCTGACGTCTCGGTCCTGTTATAAGGAGGTGGTAGCGTAGCGAACGAGGCAATCCAGACTATAATGCTTTATCACTTTCACTTAGCCAGTGGAGCTCGAGGGTGGGGCTACGATATAGCCCCTGGTGGCACTGCACATATCCGAATTCAGGGTGCGTATGTGCCTGACTGGGAAACGGTCCTTCGTCAAAGCGGGGAATTCTAAACATTCCGGTAGTCGATTGAGTGGTTGACCAGTCTCTCACTGTATCATGACAGTCGGTTTTCGGCTTTCATCGAGGTGCTCGCCAAATTAATGGGCACAATCGCATAGTTCTCCGGTGCCGCGTTAGCGGTGATACTGAACGTAAGGCAGCAAAACACGAGGAGCCGGGCAAACCCAACATTTGACCAAAGACATGATTCGGAGCTGATGCATATAATGCCTAACTCGAGACGCCGAACACTCCCTAAGGTGTTCGGTCTTTATAATAATGGGCAGAGATGCCCTAAGCCCCTGGTGTCCAGGTACGGGCATGGTCTTCTGACGCGGCCGATGCCAAAACATCAGGCTCCACTTTGGCTATAGGAAGAAACCAAGGGAGTATAAAAACAAGAGACAGTAAAAAAGGTTTACGCAGGGTCTTAATCTGAAAGGAATCCTCACAACGGGTCCCTACTGCACGTCTGCGCCTGTGTCTCCGTTGCGCCGTTATCCTGGACGGGTATGTACGTTGTTCATCTATAAAAAGAGAGGAACGTTTAGTTTGAAAATGAATCGTGCGAAAAATATGTGTAAAATAAGAAATATAAATAATTAGAGCGGGGTTTGTATGAACCCGCAGTTGTTTGTGCGAGCAGCCCCCTGTGAAGGGGTATGCGGCTAGGGAGCCCCTAGCTTGCTGAAGCCGGATTCGTCTATCCGAGTCCGGGGTCTTTAAGTGACCCTCGCACTAAAATGACGCCATGCGGACCGGGCATCTTGAGTGTAAGAGACGCGTAATGCGGTATGGCGTTGAAGCGGACAAAAGCCTTTCGTCCCAAGAGTGCTTGATATTCACTTTCAAATGGGACGATATGAAAAATTATTTTTTCACGTCGAAAATTGTTCGGCGATCCGAACACGACTTCTAGTAATATAGAGCCTGTGCACTTGGCGTAAGGGCCTGGCGTCACTCCTTTGAAGGAAGTGCGGCTGTGTCGGATTCTGGTTGGGTCTATCCCCATCCTACGGATTGTGTTTGAATATAACAGGTTTAAGTCGCTGCCTCCGTCCATTAAGATGTTAGTAAGTTGTAATCCGTCTATTATGGGATTCAATATCAAGGGAGTCCGTCCCGCATTTCGAACGCTTCTGGAATAGTCCAGATGGTCGAAAGTGATTGGTTTTGATATCCAATCTCTACGGTGTGCTAGGTTGGACCGCGCGAAGCTCTTTTTAGAAAGTGCCGCACTATTTCTCCATATTATCACATGAAGTGAGTTTACTGCTTTGACCCCTTGTGGGAAAGTTTTTTGTTTTCCGGTGCTCTGCTGGTGGGGTTTATCTTCTTCGCTTGACGCGTCGAGCCCCTTGTGTTCGGCATTTAGACGGCTGGACTGTTCGAAAACCCAGCAATCCCTATGGGTGTGGTTTGCAGGCCTTCCGGGGGTACTATGGATTTGACATATCCGACCCAAAATTTTGTTTAAGTTGGACAATTCGTCACTGTCATCCTTGAGAGGCTGTGTTTTGTTATTGGGCCGCGAGCTTTTGAATCCAGCGTTGACTGCCGTGCTCTTTGGGCTTTTCTCTTTATTCCGGCGCTGCTCTTTTCTGCGCCGTGATTTTCCGTTTCCATCTATTATCTCGGATGTACTTGGGTCGCTGGTGCTGCTTCTTGCTAGCCAGCTATCCTCTCCGCATGAAGCGGGTCATGAGGCTTGTTAGTGCGGACATTGTCCTCGGTTTCTCTTGACCGAGGTGCTGTGAGCCATTCGTCTCGGACATTATGCTTAAAAGCTGTTAAGGCTTCAAGGTCCGGACAATCGACTATTTGGTTCTTTTTGGTAAGAAACCTGTTCCGCATTTCTGCCGACTCTCCGAGCTGTTGAGTTATATGACTTAAATCGTCTGCATCCGGAGGACGGACATAAGTCCCTTGAAAATTTGTTCTAAACGCGTCCTCGAGCTCTTCCCAACTTCCAACAGTGTTTTCTGGGAGGCTTTTGAGCCAATGACGGGCTGGCCCTTTGAGCTTGAGGGGTAGATATTTTATGGCGTGGAGATCGTCTCCTCTGGCCATGTGTATATGCAGTATATAGTCTTCTATCCAGACTCTAGGGCCTGTTGTTCCATCGTAGGCCTCTATGTTTATGGGTTTAAACCCTGCTGGGAATTCATGGTCCAGCACCTCATCGGTGAAACATAGTGGGTGTCTGGCGCCAGCATTTGTATGCGTGCCGCTATCATCGGACACTTGACGTGTTACTTTGCTTCCTGGGGCCTTCTTTTTGGGTCCGTAGATGGACCTGGCTGGGCCATTTGACGGTGGAGGCTCTATGGCCTCCTCGTCGAATTCTGGTAGCAGCTTACGCTTCGGGTAGCTCTTCGATTGGTGGCCATTGCCGTATTTATCTGCGGTTTTGAGCACTTTGCTCCATCTCATTCTGAGCGTGTCTTCCGCTGTTTTGAGCTTCCGCTTTTCCTTCTTCAGGCTTCTTGCTGTGGCGATGAGCCTGCGCTTAAAAAGCTCTTGTTCGACGGGGTCCTCGGGCACGACGAGTTCGTCGTCATTGAGGCTTACTTCGACATCGGAGGGAGGCATATAGTTATGATCCTCAACCTCTTCGTCTGCCGCCCTCTCGTGAGGGCTTGCTTCTGCATCCTCCTACGTTGAGTCTTCTTTGGAGGGATTGTCTTCGCACTCTACGGGATATTGTTATCTCCTCGTGCGGAATCTCTATTTTTTTTGTGGCGGGATTTAGAGCGGCGCCACGACGCTTGGCGCTTGGGCTGTTTCTTTAAGGAGTCTGCCTCCGCTGTTTCTTCGCCATCCCCGTCTTTTGGGGTGTCCACCATGTATATGTTGTATAACGAGGTGGTCTTCCAGTGCCCTGTGGGCGCTGGTTCCTGTTTGTCTCCGGCATCGTCGTCCATAGCGTCGATGTCTTCGGAGTCATAGTCTAGCATGTCGGTTAGATCCTTGACAGTGGCTACAAAGTGGGTGGTGGGTGGGCTCTGAATTTCTTCGTTGTCAGATCTCAACCATCCCCGCCATAATCTGGCCAGACTCTCCGATAACGAGATGCTTTAGTGAATTCAAGATATCGCCAAAAGGCGAGCATTGGGAGATGTCCGCGCGGTGAATTCCATAACCGCGCCTAATCCGGATCAATTGGCAGGGCGCGGAGGTTTGGAGTCGGCGAGAGTCCGCGCCGGAATCACGAAGTTTGCGGGGACAAGATTGGTGTTCGCCCATCGCCGTGGATGTTGAAGCCCCGGTGGCGTCTATCCACGACCCTCGATCCGGGCGATCGGCTCGGGCTAATGGCCAGCAGATCCGCAGCGCCACCAAGGCAACGCTTGTTTGGCAGAGCTAGATCGTGCCCATCGTCGCGCAGCGGCGCACGCTGATCAGGCTCGAGTCCGACGAAGATCAAGTCTCCGCGACATCGGCCGTGAAGTTTAAGCTTCCAAATCGACTGACGGCCGGGCGTGGCTTCGATCTGCTCCGGATGGCCAAGTGAATTGGCCCCTGGTGTAAGCCGCCGAATCTGAAGATCTGTCCGGGAGAAAAGTCTCATACTGGACAGCGTTGTTGGTTGAAGATGCCATCAAGCCTATCGGTGATGACACGAGGAAGTCTCAATGAAAGCACCAATGTCGATTGTCAAAACCAGCGGATCTCGGTAGGGGTCCCGAACTGTGCGTCTAGGCGGATGGTAACAGGAGACAAGGGACACAATGTTTTACCCAGGTTGGGCCCTCTCGATGGAGGTAAAACCCCACGCCCCGCTTGATTAATATTGATGATATGGGTAGTACAAGAGTAGATCTACCATGAGATCAAGGAGGCTAAACCCTAGAAGCTAGCCTATGGTATGATTGTTGAGATGTATGTTGTCCTACGGACTAAAGCCTTCCGGTTTATATAGACACCGGAGAGGGCTAGGGTTACACAGAGTCGGTTACAATGGTAGGAGATCTACATATCCGTATTGCCAAGCTTGCCTTCCACGCCAAGGAAAGTACCATCCGGACACGAGCCGGAGTCTTCAATCTTCTATCTTCGCAGTCTTGGAGTCCGGCGGATAATGATAGTCCGGCTGTCCGGACACCCCCTAGTCCTGGACTCCCTCAAAGATCTTTATCGGTCAAACCGCATAACAACATACGTTGTTCCCTTTGTCATCGGTATGTTACTTGCCCGAGATTCGATCGTCGGTATCCAATACCTAGTTCAATCTCGTTACCGGCAAGTCTCTTTACTCGTTACGTAATGCACCATTCCGTAACTAACTCATTAGCTACATTGCTTGCCAGGCTTATAGTGATGTGCATTACCGAGAGGGCCCAGAGATACCTCTCTGACAATCGGAGTGACAAAACCTAATCTCAAAATACGCCAACCCAACATGTACCTTTGGAGACACCTGTAGTACTCCTTTATAATCACCCAGTTACGTTGTGACGTTTGGTAGCACCCAAAGTGTTCCTCCGGTAACGGGAGTTGCATAATCTCATAGTTACAGGAACATGTATAGGTCATGAAGAAAGCAATAGCAATATACTAAACGATCAAGTGCTAGGCTAACGGAATGGGTCATGTAAATCACATCATTCTCCTAATGATGTGATCCCGTTAATCAAATTACAACTCTTTTGTCCATGGCTAGGAAACATAACCATCTTTGATAAACGAGCTAGTCAACTAGAGGCATACTAGTGACACTATGTTTGTCTATGTATTCACACATGTATTATGTTTCCGGTTAATACAATTCTAGCATGAATAATAAACATTTATCATGAAATAAGGAAATAAATAATAACTTTATTATTGCCTCTAGGGCATATTTCGTTCAGTCTCCCACTTGCACTAGAGTCAATAATCTAGTTCACATCGCCATGTGATTTAACATCAGTATTCATATCTGTATATGACTAACACCCATAGTTCACATCGTCATGTGACCAACACCCAAAGGGTTTACTAGAGTCAATAATCTAGTTCACATCGCTATGTGATTAACACCCAAAGAGTACTAAGGTGTGATCATGTTTTGCTCATGAGAGAGGCTTAGTCAACGGGTCTGTCATATTCAGAGCCGTATGTATTTTGCAAATATTCTATGTCCACAATGCTCTGCACGGAGCTACTCTAGCTAATTGCTCCCACTTTCAATATGTATCCAGATTGAGACTTAGAGTCATCTGGATTGGTGTAAAAGCTTGCATCGTTGTAACCTTTTTCGACGGGCTCTTTTATCACCTCCATAATCGAGTAACATCTCCTTAGTCCTCACTAAGGATATTCTTGACCACCGTCTAGTGATCTACTCCTAGATCACTATAGTACTCCCTTTGTCGAACTCTGAGCAAGGTATACAATAGGTCTGGTTCACAGCATAGCAGACTTTATAGAACCTATGACTGAGGCATAGGGAATGACTTTTCATTCTCTTTCTATTTTCTGCCATGGTCGGGTCTTGGCTCTTACTCAACTTCACACCTTTGCATCATAGGCAAGAACTCCTTCTTTGACTGTTCTATTTTGAACTATTTCAAAAATTTATCAAGGTATGTACTCATTGAAAAAATCTTATCAAGCGTCTTGATCTATCTATATAGATCTTGATGCTCAATGTGTAAGCAGCTTCACCGAGGACTTTCATTGTAAAACTTTTATTCAAGTATCCCTTTATGCTATCCAGAAATTCTATATCATTTCTGATAAAAAATATGTCATTTACATATAGTATCAGAAATGCTACAGAGCTCCTACTCACTTTCTTGTAAATACAGGCTCCACATGAAGTTCAGATAATACTATATGCTTTGATCAACTTATCAAAGCATATATTCCAACTCTGAGATGCTTGCACCAGTCTATAGATGGATCGCTGGAGCTTGCACATTTTGTTAGTACCTTTAGGATTGACAAAACCTTCTGGTTGTATCATATACAACTCTTCGTTAAGAAAACCATTAAGGAATGCAGTTTTGACATCCATTTGCCAGATTTCATAAAATGTGGCAATTCCTAACATGATTTGGACAGACTTAAGCATCGCTACAGTTGAGAAAATCTCATTGTAGTCAACACCTTGAACTTGTCGAAAACCCTTTTGCGACAAGTCAAGCTTTGTAGATAGTAAGACTACTATCAGCATCTGTCTTCCTCTTGAAGATCCATTTATACAATATGGCTTGCCGATCATCGGGCAACTCCACCAAAGTCCACACTTTGTTATCATACATGGATCCCATCTCGATTTCATGGCCTCAAGCCATTTCATGAATCTGGGCTCATCATCGCTTCCTCATAGTTCGTAGGTTTATCATGGTCTAGTAACATGACTTTCGTAACAGGATTACCGCATTCACTCAGTGCGGACTGTACTCTGGAAGACCTACGAGGTTCTGTAGTAACCTGATTTGAAGTTTCATGATCATCATCATTAGCTTCCTCACTAATTGGTGTAGGAATCACTGGAACTGATTTCAGTGATGAACTATTTTCCAATTCGGGAGAAGGTACAATTACCTTATCAAGCTCTACTTTCCTCACACTCACTTCTTTCGAGAGAAACTCCTTCTCTAGAAAGGATCCATTCTTTAGCAACGAATATCTTGCCTTCGGATCTGTGATAGAAGGTGTACCCAATAGTTTCCTTTGGGTATTCTATGAAGACGCACTTCTCCGATTTGGATTTGAGCTTATCAGGATGAAACTTTTTCACACAAGAATCGCAGCCCCAAACTTTAAGAAATGACAACTTGGGTTTCTTGCTAAACCACAGTTCATATGGTGTCGTCTCAACGGATTTAGATGGTGCCTTTTTATCGTGAATGCAGTTGTCTTTAATGCATAACCCCAAAACAATAGTGGTAAATCAGTAAGAGACATCATAGATCGCACCATATACAATAAAGTGCGGTTACAACATTCGGACACACCATAACGTTGTGGTGTTCCAGGTGGCGTGAGCTGTGAAACTATTTCACATTGTTTAATTGAAGACCAAACTCGTAACTCAAATATTCGTCTCTGTGATCTGATCGCAGAAACTTTATTTTCTTGTTACGATGATTTTTCCACTTCACTCTAAAATTCGTTGAACCTTTCAACTATTTCGGACTTATGTTTCATCAAGTAGATATACCCATATCTGCTCAAATCATCTTATGAAGGTCAGAAAAAAACGATAATTGCAATGAGCATCAACACTCACTGGATCGCATACATCGGTATGTATTATTTCCAATAAGTCAGTAGCTTGTTCCATTGTTCCGGAGAACGGAGTTTTAGTCATCTTGCCCAAAAGGCACGGTTCGCAAGCATCAAATGATTCATAACCAGGTGATTCCGAAAATCCATCTTTATGGAGTTTCTTCATGCGCTTTACACCGATATGACCCAAACGGCAGTGCCTCAAATAAGTTGCACTATCATTATTAACTTTGCATCATTTGGCATCAATATTATGAATATGTGTATCACTACGATCGAGATCCAACAAACTATTTTCATTGGGTGTATGACCATCGAAGGTTTTATTCATGTAAACAGAACAACAATTATTCTTTGACTTTAAATGAATAACCATATTGCAATAAACATGATCAAATCATATTCATGCTCAACGCAAACGCCAAATAACATTTACTTAGGTTTAAAACTAATCCCGAAAGTATAGGGAGTGTGCGATGATGATCATATAACTCTTGGAACTACTTCCAACACTCATCGTCACTTCCCCTTCAACTAGTCTCTGTTTATTCTGTAACTCCTATTTCGAGTTACTAATCTTAGCAACCGAACAAGTATAAAATACTCAGGGGCTACTATAAACACTAGTAAGGCACACATCAATAGCCTGTATATCAAATATACCCTTGTTCACTTTGCCATCCTTCTTATCCACCAAATATTCAGGGCATTTCCGCTTCCAGTGACCATTTCCTTTGCAGTGTAAGCACTCAGTTTCAGGCTATGGTCCAGCTTTGGGCTTCTTCGCAGGAGTGACAACTTGCTTATCTTTCCACTTGAAGTTCCCTTTCTTTCCCTTTGCCCTTTTCTTGAAACTAGTGATCTTGTCAACCATCAACATTTGATGCTCTTTCTTGATTTCTACCTTTGTTGATTTCAACATCACCAAGAGCTCGAGAATCATTTTCGTCATCCCTTGCATACTATAGTTCATCACAAAGTTCTAGTAACTTAGTGATGGTGACTACAGAATTCTGTCAATCACTATCTTATCTGGAAGATTAACTCCCACTTGATTCAAGCGATTGAAGTACCCAGACAATCTGAGCACATGCTCACTAGTTGAGTGATTCTCCTCCATCTTTTAGCTATAGAACTTGTTAGAGACTTCATATCTCTCAACTCGGGTATTTGCTTGAAATATTAACTTCAATTCCTAGAACATCTCATATGGTCCATGACGTTCAAAACATCTTTGAAGTCCCGATTCTAAGCCGTTAAGAATGGTGCAGTAAACTCTCAAGTAGTCATCATATTGAGCTAGCCAAACATTCATAACGTCTGCATCTGTTCCTGTAATAGGTTTGTCACCTAGCGGTGCATCAAGGACATAATTCTTCTGTGCAGCAATGAGGATAAACCTCAGATCACGGATCCAATCCGCATCATTGCTACTAACATCTTTCAACACAGTTTTCTCTAGGAACATATCAAAAATAAAGATATGAAAGCAACAACGCGAGCTATTGATCTACAACATAATTTGCAAAATACTACCAGGACTAAGTTCATGATAAATTTAAGTTCAATTAATCATATTACTAAAGAACTCCCACTTAGATAGACATCCCTCTAATCTTCTAAGTGATTACGTGATCCATATAAACTACACCATGTCCGATCGTCACGTGAGATGGAGTAGTTTCAACGGTGAACATCAATATGTTGATCATATCTACGATATGATTCACGCTCGACCTTTCGGTCTCCATGTTCCGAGGCCATATCTGTTATATGCTAGGATCGTCAAGTTTAACCTGAGTATTCTGCGTGTGCAACTGTTTTACACCCGTTGTATTTGAACGTAGAGCCTATCACACCCGATCATCACGTGGTGTCTCAGCACGAAGAACTTTCGCAATGGTGCATACTCAGGGAGAACACTTCTTGATAATTTAGTGAGATCATCTTAAAATGCTACCGTCGATCAAAGCAAGATAAGATGCATAAAGGATAAACATCACATGCAATCAATATAAGTGATATGATATGGACATCATCATCTTGTGCTTGTGATCTCCATCTTCAAAGCACCGTCGTGATCACCGTCGTCACCGGCGCGACACCTTAATCTCCATCGTAGCATCGTTGTCATTACGCCATCTATTGCTTCTACGACTATCGCTACCGCTTTGTGATAAAGTAAAGCAATTACTGGGCGTTTGCATTTCATACAATAAAGCGACAACCATATGGCTCGCATCGGTTGCCGATAACCCGGTTACAAAACATGATCATCTCATACAATAAAATATAGCATCACGTCTTGACCATATCACATCACAACATGCCCTACAAAAACAAGTTAGACGTCCTCTACTTTGTTGTTGCAAATTTTACGTGGCTGCTACGGGCTTAGCAAGAACCGTTCTTACCTACGCATCAAAACCACAACGATAGTTTGTCAAGTTAGTTCTGTTTTAAGCTTCGCAAGGACCGGGCGTATCCACACTCAATTCAGCTAAAGTAAGAGAGACAGACACCCGCCAGTCACCTTTAAGCACGAGTGCTCGTAACGTGAAACCAATCTCGCGTAAGCGTACACGTAATGTCGGTCCGGGCCGCTTCATCTCACAATACCGCTGAACCAAAGTATGACATGCTGGTAAGCAGTATGACTTGTATCGCCCACAACTCACTTGTGTTCTACTCGTGCATATGACATCTACGCATAAAACCAGGCTCTGATACCACTATTGGGGAATGTAGTAATTTCAAAATTTTCCTACGCACACGCAAGATCATGGTGATGCATAGCAACGAGAGGGAAGAGTGCTGGCAGATGGCAAAGTATGCCGTTAGCCTTCTAACGGGGCTAACCCCGTTAAGAGGCTTTGCCATCTGCCAGCAGATGGCAAAGCCACAGGCTCTTTGCCATCAGCCAGCAGACGGCAAAGAAGCCTTTCCGGCAGGGTTTCGGATGAACTGTTTGCCATCTGTTGGCAGATGGCAAAGCCTTTGCCATCCGCCGACCATGCCTTTTCCATCTGTCATGGCAGATGGCAAATTCCCTGTTTCCAGTAGTGACACGAAGCAATTCAGTTGCTGGTGCCTTGTAGTGAGTATTTTCCGACATCCAGTCCAGCACCCAAGTGTTCACATCTTCAGAATTTCCTGTGATGTGCAGTGTTGCATAGAATTGAAGAATGAGTTCTCCATTCCAATCACAGATGTCAGTGCTGAAATTCAGTAATCCAGCATCGTGAAGAACACAGAGGACAGGCTCGAAGCACCACAGAGATTCCATGTCCACGTGAGGAATGTGTGCATGCTCGAAGACTTTGTCTTTGTCGAATAGCACAGAGGAATAAAAGTTTGCTTGACTAGTAGTCGAGAAACGCCTCTTCCTTATGCGAGCAGAGTCATAGGGATTATAATCAGTGAAGAACACATGCTCGTTGAAGAAATCAGCAGCCTTGAACTTTTGCTTCTTTGAGAAGGGATCTGTCGGTGTCAAAACCGGCGGATCTCGGGTAGGGGGTCCCGAACTATGCGTCTAGGCGGATGGTAACAGGAGACAAGGGACACGATGTTCTTACCCAGGTTCGGGCCCTCTCGATGGAGGTAAAACCCAACTCCTGCTTGATTGATATTGATGATATGGGTAGTACAAGAGTGGATCTACCACGAGATCAAGGAGGCTAAACCCTAGAAGCTAGCCTATGGTATGATTGTTGTTCGTCCTATGGACTAAAACCCTCCGGTTTATATAGACACCGGAGAGGGCTAGGGTTACACAGATTCGGTTACAATGGTAGGAGATCTACATATCTGTATTGCCAAGCTTGCCTTCCACGCCAAGAAAGTCCCATCCGGACACGGGACGAAGTCTTCAATCTTGTATCTTCATAGTCTTGGAGTCCGGCCAATGATGATAGTTCGGCTATCCGGACACCCCCTAGTCCAAGACTCCCTTAGTAGCCCCCGAACTAGGCTTCAATGACGATGAGTCCGGCGCGTACATTGTCTTCGGCGTTGCAAGACGGGTTCTCCTCCAAATTCCATCTGCTTGCCGAATAGTGTCCGGCTTCCTTATAAATGTTGCGCTCCTTGGCTTCCATGTCCAATAATGGCCCTCTTCCATGTGTCGTATGAATGCGAAAAGCCAGGGTATTTTTACGTTTTACCCCCTAGCTGCATGAATAAGCTGCCTATAAAAGAGGCGATGATCTAGATCCGAATCACACCATCCTCCTTCCGCGAGTATTCATCGAAGCGCCTCTGACAAAAATCCACTCCATCATGGAAAGTCGATGCGGCTCCTCCTCTCGCGCTCCCAGCCCTCAGCCCGGAGATTGGAGGAGATGTTCAGTCCCGCATAGTGAGCTAGTGACGCTCCAAGCAGAGGGATACCTTCCCCCAGCCTTCATGGTTCCGGTTCGAGCCGGACTGGCCACCTACAAGGGTGGGAAGCAGGCAGAGAGCGTCCCCAATCCCTCCAAAGGAGAGCGAGTATGCTTCGTCCCTTATCTAATAAGGGGACTCGGATTTCCCATACATCCGTTTCTCCGGGGGCTCCTGGAGTTCTATGGACTCCAGCTTCACCACCTTACACCTGCCTCCATCTTGCACATCGCGGGCTTTGTAGCCCTTTGCGAGCTGTTCTTGGGCATCGAGGCCCATTTTGCGCTATGGAAGAGATTGTTTTGCCTCGTACCCCGTTCTCACGAGGGGTCGATATATCAAGTGAGCGGAGCCGAAATATGGCGCATCGCCAGGACCGGATATCTATCCGCAACCCCGAAGAAGGCGTCCGAAGACTGGCCTTCGAAATGGTTTTATATGGAAGACGCCCCACTACTGGACCCAGTTCGGATCGGCCTCCCGGAGTTCAGCAACGCTCCTCTGAAGAAACGCCTGAGCTGGCGCCCACGGAGCCCTCAACGGGAGAATGATGGGGGCGTCCAATATCTGATGGGCCGGATAAGGTTACTCGCTCATTCCGGATTGACCATGATTGGAGTCATGGCCACGTGCATCATGCGGGGGGTGCAGCCGCTCCAATATAAGGGCACCCATGTGGGATTTCAACGGGGAAGATAACACCACCCGTCATGGCCGCAAGGGGCCGGGATCGGTTGCCGATCTGGTGAAGATCCTGTCCGGCTTGTACAAGGGGGAGAAGGAGGATTTCCTCCGCGCGAGTCCATTGAATGGATTCTCCATGAATAACCCTCGGAGCTGGGTAAGCGGACGCTTTATTTATCCGATCCATATTCCCAAAGTTTAGTGTCTCACTTTGCGACATCGACGCAGGAACTGCGCCGGGATGTAGAGGGCATACTCAGCCCGACTCCACAGCCCGAGGATCCGGGACGATCCCTTGATCCGGCCTCCGAAGAGGATTCGGACATAAAGGTGGAGTTGATCGATGGGGTATTCCACCAACTTAGCATGGACAATGGTTTGGTTGCCATTATGGCCGACTACCCTGGTTTATCTCCAGCTTCGCAGGTAACTGTGACCGGAGTCCTGACACCATTACTCATCCATGCTTATTTCTGACAACCGTATACCAACGGTGCCCCGCAGGAGGTGCCTTCAGGGCAGGAAGCTGAACCCGCGGCGGCTGACCAACAAGGGTCAGTTCGGCCCAGCAGGCGAAAAAGGAGTGCGGCGCAAATCAAAACATCGCCGCAACGGTATGACACACCACCGTGTTTAAAGGAAAGATACCTAGGAGGTATATTAACGCTCATGATTTTTCCAGGAGAAAGAGCGCTTGCCGGACTGTGTCCGGCGAGGTTGCCAATCAAGCCTCCGCCAGCCAGGCTTCAACGCCTGGTCCGGAGGGGGGGGGGCGAACATAAGGCGTGAGCCGGATGCTCCTCCAACGGAGGATGCCGACAGGCTGTCCGCCACCAGGTCTGAGGTGGAGAGTTCCATGAATCATAGGCGCCGCCGGACAGTTCTTCGTGACGCGTGTTTCTCCCCGGAGGCATTGAATGCCTTTAACGCGGGAGACGCGCACCTCCGTGCCGCTCAATATGGTCTAACAAGAGCCATGGAGCAGTATGTGAAAGACATACGTGTGAGGAATTTTAATAGTTATATATGCCAGTAGCCCCCGAGGCTTAAAATAGTTAGAATAACTTATTTAAGGATCATTTGTCGTGTAGGATCTTACGGAGAAGAAGGCCCACTTTGTTGGGTAACGTAGTAATTTCAAAAAAATTCCTATGCACATGCAAGATCATGGTGATGCATAGCAATGAGAGAGGAGAGTGTTGTCTACGTATCCTCGTAGACCAAAGCGGAAGCGTTGACGCAGCGTAGAGGAAGTAGTCGTACGTCTTCCCGATCCAACCGATCCAAGCACCGTTACTCTGGCACCTCCGAGTTCTTGACACACGTACAGCTCGATGACGCACCCCGGGCTCCGATCCAGCAAAGCTTCGGGGAGGAGTTCCGTCAGCACGACGGCATGGTGACGATCTTGATGTTCAACTGTCGCAGGGCTTCGCCTAAGCACCGCTACAATATGACCGAGGTGTAATATCGTGGAGGGGGGCACCACACACGACTAAGGAACGATCACGAAGATCAACTTGTGTGTCCATGGGGTGCCCCCTACCCCCGTATATAAAGGAGTGGAGGAGGGGAGGGCCGGCCCTCTTCTATGGCGCGCCCTAGGGGAGTCCTACTCCCACCGGGAGTAGGATTCCCCCTTTCCTAGTACAACTAGGAGTCCTTCCATGTATTAGGAGCAGGAGACAAGGAAGGGGAAGAGAGAAGGGAAGGAAGGTGGGGGTGCGGCCCCTCCCCCTAGTCCAATTCGGACTAGGCCATGCGGGGCGTGCGGCCTGCCCTAGGCAGCCCCTCTCTCTTTCCCGCAGGGCCCAATAAGGCCCAATACTTTTCCCCGGCGAATTCCCGTAACTCTCGGTACTCCGAAAAATACCCGAATCACTCGGAACCTTTCCGAACTCCGAATATAGTCGTCCAATATATCGATCTTTATGTCTCAACCATTTCGAGACTCCTCGTCATGTCACCAATCACATCCGGGACTCCGAACTCATTCGGTACATCAAAACTCATAAACTCATAATATAACTCTCATCGAAACCTTAAGCGTGCGCACCCTATGGTTCGAGAACAATGTAGACATGACCGAGACACGTCTCCGGTCAATAACCAATAGCGGGACCTGGATGCCCATATTGGTTCCTACATATTCTACGAAGATCTTTATCGGTCAAACCGCATAACAACATACGTTGTTCCCTTTGTCATCTGTATGTTACTTGCCCGAGATTCGATCGTCGGTATCCAATACCTAGTTCAATCTCATTACCGGCAAGTCTCTTTACTCGTTCCGTAATACATCATCTCGCAATTAACTAATTAGTTGCAATGCTTGCAAGGCTTAAGTGATGTGCATTACCGAGAGGGCCCAGAGATACCTCTCTGACATTCGGAGTGACAAATCCTAATCTCGAAATACGCCAACCCAACAAGTACCTTTGGAGACACCTGTAGAGCACCTTTATAATCACCCGATTCGTTGTGGACGTTTGGTAGCACACAAAGTGTTCCTCCGTAAACGGGAGTTGCATAATCTCATAGTCATAGGAACATGTATAAGTCATGAGGAAAGCAATAGCAACATACTAAACGATCGGGTGCTAAGCTAACTGAATGGGTCATGTCAATCAGATCATTCAACTAATGATGTGATCCTGTTAATCAAATAACAACTCTTTGTCCATGGTTAGGAAACATAACCATCTTTGATTAACAAGCTAGTCAAGTAGAGGCATACTAGTGACACTCTGTTTGTCTATATATTCACACATGTATTATGTTTCCGGTTAATACAATTCTAGCATGAATAATAAACATTTATCATGATATAAGGAAATAAATAATAACTTTATTATTGCCTCTAGGGCTTATTTCCTTAAGTTTCCCAGTTGCACTAGAGTCAATAATCTAGATCACATCATCATGTGATTAACATCGATAGATCACATCATCATGTGATTAACACCCATAGTTCACATCGCCATGTGACCAACACCCAAAGGGTTTACTAGATTCAGTAATCTAGTTCACATCGCTATGTGATTAACACCCAAAGAGTACTAAGGTGTGATCATGTTTTGCTTGTGAGAGAATCTTAGTCAACGGGTCTTTCACATTCAGATCTGTTATGTATTTTGCAATTTTCTATGTCTACAATGCTCTGCACGGAGCTACTCTAGCTAATTGCTCCCACTTTCAATATGTATCTAGATCGAGACTTAGAGTCATCCGGATCGGTGTCAAAACTTGCATCGACGTAACCCTTTACTTACCTAACCTTTTGTCACTTCCATAATCGAGAACATATCCTTATTCCACTAAGGATAATTTTGATCACTGTCGATGATCTACTCCTAGATCACTATTGTACTCCTTGCCAAACTCAAGTGTAGGGTATAAAATAGATCGGCACACAGCATGGCATACTTTATAGAACCTATGGCCAAGGCATAGGGAATGACTTTCATTCTCTTTCTATCTTCTGCCGTGGTCGGGTTTTGAGTCTTACTCAATTTCACACCTTGTAACACAGGCAAGAACTCTTTCTTTGACTGTTCCATTTTGAACTACTTTAAAATCTTGTCAAGGTATGTACTCATTGAAAAAACTTATCAAGCGTCTTGATCTATCTCTATAGATCTTGATGCTCAATTTGTAAGTAGCTTTACCGAGGTCTTTATTTTAAAGAACTCCTTCCAAACACTCCTTTATGCTTTGCAGAATAATTCTACATTATTTCAGATTAATAATATGTCATTCACATATACTTATCAGAGATGCTGTAGTGCTCCCACTCACTTTCTTGTAAATACAGGCTTCACCGTAAGTCTGTATAAAACTATATGCTTTGATCAACTCATCAAAGCGTATATTCCAACTCCGAGATGCTTGCACCAGTCCATAGATGGATCGCTGGAGCTTGCACACTTTGTTAGCTCCTTTGGATCTATAAAACCTTCGGTTGCATCATATACAACTCTTCCTCGTGAAACCCATTCAGGAATGCAGTTTTACATCCATTTGCCAAATTTCATAAATTGTGGCACTTGCTAACGTGATTGAGACAGACTTAAGCATCGCTACAGTTGAGAAAATCTCATTGTAGTCAACACCTTGAACTTGTAAAAACCTTTTTGCGACAAGTCGAGCTTTGTAGATAGTAACACTACTATCAACGTCCATCTTCCTCTTGAAGATCCATTTATTTTCTATGGTTTGCCGATCATCGGGCAAATCCATCAAAGTCCATACTTTGTTCTCATACATGGATCATATCTCAGATTTCATGGCCTCAAACCATTTTGCGGAATCTGGGCTCATCATCGCTTCCTCATAGTTCATAGGTTTGTCATGGTCAAGTAACACGACCTCCAGAACAGGATTACCGTACCACTCTGGTGCGGATCTCACTCTGTTTTACCTACGAGGTTAGGTAGTAACTTGATCTGAAGTTACATGATCATCATCATTAGCTTCCTCACTAATTTGTATAGTAGTCACAAGAACAGATTTCTGTGATAAACTACTTTCCAATAAGGGAACAGGTACAGTTACCTCATCAAGTTCTACTTTCCTCCCACTCACTTCTTTCGAGACAAACTCCTTCTCTAGAAAGGATCCATTTATTAGCAACAAATGTTTTGCCTTCGGATCGGTGATAGAAGGTGTACCCAACAATTTCCTTTGGGTATTCTGTGAAGACGCACTTCTCCGATTTGGGTTTGAGCTTATCAGGATGAAACTTTTTCACATAAGCATCGCAGCCCCAAATTTTAAGAAACGACAACTTTGGTTTCTTGCTAAACCACAGTTCATATAGTGTCATCTCAACGGATTTAGATGGTGCCCTATTTAACGTGAATGCAGTTGTCTCTAATGCATGATCCCAAAACAATATTGGTAAATCGGTAAGAAACATCATATATTGTATTATATCCAATAAAGTACGGTTATGACGTTCGGACACACCATTATGATGTGGTGTTCCAGGTGGCATGAATTTGTGAAACTATTCCACATTGTTTTAATTGATGACCAAACTCGTAACTCAATTATTTGTCTCCGCGAGCAGATCGTAGAAACTATATTTTTCTTGTTACGATGATTTTTCCACTTCACTCTGAAATTCTTTGAACCTTTCAACTATTTCAGACTTATGTTTCATCAAGTAGATATACCCATATCTGCTCAAATCATTTGTGAAGGTCAGAAAATAACGATACCCGCCGTGAGCCTTAACACTCATCGGATCGCATACATCAGTATGTATTATTTCCAATAAGTCAGTTGCTCGTTCCACTGTTCCGGAGAACGGAGTCTTAGTCATCTTGCCCATGAGGCATGGTTCGCAAGCATCAAGTGATTCATAATCAAGTGATTCCAAAATCCCATCAGCATGGAGTTTCTTCATGCGCTTTACACCAATATGACCTAAACGGCAGTGCCACAAATAAGTTGCACTATCATTATTAACTTTGCATCTTTTGGTTTCAATATTATGAATATGTGTATCACTACGATCGAGATCCAATGAACCATTGTCATTGGGTGTGCAACCATATAAGGTTTTATTCATGTAAACAGAACAACAGTTTATTCTCTTACTTAAATGAATAACCATATTGCAATAAACACGATCAAATCATATTCATGCTCAACGCAAACACCAAATAACATTTATTTAGGTTCAACACTAATCCCGAAAGTATAGGGAGTGTTCGATGATGATCATATCAATCTTGAAACTACTTTCAACACACATCATCACTTCACCCTTAACTAGTTTCTGTTTATTCTGCAACTCCTGTTTCAAGTTACTACTCTTAGCAACTGAACCAGTACCAAATACCGAGGGGTTGCTATAAACACTAGTAAAGTACACATCAATAACATGTATATCAAATATACCTTTGTTCACTTTGCCATCCTTCGATCCGCCAAATATTTGGGGTAGTTCGCTTCAAATGACCAGTCCCTTTGCAAGTAGAAGCACTTAGTCTCGTGCTTAGGTCCGGACTTGGGCTTCTTCACTTGAGCAACAACTTGCTTGCCATTCTTCTTGAAGTTCCCTTCCATCCCCTTGCCCTTTTCTTGAAACTAGTGGTCTTGTTAACCATCAACACTTGATGTTCTTTCTTCTTTTCTACCTTCATCGATTTCATCGTCATGAAAAACTCGGGAATCATTTTCATCATCCCTTGCATACTATAGTTCATCACGAAGTTCTACTAACTTGGTGATGGTGACCAGAGAATTCTATCAATCACTATCTTATCTGGAAGATTAACTCCCACTTGATTCAAGGGATTGTAGTACCCAAACAATCTGAGCACATGCTCACTAGTTGGGCGATTCTCCTCCATCTTTTAGATATAGAACTTGTTGGAGACTTCATATCTCCCAACTCGGGTATTTTCTTGAAATATTAACTTCAATTCCTGGAACATCTCATATGGTCCATGATGTTCAAAACATCTTTGAAGTCCCGATTCTAAGCCATAAAGCATGGTGCACAAAACTATCAAGTAGTCATCATATTGAGCTAGCCAAACGTTCATAACGTCTACATCTGCTCCTGCAATAGGTCTGTCACCTAGCGGTGCATTAAGGACATAATTCTTCTGTGCAGCAATGAGGATAAACCTCAGATCGCGGATCCAATCCGCATCATTGCTACTAATATTTTTCAACACAATTTTCTCTAGGAACATACAAAATAAACATATGAAAGCAACAACGCAAGCTATTGATCTTACAACATAATTTGCAAAATACTACCAGGACTAAGTTCATGATAAATTTAAGTTCAATTAATCATATTACTTAAGAACTCCCACTTAGACAGACATCTCTCTAGTCATCTAAGTGATCACGTGATCCAAATCAACTAAACCATAACCGATCATCACGTGAGATGGAGTAGTTTTCAATGGTCAACATCACTATGTTGATAATATGTACTATATGATTCACGCTCTACCTTTCGGTCTCCGTGTTTCGAGGCCATATCTGCATATGCTAGGCTCGTCAAGTTTAACCTGAGTATTCCGCGTGTGCAAAACTGGCTTGCACCCATTGTAGATGGACATAGAGCTTATCACACCCGATCATCACGTGGTGTCTGGGCACGACGAACTTTGGCAACGGTGCATACTCGGGAGAACACTTCTTGATAATTAGTGAGAGATCATCTTAAAAATGCTACAGTCAATCAAAGCAAGAATAAGATGTATAATAGATAAACATCATATGCAATCAAAATATGTGACATGATATGGCCATGATCATCTTGCGCCTTTGATCTCCATCTCCAAAGTCTTGTCATGATCTCTATCGTCACCGCATGACACCATGATCTTCATCATCTTGATCTATATCAATGTGTCATCACATGGTTGTCTCACCAACTATTGCTCTTGCAACTATTGCTATCGTAGCGATAAAGTAAAGCAATTATTTGGCACTTGCATCTTATGCAACAAAGAGACATCCATAGGGCTTCTGCCAGTTGCCGATAACTTCAACAAAACATGATCATCTCATACAACAACTTATATCTAATCACGTCTTAACCATATCACATCACAGCATGCCCTGCAAAAACAAGTTAGACGTCCTCTACTTTGTTGTTGCAAGTTTTACGTGGCTGCTACGGGCTTAAGCAAGAACCAATCTCACCTACGCATCAAAACCACAATGATAGTTTGTCAAGTTGGTGCTGTTTTAACCTTCGCAAGGACCGGGCGTAGCCACACTCGGTTCAACTAAAGTTGGAGAAACTGACACCCGCTAGTCACCTATGTGCAAAGCACGGCGGTAAAACCAGTCTCGCGTAAGCGTAGGCGTAAAGTCGGTCCGGGCCGCTTCATCCAACAATACCGCCGAACCAAAGTATGACATGCTGGTCAGCAGTATGACTTATATCGCCCACAACTCACTTGTGTTCTACTCTTGCATATAACATCAAACCATAAAACCTAGGCTTGGATGCCACTGTTGGGGAACGTAGTAATTTCAAAAAATTTCCTACGCACATGCAAGATCATGGTGATGCATAGCAACGAGAGGGGAGAGTGTTGTCTACGTACCCTCGTAGACCGAAGCGGAAGCGTTGACGCAACGTAGAGGAAGTAGTCGTACGTCTTCCCGATCCAACCGATCCAAGCACCGTTACTCCGGCACCTCTGAGTTCTTGACACACGTACAGCTCGATGACGCACCCCGGGCTCTGATCCAGCAAAGCTTCGGGGAGGAGTTCCGTCAGCACGACGGCGTGGTGACGATCTTGATGTTCAACTGTCGCAGGGCTTCGCCTAAGCACCGCTACAATATGACCTAGGTGTAATATCGTGGAGGGGGGCACCGCACACGGCTAAGGAACGATCACGAAGATCAACTTGTGTGTCCATGGGGTGCCCCCTACCCCCGTATATAAAGGAGTGGAGGAGGGAGGGCGGCCCTCTTCTATGAGCGCCCTAGGGGAGTCCTACTCCCACGGAGTAGGATTCCCCCTTCCTAGTCCAACTAGGAGTCCTTCCATGTATTAGGAGTAGGAGACAAGGAAGGGAAGAGAGAAGGGAAGGAAGGAGGGGTGCGGCCCTCCCTAGCCCAATTCGGACTAGGCCATGGGGGGGCGCGCGGCCTACCCTAGGCAGCCCTCTCTCTTTCCTTGAGGGCGAATAAGGCCCAATACTTCTCCCCGGCGAATTCCCGTAACTCTCCGGTACTCCGAAAAATACCCGAATCACTCAGAACCTTTCCGAACTCCGAATATAGTCGTCCAATATATCGATCTTTACATCTCGACCATTTCGAGACTCCTCGTCATGTCCCCGATCTCATCCGGGACTCCGAACTCCTTCGGTACATCAAAACTCATAAACTCATAATATAACTGTCATCGAAACCTTAAGCGTGCGGACCCTACGGTTCGAGAACAATGTTGACATGACCGAGACACATCTCCGGTGAATAACCAATAGCGGGACCTGGATGCCCATATTGGTTCCTACATATTCTACGAAGATCTTTATCGGTCAAACCGCATAACAACATACGTTGTTCCCTTTGTCATCGGTATGTTACTTGCCCGAGATTCGATCGTCGGTATCCAATACCTAGTTCAATCTTGTTACCGGCAAGTCTCTTTACTCGTTCCGTAATACATCATCTCGCAATTAACTCATTAGTTGCAATGCTTGCAAGGCTTAAGTGATGTGCATTACCGAGAGGGCCCAGAGATACCTCTCCGTCATTCGGAGTGACAAATCCTAATCTCAAAATACACCAACCCAACAAGTACCTTTGGAGACACCTGTAGAGCACCTTTATAATCACCCAGTTACGTTGTGACGTTTGGTAGCACACAAAGTGTTCCTCCGGTAAACGGGAGTTGCATAATCTCATAGTCATAGGAACATGTATAAGTCATGAAGAAAGCAATAGCAACATACTAAACGATCGGGTGCTAAGCTAACTGAATGGGTCATGTCAATCAGATCATTCAACCAATGATGTGATCTTTTTAATCAAATAACAACTCTTTGTCCATGGTTAGGAAACATAACCATCTTTGATTAACAAGCTAGTCAAGTAGAGGCATACTAGTGACACTCTGTTTGTCTATATATTCACAGATGTATTATGTTTCCGATTAATACAGTTCTAGCATGAATAATAAACATTTATCATGATATAAGGTAATAAATAATAACTTTATTATTGCCTCTAGGGCATATTTCCTTCACACTTGTCCCAGGAGCTTCAAGGGTGCAAGGCCCAACTTGAGGCCGCATTGCCGCCGCGCGGGGAGCCACAGAAACCCCGTTTGGTAATACATACTTCGAAAAGATAAGTAGTTTATGAAGTGCGGCGTGCGTATAAGTCTGAAAATAATATTGCAGATGGTGCCGGACTTGATCCAGACAAGCAACAGCTACTGCGCCAGCTGAAGGCCGGCGAGAAGGTGCTTATGAAGGTGCAGCAGGAGAGGAACAAACTCCAAGATGCTAACACCCAGCTGGGCGAAGAACTAAAAGGTGTTTGGGCCCAGCTGTCTGGCTCCGTGAAGAAGAATCAGCGGCTTCGTCGCTGCATTTACAGTAAGGGCTTGAGCAAACTCTTTTGAAAAGAAGAGTTCGGCGAGGGAGTCGATTGACAGAAATGTGTTTGTAGGTGTGCTCACTGGTTGTCCTGCGGAGCAAATGCCCGGTTCAACGGGTGATCTGCTTCCCGAGCTGCTGCAACTGCACGAATGTGTTCGGAAGGTGATGAGCGGCGTCGCCCAGGCCTTATGGCCGTCCGTCTCCCTACCTGACAGTCTGGGAGGGCTTGCAGAGAAGCTTCGGGGAGCGCGGCAGCGCTTCCGTCTATGGAAGATATCGGCCTGTCATCAAGGCGCCCGGGAGGCCTGGGCCATGGTGAAGACGCGGTACACGAAGGCTGATCCAAACCACATGGCCGAGGTCGGACCTGTGGGACCCGATGGGAAGGAGATCCCTATGAGCTTAATGTACGGCCAAGTATAGTTGGCCGCTAAGTATTCCCAACGGGACTGTAAGCTAGACAGCCTGTTAGATGGGATTGAGGAGGAGTACAATCATTCAATTTGACGATGTAATTTAAAATGACATGTAAAATGCCTTCTTGCCGGATTGTAGATCGTTTGTCTTTGCAGACCTTTTGCTTCAACCTCGGGACCCTAAGGTCCGGAGTGTGTCCGAATATCCTCACGGTTATGTAAAAACCGGGGCATGCATGGAGGCCAGGCGTAGGGGTCATTTGTGCTTTATCAGACAAGTGCCCAACTAGTTATGTTATATTACATGGTTAGTAAGAAACATCTTCCAGGGAGAATAGTTCCGTTAGGGGTTCCTTTCCCTGGGAGGCATGCCCTAAGGTGCATGTCCGGACAGCGAAAAGAGCAGAAAAGCATCTGGGGGCAGATAAATAAATAAGTAAGAAATCATCTTTCAAGTAACCGACCGAATATTCCCTTAATAACGCTAGCTTTTGGCTTCACCCAGTATGAGGTACACATCCGGCTGACCCGGCAGGAACAATCGCAGAGGTGCTCCCTTTACCTCCTAGCCAAACAATCGGGAACGTAGGGGTAAGCACAGGAGCCAGGCAACCCAGCTTGGCAAAAACTTAAGTCATATCGATGCATATAATGGTGAATAAATGGTACATGCGGAAGTGTGACACATGTCTTGGGCATGAAGCCCGTATAAATAAGCTTCTGGTAAAGAAGCCCCCAGGTATAATGAGTGCGAGCAGCACATCAAGTGTGTGTGGTCAATGCGCAGATCAGCCCTCAAAGGCTTTACAAAAAATGAGGAAGAAAGAGAGAAACAAAAGACACCTAAAGTATAAAATGTGGACGGGGGAAGGAGACGAACTCTGAGTCCGGCGCTAGGCGTAGAATCTTCGAAGACGGGCTGCGTTCCATGGGTTCTGCTCGAGTCGGTTGTCCGATGCATTTCGCGGATGGTACGCTCCACCGGTCAGGACTTGGTCGATGATGAAGGGATTTTGGCCCATACTTCGCTGCTTTGATATCTTCGAGCCTGCTGTTGATAGAATGCGGAACGAGCTTTTGCCACGTCGCGCTCCTCTTCTAAGGCGTCCAAACTGTCCTGCCGATCCAACTCTGCTTCTCTTTCTTCGTACATGCGCACACGAGGTGAGTCATGAATTATATCGCAGGGCAAAACTGCCTCTGCGCCGTACACCAAAAAAATGGTGTGAATCCGGTAGTACGGTTTGGCATGGTCCGCAGCCCCAGTACTGGTCGAGCTCCTCTACCGGTCGTGTTAGATTCGAGTGAGGACCGCACTAACTGGGTTTGATGCGCTCATGATTAGACCATTTGCTCGTTCGACATGACCGTTAGTTTGAAGGTGATAGACTGAAGCGTAGTCGAGCTTGATGCCCATATTTTTGCACCAGAGTTTAACCTCGTTGGCCGTGAAGTTCGTACCATTATCAGTGATGATGCTATGAGGGACGCCATAACGGTGTACTACCCCAGATATGAAGTCTATCACAGGTCCAGATTCGGCCGTTTTAACTGGCTTGGCCTCTATCCATTTGGTGAATTTGTCCACCATGACCAATATGTATTTTTGCTTGTGGGTTCCCCCTTTAAGGGGTCCAACCATGTCAAGCCCCTGACATGACGGCGGTGATGGGTATAGTTTTGAGGGCGGTGGGTGGCATGTGGCTTTGATTAGCAAAGAGCTGGCAACCGACGCATCGTTGGACAAAGTCCTGAGCATCTGCCCAGGCCGTCGGCCAATAAAATCCTGTATGGAAGGCCTTGCCTACTAGGGCCCGGGCTACGGCGTGGTGCCCGCCGAGTCCGGCATGAATTTCAGCCAGAAGATTTCACCCTTCCTCTTCGGAGATGCACCTTTGAAGGACTCCGCTTGTGCTTTTCTTATAAAGCTCTCCCTCATGGACCTTGTAGGATTTAGATCATCGTACTATGCAGCGGGCCTCGTTTTGGTCTTCGGGAAGTTCCTGCCTAATTAAGTAGGCTAGGAATGGTTCTGTCCACGGGGCAATGACTGCCATTATTTCGTGGGCTGAAGTTGTTGTTTCATTGGCTGAGCCACCGATTGTGTCAGAATGTTCAGTGTTGGGCGGTGCGGTTGGTTCCGGGTTGTTGTTTCCGGACTCCTCTTCCCATAATACGGATGGCTTAAAGAGCCGCTCCAGGAAGATGTTTGGAGGGACGGCGTCGCGCTTTGCGCCGATGCATGCCAATAAGTCGGCCGCCTGGTTATTATCCCGGGCTACATGGTGGAATTTGAGTCCTTTGAACCGAGCTGACATTTTTAAAACGGCGTTACGGTAGGCTGCCATTTTCGGATCCTTGGCGTCAAAGTCTCCATTTACTTGGGATATTGCGAGGTTTGAATCCCCGCGGACCTCTAGGCGTTGAATGCCCATGGAGATTGCCATCCGGAGACCATGTAGAAGGGCCTCGTATTCGGCTGCATTGTTGGAGTCCGTGTACATTATCTGAAGTACGTATTGAACTGTTTCTCCGGTTGGGGACGTCAAGACGACACCAGCCCCCAAGCCGGCCAACATTTTGGAGCCATCAAAGTGCATGATCCAATTGGAGTATGTGCCGTACTCTTTAGGGAGTTCGGCTTCGGTCCATTCAGCGATGAAGTGAGCCCAAACTTGCGACTTTATAGCCCGCCGTGGTTTGTAGGTTATGTTGAATGGTAGGAGCTCAATGGCCCATTTTCCAATCCTGCCCGTCGCGTCGCGGTTGTTTATAATGTTGTTGAGAGGTACTTCGGAGGCTACTGTTATCGAACACTCTTGAAAGTAGTGTTGCAGCTTCCGGGATGCCATGAACACCGCGTACGCCATCTTTTGATAATGTAGATACCAGGACTTGCATGGAGTTAAGACAGTGGATCGTAGTACACTTTGGTTTTGAAGAGGGAATTTGTGTCCTTCATTTCTCGTTCGACGACGAGCACGCGCTTACAACCTGATGTGTTGCGCGATGTATAATAACATTGGTTCGCCCAAGTTGGGCGCGCCAGACCGGATTTGTTGCTAATATGGCCTTTATTTTTTGAGTCCGCCGTGGCAGCATCCTTCCATTCGAAGTGTTCGTCTTGCGGAGGAGGCGATAAAGGGCAATGCCTTTTCTCCCAAGCGGAGATGAAGCAACAAGCCGCCATGCATCCAAATCAATTTTGTATTTGTTTGAGGTTTTTGGCATATCTAAGCGTGTGAGCTCGGATCTTGGCTGGGTTTGCTTCAATTCCTCTACCGGATACAATGAAGCCCAAGAGTTTTTCGGCTGGTATGCAGCGCATTTTCGGGTTGAGCTTAATGTCATATGCTCGGAGGTTGTCGAATGTGAGCCTCAAATCGCCTACTAGAGTTTCGATGTGTTTGGTCTTGGCGACCACATCGCCTCGTATGCCTCCACCTTTTTTGCTGATCTGGGTTGCGGACATGTACGAATCGTCTTGTTGATATGTTGCGCCGGCGTTTTTGAGCCCGAAGGGCATTGTGTTGAAGGAGAATGGTCCGTATGGAGTAATGAATGCCGTTGCGGCTTGGTCTGTCTCCGTCATCTTGATTTGATGGTAGTCGGAGTATGCGTCGAGGAAGCACAATGAATCGTGCCCTGCGGTAGCATCGATGATTTGATCGAAGCGGGGAAGGGGGAAAGGATCCTATGGACAACCCTTGTTAAGGTCTTTGAAATCGACACACAGGCGCCAGGATTTGTCCTTCTTTGGTACCATTACCAGGTTTGCTAGCCAGTCCGGATGTTTTATGTCTCTGATGAATCTGGCTTCTAATAGTTTCGCTAGCTCCTCTCCCATTGCGTGTCTTTTGGGTTCGGAAAATCGTCGAAGAGCCTGTTTGACTGGCTTGAATCCTTTTAGGATATTTAGGCTGTGTATTCGCCAACTGCGTGGGATTCTGGCATGTCTGAAGGATGCCAGGCAAAGATGTCCCAATTTTCCCGAAGGAATTCTCGTAGTGCGGCGTCTACATCAGGGTTTAATTGTGCCCCGATGGAGGCCGTCTTTGTGGGGTCCGTTGGATGGACTTGGAATTTGACTATTTCGTCCGCTGGCTTAAAAGAGGTGGACTTGGATCTCTTATCGAGTATCACATCGTCCCTGTTCACCGTGTAGCGCAGCGCTGTGAGTTCCTCTGCCGCTAGGGCTTCGGACAATGCCTCTAGGGCTAGTGCGGCTGTCTTATTTACGGCGCGGAGTGCTATGTCCGGATCACTAACAAGAGTGATGATTCCATTGGGCCCGGGCATTTTAAGCTTCATGTACCAGTAATGGGGTATAGCTTGAAAAATTGTGAATGCCTCTCGCCCTAATAAAGCGTGATATCCGCTGCTGAACGGGGCCACTTGGAATGTGACCTCCTCGGACCTGTAATTATCCGGCAAGCCGAACACCACATCCAGTGTAATTTTTCCTGTGCAGCGTGCTTCCCGACTAGGGATTATTCCTCTAAAGGTTGTGCTGCTTCGCTTAATGCGGCTCCAGTATATTTCCATTTTTCGAAGGGTTTCCTCATAAATAAGGTTTAATCCACTGCCGTCATCCATGAATACCTTAGTAAGACGAAAGCCGTCCAATATTGGACTGAGGACCAATGCAGCTGGTGCTCGGGCTGTTCGGAATTTAGGTTCGTCGCTAGCGTTGAAGGTGATAGCCGTGTCACTCCATGGATTTATTGTTGCTACTTGGTAGACTTCGATGAGGCTGCGGAGTGTTAGTTTCCGCATATTATTTGATGCGAAAGTCTCGAAGACTGTTAATACCGTACTGGTACTGTTGGGCTGATTCTCTGGGGCTAGAAGCTCTTCACCACTTTTGGCCACCTGCCGCAGTATCCAACATGCTCGAAGGCTATGTGTTGGAGTGGCGCCCTCTATACTATGGATTTTACAGGGTCCGCTGAGCCATCCCTCCAATACGGTTCCGTGCCATTTAGGGGTTTTTTGCTTTTTGGTTTTGTTCCAGGTGCTTGAGCATGATGCACCCTTTTATTTCGGACTAGGGTTGTGTTCAGAGCCGGATTGTCCCAAAACTTGGTTTCGGTTTTCCAGGCACTCTCCATCGCACAGTACTTTCGTACTATGGACGCCAGGTCGGCGAAGCGTGTAATTTTACGATGACTTATGGCGTTCATGATTCCCTTGTCCGTGCAATTGTTGCAGAAAATTGAGATTGCGCTTTCCTCGCGGCAGTCCTTTATCCTGTCCATAACCAGGAGGATCTGGCTAGTAATGATGTACTGTTTCAGCGGGCTCTTGCCGTATATGAGATAGATCGCTTGTGTTCGGGTGGGCGGGTGGAATTAAATTCGGAACCCCGCCCAATCTGAGGCTCAAGGGCCGAAAAGTTTCCAAATTTGGAGGCTTGGATTGCTGGACGTTGTCCAACGAATTTGGTCCGCTGCCTGACTTTAGGTTCAGTACTTGACTAACGTCCATCCCTCCGCGGGAATCCGGCAAGGAGGGATCGGGAATCCGGACATAACTGGTCTTTAATATAGAAGAAGAGTCGCCGTGTTGTTCCTCTACCACAGCAACGTGGTGGGTAGCCTGGGGAGAGTTGATATCTCTCATATCGGTTTTAAGCCCAATCTGATCGTAGTCTATAGCGACTCCCAGGGCAGCGATGCGATCCAAGAGCTCGTCTGCGGAGGAGAGCTCCATCGGATCTAGCTGCTCGGCGAGTTCTGAGTTGACGTGAAGATCGCTTTTTTTAACCCGAGAGGTCATTATCGGAGCGGCGGCCGAACGGGCGGTCATAAGAAAACCACCTAGCCGGATAGTTTGGCCGGTGGCCGAAGCTCCTTTGGCAACGGTACCATCTTTAAAGACGGGAAGAGGCATCCTTCCTGATTGCGACGGCACAGAGGAACTCTCAATGAAAGCACCAATGTCAGTGTCAAAACTGGCGGATCTCGGGTAGGGGGTCCCGAACTATGCGTCTAGGCGGATGGTAACAGGAGACAAGGGACTCGATGATTTTACCCAGGTTTGGGCCCTCTCGATGGAGGTAAAACCCTACTCCTGCTTGATTGATATTGATGATATGGGTAGTACAAGAGTGGATCTACCACGAGATCAAGGAGGCTAAACCCTAGAAGCTAGCCTATGGTATGATTGTTGTTCGTCCTATGGACTAAAACCCTCCGGTTTATATAGACACTGGAGAGGGCTAGGGTTACACAGAGTCGGTTACAATGGTAGGAGATCTACATATCCGTATTGCCAAGCTTGCCTTCCACGCCAAGGAAAGTCCCATCCGGACACGGGACGAAGTCTTCAATCTTGTATCTTCATAGTCTTGGAGTCCGGCCAATTATGATAGTTCGGCTATCTAGACACCCCCTAGTCCAGGACTCCCTCAGGATCCTTTGGCTTGGGCACAAGAGTGTCAATGAGTTGCAGCACAACCTTCAGAAATCACAATCTCAGGTTCTTCAGGCTGAGGAATTTCTGGTTCCTCTTCAGTGGCAGGTTGCATGTTCAAATTATCAGCAGCAGCAGCAGTTTCTTCAGCACTAGTGGCTGGAATTTCTTCATGCACAGACTGAGTTTCTTCAGATCCCATTTGAACAGTTGGTGCAGGGGACTGAGGTATTTCTTGTAGTGGGGTGAAGTGTGGAGAATTGGGATGTTGACTTTCCCAAAAGTCATCATTCATCACAGGCGTCGTGCATCCATTGTCCACATCTTCATCTTCAAGTTCAACGCCTTGACCTCACCGTGTGGGCGAGGCATGGGCGAGGAAGCAGCAGGAGTTGAAGGGACCACATCCACTTCAATTTCTTCATCAATCTGCTCTGGCGAAGCAGCAGAATGATTTTCTTCATCAGATCCGCTGGGGATCACATATTCTATACCATAAGGAACAAGGTCCTTTGATGTCATGGTGGAAATCGGAACAGCATCAATAGGGTTCTCAAAAGAGCTGGTCATAGTCTTCATTTTCTTTGGAGCTGAAGAATCTGAAGCATATGATGCTTTCCTTTTCTTCACTACAACTTTCTCTGCAGCCTTGGTCTTCCTCACATCTGATGCAGATGGAAGGGTAGGAGTTGGTGTAGGCGCAGGAGGAGCTGAGGAATCTGGTTGAATTTCCTCAGGCAACTGATGCAGTTGTCCTGACTTCTTCAGTTTCTTCAGGCGCACCACTAGTGGATGCCCTAGCATTTTCTTCAGCAGCTGGGATGGAGTCATCAGCGGTGCTGGCATGTTCTTCAGTTTGCTGAGCAGAGGCTTCAGCATGAGGAATTTCATGTTGCGATGGGTTTGCAACATTGGTAAACTTCTCAGTCGTTTTAACAAACCTGACTTTGGCTCCTTGCCAATCAGCATAATAGGAATTGAAATTGTCGCTGAGTGTTTTGATCTCAGACTGGATCTTGAGGAGTTCATCAGGTGTCATTTTGACAACATTGTTCTTCAGGAACTTCTCTTTCCTAAACTGAGCCTTCTTGATTTGCCTGGCCTTCTCAAATTTCCATTTTTCTTCATTGATGAAGTGGGTCAGCACGTGACTTTGGCCAGGTGTCAGATGAAAATCAGGCATAGGAGTGTTTGGGTCCTTGTGCCAGAGATCAATGTAGTCGAGGATCACCTTAGGATCCAAAAGCAGTGGCACATTTGTGCCTTTGGCTCTAGCGGCCCTTTCCTACCTATCTCTGATGATATCTGCAAGTTCTTCTTCATCAGCTTCATCGTCAGATGGCACATGGAAAGCAACTTGTTTCTTCTTCGGAGTAGGCCGAAGACCTCGTCCAGCAGTGGCCTTTGTCTTCAGCAGAGTGGGGCCAGATGAAGAATTTGGTGCAGCTGAGGAACTTGCTGAGATACCTGAGGCAATGGTGATGCCTGTAGTCCTTTGGCATGTGGCCAGATGTAAAGGTGTTGAGGACTTTGCCGGAGCAACTGAGGACTTTGGAGGAGCAGGAGCAGCATGAGGAATTGGCCATGAGGGCTTCGAAGATACTGGCCGTGAGGACGTTGTTGAGGAGCTTGGCCGTGAGGGCACAGATGTTGAAGCACTATGCTTGTGTGCGGGCTTCTTTGCCATTGATTTCCTAGGCTTGTCAGAGGCCTTTGTGGCAGTAGCAGCAGTAGCAGAATCTTCATTAAATTTCCTCACTGCTTCTTTGGCTTGTCTAGCCAACTTGGCTTGACGCCTGGCCCATTATTCAGGAAAATCCTCACCACGCTTGATGCTGGTGGGATCAGCTACTTGGCCAGGTGCCAATGGAGCTCCTTGGCATGGAGGATTTAGAGCAAATTTCTTCATGTACTTTGGAGTTACATATCTGTACTCCCTCCATTCTCTTGCCCATCTCCTTTCAATCCTCTGTATGCGCACCTTGCGCCGATTTTTGTTCTCTTTGCCGAACTTGGCCTCATTAGGTGTGCAATAGTCCTTATAAATGTCATCAGGGATCTCGAAAGCAGTCATGACCTCAGGCTTCTTTCCTCCTTTATGTGGTTTCTTACCTTCAGCCATATTCTTTGGATGAGGAATTTGAACAATTGAACACTCTGAAGAAGTATGCAATTTTTCTTCAAGGAACGCTGCAAATGAGTTAAGTTGATGAGAACCTAGTGATTCAGCAGCGGACATGAGTACCTGTGAATAGAGTATTGTTGCGAGGAATTTGAAGAGGTCATATGTGTTCTCAGAAGGTTTTCAAAATGAACAAGTTTGAGGAATTTGACCAGATGAGTCTTGAAGAATTTCACTAAGCGTACTTTGTCTTAGGTTCTAGAGTTGTATAGATCTACGATCCACACAATTGAGGAATCTTGAAGAAAATGAAGCTTAGGGAAACGAATCAAGAACAGATAATTTGTGAGGTGTTTTGTGTGTGAAAATTTGAAGAATAAAACACCTTTGAAGATTTTGTAGCGAAAATATGAATCATAGAGGGCAGTAAAAGTAACTTCTAATTACCCTGGTTGAAGAACACGACGAACTGAGAAGAGTAGATTAGAAGCTCGTCAGTTCAGATCTTCCATGCCCTAACTTGGCGGAGGAAGACAGCTACGGCGGCGGCGGAGAGAAGATTTCCGCGGCCTGCGGGAGTACGATGGCGACGAGGTGGAGGCAGTGAAGCTCTTCCTCTCCGGCGACGATGGAGTAGCAGTGGCGCTAGGGTTTGAGAAGCTCGAGTGCGGGAGAGAGCGGTTGAGCGGAGTAAAGGAAGTGAGGAAGGGTGAGGGGGTATTTATAGTCGAAGTGAAAAACTGATCACCCGAAGATTTAGGACAAACGTGCCCCTGGCCCTTCTCATTCGCTTGACATGTGTCACCCACGTACCGAATAGTGGAGATCGTGTTAGATCGTGGGTGAATAGATAAGTCTATCGTGGGAAACGGGACGGTTTGAGCGGCAAAACCGAAAAATTTGGATAAGATAGGTTTTAAAGTTTCGTTCGCAATTTCTTCAGCTGACAAGGACACAGTGAAGATTTTGAATGAGTTTCAAATAGAATGCACATGAAGAATTTGTGAATAGATTGGGTTGAGTATAGCATAGAGGGGGAAGGGTCCGATCACATTCACTTAGTAGAAAATGCAACTTGAAGAAATAGCCATAAGTGAATGTTGTAGAGGACATAAACCCACATATATATATAGCCAATGAAGAAACACGATGGAAACAGTGAAGATTTTGCAAAGTTGAAGAATTTGAAAAACTGAGGAATTTCAAAACTGAGGAAAAACTCAAATTGAAGATTTTCAACTTTTTGTGGTGGCGTGACCCACCGTATAAGAACGATGATTTCAGACACCGCGTACAATTGTCGTAGGGTTCTGAGAATCAAATTCTTCATTAATTTCTTCACACGTAGAGTGTAATTCTTCATTGATTGAAGAAAAACGTTTCTTCATGTGTTTCACATCTAAGTCATCAATTTTGCATAAGTGTTAGGATGTGTGTCCTTTTCAAAGAACATTCGAAGATTCTAAGATATTAAGCTCACACCGCAACTTGCTAAATTTCTTCTCATCCAATGGCTTTGTGAAGATATCGGCTAGATGTTCTTTAGTCTTCACATGTTCAATAGCAATGTCACCCTTCAACACATGATCACGAAGAAAATGATGATGGATCTGAATGTGCTTTGTCTTCGAGTGCTGAACTGGGTTATGAGCAATCTTGATGGCGCTCTCATTGTCACAGTAGAGAGGCACGTTCTTCATGTTGATGTCGTAGTCCTTGAGAGTTTGCTTCATCCACAGCAATTGAGCATAGCAAGAACCAGCAGCAATATACTCAGCTTCAGATGAAGCGGTGATCGCAGATTCTGTTTCTTCGAGGACCAACAGACAGAGATCGCCCGAGGAAATGACAAGTACCGGATGTTGACTTGCGGTCCACACGATCACCAGCATAGTCAGAGTCAGAATATCCAATGAGATCAAAGGTAGAGCCCTTGGGGTACCATAATCCTAGTGTTGGTGTGTGAGCTAGATATCGAAGAATATGATTCACAGCCTTATGGTGTGATTCCTTCGGTGAAGCTTGAAATCGGGCACACATGCAAACACTAAGCATTATATCTGGCCTAGATGCACATAAGTACAATAAAGAACCAATCATGGAGCGGTATACCTTGTGATCGAAGTCAATACCATTTTCATCAGTGCATAGATGGCCATTCGTGGGCATAGGAATTTTGACTCCTTTTCAATCTTGCATGTCGAATTTCCTCAGTACATCCTTGAGGTATTTCTCCTGAGATATGAATATGCCATTGTGATGTTGACGAATTTGAAGACCTAAAAAGAATTTCAACTCTCCCATCATAGACATTTGATATTCTTCACTCATCATATAGGCAAATTCATCACTATAACAGTGGTCAGTATAGCCAAAGATAATATCATCAACGTATATTTGGCACACAAACAGTTCACCATCATAAGATTTAGTAAAGAGAGTAGGGTCGTGTGAACCGGATGTGAAGCCATTCTTCATGAAGAATTCCTTCAAAGTATCATACCACGCCCGAGGGTCCTGCTTGAGGCCATAGAGGGCCTTGTTGAGTCTGAAGACTTTGTCAGGATTCTTAGGATCTTCAAAACCTGGGGGATGAGCAACATATACTTCTTCCTCAAGCTTACCATTGAGGAATGCACTTTTCACATCCATTTGATATAAAGTGATATTGTGATGGTTAGCATATGCAAGTAATATGCGAATAGCCTCAAGTCTAGCAACAGGTGCAAAAGATTCATCGAAATCAATTCCTTCAACCTGTGTGAAGCCTTGAGCTACAAGTCGAGCCTTATTCCTCACCACAAGGCCATTTTCATCTTGCTTGTTGCGGTAGATCCACTTCGTGCCGATGATATTATGCTTGCGAGGATCTGGACATTTGACCAGTTCCCAGACATTATTGAGCTCGAACTGATGTAATTCTTCTTGCATGGCCTGGATCCACTCAGGCTCCAGAAATGCTTCATATACCTTGGTGGGCTCTGTGATAGAGACAAAAGCATAGTGCCCACAAAAGATAGATAAATGTGAAGATTTTGAGCGTGTGAGAGGACCTGGTGCTTCAATGTCATCGATGATCTTTTCAACTTGCACTTCTTTTGCAACGCGAGGATGAGCTGGTTGTCGTCGAGGAATTTGATCAGCATTTTCTTGACACCATTTTCTTGAAGATTATCTTGGTGCATCTACTCGACGATCTTGGCGTTCGGAATGAATTCTTGACAGTTTGTTCGGTAGGAATGACATCCTCAGTAGCCTTGAACTTGATAGAATCTTCAGGTGCTGGTTCATCTATCATAGAAGGTAGGTGCTCTCTTTGCGAGCCATTAGTTTCATCGAACCGCACATCTACAGTTTGAACAATCTTGTGAAGAGCGATGTTGAAGACTCTGTAGGTGTGCGAGTCCTTTCCGTAACCAAGCATAAAACCTTCATGTGCTTTCGGTGCAAATTTAGCATTGTGATGAGGATCTCTAATCCAACATTTAGCACCGAAGACTTTGAAATAACTCACATTGGGTTTCTTGTCAGTGAGGAGTTCATAGGCAGTCTTCTTGATGAATTTGTGAAGATATACTCTGTTGATGATGTGGCACGCGGTATCAATTGCATCAATCCAAAACCGACGAGGTGTTTTGTATTCATCAAGCATAGTGCGAGCCATCTCAACAAGAGTTCTGTTCTTGCGCTCCACGACGCCATTTTGCTGAGGAGTATAAGGAGAAGATAATTCATGAGTAATACCAAGTTCATCAAGATAGCCATCAAGACCGGAATTCTTGAACTCAGTTCCATTGTCACTCCTGATGTGCTTGATCTTCACACCAAAGTTGGTTGAAGCCCTCGAGGAAAATCGTTTGAAGACTTCCTGCACTTCATGTTTGTATGTAACAATGTGTACCCATGTGTAACGAGAGTAATCATCAACAATAACAAAGCCATATAGAGATGCATCATTAGTCACAACAGAATAATGATTAGGACCGAAGAGATCCATGTGAAGCAATTCAAATGGTCGAGTGGTAGTCATGATAGTCTTTGCTGGATGCTTAGCCTTGGTCATTTTTCTAGCTTCACAGGCACCACACAGGTGATTCTTGAGGAATTTGACATTCTCAATGCCAATGACATGCTTCTTCTTCGCGAGCGTGTGCAGATTCCTCATGCCAACATGACCAAGTCGTCGATGCCATAGCCAGCCTTCTGAAGCTTTTGCAAGTAAGCACATGGCAGGTTGTGGTCCTGTAGAGAAATCAACAATGTACAACTCTCCTATCCTAAAGCCTTCGAAGACTTTGGAATTGTCAGCTTCCATGATCACAACACAACGATACTTGCCAAAGACAACAACCATATCAAGATCACAAAGCATTGAGACAGACATGAGGTTGTATCCTAAGGACTCGACAAGCATGACTTTGTTCATGTGTCGATCCTTAGAGATTACAACCTTACCTAGACCCAATACCTGACTTTTGCCTTTGTCAGCGAAGATGATATGCTTCAGATGTGATGGTGTTAATGGAGCATCCATCAATAGATTCTTGTCACCAGTCATATGATTTGTACATCCACTATCGAGGACCCACTCGTTTGCTTTGGGTTGATCATTCTATAGATGAATTAGTGCAGCTTACAAACTCATATACTTCATTAGTGAAGAATATGACATCAGTATCATCAGTTCAATTTCATCAAGCAATAGCACAGATAAGCAGTATTGAGGACGTGTGAAATGAAGATTCATTTCATCATGATTAGCCTGCGTCCTTTCAGGCATTTTGTCAGGCCCCCAGCAAATTCTTCAGACGTTAAAGCACGTCTGGAGACCTGACCCTGCATAAGAGATTAGTTCTTTTTCTTCACCACCCACATCTGGAGGGGTGGCAAAGAGTTCGTCGCTCTGCGAGCACCATAGAGAAAGGTGGCAAAGATGCCAAACCATTTCGTTTCACATAAGAGGGGTTAGGGTAAGCATATGAATAAGCAGAGAAATTCTTCGAGGACTTATGAACATAATGATTTGAAGAATAATGCACATACTCATAGCCCTTAGCTCTACCCTGCGAAACAGAGTTGTTAGCACGATGACGTTCATATGACGACTTTGATCCTTTTGATGAATTTGATCCATGTGAGGAATTTGGTCCGTATGAGGACTTGGATCCATATGAAGAATTTGACCTGGGGTTCCAGTTCTTCACTGGTGGTGTCATGGGGACATTCACCTGAAGACTTTGAACATAACTTTTGGGAACCCAGATTTTCTTCATAGGGGAACCATTCCTGCAGTTAGTGCCAACATATCTAGCAAATACTTCACCATTCTGATTTTTGAACAGTTTATAGTTGCAGTCAAATGACTCATCAGAAGAATGAGGAGGTCCCTTTGCAGCAACCCATGAGGTTTTGGGGTACTGCTCAGGCTTCCAATATGTTCCACCAGCATTGAGTTTCCTCTCAAATGCAATACCCTCTTTCCTAGGGTTTCTGTTGAGGATCTGCTTTTTAAGCACATCACAAAGAGCCTGATGCACTTTGAGGCTTTTGTACATGCCTGTCATATACAATTCCTTCAGCCCTGCATTGTCAGTGATACTAGCAATGTCCTCAGATGAGGAATTAGTGATAGCAGAGGCGGGTGCAGAATTTGTAACATTTGAAGCATTTGAACATTCAGGTGAAGAATTAGCAGATTCACGTTCAATGCACTTTAAACAAGGAGGATCAAAGTCTTCCTGAGTGGCGCTGATTTGTTGAGCAAGTAATCAATCACGCTCCTTCTGAAGATCTTCATAACTCGCTCTTAGCTTTTCAAGATCTTGCTTTCTTTGAAGAAGTTCAAGAGAAAGCTTCTTGTGATCAGATAAGAGAGCGTTATGATGACCTTGAAGGTCGTCAAACTTGGAATGGAGTCCTTGAAGACTTTTAGCCAAGGCTTTTGACTGATCCATTTCTTCACCCAACATATCATCGCTCTTATTTAGCATGTAGTGAACTTTTTCCAAGGCTCTTTGTTGCTTATGGGCAAGGGAAGCAAGTTTGACATAGCTAGGTCCAAATTCATCGCCAGATTCATCATCACTAGATTCGGATAGGTAGGATTCGGTTACCTCAGCACCGTTTGCCATAAGGCAGGGGGTAGAAGATGATGATTCTGGTTCAAATGTCATCGCATTGAGAGATTCCTTGTAATCCTCAAACCAAGGATCATGACGAGTCCGATGACCTTCATAGACTTCAGAGAGACGGTCCCGGATTAGCTTCGCGTGATTGAGATGCATGACGTTCCTCAACTGATTTCAGGATAGACTAAAGCAGATGACATCATTTGCTGTGAGGTTAAGCAATGTGTACTTGCGAATGTCATCAGCCTCAGCCATCTTGCATAGATCGGTAAGACTGATCTCGGTGACGGTCCACAGTTCGCTGTCCATAGCCATGAGTCTCTTCTTCATCATGGCCTTCCACCGAGGATACTCATGACCGTCAAAGATGGGGCAGGAAACGTTCCTCAATCCTGCAGTCGACATAACCGGAACTCTAGGTGGTTAAACCAAAATCATACAGAACAATGGAGTACCTTGCTCTGATACCAATTGAAAGTGCGTTATATCGACTAGAGGGGGGGTGAATAGGTGATTTTTATGAATTCTTCACTGAAGAATTTGCCGGTGAGGAAATTTCTTAGCGAAGAACTAATTGCAGCGGAATAAGTACTTAGAAGTAATCATAACAGAAGACATGCACAGTCATCATGATGAAATGAAGACAATCACAGAGTACAGAAAGCGTAAACACAGGATAACACAAGATGAAGACAAACAGACTGAAGAAATTGAACTGAGGAAATTGAGAAAGTCTTCAGTCAAAGTCTTCACACACAGATATGAACAACTACTCAACACAATAATGAGCAAATGAAAGAGTTGAGGAAATATAACCAGTAAGGTTGGTGAAGACAATGATTTGGTAGACCAGTTCCAACTGTTGTCTCAGTTGTACGTCTGGTTGGAGCGGTGAGTATTTCAACTCGAGGACACACAGTCCGGACACCCGATCTCGAGCACGCAGCTCGGGACACCAAGTCCTCACCGTATTCTCCTTGAACTAAGGTCACTGAGACCCGCCCAATCACTCGTGGTAAGTCTTCAGGCGACTTCCAAACCTTCACAGACTTTGGTCACTCGGCAATCCACAATTCCTCTTGGATGCTCTAGACCATGACGCCTAACCGTCTGGAAGAAGCACAGTCTTCAAAGGTAACAAGCATCGGATCCACGCAGGATCAATCTCTTCAGTGATGCTCAATCACTTTGGGTTTGTGGGTGTTTGGGTTTGGATTTTCCTCACTCGATGATTTTCACTCAAAGTCCTCGGAGGATGGGTTGCTCTCAAATGACAAGTGTCAGTTTCTCTCGGAGCAGCCAACCAACTAGTGGTTGTAGGGGACAGCTATTTATAGCCTAGGGAGCAGCCCGACATGATAAGACATAAATGCCCTTCAATGATATGACTGTTAGGTGGATAAGATATTTTGGAACAGTGGCGCCAGAGACAAGAACGGTCGGAAATTTGACTCTCAAATTCCTCGGGGCTATCATGTTTCTCCTTTGTGTAGGCAATCCGCCTTTGGCGAATTCCTAACTCCTCGGTCGAACAAATTCCTCGGTGACCGGAAGAACTTCGTCTCATCCATGAAGAAATTGACTGAACTGTATGATATTTCCAATGGTTCACTCGAAGGGATTGGTAGGTGTAGGATTTTGAGTTGACCATCACATGGAAATTTTTCCTTAGTATTTCCTCGACCCCCTTTAACAGTACGGTGTTTCCTATGACTCAAGAAAGAGAAAAACAAAACTATGAAAACGAAAGTCTTCATATTCCTCGCATGAATATCATGTCTTCATGGACACACCAATTTCTTCACTTTCAAAGTCTTCATGAAAGTCTTCAGGAATACCAAAATCTTCAGTCGAAGATATTCATTTTTAGGGGTCAACTTTCTCTGTAAGTATCAAACTCCTAATAGACTTATAGACCTATGTACACTCATAAACACATTAGTCCCTTAACCTATAAGTCTTCAATACACCAAAATCACTAAGGGGCACTAGATGCACTTATATGGTCAGCTGTTCGAGAGGTTGTAAAATCTTTAAGGATTTCTTCTGCATTATACGATAACTAATGCAGCGTGCAATGGATCGGCTTTTCTTCCGATCAGGTGCTTCTAGAGCCCCTCGTGCAGTCTTCCAAACACCAGGGGCTGCGCCTACCTTCCTTTTGTCAAACTCCTATGGGTAAGTGAGAGTGATAAAGCCTTATAGTCCGATTGCCTTGTTCGTTGCGCTGAACACCTCCTTCATGGACCCAAAACTGGGATAAAGAGTGCTCAGGTTTATCCCGAACACCCCCATACTTCCTACATGGGGGCAGAAGCCGACGATTGGCCAACTCTCAGGATTAATATATAAAATGGCCGCGCGGGAGGAAAAACTTTCAAATAACAGGCAACCAATAATAGAAACGACCTTGTTAAACATTACAAAGGACAACATGACTATATTCATGGAAATATAATGTCATTGGTGCATTGCTCCGCTGCAAGGCGGGATCCTTTCAGGACACTATCATAATATAACTGAGGCTTGCGGTGCTCCTTCCCCTCCGGCGGTCCCTCGGTCATCAGCTTTTCAGCATCCATCTTCCCCTAGTGCACCTTCACGCGGGCGAAGGCCATCCACGCACCCACCATACAGACCGATCGCTTGATGACATCAAGTAGCTCCTTGGAATCGGCTCGGCGGGCCATAGACGGATAATTAAATCCTTCATGGCTAGTTCGGTCGCCTTATATAGTTCGATCAGCTATTTCAGTTCATCGGCAAAAGGCACTGGATAATTCGATGCTAGATACTGCAACCAAAAGAGCTTCTCCGTAGTGTTCCTTTCTTCGGGTCGGTAGAATTGGGCGGCATCAGATATGCTGCGTGGCAGCTCCGCAAATACCCCTGGATAAATCCGAACTCAAATTAGAAACGTGATTTTCTCCTCAAATACTTGCTTTACATAGAAAAAGCCTTACCCACCACGATCTTCCTTGCCTCGTGGATCTCCTGCAGGGCGCCTTGGGTTCCCCCCGGGCATCGCGTGCAGCTTGATGAGTCTTGGTGAGTTCGGATTCTTTCTCCTTAAGCTCTGCTCCAAGGTCTCACATTTCCTGACGGCCTGTTGAAGCTCTTTCTCAACTTCAATAAACCTGGCCTCGTGCTTCTCACGAAGAGCCTACTCTGCGGCTGCCTTCTTCTCAGCCTCGGCCACAACCTTCTTAAGGGCCTCGACTTCGGTCATCGCCCCTAGAGCAAACCATGAACATATTTTTATCATACTAAATATTCCTTCGCGCTGAACGCGCACAAGGTATTTTGCATACCTTGTTCATCCTCCAACTGCTTTTTCAATTAGCCAAGTTCCCCCTCGGCCCGCTCAAGACTCTACTTTAGTCCGGAGACTTCCGCAGTATGAGAGGTGGCACGCACTACAGACGCCTGCTTACAAAGATAGAGAGAACGATGCCATAAAGTGAGTCCCCTGCGAACATATATTGGATCCTCTGTCCGGTTCTTTCTTTCACCGAACAGTGTATCAGGAGCTACTACCTATACGAGGACACTCTTCGAAACCTCACAAGACATACCTCAAAGACCGTTATAAGGCTGATGCAGGCTTCATTCAGTCCACTCTCCGCAGACTGGATCTTCTCAATCACTGCACCCATAAGGGCACGATGTTCTTCGATGATGGAGGCTCTCTTTAGCGCCACCAGTAAAGTATCCGGCACCTCTAGTTGGACAGAGGTTGCCGGCGGAACAGGCGCACCCCCTCCAACCGAGGGAGGCTGCCTACCTGATTCCGGAGCCGTACCAGTGTCTGGAATTATGTCCGGCCGGGGCCGAATTCGAGATATCCCCTGCCATCGACGTCCATGGGAGCCTTTTCTCCCGTGTGTTCGGCCCCTGAAGTTTGACCTCCTAGTGTCGCCTTGACGATCCTTTCCCCCCCTTCTTGGCTTGGGTCCTTCTGTGACGATACCTCGGTATCATTCATGTGTTTTGGGGAAGGGGTCTTCAGGGGCGTATCGCTGCCCATAGCATCCGAACCCAATAAATCCTCTGATGAGGATCGTTCGGTGCGGGACCTTGCCGGACTAAAAAAAGTATGGCTCAATGATTAAAACGCCATGATATAGTGAGTCCGGATGCGTAAATATGTTCGGATTTTGTATACTCACGAGTTCACCAGGGGCTAGGCCCTGGGATCCCACTCCGGGCTGCTGTCGGTGGCGGCGGTGGACTCCTCCGGAAGAGGAGTTTTTCCCTTCTTAGACGACTCGGCCTCCAAGGATGTGGAGGCCGTCCTTTTCTTTCTTCCCCTCGCTTGGGATTCATCTTCCTCCTCTTCCTCGTCCTCCTAGGAGGAAGAGCGGGCATTGGAGTCTTTGGATATTGTGTCCGAAGTGCCACGGCGACGGAGGCCGCCCCTGGTCTTTTTGGCTTCCTTCTCGGCCTTCTTCTTCGGCGCCTTGTAAGGCGCCGGGACCAGCATCTTCGTCAGAAGTGGGCCGGCTGGTTCCTCTGGCAGTGGGGCCGGATGCTAGATCCGCCCCGCCTTCTTCGTCCAGCCCTAGGAGAGTGGTGGAAAACTCATTAAGCATTTCCCTTGGGTTATGCGAATAAAACGTATGACTTGCCAACATACAATGGCTTACCGAACTTGCAGTGCGGGACAATTGGTACACGCTGTCCTCGGCGGAGTCCGGCCATGATTTGCCGGACTTAAAAAGCACCTTCCAGATGTCCTTGTGCAAGGAGCCAAAGAGCTCTAGCAGGTTCTGGTGCTTGGCCGGGTCGAATTCTCATAAACTACAAACCCTGTGTTGACAAGGAAGAATCCAGCGAACTAACATCACCTGGACTACATTGACAAGTTTGATATTCTTGTCTTCCATATCCTTGACGCGTGTCTGGAGCGCCGACAGCTCGTCGGGTGAAGACCAGTTCAGGCACTTCTTGGGCTAGGGCGTGAGCCGCAGGGGAGCTCCGGATCGGAATTCGGGAGTTGCGACCCATTTTCGGTCGCACGGCTCAGTGACATAGAACCACTGCTGTTGCCATCCTTTGACGGAATCATTAAAAGTACCTAATGGCCATGTGACGTTGGGCATCTTGCTCACCATGGCACCTCCGCACTTGGCGTGCTCTCCGCTCACTACCTTGGGCTTCACATTAAAGATCTTCAGCCATAAGCCGAAGAGTGGTAAGATGTGGAGAAAGGCCTCGCACACAACGATGAATGTCGAGATGTTGAGGAAGGAATTGGGGGATAGATCATGAAAATCGTTCCTGTAATAATACATGATGCCGCGAACGAATGGGTGGAGGGGAAACCCTAGCCCACGAACCCAATGAGGGAGGAATACAATCCTCTCGTGGGGTTCCGGAGTAGGTACGATCTGTCCCGCCGTCGGAAGACAGTGGCTGATTTTCTTGACCAGATACCCGGCCTCCCAAAGCTTTTTGATATCCTTCTCCCGGACTATAGAGTCCATCCACTTGCCTCCTGCTCCGGATCCGGACATTTTTAGAGGGCCTTTGTGGGCGGAGAAGATGAATGCTTGGGTGCTGGAGCTCGAGCGAGGGGGAATGGAAGAGCAGAGGAAGAAGAAGGCGTGGGTGAAAAAGGGGAGTCCTTATCTCCTTATAAAGGCAGCAGGGATCCTGCGCCTCCCCACTTGCCTGGTAAACTTGCTTATTCCCTAAGCGCCGAGTTGATGGCACGGTTGGGTTACCCACACCCGTATTGATGAGAATCCCGTGATAAAGGGAACACGATCTCTGCTTCGACAATACATGTCAATAAAACCACCTCGCAATACGTGCGGTAGCAGGCTGGAAAAAAACGGTTCGTGTGATGACCGGGCCGCGGCGTGATGTCACGCTACAAAAAGTTGTCAGTAGATTAGATTTGTGGAATATTGTGCTCTCTACGGTGGTATGTGGAATTTGTTTTGCAGAGCCGGACACAATCCTTGTGTTCAAAATCTTCTATGGAGTATTCAGAGAAGGAACCCGCCTTGAAATGCCGAAGACAATCTGCGCGTCGGACTCATCGTCATTGAAGCCTGGTTCAGGGGCTACCGAGGAAGTCGTCGATAAGGGGGTCCCCAGACAGCCGGACTATGTACTTGTGTCGGACTGTTGGACTATGAAGATACAAGATTGAAGACTTCGTCCCGTGTCCGGGTGGGACTCTCCTTTGTGTGGATGGCAAGCTTGGCAATTCGGATATTTAGATCTCCTTCTCTGTAACCGACTTTGTGTAACCCTAGCCCCCTCCGGTGTCTATATAAACCAGAGGGTTTAGTCCGTAGGACAACAACAATCAGAATCATAGGCTAGCTTCTAGGATTTAGCCTCTACGATCTCGTGGTAGATCAACTCTTGTAATACTCATGTCATCAAGATCAATCAAGCAGGAAGTAGGTTATTACCTCCATCGAGAGGGCCAGAACCCGGGTAAACATTGTGTCCCTCGCCTCCTATTACCATTTGCCTTAGACGCATAGTTCGGGACCCTCTACCCGAGATCCGCCGGTTTTGACACCGACAGGTACTTTCCGGACTCCATTTTTCTTCCTTTCTGCTTGTTCCCCAAGATAAAAAATCTATATATACCTCCCGAACCTGTTAACCTTCGTATCGCGGAGAAATCTCTTGTTTTCTTTTCTCTCTGTTTTCCTGACAAATCTGGAACTATGTCGTCCCAAGACTTGGAGGGTGAGAGCTATGTTGCTGACCTCATTGCAAACCCCGAATCCTATGGGGATGAGAGGCGCTATAGCTGGACCTCCGAAGAAGATGAAGATGACTCGGTTCCTCCCTAGTTCAAAAATGAAAGCATGGAGGCGTTATGCAAGAGGATAATAAAACTCGAGATAGATAACGACGAGTTGAGGTTAGATAATTTTAATCTCCGTCAGAAGTTGGAGGAAGCAAATGGCAAACCCTCTACTTTTTCATCACCACCGTCTTCTTCATCACAACCAAAAGAAAACTGAGTATTGGGTATGGGCACTCCCCTTGGCTTTCACCAAGCTTGTGGGAGGTGCCCCGGTATCGTATGATCTCCACTATCTTTTGCCTTTATTTTCTTAGTTCGATCCATGGTTATCTTTTGCTACTAGATGAATACAATTTTAGTTCGATCCTTTCTTTTTGTGAGTTTGGTTAGTGAACAATCCTTGTAATCATGTGCGAGATATAATAAAGTTTAGTTTGAGTTTTGCCTTCTTTACTTTCTTGTTCAATAAAAAGAAATGAAATAAAAGAAAAAGATCACATGGTAATCTTATGGTAAGTGATGACATTACACAAGGAAAAGTATAAGTAGAAAAATTTATTGTAGATTGCCAAACATAGCATTGGTCAATGATGCAACACATGAAAGAATTAATAAGGGAAGAGAAGATTCACATATAAATATACTATAATGGAAATATTTTGTGATTGTGAGCACCCATCAAAATATTATATGCCAAAATTGTTGACGTTGGACAAGGAAGAAAACTTAATGATTTATGCTTGGTCATATTCACATAGAAGTTATATTGTCATAGATCCTTCAACATGTGGTGCTTGCCCCTATCTTTGCTAACCAAAAATTCAGCACTAAGTAGAGAGACTACTTGTGCATCCAAAACCCTTAAACCCTATCTTGTTTGAGAGTCCACCATACCTACCTATGGATTGAGCAAGATCCTTCAAGTAATTTGTCATTGGTGCAAAAAGGGCAATAAAAATTACTTATAAAAATGTGAGATCATTTAGTGTAAGGGAAAATTGAGCGTTGTACGAACTTGTGATGGTGAAGAATAAAAGCGATAGACTGCGTAATAAAGGTTGCCATCACAAGGGGCAATATAATGTGACGTTCTCTTGCACTAAGAGGTTGAGCATACAAACAAAAAGTGCATGGCAACCTCTATTTCCCTCTGCGAAGGGCCTATCTTTTACTTTCATGTATTTACTTTCATGCAAGAGTCAAAAAATTTCTCTCTATTCCTTTTATTTTTCTCCTTTGGCAAGCATCATGTGGTGAGGAAAGATCTAGGAACATATGTTCACTTGAATATTGGTGGAATAAGTTATTATTGTAGAAATCACCCTTGAGGTGAGTGTGTTGGGAGGCGAAACTATAAGGCCCTATCTTTCTTTGTGTCCGGTTGGAACGTTTTTCTCATGTGTACGCGGTGAGTGTTAGCAATCATAGAAGACTAAATGATGGTTGAGTATGTGGACTTGCCTAAAAGCCCCGATACGTGACCCTTCCTGAAAAGATGATGAATTGTAGTTGCAAAGTTGACTACGAACATAGTTTGTCAGTTTCCAATAGAGTTTATGCTTTATACTTCGATGTTGTGATGAATTGTCACTTGTTCATGAGAAGTCTATGATAAAAGTTCTATGATGAAAGTTTTATATTAAAGTTTGTTGTTGTTATAATAAGTCACATGATGCTGATATGTCTGTATTTTTGTTTTTATCGACACCTCTCTCTCTCTCTAAGCATGTGGACATGTTTTTTGATTTCGGTTTTCGCTTGAGGACAAGCGAGGTCTAAGCTTGGGGGAGTTGATATGTCCATTTTGCATCATGTTTTCCTACTATTATTTATGTTGTTTTATTGTATAATAATGCTTTTTGGAGTAATTCTAATGCCTTTTCTCTCCTAATATGCAAGGTATGCACCAAGGGGGAGAATTCCGGCAGCTGGAAATCTGGACCTGAAAAAGCTACGTCAAGCTACCTATTCTGCACAACTTCAAATGAGTTGAAACTCCTCGAGGAATTTTTACGGAATATTTAATAAATATTGGAGGAAATAAGTACCAAAGGGGGGCCACCAGGTGGGCACAACCCACATGGGCGCGCTAGGAGGCCGAGGCGCGCCCTGGTGGGTGCTGCCCTCCTCGGCCCACCTCCAGTGCCCATCTTCTGGTATATAAGTCATTTTGACATAGAAAAAAAAAAATCAGAGGAGGACTTTTGGGACGAAGCGCCGCCTCCTTGAGGCGGAACTTGGGCAAGAGCACTTTTGCCCTCCAACAGAGCGATTCTGCCAGCGGAACTTTCCTCCCGAAGGGGGAAATCATCGTTATCATCATCAACAACAACTTTCCCATCTTGGGGAGGGCTATCTTCATAAACATCTTGACAACACCAAAGTCCTCTCAAACCCTACTTCATCTCTTGTGTTCAATCTTTGTATGAAAACTATAGATTGGTGCTTGTGGGTGACTAGAAGTGTTGATTACATCTTGTAGTTGATTACTATATGGTTTATTTGGTGGAAGATTATATGTTCAGATCCATTATGCTATTTAATACCTCTCTGATCTTGAGCATGGTTATCATTTATGAGTAGTTACTTTCGTTCTTGAGGTCACGGGAGAAATCATGTTGCAAGTAATCATGTGAACTTGATATGTGTTCGATATTTTGATGATATGTATGTTGCCATTCTCTTAGCGGTGTCATGTGAACTTCGACTACATCACACTTCACCATATTTTGGGCTAAGAGAATGCATTGTGGAGTAGTTATTAGATGGTGGGTTCCGAGAGTGACAGAAGCTTAAACCCCAGTTTATGCGCTATTCCGTAAGGGACCGATTGGATCCAAAAGTTTAATGCTATGGTTAGAATTTATTCTTAATACTTTTCTCGTAGTTGTTGATCCTTGCGAGAGGGTTAATCATAAGTAGGAGGTTTGTTCAAGTAAGAACAACACCTAAGCACCGGTCCACCCACATATCAAATTATCAAAGTACCGAACACAAATTAAGCCAACTTGATGTGACTAGATGAAATTCTCGTGTACCCTCAAGAACACTTTTCTTATCATAAGAAACCGTTTTGGCATGTCCTTTGCCTCAAAAGGATTGGGTTACCTTGCTTCACTTTTGTTACTACTATCATTACTTGCTCGATACAAATTATCTTGCTATCAAACTACTCCGTTACTTACAATTTTAGCACTTGCAGACATTACCTTGCTGAAAACCACTTGCCATTTCCTTCTGCTCCTCGTTGGGTTTGACACTCTTTCTTATCGAGAAGGCTACAATTGACCAAATATACTTGTGGGTCATAACAATGCCCAATATGTTTATAGGAGTTTTGACATACCATGCTTTTGTGGGTCTGCTTGTGCACAAGCTCACCCTGCTTGTTAAGATCTGCAACATCTAATTTTCCATTAAATTCCATATATTTCCCTACCACACAGGAGATGATTTGTCCAGCCTCGACCATATGTTTTAGAAGTGTCTAATTCGCATTGTAAAAAAAATACTGGAACAGTACTACTGCAACATCTATGAAAATCTAACTAGTAGTACCTACACCGGTCCCTAACATCCAAACTCCAAAATATTCAAGCCTTAATGTTTTGAGTTTCATTAATTTGAGTTTCTAGTCTTTTGTAGGTTTCCCAAAGTTACATAAGTTGATGGAGGTTTGGAGGATCTATAAGCTGTTGAAGATTCGGAGAACCTACAAAGTGTGTAGTTTTTTATTACAAGACATTGTATGCTCATTTTGGTCGTGTGGCACATCTGGAAACATATGTACTTTTCCTTTTGCGGCGCAATGTCCATATATATTGTCATTTCATGCATGTATCTAGAAACATATGTATTTGGTTATGTCTATCGAACTAAGTTTATGGTTTTGGATGAGGCCTATAGACTTTCATTGAACTGTATGTTTACGCTCTGATTGCCTCAACATAGTAAATGAATATTAAATTAGTTATATGTTGCCATAACAGTTTGCTAGTGAAATGCAACATCATGGCATGTAAATTGTCGTGTAAACATGTTTCTGCCGTCCCGGCAATTGCACTACCGGTAACTGTAGTTCCTATGCCACAAGAAGCCTGCCGGGAGAAAATGAACTTCTGGCAGATACATGGCCAGGGTACATAAACTATCAGGGATGACCTAACCACTGGGAGAAGTAATCTCTGGCAGCCGCTGTCATGGCAGTTCTATCTGTCGGAGAACTGCTCTCCCGGTAGTTTGTGTGCCGTCTTAATAGCTTTGTTCGGGAAGATTACATGTCATTGCATTTAAGTTGTGTTGTACTTGTGCGAGCACGCAGACCACCGCCACCATGGCCACTCCCTCTCTCCTGTCTCGCCACCTGCCTCGGGACATGTGGTGCGGTTTGGGTAGGTGGACGGAAATGGGGCTGGGGATGACAGTGACACCATGAGAGTGGGGAGGGAGGGGAGGAAGGAGGCGCATGTTGTCGTGGGTGGCGCCACCACACACAGAGTGAGCGGGTGGCAAACAGACGGACAGATGATTACAGCGCCATTGGGGGCGTGGGAGTCGAGCGATAGTGGTCGTCTGATTGTCGGTGAGATGGTCTTGGTCATCCATACATACTTGGTAGGGGCAGGACTCAAGTGGCGGCTGTGAGACCGTCAACCCACTAGGCCTAGTGGCACATACTATTTCTTTCCCTATAAAATAAAGACATAAATTTATTCTTTTCAACCTAAAAAAGTTTTTGTCCTACAAAAGACGAAGCCCTCAATTTGTTATCACTGACCATAAAAGGATGTTATCATACAAAAAGGATCAAAAAAATTATAAGAAAAGTCGTATTTGTTTCCCTTCAGTTGTGGTGCATGTCGCTGGAAATTATTATATGCTAGTTGTCTGGTGGGCCGATCGGTTTCTTCAGCTTTATAGACAGGAAAGAATTATGTTAAGTGTGTGTGCACACTCGTCTTCTTTGTTAGATTCATGTATGTTCGGATTGCAGTGTTCTCATGGTGTAGAAAATATTGTGAAAAAATAAAGGTCTACTAGGTTCATCCTCTGACTCTGTTTAGCAGTTCGCATGCCTCGCCTTGCAAGGATCTGATCTTGGTAACTGATTCGCGGTTCAAGGTTTAGGTTTTCTTTTCTCTTTTTTTTCCCTTTTTGTGGGTAGGTTTAGGGGTTACTTTGGCTTGTGCAAATTTAGCCTTTTGCAATTACCCCACACGAAACAAAGAGTAGAGTCGAAACATGAAAAGAAAGATCAAGAGACACTGATTTTGATGAACTTTCATTACTTTTAGCTTTATGGATCTATGACAATATCATTGGTTGTTGGATATAGCCATAAACCGGACCAGACTGTCTCTCGAATAAAAAAATTATATCTGAAATTAGCGACCCTACCAGTTTGTTAAGCTCAATGGCCAGCCCCGCCACCGACCCGAAAAAATGACCAAGAAACTGGATTGTTTAATATGGTTTTGAAAAAAACTGGAGCAATAAAACTGGTAAAAATTAACGTCTGCGAGCCAACATGCCGGAATAACCGAACTCACATTGTGCAGGGCTAAATAGATGGAAATCATTTTCTTTGACCTTTTTTCTCTATGTATTTTTTTCCTACCCATTGAACCCAATATATCGATGGTTCAATCGGTAAAAACCTTAACGTTCCCCACCCATGCACCTAAATATCTTGATCATACCTTATTTCATTACTTAAAATCGTTGTCACCACACATAGATATTCATGATCCAAGGCGAAGCTTTTCTAAATTGTTTCCCTGGTACCCTGCTAGAGGGAATTCGCCACACATCTTAAGCAATAACACCGCCAAGCTGCTCGTCAATAAGGCATGATTAGACAACCCATGACTACATATTTGTAGTAGTAGCTGTCTCACCATATCTCTCTTTTGCGCCTTGATATTCAAATCATGGGTAAGTAAAGGAGCAAGTAAAATGGATTTCTTTAATGATAACTAGATCCATAATGGCGCGTGTTGCGGCGCCCGTCCATTCTAATGATAGGTTCTTAAATAAAGGGACAAGGAATATGTAAAAAGGATCTTAAATAAAGAGACATTAAACATGTAAGTTTGTGGCAACTCGCCTGAATATTATCAATGATCGATAGTTGGTTGGAGCTTGATTTTGATGTGTACATAGGACATGTCCGTCTATTAGCTATTTCCCCAATGATACTACATCTACCTTAGACATACTTCTACACCTACGATTAGACATACGTGACATGACACTAAGATATTGAAACAAAATTCACACACACCAGAACACGAAATGTGCATATCACCGTCGCTGCGACAGGAGCATTTCAGCTACATTCGCAACTCAATAAAAACTGTGATACGATACATCTTGGGCGGGGTAACATTTTAATTATCCAATAAAACTTGGGAGGAAAAAAATGTATGGTCATGGATAACATCAACCTTGGAACAAATTTATTAATGTTGCTCAAAGTCGTAGTGCAATACAAATGTATGATTTACAGGAGGAAATTTGGTTCTATGTCGTCGTCAAAGCAAATTAACTGTACTCACTAGACTGACCTTTGTCTTCTTTATTTAGCCTCTCAGTCAAATTAACTGTAGCCACTCTGGATGATGAAGTTGCCCTGGCGCTTGCGGGGATGGGCGGTGGAAGCTTGAACCGCGACGGGCGTGACACGGCCGGCAACGACATCTGCTTGAGGGGTTGGCGCGTCCATGACTTCCACGGTGATGGGCGACGGCTGTGAGGCATCCTTGGCAGCGCTACATAGCCGGGGAAGGTGGTCCGGAGAGGGCGGAGGAAGATCAATGCCAGCGGAGAGAAGGGAGAGCGGGAATTGGCGCATTGAAATGTCCCTCCCGCCAAATCTCGCTAGCGATACGGGTCACCCCTGGGTCGGTCTCGAGCCCCGTGTTTCTAAAGGTTGAGGGGGAGAATTTGCCACGTCCCGCAAATTTATTTAAAGGCCACAGTCTGATACGGTATCTGTCCAGGCCACTATTTAAAGACTGTAAACTAGCGGTTATTTTGCAGTTCGGCGCGATATAAGGGGTCTGGTAGAGATGCTCTTAGAAATTTCTTCGGGAGCAGAGTCCCCTTAGGACAGCTAGCCCACGAGGCGAAAAACATGGTGTCTAGTGGCAGATCCAATTGCTTGAAATGACTCAGGCATGAAATCTGATGTCTTACATGGCTAATAGCGTGAGAGGGCTCGGATTAGGCTCGGTTATAATGTCCTAAATTTCAATAGAAGATTTGCATAGCACATGAGTGGAAATCGGACAGCTGAATGCCTCTTGTTTTCATTTTTAGTGTTTGAATCAGTGAAGAAACGTGAGAAGATGATGTGCATGCATGTAACTTAACCAAGAAAATTATGCCTATGACACAATGCAAATGAGCGACTCAATGAACTCATATATGACAGGGAGAGAGAGACAGGGGGGATGTGGGTGAGAGGGAGGCGTATGGTTTTTATTTGTACTTATATGAATGAACATATTGATATGCATAATAATACAAAAACAGGTTTGATACGGTCCAGATCTTTTGGGCGGATGTGATCACGTGATCCAATAAATTTTCACATCATAATGCCATCGCATATGAACAATATAATGCTACATGATCGATCTCTTTCCATGCTTTGACTTCTCACTTTTCACACATCTATATTCATAGACTAAAGCTAAACAATGCAATAATACTTTTGGGGTCAAAATAGGCTAGGGAGGCAAACGGAATGCCAAAACACGGTAGAGATAGGTTGGATGTAAGCAGGCCACATGACCAGTATGCATAGACTAGTGTACATGCTCTTATTGCTGTTCTCTCTTAAGAAAGTGCATCCCTAGATGAGTATGGTCTGTAGGAACTAGAAGGTAGGTCGCACTTCTCGGCACAACTTTACTCAAGGGTTAGGCTTCGTTTAGTCATAGCACATTTGCTAGTACATCTCCGTGCTTGTGCTTTCGGTGTTGGTCACTCTGCTGGCAGAGGCACATAAAATTTACATGTATAGAAAATTTCTAGCTAATGCAAATGGTAGATCAACTCTTGATTCCCGTAAAAGAAGTAAGATGTCTACACAGTGTTTTGTGCTCAAGTGAGCTTATATATATCTATATCTACTACTTTAAAAATCCTCAGCGTTGCTTTTCCTACCCATCCCCGCGTTTCGCTTAGGTTTCATCCGCTGAACTTCCTTCCTCCTCAGCCATTTTTACACTCCCCACCAAATTTTCCAACCTTCTCCGCATTTTTTTGTTCTATCTGAACCGCACCAGTGGACATGGCAATGAAAATAAATCTAGGGTCCCTATGCCACCAGCAAGCCCGTTCGACCACGACCAGCAGTCCGCGCTCCGGTGCCGCCTCCTGTACGCGCTACAGATTGCAAACCCGTCCGCACGCGACCTCTGATGCCCCATCGATGCTAGAGCTACGCCGCCACGTTCATCGGTGATGTTCGCCGCCAGAGGTGCAAGTTCCGCCGCCGCCCATCCGAGCTCTTCCTCCTCCTATTCCATCCCACACGTTGGCCACTCCGGTTGGTTCCGTCGAATCTCTCCTGCAGTTACTCCCACTACAATCTCGTCTCATGGTTGTCGTCGTGGCAGCTCCTGATCTGGCCGATATGTTGGCTTTGCTTTCACATGAGATTTTGTGGTTGGTCACCGTGACATCAAAGATAATGTCCTCGAGAATAAAATTAGGCGGGTCACCGCCAATTAATTAAAAGCTTTGAGTCATAAACATGCCTAGCAAAATTATGTGCGGCCCTATTAGTATCTCTAGGATCATGTTAAAAACTCACTGCACCTAGTCTTGTTGCTCGTTGGAAACAATCTGTAAGTATGGTCGTCGAGGGACTCCAAACATCAGTACCACCATTGCATGCTTGAATCAGTTCTTGTGAATCAGACTCCATGAGTACTCCATCACACCCTAAATCTTTGATCATCATCAAGCCCTTCTGCATCACTATAGCCTCCGTTGTTGAGGTATTTAGATGTTTGTACTGTGTAAACTGAGATTATTCTCTCCATGTCCTTTCTCCCGGTTCACATACATTTACTGCAATGTCTTTTTTGGTCGTTTTTATCATGCCATGTGCTGCCTTTAGTGGCGAAATGAATTGCACAATAGCGTCAAGGCATATGCCTGTTTTTAGGTTGATCATTATATATTTTGTCCCACACCTTTTTGTTAGGTTGATTAAGATCCATCTTGGTCCTACGCTATTGCGACGTGCATCAGAGTGGGATGTGCATATACTGTTGTGCTTTTTCTAGGGAAGACTATCATGGCTCTCTTTTATTGAGATATGAAATAATAATTACGGTATTTACGAGATTACATCAAAGAAAGGGGTTCACTGACCCAATTACTATGTTTCTTTTGTTAAGAAAACGAAATGCAGCTAACTCTTGCATCATATAATTTGCTTCTTCGGAAGTGCTTTACTTTGACCATCCCATTGATCTTCAAAACTTAAACCTACCAGGGAATCATAGTAGTCGATGGAAAGGGGGATGGGGGAACAAACTTTAGCGCCTATTGCAACGTGCCTGAGGTATTTCTCGACTTCCGCCCGTAGCAACGCTGTCCTAGTTGAAAGCGAAAATCTGAGTATGCATAAACACAAAATAGCCAAATCTTGTTACTCCAAGTCCACGAGCCCACCCGACCAACATCGATTTTGGAGGCAACAACACGTACTCCTACAGTTTCAAGCCTGCCGCACGATCAACACACGATAAAACCATCAATCCACACACATGGTTCTTCGCTCTTCTCGAACACCAATTTGACATCCAGCCCCAAATTGGCGTAGCCGGTAGCCTTTGAGAAAAAGGGTTTCCCCCGCTTTATATTATAAAGCAAACCCCCGATACATCCAGATCGCTGGGGCCACAGCACAGATAAGCCCAAAAGAAAAACAAGAATAAGAAAGAGAAATAAATGCCGACATCGGCAGATCAATGAAGAAAGGAAGTCTGGCAACCGCTGCACCCTCCGATGAAGTACCACCACGCTCCCAGCATCCAGAAGCGTCGCGCCCAAAGCAACACATTCAAAAAGGAATGCGACGATCCAGCCGCTGTTGCCCGAACAAGTTCTAGGGTTTTCCCCGGTACGCGAGGGATAGTGGGGAAGGTGTATACCCGATGCCCCTCAGGAAGCTCCGACAGCGCCCGCAGGCATCATCGCATCAGTGTCGGCCAGGCCAATTGGGGTTTCTCTCGACCCACAACCACCACACCACCTCAGGCATTTCGAGATGCACCACCTCCTCGGCCACCCACCAGCTTGTGCCACAACTATTACCAGACAACCCTGACCGCTTCATTGGAGCTGTCAACACGAGACTTGGAGAGGAAGAGGGGACACCAGCCACGGGAGCGACCACAACTCGACCGTACAGAGGGGACAGACTCCACCACCGCAGCAGAGCCGACCGAACGTGGCAACGAGGACTTGCCAGGCCTCGATGGCTCGGCCGGGCCCACGTGGACCCGGACAGTCCTGTCACCACTGATGAAGCCATTTACCTAGGGTAGGGTCATGGACCTACCCAAAGTACCCTCCCCAAGGACATCTCTAGAAGAAACTACCTTCCAGTCGACCTGGAGGGATTCCACTCGACGGACTCGAAGACACTCGACCATGAAGCCTCACTCGACCACCAGGAGATCTAGAGTCACTCTGCATCCAAATGGTCCTTTATTAAGTAGTCTTTATGGTCATGATGACACTTTATGTAAGGCGTTACCAGTAACGCCAGGCCTTAATGTACTTTAAACCCCGCATAGCGAGGGCGGAGGGTGCAGCGACACTATATAAGCCACCCCCTCCTCAGTGTAAAGGGTTCGCACCCCTGTAACTCATACTCATATAATCCAGTCGACCGCCTCCGGGCTCTGAGACGTAGGGCTGTTACTTCCTCTGAGAAGGGCATGAACTCATAAATCCCTTGCGTATACAACTAATCCATAGCTAGGATCTTGCCTCTCCATACCTACCCCCCTATTCTACTCTCAGGCTTAGAACCACGATAGTTGGCGCCCACCGTGGGGCAGGTGTCTTAGCGACTTATTGGAGAAGTTGCAATTGCTCCGATCGCCTTCACCTTGGTTTCTGGCGGAGTTTTAGTGGAAGGCCGCGAGATCCGTCTCGGCGCGCTCACGTTCATCGCCGACGACTCCGCCTGGCTCCAGGAGGCTCCACTCGACATCGATGAGCTCCCAGTCCGTGGGGCGACACACTTTCGCGCATTTGTCCGCGGCGTTCTGCTGCAGCAACCGTCGGCCCCGTACCGGTCGACCCCTGCATCGTCGTCCCTCCCTGTCTCCCGCCAGCGCAAGCGGTTTGGTCGGTCGAGGCTTCAGTGGTGGGTGAGACACGCAGTGGCTCGCCAATCGGCCACCACCCAAGTCGCGGCGATCGAGCCCGACGAATCTCTCGGCATGTTCGATCTGTCGGCGGCTCGTAGAGGCGCATCCGAAAGCGACAATGATGATCCAGCGGCGGAGGTTCTGATGGTCAATGGGCCTCGTAGTCCTCCCAGCTCAGGTCCACGAGGAGTATCAACCCGAGCCACTCACTTCGCTGCAAAGAGAAGACCTTCGCCTCCGGAACATGGATGCTCTGCATACTCCTATCATAGGAGAAACCCCCGAGGCCCGTGCCTTGGAGGACGCGCGTTTGGCCAACTTGGCTGGCGCTTTTCGATTGAGAACCTCCAGCGAGCACTTTCGGCAGCAGCTGGCAGCGATTTCAGACTCTAGTCGATGTCAACTCTTTCCACCACCGACTCAGGTATATTGAACTCCGATTCAGAATTTAGCAGATGCGGCCCATATAGCGGAGTCGATTCAGCCCTCTGCTGGAGTAATGGGCCACGGGTAGGCTAACCCGAGTCCCAGGACCTTTCAAGACATCGGGGCAGGCCGCGCCCCTCATGCCGAGTCCCAGACAGCGACTCCAAGATCAGTCGAGTCCCAGACGGCGACTCCAAGATCAGTCGAGTCCCGGACGGCGACTCCAAGATCAGCCGAGTCCCAGACGGCGACTTCAAGATCAGCCGAGTCCCAGATGGCGACTCCAAGACAAGCCGACTCCAAGCTGGCGATCTCAAGAGAGGCCGATTATGGAGAGTCGGGCCATGACTCCTCCCTCATCTCAAAGCACGATACGGGGTACGGTCACGGCGTGGCCGTTCCCCCATGCCAACGATGGACCGACATGGCTCTGATGAGCCGTATCATTTGGAAGATCTCGCGCAGGCGCGACATGTGCCATGCCTGCTTCGACCTCAGCCCAAGGTCGCAGCGCCTTTGTGCCCATAACGCCGGCTTTATGACGGCCCGAAGATCGGGGCCACAGCCGCTGGGTGGACCGAAGGCAGCCTGAGTGCCCCGAAGACGGACCTGTGGGAGTCGGCCTCCGTGGAGTCGGCCGACTCCTCCCCAGGGCCCCACAAGCCATTAACCAGATAGGATGGGGAATGGCGACAGTGATCGCCCGATAGACGGCGGCACTGTTGCCACGACCCAATTACCAAGCCTGCGTCATCGAGTGCTGCTACGATATCAAGCTGTCCATGGGACCCACCAGTTAAGCGGGCCCTAGAAGCGGGAAGGAAGGGCGGTGATGAGAGGCAGGACGGCTGGGACCCGCGCCCAGCCGGATTACCATTGTACCCCCGGGGGGTAGGCCTATATAAACCCCCCGGGGCACCCATGCAAAGGGTTGGGACCTTGATAGAGATAGACCAGATAGAAAAGGGAGGAGAGAGCTAGCCTTGCCCTCTCCTGCCTCCCGATACAGCTCCAGGAGCACCATTGTAGTCACTTTGCTTTAGTGATCATGCGGAGACCCCGCAGAGCAGCAGTAGGGGTATTATCTCCTCGAAGAGCCCCGAAGCTGGGTAAGATTCGCCGGCGTGCATGCCTACGCCTCATCCCGTTTCCAGGCACCGGCGACGTTCTACTCGCCCCCACCATGATAAGCCATCCTTTGGCATATGTCGCACCCAACCCCCGACATTTGGCGCCCACCGTGGGGCTTGGTGCACCGTCATCCGGAGATCTATTCTGGATGGGAACCCTCTTCCTCCCCGGCGAGCGCAGCTAGCCAGGCTCGCCAGATGGAGTCTGCATCGACGCGCTGCACGGCGCTGAGGCCGCATGCGCAGCGAGCAGCCTCGCCGAGTTTGTCGGCGAGGTGCGCCTCTCCGATGAGCCTGCATCCGACGCAGGCACGGGTGGCCCCGAGAGTCTTCTCGTGCGCCTCCTCGACCAACTCCATGTCACCGGCGAGCCTGCCGTGGACTTGGAGTCCATAGGCTCCACCGACCCGATGCTGGTCGACTCCGACGCCGTGTCGCTTGACACTTTCCCCACCAACGTGGTGGACTACAACGAGCCGCTCCCTCACGAGGAGAGTGGCGGAAGCGCCGTCACGGAGGTGCTCGTCATCAGCCACGACGAGCGCTCCGGTGAAGAAGCTCAGGACCCGCTCGCTGCGGCCCTGCAAGACCTAACGGCGCCCATTCCAGAGGACGCAGACGCCAAGACGCTGGAGACGCGCCGCCTTCAGATCATCGAAGGTGGCAAGAGGCTGGCGAGCATGAGGCACCTGTCAGAAGCATACCAGCGCGAGATGGATTGCGCTGTGGGCGGCTCGCCGGCTCCGACTGTGCCGAGCCATCTAGGCGCGGTCCGGCAGCGCGGCGCGACCATCGCCAACCTGTTCGGGGCAAAACGCCCCGTATACGCCACCCCTGTGGAAAACATCTGCGCTGCCCAAGCGGCGACTGACGAGTTGAAGAACTTCAAGGGCGAAGAGCGCCGTTTGATGACGGAGCGAGTCCAGCAGCTTCTCGACGCAGTTGCTGCGCAGAACACGGCCGGCGGCCGCGTGGATGCGCTGCAGCAACCGAATGACGACTTGCCTCCCCGCCGAGCTCAAGGTGCGACTTCACGGACGCCGACTGGCAGAGTCCACGGAAGGAAAGAAAAGGAGCTGGCTGCTAGTCATAGTCGGACTCGCCTCAACATTGAGCGCGACCAAGACGGCCGGCCGAGAGCAGTGGAGCGGCGGGACGACTAACTGCCTCCCCCACCCAGAAGAGAACGGCGAGATTCCCCGCCGCCTGTTGAGCATCCGACTCTAGGAGGTCGCCTCGGCCGTCGAGATGGAGTCGGAGAGAACGACGCCCGCCATCGAATCGACCGACTCCACCGATCCCTGGCGCTGGAAGAAGAAGACGAGCTGGGTCCGCCCTGATTCGGGCCCCGCATCCGAGACGAGCCCTTCCCCAAAGGATTCACGCTCCCCCGAGACACACCCAAGTACACCGGCTCTGTGAAGCCGGAAGACTGGCTGATAGACTACTCCACAGCCGTTAGCATAGCGAACGGCAACAAGCGGGTTGCCATGAAGTACGTTCCCCTCATGCTCCAGGGCATGGCCTGGACATGGTTGAATAGTCTGAAGCCCCGCAGCATCAACAGCTGGGTCGACTTCACTGAAGCCTTCATCCGCAACTTCACGAGCACGTACAAGCGACCTCCCAAGGCGCGCCAGCTTTCCATGTGCGTGCAAGGCCCTTATGAGTCAACACGCGACTACCTCACGCGCTGGGGCGAGCTTCGGAACTCCTGTGAGGGTGTGCATGAGGTGCAGGCTATCGAGTACTTCACTACCGGGTGCCGAGAGGGAACCCTCCTCAAGCACCGGCTCCTCTGCGACGAGCCAGAAACCCTCGACAGGCGCTAGTCATAGCGGAACAAATGCACGCCACGGTCGACTCCTCCATGAAGACAGAGATTCAAGTCAATGCGGCTGGCAAGGTGGCTCCTCAGGCTCCCAGAACTCCAGCTGGAGACACCAGTCGGCGCCAACAAAAGAACGACAACAAGCGTAAGGCCCAACCGCCGACTTCCAACAGTCGGCAGGTTGCGACAGTTGAAGATCAATAGCTAGAGGGGTAGCCTCCGGCCAAACGGCAGAAAGGCGGCAAATCCAATTGGTTGCGGCCTTTTCCTATAAGCGAACTCGGATGGTCCTGCAAGTTTCCGCGATGGCGCGAAGCCATCAAATCATACCACCGAAAGTGCAAGCTGGCTGCGAGAATCGCCAAGGAGGCGGCCTCCTTCCCCGCCCTGCTCTTTGAGCGCCGCCTCCACCGCCGCCCAGCAGACGCGCTGCTCGGCCGATCGGCGCAAGTACAAAACGAGTTCCCAGATGAGCCTGAGCCTATGTGGTGTTCACTAGTGTAGCGAGATGGCGGCGCAGCGGCGCCAACAAGATAGCAAGAAGTGAATGCGGTCGCTTCAAGCACTCGAGTTCATGCATTGGTCCGAGAGGCCTATCGGTTGGAGTAAGCGGATCACCCGAGGTGATGCGAGTCCGGCTCCTATGCCCTGGTCCTAGGTGCCACCTTGGCCACCGATAGGCGGGCCGCCCGCTTTTCAAAATCTTGATAGGCGAGGCGATAGCATCAACATCTGTACAAAGATACCATGGAGAAGCTAGGAATCAGCGAAGACAGCTGCGAGCAGCGGATGTGTTCCATGGTATTGTACCCGGCCTTTCCTGTTCGCCAATCGGCAAGATCCTGATAGACGTCCTCTTCGGAGACAAAGATCATTTCTGCCGAGAGCCAGTCTGGTTCGAAGTAGTGGACCTTGAAATCCCATACCACGCACTGCTTGGCCGACCTGCCTTGGCCAAGTTCATGGCGGTCCCTCACTATGCCTACCTGAAGATGAAGATGCCGAGTTCTAAGGGAATTCTGACCATAGACGATGACTACAGGAAGTCATCTGCCTGCGCGGCCGAGAGCAGCCGGCTGGCCGAGTCCCTGGTGATCGTGGTAGAGAAGCGGCTCCTTTACCGAGTCGTGGCGATGGCCGGAAAGCAGCCAGAGATGTCGCCCGACCCCAAGGAGTCGGAAGCTGAGGGCTCGTTTAAGCCGGCCAAAGAGACCAAGAAGATACCCTTGGAAGTTACAAACCTTGACAGCAAATAGGAAGGCGAGCTCGTCGATTTCCTCTGTGAGAATCGAGACATCTTTGCATGGTCCCCCAAAGACATGCCAGGTGTACCGACGGAATTCGCCAAGCACAAGTTACATGTCAGGCTAGATGTGAAACCCGTCAGGCAGCCCTTGCGCTGCCTGTCAGAAGAGAAGAGAAGAGTTGTTGGAGAGGAGATAGCCCGGCTTCTTGCGGCCGGCTTCATCATGGAAGTGTTTTTTCCAGAGTGGCTGGCAAACCTGGTTTTGGTACTGAAGAAAAACAAGCAGTGGCGGATGTGTATTGACTACATAAGCCTCAACAAAGCCTGCCCAAAGGATCCATTTGCCCTGCCAAGAATCGATCAGGTGATAGACTCCACAGCCGGATGCGAGCTGCTAAGTTTCTTAGATGCATATTCAGGATATCACCAGATCAAGCTGAACCCGGCGGATAGACTGAAGACCGCCTTCATCACACCATTCGGAGCCTTCTGCTACCTGACGATGACGTTCGGCTTGAGGAATGCCGGCGCCACCTTTCAGCGTTGCATGCAGAAGTGCCTCCTCGAGCAACTCGGCAGGAACGCCCACGTTTACGTGGATGATGTGATGGTGAAGACGGAGAGGCGGGGGACGCTGCTAGAAGACCTCAAGGAGACCTTTGAGAATCTGCGTTGATTCCAGATCAAGCTCAACCCAGAGAAGTGCGTTTTTGGAGTACCAACCAGCCAGCTCCTCGGCTTCCTGGTCTCCAAACGCGGCATTGAGTGCAACCCCATAAAAATCAAGGCCATCGAGAGGATGGAGGTACCCAGCCGACTGTTAGATGTACAGAAGTTCACTGGCTGCTTGGCATCCATCAGTCGATTCATCAGCCGGCTGGGCGAGAAAGCTCTGCCTTTGTATCAATTGATGAAGAAGACCACCTTTTTCGAGTGGAACTACAAAGGCGGATGAAGCGTTTCTCCGGTGAAGAAGATGTTGACTACTCCCCTGTGTTGGCGGCTCCGACTCCTAAAGAGCCCATGCTCCTATACATCGCCGCCACCAGCCGAGTAGTCAGCCTGATCATTGTAATCGAGCATAAAGAGGAAGGCAACGCGCCACATCTAGAGACGGTATATTACACGGCGAGTCTTGTCGACCTCCAAGCGAACTACCCTCACTACAAGAAGATGTGCTACGGTGTGCATTTCGCCACCAAGAAGCTGAAGCCTTACTTTCAAGAGCATCCAATCACCGTGGTTTGCACAGCTCCGCTGGCCGAGATCATCGGAAGCCGAGACGCCTCCGACTGAGTAGCCAAATGGGCCATAAATCTGGCTCCTTACACCATCTACTACCATCCCTTTTACCGCCATCAAATGCATAGCGCCGACCGACTTCCTCGTCGTGGGCGAGACCGATACTGCCGCCGATGCGACTCCACCATTGGCGGATGTATTTTGATGGCTCCAAGATGCGCACCGGCTTGGGAGCCGGTGTCGTCCTCACCTCCCCCAAGGGCGACAAGCTCAAGTATGTGTTGCAGATCCACTTTCCCGCCTCCAACAACGTCGCCGAGTACGAGGCGCTCATTCATGGGCTCCGGCTTGCCAAAGAAATCGGCATTCGCTGGATCCTGTGCTATGGCGACTCCGACTTGGTGGTCCAGCAGTCATCCGGTGACTGGGACGCCAAAGACGCAAACATGGCGAGGTACCGCTTCCTGGTGCAGCAACTCCACTGATACTTTGAGTGGTGCGAGTTCCTTCACGTGCCAAGAAATGACAATGATCAAGCAGACGCCTTGGCACGAGTCGGCTCCACCCGCCAAGCGATACCATCCGGAGTCGCTCTTCAACGCCTCCTCAAGCCGTCTATCAAGCCTTCACCAGAATCAGACTTCGTGCCGGCTCCTCCAGAAGAAGTCGGACCCGACTCTAGAGCCCAGGCGGACGGCCCCAAGAAAATCACAGTCAAAGCCGGCCCGGGGACTTCAGAGCCCGGCCTGGGGACTGCGCCAGCCGGCCCGGGGAATGCGCCAGTCGGCCCGGGGACTGCGCCAATCGGCCCGGGGACTCCGTCAATCCAGCAAGCGGCCACAGACTCCAGCCCGCCGCCTCCCAGCCCAGCCACCATTGTCCAAATCGCCGTGGTAGCAGTTGAAGAAATAGCGGCACCCTCATGGGCACAACCCATCCTCAAGTTTCTAGTGAATAGAGAGCTGCCGACAGATGAGATCCTGGCTTGGCAAGTGCAATGCCGAGCGGCAGCATACACCATAGTCAACAGAGAGCTGGTCAGGCGCAGTGTCACTGGCGTCTACAAGCACTGCGTAGAGCCAGAACAAGGCCAAGCAATCCTCAGAGACATTCATCAGGGCGAGTGCGGCCACCATGCGGCTTCAAGAGCACTCGTCGCCAAAGCTTTTCGGCAAGGTTTCTTTTGGCCGACTACCCTGGAAGAGGCAAAAGAGTTAGTCCAAAAATGCAAGGGGTGCCAGAAGTTCCGCTCCAACCCACTTCAGCCGGCTTCCGCATGAAGACAATCATCGCTGGCCCTTCGCAGTTTGGGGCCTGGACATGGTGGGACCATTCAAGACGGCCCGAGGCGGCCTAACTCATCTGCTTGTCGCGGTGGACAAGTTCACCAAGTGGATAGAAGCAAAGCCCATCAAGAAGCTGAACGGGCCGACTGCAGTGACTTTCATCGCCGACATCACGGTGCGGTATGGCATACCGCACAGCATCATCACCGACAATGGCACAAACTTTGCCAAAGGCGCCCTGGCCCGTTTCTGCGTGACACAGGGCATCCGACTGGACTTAGCGTCCGTTGCTCATCCGCAGTCAAACGGCCAGGTGGAACGAGCAAACGGCCTGATCTTGTCTGGCATCAAGCCTCGACTGGTCGAACCACTTGAGCGTTCGGCCAGTTATTGGGTTGAGGAGCTACCAGCCGTTCTCTAGAGTCTGCGCACGACTCCAAACAAGTCAACTGGCTTCACGCCTTTCTTCCTCGTCTACGATGCCGAAGCCGTCATCCCGACGGATATAGAGTTCGAATCTCCACGAGTCACCATGTACACCGAAGAGGAAGCTAAAGAAGCATGCCAAGACGGTGTTGACCTGCTGGAAGAGGGCCGTCTGTTGGCACTCAGCCGGTCCGGCATCCACCAGCAGAGTCTGCGACGATACTACAATCGAAAGGTCAGGCCGAGATCATTTCAAGAGGGCGACCTTGTGCTCCGGCTGATTCAGCGAACAGCCGGCCAACACAAGTTGTCGGCGCCTTGGGAAGGCCCCTTCATCATCAGCAAAGTCTTGGGCAACGGCTCCTACTACCTAATCGACGCTCAGAAGCCTCGAGCGCGCAAGAGGGACGACTCCGGCAAAGAAACAGAGTGCCTGTGGAACGCAAATCTTCTTCGAAGATTTTACAGTTGATGCAGTATGTATCGCACTACCTGTCGTGGTTCTAAGTCTGACAGTAGAGTGGGGGGTAGGTAAGGAGAGGCAAGGTCCTAGCTATGGAGAGGTTGTGAACACAAGCGATGTATGAGAGTTCAGGCCCTTCTCGGAGGAAGTAAAAGCCCCACGTCTCGGCCCCGAGGCGGTCGAGTGGATTATGAGTGTAGGTATTACAAGAGTGCGAACCCCTCTGCCTGTGGAGGGGGTGGCTATATAGAGTGCGCCAGACCCCAGCCAGCCCACATAATGGAGAGGTTAAAGTACATTAAGCTTGGGGCGTTCATCGTGCGCGCCTCATAAAGAGCCTTAACTATCATTAAGTCTATTCAATTACCAGCCGTTGCGTTGCTGAGTGTCTTCTGACCTTCTGGTGGTCGAGTGTATCTTCATGGTCGAGTGGGTCTTCCATGGTCGAGTCCTTCCAGTCAGTCGAGTGGGTTCCTCTTTGGTCGACTGGAAGATGATCTCTTCTAAGAGTGCCCTAGGGTAGGACGTTTAGGTCAGGCCTATGACCCTACCCTAGGAACATGAATCCATCATTAGCCCCCGAATGGATTGAGGCTTGAGTGAGGACGGAGTTGACGCTGTTTCCGATTATGCATTGCATCTTGGCTATGTGTTGTCTCGGATCAAGATCTTCTTTGTTGATAACAAGCAACTTTTCTTGATCGACTCGATCCATTCTTGTTCTCTAGTCGAGTGATCCTTTATACTTCGCTGTTCGAGCGACGGATCGTAGAAATTTCGACTTGGCAAGTCGATCCGCCGCTGCGGATTCTCGGGATCGAAATTTGGGGAAGCTTGGCTTGGAAAGCGGACTTCGGGCGCCGGATGGGACATAGCGGTGGCGCCTCGATCTCCGCGCGCTTTTTCCGCCACGTATCGTGCAGTGCAACTGTTTCGGGATATGATTGGATTGCTCGGGTCCACATGTCATCCACTCGGAAGGGATGTTATAAATGCAACTCGTGAGGGTTTCTGCACAGTATCCCGTTCTTCCTCCTCTGCTCTCTTCGTCTCCGCCCACCGCAACTGCTGCCGCTCCTGCTACTTCCTCTCTCGCGCACTCCGCCGGCGGCCATGGGCAAAGAGAAGACGGCGGTGCTGGAGCGCGTGAAGAAGGCGTCGGCAGCGGAGAAGGCGTCGGCGGCCGAGAAGGCGAAGGGGAGATCCACCAGCCGCAGCGGTTCTTCGTCGAGATCCCGCTTGCCGAAGGGCTGGGTCCAGGGAGATTGGATCTAGTCGACCATCAGGGAGAAGGATCTCCTCGATATGGCCAACGATGGGCTGATCCCCCACGGCGCCGCAAGGCTTCCTGGCAAAGAGTGGCAGCCTCAACCGGAGGAGTGTGAGTGTGTGCTCCTGGCCACCCATGTTGATCGAGGATTTTCCCTGCCGCCGAGTGTTTTCTTTCGTGGCTTTCTGAATTTCTTTGGGGCCCAGCTCCACCATTTTACTCCAAACTCCATCGTGTATCTTGCTGCATTTGTGTCTATGTGCGAAAACTTCCTGGGCTGTCGACCGCATTGGGATCTGTTCAAGCATATCTTCACATGTCGCTCTCAGACTGTGAAGAAAGCAAGTCCCGGTGATGAGAAGACCCAAGTAGTTCAGATGTGCGGGGGCCTAGGAATCCAAGTGAGGAATAAGAGCACCTTCCCAGCTATGTCTTTTCCCCGAAGTCGGTCGGGTCTGGCAATCGACCTGGTTCTCTTGCTGAATGAGTCGACGCAGGACAATGAGTGGTCTTCCTCCATTCACCATGAGTCAGTGAACAAACCCTCCTCCCTCAAGGTGGTTCCAGAGAGAGAGCTGATGTGAAGATGTTGATGGATCGCGTGGTACAGCTGGTTGGGACGGTGTCACCGGCATGGACCTCTTGGAGGTTTTTCTTCGAGGCGAATCCAGCCTCTTGAGCCCGAACCCTTTGCATGTGGCTGTACTGCGGAACCGAAGACGAGACTCGCGTCCACCCGGAGGCAGTTGACGACGCCGTAGTGGAAAGATGGATGGCCGCGATCACTGCAAACAAGGACAACCCTCGCGGATCCCAGAGGATTTCTCCACTTGACCACAATAGCGCCTGGACCAGGTACATTTGCTCGCTTTCCATTGTATGTCCGTCGAATGTGTTTACGTAATTTGGTCGATTGAGCTCGCTTTGATGTTTCTGTGCCCTTACCGAGCTGTATTCCATGCCCAATGGAGCTCAGTTCACCGAGGAGGAGAAGCCAGCGGAGGCGTAGAGCCAGGATGAGTGGGACTCGAGCGCTGCTGAAGATGACGACGCAGCGATGGCAGCGATGATGACGATGAAGAAGCGAAGAGGAGGAGGAAGAGGAGGTTGCTCCACCGCGCCGAAAGGCGGTCGAAACTTCGCTCATGATCCTGCGACCGAACGCGGAAGGGGGTTGCGATCGCCTCGCATGATCGACCAAACGCCTCGGACCGCTTCTCCAAAGGCCGATCGAGAAGGCGCCGAAGCAGTCGAAGGTAGCTCCGTCGAAGCCAACCAAGCCTCTGCCAAAAATGAAGGGGTTCATCCCCACCATCTCAGGGTAAACATATCACTTAAGTCTTCCTGTTCTATACAAGTTTTGTCTCTGGTTGATACTTGAATCGGTCGACTGATTCTGTGGAACTTCAGTGCTGCGACTTCCGAAACTTCAGGCAAGGCCGAGGACCATGAGATGGAGGATGCGGCGACCTCAAATCCTGGTACTGTATCCATAACTCTGTTCTTAGTCGACTGTCTCATAGTTTCTAACTTTGACTCTTTTCTGAAGCTCCAACCAATGACATTATCACCCTTCCCGATGACGATGATGAGGATGAGGAACCATTGAGGGACAGGAGGAGCAGGAAGGCGTCTACTGGCAAAGCAACCCAAGATGTGACGACGCCCGAGACTGTTGCGACGGGAGGGGAGGCCAACACTCGACATACCGTGTCCTTCGCGGTGCCGTTGACGAGTGCACGACCCACTTCGTCGAGTGCTGGGCAGCCTTCGCTCTTCGCCACGCACCACGTCCCAGAGGGCCAAGCTTAGTGCTGCTAAGGAGGCGATACGGCAAGCAGGATCATGATGGAGCGGTGAAGATCGTCGGGATGCGAGCCAAGCAGCTTACGATGCCAGTTGTGCCCTTCAAAGCAACGCTCGGTCGCCGACCACCGCTGCTCATTAGGATATGCTATCAAAACTTTTCTTTCTCGAATTCATAGCAGATCACCCACTAGGTGTGTTGATAAAACTCCGTGTTAGTTGGGCACGCTGAGTGCACCACCGGGTGTAGTCCCCAAGGCTAAGGTCGATCTTTGGTAGTCGGCCTTAGGCTTTATAAGTAAATATTGATCATCACTCGATTAAAACGAATGGGTTTCTGAAACCAGTGGGGGCACGCTGAGTGCACCCACTGGGTGTAGTCCCCGAGACCGTCTCTTCATCACGCGATTGATTACAGATCTGAAGAAACTTGGGTCGATCGTCGACTTTTTTTAGTCGATCGTCGACTCGTTTTGAATAAGACCGGTGGGGGCACGCTGAGTGCACCCACTGGGTGTAGTCCCCGAGACTACGGTCGAATGCTTGCATTCGATCGTAGTCTTAGAAACGATCATTTTCTCTATTCACCGGAAGTGAATCATCCTTGACATTTTGTTGATTGATTCTTCAGAGAAATCCTGCGATCTTGCGGTGCGCTTATATTGAATCGGAGCGAAGCATATTCAGCTCGAGTTGGACTTGAAGCTAGTGCAGGAGAATCGACGAAGGCAAAGGAGGAGACCAAAGGTATGTTTGGTGAGACTTCGACGACTCTTTTCTCCCTCATTTGCTTCAAACCTGACTTTGCTGTAATTTATGTGTAAGGTGAAGGAGGCCCAGAGGAAGAAGGAGCTTGAACTGTCTCGAGAAGATCAAGCTTGTTGACGAAAAGCTAGCCTCACCACCAAGCTCGAACAGACAACACCAATCTGAAGGCTGCTCGCCATTGCCACCAAGGATGTCGACCGATCGAAGTGACAAGACCACTGACCGAGAAGATCAACCACTGACTGGGAAGAAGAATGACCCGAAGGCTTCTGGGTGGTCTTGCTAAAAATTGTTCCTTATGCTCAAGGTATCTTTTTCACTCGACCAATTCTTCCACTGTTATGTTCCCATTCGACTATTTTCTTGATTCGGGTTTTGTCTTTGCGAGTTCGTCGCAACTTTGAAGAAGAAACCAGCCAGCTTGAGACGAACCTTGACCTGTCAATTCTCCGTGAATGATGAAGTTGCTATGAACGTCTTCCGACCGAGTCCGTGTTGCCGCTGTTGTGGATTACCTCGCAAGGCTGAAGGTTGCTACGCCCCGCATCGACTCGGACGCCCGCCCGGGCGACACTCCAAAATGACCTCGAGTTGTTGATGGCTCGACCGAACGCCGCCCCCGACCGAGTGCAGGAGTGGAAGAAGTCTTCGCCCGGTGTGGCGCAGATGTCGCCTTGTCCGGCGCGAGTCCATTGCAAGGATGCACAAGAAGACAAGCTGGCGGCTCTCCGAGTGGCCAACACCAAGAAGCACGACTTCAGGTCCTTCATGGAGACTTTCATCGCTGCTGCTACACGGATCGCAGATGGGATCGACCTCGACGAATTCGTTGTTCTTCCAGCCCTCCACGGAGGGGTAAAAACTTTCTTTGAGTCTTTAAATTTGCCTCGGTATGCCGAGTGGAATTGTAACCGATAAAACCTTAACAGGCTTAGTGCCTGAGCACTCTCGGTTCCATTAGGTATCGACCTAAACTTGGATTGGATGTTTTTGGCTTGAACTGCCCTTTGTAGGTCCACAGCAAGATGCTTGCCGCAGTCGACTTATTCCTTAGGCGAGCACTGGGCTGCAGCTAAGCCTCCGAGTGAGAGGTTTGCTCTTCACTCGGTAGGGTTTCTTATACCTTAGGCGAGCACTGGGCTGCAGCTAAGCCCCCGAGTGAGAGGTTTGCTCTTCACTTGGTAGGATTTCTTATACCTTAGGCGAGCACTGGGCTGCAGCTAAGCCCCCGAGTGAGAGGTTTGCTCTTCACTCGGTAGGATTTCTGTTGTATTTGTGTCGAAGCTCGAGAGAGAGGGTCGCAATCGACCCTGCACCTCGCCTTTCCTTGCGAGAGCACATCATACTTATGGTGTAGCTCGAGGAGAGGGTTGCAACGACTGCACCTCGCCCTCCTCATGACTGCAGACATTGTACTTATGGTGTAGCTCAGAGGAGAGGGTCGCAGCCGACCTGCGCGCCGCCTCCTTAAGTAGCGCAGACATTGTACTTAGGCGTAGTACTTGACTGCAGTTAAGCCTCCGAGTGGAAGTCCGGCTTACCACTCAGTAGGATTTTTATAACTTAGGCGAGCACTGGCTGCAGCTAAGCCTCCGAGTGGAAGTCCGGCTTCCACTCAGTGAGGATTTTTAATAACTTAGGCGAGCACTGAGCTGCAGTTAAGCCTCCGAGTGGACGCCCGGCTTACCACTGTAGGATTTTTGGTTACTTAGGCTTAAACCGATTCATGCTAAGCCCCGAGTGGAAGTCCGCTTATCACTCTAGAGGATTTGTACAAACTTAGGCGAAACGGATTCGCGACTAAGCCACCCACTGGGTGAAAATTTTACTGGACAAAAATAAAAAGTGACAAAAATTATGGAGGAATTATGACACTATTATTTTGAAATCCATGAACTATAGAAGTATTTTATTACAACTCATCCGAGTGAAAAACTTTAAGTGTAAAATGGGCGGAGCAGATCCGCATTCCAAGCTCGGGGCTCTTCGATATTGTGTTCGACGTTGTAGAGACGATATGCCCTGCTAGGAGAACCTTGTGACGATGAAGGGCCCTTCCCAGGAGGGAGCGAGCTTATGTTGTTTCGCTGGTCCACTCAAGGACCAGATCTCCTTCCGGAAGGCTCGACCTCTCACATTTCTCGGGCGAAGGCGACGCAAGTCTTGCTGGTAGATGGTCGAGCGGATCGAGCCATCTCTCTTTCTTCTTCTAGGAGGTCGATCGATCTTGACGCGCTTTGCTCAGCTTCGCTTCATTGTAAAGTTCAATTCGGGAGCATTGTGAAGGAGATCACTCGGTAAGATCGCTTCGCTCCATAGACCAAGAAGAATGGAGTTCTTCCGTCGACCGATTAGGCATGGTCCGCAAACCCCAAAGCATCAAGGGAGTTCACGACCCAAGCTCCAGCGCATGTTTGAGATCTCGTGATCACCGGGCTTCGCACTTTGAGGATTAACCGCTGGCTCGCTCGCTGGCCCATTCGATCGTGGATGGGCGATCGCGTAGTCGACTCGCGGTGCCTTGAGCGCTGCAGAAATCCTTGAATTCTTCCGAAGTCAAAATTCGACCCATTATCCGTGATAATGCCGTAAGGGACCCCATATCAGACGCCGCTCTCGATGAAGGAAACAGCAGTACCGGCGTCAAGACTCTTGATTGGTTTAGCTTCAATCCACTTGGTGAACTTGTCGACTGCTACCAGTACATGCGTGAAACCGCTCCGACCTGTTCGTAAGGGACCGACCATGTCCAACCCCCATACTGCGAACGACCAGACGAGCGGAATGGTCTTCAGAGCTGATGCAGGCTTGTGTGACATATTGGAATAGAATTGGCATCCTTCGCACTTGTCCACTATTTCTTTCGCCATCTCATTCGCCCTCGGCCAGTAAAATCCATCTCGGTATGCTTTGACATCCTTCGCAATGGTCCGAGAGGACGCATGGTGACCACAGGTCCCCGAGTGGATATCGTGGAGAATGACTCGACCTTCTTCGGGCGTTATGCATTTTTGACCAACTCCAGTCGGACTTTCTCTATATAGCTGCCCTTTGATAACGGTAAAGGCTTTGGATCGATTTGACGATCCGTCGAGCCTCTTCCTCATCTTCTCGGGAGTTCTTTCTCGAATGTATGCGATGTATGGAATTGTCCATGCCGAGGATCACTAAAACTTCCATGACCAAGTCGACCACCGCTGGGACCTCAACCTCGCCGGTCTGTGGCACTCTTGGGCTGTGGAGTTTCTCTCGTGAAGGGATCTTCTTTAATCGACGGAGGCGATATGCTCCAAAAACACACCACTGGAATGGCTTCTCTTTGGAGCCTATCTTCGCCAGATCATCTGTTGCTTGATTTTTCGCCGGGGATGTGATGGAGTTCCAACCCTCGAACTTCTTTTTCCAGCTTCCTCCTCGCATTGCAAGATCCAATATAGCCGGGCTTTCACGCCCCACTCCTTCATCACCGACGACCACTAAATCTGAGTCGCCATAGACCATCAAGCAACGGACGCCGAGTGAGATGGCCATGCTAATCCATATAAGAGGGCCTCAGATCGCTTCATTGTTGGAGGAATCAAAGTGAATCGAGCACATACCTAAGCTTATCTCCTCCGGGGAAACCGTAACAACCCCAAAGACTGTAACCATTCAAAGATCTTGGAGCCGCCAAAGAACATGGTCCAATGCTCCGAGTGAACTTCAACCGGTCTTGCTGTTGTTCAATCCACTGCAAGGAAATCCGCTATAGCCGGGACTTAATGGCTTTTGCCTCGAATTTGATATCAAGGGAAGAAGTTCAATCGCCCATTTCGCCACTCGACCGGTTGTGTCCCATTGCAGTGCAGATCTTCGATAAAGGAGCGTCGCCGACGATCGTGATAGAATGATCGAGAAATAATGAGCAACCTTCTTCGTGGTGATGTATATATCATACACAAGCTTCCGATAATGAGGATATCTCGCTTGGATGGAGTCAGACTTCGCACAAATAATACACCGGCGCTGAACTTTGAAGGCCTTTCCTTCCTCTTCCCGCCGACCGTAAGTTACAAGATCGACAACTTGTCCAGTGGCTGCAATATAAAGCAACAGAGGCTTTTGCTGATTGGAGCAGCAAGCACCGGCCGGGTGGAGAGCAGAGCTTTTAGCTCGCAAACGCTGCATCGCCTCTCGAGTCCACTCGAACTTGTCACCTTCTTCATCACCGTAAAGAGGCAATGCCTTTTCACCGAGTCGTGAGATGAATCGACTTAAAGCGCCAAGCATCCAAGAAGCTTCGACGCCGTGGCACTCGCATGTATGCGTTTCATTCGAGAATAGTGCCGATCTTCTCGTGATTAGCATCGATCCTCGCTCGAAACGAGAAACCGAGTAATTTTCCACCAGAACTCCGAACGCACTTTGATGGATTGAGCTTGATATCGCATCTTCCGAGGTTGGCAAATGTTTCGCGAGGTCGCAAGTAGGTCGGAACCCTTTCGCGACTTAACGATTTATATCATCCATATACGCTCCACATTCCGACGATTTGAGTGAGAAGACACTTCAATCATTCGTGATAAATGTGGCTCCGCATTCTTGAGGCCGTAATGGCATGGTGATATAGCAGAAGCACCCGAATGGAGTGATGAAAGCTGTTTTTATTTCATCGGGCCCATACAGACGGATCTGATGATACCCGGAATATGCGGTCGAGTCAACAATTTGATCTACGCGGGGGAGAGGAAAATGATCCTTCGGGCAGGCCCGATTGATGTGCTTAAAATGAATGCACATGCAGAGCGAGTTGTCCTTCTTGGGAACCATGACGACATTAGCAAGCCACTCGGAGTGGTATATCTCTCGGATAAATCCTGCCGCCAACAGTCGAGCCACTTCTTCACCAATAGCTTTTTTTTCTCCGACGGCGGACCACCAAGATGCTCTTTAACCGTTTCGCTGACTTGTCAACTCGAGGCGATGCTCAGCCACCCCCCTGAACACTCGGCATGTCACTGGCTTCCATGCGAAAATATCCCAGCTCTCACGGAGGAACCGGATGAGCGCTTCTTCCTATTTCGGTCGAGTGTCGTGGTGATGTGGGTCGGGCTGCATTGGGATCACCGGTGAATATGGATCGGCTTCGCCTCACTGCACGATAAAATGCGATTCTGTGGGTCGGCTTTGATCGCAACAAATCACTCAGATTCGCTTTTGCTTATATTCCTCAAATTCGACCGCTGTCACTTGGGAGTCGGCAATCTTCGAGCCCTTCAAAGCACTCTTCGCTTTCTTCCGATCGCCGGTGATGTTGATCACTCCCTTGGGGCCCGCATTTTCAGTTTGAGGTACACGAACATGGTCGAGCCATGAATCGTATGTAGGCTGGCCTCCCAAAATGGCGTGGTATGCACTCTGAAAATCCACAACCTCAAGGTCAACTTTCTCATTAAAGTGCTTGAATCACCAAAACCACGCCCAGAGCTATTTCGCCGAGTGAGTTGGCCTTCTTCCCCGGTATGACTCCTTGGAAACTCATGTTGTTAGTGCTCAATCGGACATCGGAATGCCCATCCTTTCAATGTATCTCACGATATAACAAGTTCAGCCCACTACCACCATCCATCAAGACTTTCGTCGACCGAGTGCCTTCGACAATTGGGTCGACCACTCAACGCTTGCCGCCCAGGTGGCGATATGAGTCTGATGATCAGATTGGTCGAATGTGATGGGTGTTTGGGACCACTTCACGAAACTTGGCTTTTATCTGGGCAACCATGTTTACCTCACGTTAATGACTTTCGCCGACTCTTGCTTTCCACATCCGCGAAGATCATCAGGTGGAGTTGACATGCGGATATTCTTCCTCACCGTCCTCTTTGTCTCCTGCCTTGTCCGCTCCTCTCCTTGTCCTTAGACTGTTTTCCGAAACTGCTAGATCAGAGTCGACATCGCGAATGGTGTGCTTTGGGTAAATGATGTTGCCTTCTTCATCTTCTTTGTGTGAATATGGAATGGCATATCCATCACGCCATTTCCTTCTTTATCCTTTACTTTCTTAGGATTCCAGATCCTTTGGCTTCCCTTGAACTTCCCTCGAGTCACGCTGTGGCCTCTCCCGAGCTGCTGGCTCGGCTTCCGCTTGCTTCGATCGAATTTCCTTCTCCGATCGACTTGGCTTGTACTTGCCACTTCGAGTCGGTCTTCTTCCTCGCCATTGGCATTTGGTAGCAATCTCCATCATTCAACTCAAGGTCATGTCACGGTTCGACCAAACTTCGACTCAATTGCTTTGACGCCATCTTTGAAGGCTAAACCGCCTGATGATCCGACACATTTTCCACAAGATGGTGCAGAGTGATCCACTCAATGTATTCTCGAGAGTCTCATTGGTCTTCGCGATGCAAACTTGCAGCTCACAAGCCAGCCGGTCGCTTTGTGTTCCTTCAAAAGTTCGACTAACACTGGGACAAATCTTCCCAAGTGTATATATCGCTAGGAGGTAATCGATTCAGCCATGCTCGCAGAACCTTCCAACATGAGGGGCAAGTGCTTCATGGCCACCTCATCGCTCCCACCACCAATCTGAACAGCCACTCGGTAATCTTCAAGCCAAGTTTCGTGATTGATTCCCGTGAACTTGTCGAATTTCGCTGTTAATCTGAAATTGGGGGATCATCGCGGCTCGATAGCCCTGCTAAAACACTCGACCGTAAACATGCACTCGACCGCCAGGGTGCATCTCTCGGTCCGCCGATGGGCTCTGTTCGTCGACAAGCCTTGCACGATAATGGATCGCCGTCAAGCTCGGTTCCTCGGGTCGACCGGAACTTCTTCGC